>CM066031.1:1718432063-1719032063 GCA_033557465.1 Ichthyophis bannanicus | reverse complement strand
TCAGGAGTGATATGCGGAAATATTTCTTTACGGAGAGAGTAGTGGATCCGTGGAATAATCTCCCAGTGGAGGTGGTAGAGATGAGGACAGTAACTGAATTCAAAAAAGCATGGGACAAACACAGAGGATCTCTAAAGGTAAAAAGGGGACTGTTGTAGTTGTTGTTATGGAAGGACAGACTAGATAGGCCATGTGGTCTTTTTCTGTCATCATATTTCTATGTTTCTATGACCTGAATTTCCTCTGTACGTCCTGGCAGCAGGCCCCTCCCCCATACTGCCCATGCTCTGCCCCATCATTGCCCCTCCCACTCTCATCCAGCACTCCTGGACAAATGCTGTGTACATGTGGGGAGTGCTGGAAACAGAATCACGTCCCGGGGCTGCGCGTGGTTTGGACACCTATAGAGTGCTTTGATATGGGCTTTTTTGTATGTGGTGGGGGGATTGTTGTTATAGCTTTGGATGGTGTTTAAGGTAAAGATAAAAATAGAAGGAAATATAGATATATATAGATATAGATTTATATACACAAAAAGCCATGTTAAGGAGGTGTGGTGACATGGTGAAGGGTTAAGGCTCTCCAGCAAGCTTCACAAACAGAATAGCCAAACCCAAGTTCAAAGAGCAAACACACAGTTTGCTGCATGCATTTCACTTTCAAAACACAAAAAAAGAGTAGTTACTCACCTGTAACAGATGTTCTCCAGGAGCAGCAGGAATCAGTCCTCACATATGGGTGTCACTCTGTACTGATAATGGTTTTCTCCCACAGTGAACCTGAGGTACTTTCTGTGGTCTGGATGAATGAGGATGTGAGTGTACGCATCCTTTAGATCTAAGGAGCATAGCCAATCTCCCTGCTGGAGGTAGGGCAGAAGGGTTCCAAGAGTAAGCATCTTGAACTTCTCCTTCACCAGGAACTTGTTGAGGTTCCTGAGGTCCAGAATGTTTCGAAGGCCACCGGTTCTTTTGGGCACCAGGAAATACCTGGAGTAGAATCCGTGACTTTGCAAGTGGGGAGGCACAGGCTCCACCGCCCTGTCCACCAACAGACCCTGAAGCTCCTGAAGGAGAAGGTCTGCATGCAGGGGAGGCCTGAGAGGTTCCCCTGGAAAGTATGGAGGAGGCAGTTGGTGAAAATGGAGGGCATAGCCCTTGTGGACTATCTCCAGCACCCAACTGTCCCCGGTGATAAGGGGCCACTGGTGGGCAAAGAGGGCGAGACGACCTCCTGTGCAGGGTTGGGAGAGCAGTGGAGGAGAGGCTACGCTCAAGGAGTCAAAAACCCCCACCCTGCTGAGTGGTAGCAGGGGCCTGAGGCTTGGGGGTCCTCTGCCTACGGGGCCCATTACCCTGGCCCTTGGTTTGCTGACCCTGGGGGGCAGCTTGGGAAGCCTGATATTGCGGGTACTGTTTGTAGGCAGTGCCTTTCCTTGGATAAAAGGGCTTTTTACCCGAGCCATTCTTTTTATGAGAAGGGGCAGAGGTCTTCCTCGACAGCCTTGTCCATGTGAGGTGCTCGGTCTCGAGCTGAGCGGCCTTCTCAGTCATGGGCTTGCCAAAAAGGTTTTCACCTTGGCAAGGGACATCGACCAACTTGTCCTGAACCATTGGCTCGAGGTCCGATGACTGCAGCCATGCCTGACGTCGAGCCGCGATGCCGGCTGCCGCAACTCGGGCTGAAGCCTCGAAGCCATCGTAGGCGGCGCGGGACATGAACTTCGAGCAGTCCCGAATCCCCGAGGACAAGGACTTAAATCTCTGCAAGGGTTCCCTGGAGAGACTAGCAGAGAACCCGGCCAACTCCTTGGCCAGATCCCGCAAGTACATGCCCAAGTACAGCTGGTAGGACTGGACACGGCAAGCAAGCATCGAGCCCTGGAAGCACTTTCTACCGACGCCATCGAGGTTTCGGGCCTCCCTGCCAGGATGCACCGCGGAGTGCATATTCTGGCACTTCAGACGATGCATGGCCGATTCCACAACCATGGAATGGTGTGGTAGCTGTGCCTTCTGAAAACCAGGGCTCTTCCGGAGTCGATATATCGAATCAACTCGCTTGCTAAGAACCGGCGCCGAGGCCGGTGCCTCCCACATACGGAAGAGGAGCCATTCCAGCATCGGAGGAACCGGGACAGTAAAGGCCTCCTTCGGAGGAGAGTCATACTGTAGTGCCTCGAGCTCTTCAGCTCGAGGCTCTTCCTCGGGGTCCGCCGGAATAGCCAAGGCAGAGGCCATATCCCGGACGAACTCCGAGAACCGGGTCTCCTCCGGAGGGGACCTACTCCGGGGCTCAGACTGCGGTGAGTCCGAAGGGACGTACCGAGTCTTGAAGGTATCAGGAGACTCCTTGTCCTCCGTCTCCCAGGCCGACTCGTCCGAGGAAGAATCGGGGTCCGACCCCGCGGGGCCCTGGAGCACCCGCCCCAATGCCAGAAGCACCGGCATCAACGCCCTTGGTCCCGAACGGGAGGTCGAGGGAGACCGCGACTGAGGTCGACTCCGAGCCACGATGGACTCGAGTATCGGCTCGGTCTCCGGGGTCGACTTCGACGTTGATGTCCCGGTGGTCGGGGCAGATGCGCCAGACAGGCTGGCCATCAGTGCCCGCTGCTGCTCCATGAAGGCAGACAATCTGCTCTCCAAGTCTGTCATCCTGAGACCCAGCTCGGGAGAAGCAGCAGCCACCGACTCGGGCCCCGGCGGCACCGGGCCCGACGTCGGCTCCCTGGGAGGAGAGTCCTCGAGGACTACGGAGCTTACGTGTTCAGCAGACTCCGGCTCCACACGAGGAACTTTGGCAGGCTTCTCCGGTTCCACGGGCCCGGGGCGATGGGCGGGGGTCTTAGACCTGGCCCTCGAGGAGCCAGGGACCTCCTCCTCCGACGCCCTCATGAGCCGTTTCTTCCTCTTGCGTTCCCGGTCGGGGGACCCCCTGTCCGAGAAGCTTCGACAGCGCTCTGGATCAGAATCCCGAGATGTTGAGGCTTCAGATGAGGTCCGGGCCCGGCCGGAGGCTGAGTCCGAGAAAAGCCTTTCCTTTTGCTGCTGGCGACTTCGTAGTGCCTTGGAAGACATCTTTCCACAGGCCCCGCACGACTTAGGATCGTGGTTGGGGCCGAGGCACCGAAGGCAGCAGTCGTGTGTGTCAGTGAGAGACATTAGTTTCTTACACCGATCACACTTCTTAAAGCCGCTGGAAGCCTTTGGGGAAAAAAGAGTCCCCGCGAGGTCAAAGGACCGGCCTTCCAGGGAAAAATAGAAAAAAGGGCGTGAACGCCAGCCATGAAGGGCAAAAACCGAAAAAGAAGAATCGGGCTCGATACCGGTGTACCGAACCCGGCGGGAGGGGAACCGGCGTCGAACCGGGAGAAAAAATAGCAAAAATCGCTGAAAAATCTAATTTTAACCGGGAAAACTGGACACACGTCCGGTGGGCTTCACGGAAAAAAAGAGACTGAGGTAAGATGGCACCTTTAGGCGGGAAGGGAACCGCGCATGTGTGCCTGCATTCCCAAAGGCTTTCATAGAATGCTGGGGAAATGCTCCGCTGGGGCTTCATCGGCGCCGATGACACCCATATGTGAGGACTGACTTCCTGCTTGGTCCTGGAGAATGTCTAGTTCTTTCGCAGGTTATGAGTGTCAAAGTCTCTTAGGAGTGATTCAATTCTAAACATAAAAAAGCTTGACCTGTTTCACAACTTCACTATACAGCTGCACTAAGTCTCTCAGCAATCACTGCCAGGGTTCTAACGTAAAAAAAGACTTCCGCTACCCAGTAGGTCGTGGAATGCCTATAAGCCCTTCAGATATGACTAGCAAGGTCTTGGAGGCTCCACTCAGCAATCGCTGGCAGAATCTCGAAGCTCCCATCTTCTGGACTTATTAAGGTGGCCTAGGGATGGCTCTGCCTTAAGGAGGACTGGCTTTCTCCATCATGGGGTTTTATTTTAAAGGCATACCCATGTATAAATAGCACCATTTACAAGTGTAGATCAGTTACACATGCAAGTAATTTCAGTAAACTGCTGTTTTAACATGGGAATCTATACCATGCAGAGTTCAATGCATGGTTTGCACATACATGGGGTGTGATTTTGGTCAGGCAGAAATCTAGATATCTATTTCCCAGTTTACAAGGGGAATATACGTGTAGACCTAAAAATTTCCATGTCAGCTTTTATACCTACCATGAGGCATGCACAAACCCCAGTCTGAAGGGACAGGTGCAATGACCAATGGACCCTTCCAACATATCCCAATAGTATCACTACCGTCCCCTGAACCCCCACACCCCTTTCTGTTCAGTAACAACTCTCACCCCTCTGACCCCCTCGTTTCAGTTCAACACCTACCCTGAACCTCCCAACCCTTTGCTTTAGTTCAGCACCAACCCCAATACCCCTAACCCCCCCCCCCTGAAAACATTCTCATATTCTCCCCACCAGGTTTGATCCCCTCCCCATTCCTAATCTATTTTCTGGAACCTATCAGGGGTTTTCTCTGGTGGACTATGGGGCAGCAGGAGCAATCCCAAGTTGCTCCTGCTCTGTGATGATCGGGGGTCAAATTTGTGTCTTCGATACCTAGTTGGTTCAAAGGTGGCAGTTTTACCCCTAGTGGTAATACAATTGAAACCATTTTGAACCTGGAGCACCATGGAGCAGGAACAATCAAAAGGGGATCTTTCCTGCTCACCCTAGACAAACAGATAGAGCTCCAGGCTGGTGCTGGGGTTGGATCGGGGAATGTGTGTGGTTTTTGTTTGGGGGGGGGGGGTTGAGGATTGGTTTGGGGATTGGGGTTACTG
The DNA here is from genome assembly GCA_033557465.1 of Ichthyophis bannanicus. NCBI lineage: Eukaryota > Metazoa > Chordata > Amphibia > Gymnophiona > Ichthyophiidae > Ichthyophis > Ichthyophis bannanicus. Next base: position 1,719,027,249 of record CM066031.1, on the reverse strand, counting down.
GACTGCTTCAGGGGGGTTCACAGGGTCATGGATGGTGCTGAACTGAAGTGGGGTGGGGTTGGGATGGTCAGGGTTGGTATTGATGGAGGGGCGTTTGTGAGGAGTCAGGACTTGTTGCTGTGCACTAAAGATGGATGGTTTGGGGGATCAGGGATGGGTAGTGGTGCTGTGGAATCTGGGATGTGGATTGGCATAGCAGGAGATGAGAGGTTAGAGGGTGCATTGATGTCTGGAGCAATTTTTCTCACACACAATTAGGGGAAAGCAGAGTGCTTTTTTCCCCCATATGCAGCTTTTTGATATTGCTGCTCCCTCTGAAAATGCTAGAAAATACTCATACATTTGCTACGTCCATCTAGGTATTTTACACAAGGCTGTATGATTCTGACCTGGATGTCTCAGTTCTTCTCTCTATAACCTATGTAAAATGGGTTTTACGAGAACTAGCACCATTATGTTTGGACATGCCTAAGGAAATAGCTAAAACCAAGTGAAATAAATTTTTTTCAAAAATGAACAAAAAATCCATACCTATCAATGTTTAACACATACATTTTTGTTTATTTACAACCCAACAGAATGTTGCAAAGAAATTAGACATAGGGGATTGAGAATGTCTGTCTGTATATTTGACAAGGCTGGCAGGGGGGCGAATAGACCCCAAAGTCTTTAGTAAAATAGCTAGATGGATACGGCAAATATGTTTGCATTTTCTTTCACATATGGCTGTATATAGGAAAAAGAGCTGGAGCTGTTTCTAAAATACATCTGCCACTCTCACCGATCATCCCCATCTCTACCCCCCCCCCCCCCATAATTAGCCACCTGACATCTAGCCCTGACATCTAGCCATCTGACATCTCTCCCCCACCCCCATAATTAGCCACCTGACATCTAGCCCTGACACCAAGTATAGCAACCTCTTGTTTACTGTGTCATAAGTTCATTGTAACATAAGTTCTAACATTATAATGATCTTGCATGCTCTCTCAATCCCCTTGTTATATTGTTGTTCTGCATTTAATAAGTTTGATGTAACCTTGCATACTCCATAATTCAATGTAAACCGTTTTGACTGGTAGAAAACCAGCATATTAAAACCAGTTAAATAAATAAATACACAGAAGGAAGTGGAGGAATGCATGGGCATTTATATCCAAGTGCACTGGGGGCAGCCATTTCACAAACATATTGCATATTATATTGTATGAATTCCAGAATAAAGTTCTCTTTAGTGCAATGCAAGTACTATGGAATGTGTTAGCAAAACATTTAAGAGACTGAGGTCATAATTCACATACCTGGCTTAGGAGTGGCATTACTGCAAAGGTATGCATATATCTATTTGGAGACATTGCCCAAGAAAATAAAATAGAAACCTAAACACAGCAGGTAATTTTTAGTATACACAAAAAGCAGCTATATAGAAAAACACAGAGATAGTCCCCCCATACACATAAGCAAAAAACATACATACACACACAAGAAAAGCAGAGATACGGGAGAGAAGTAGCCTTGCTTGGGAGCTGATGCGGTTTACCATTGCTGAGGGAACAGTGCAGCAGTGATTGGCTGGAGGCTTTGTTTTTTGGGACAAATCTGCAGGCTCAAGAAGGACAGTCCCAGGCTGGTGAGGACCCTTCTCCTGCCTCTACAAAGCCCAGCGGCTGCTGGAGAGTTGTGGAGAGAAGTAGCCTTGCTTGGGAGCTGACACAGTTTACCATCACCATGGGAACAGTGCTGCGGTGATCGGCTGGAGACTTTGTTTTTCGAGACCAATGTGCAGGTGCAAGAAGGACAGTCCCAGGCTGGTGAGGACCCTTCTACTGCCTCTACAAAGCCTGGCGGCTGCTACACGTGGCCGTGCGTCACGGCCTGTGTGTTGCGACCAAAGGGGTGTGACTCAAGGGACAGGCCACGCCCCTTTGGAACCCCTTCAGTGCTCCTGAGAAGCTCAGGAGCAGCTGAGGGGTTGTATTTGTTACTCCATGGGTAAAAGGAAAGTTAAGACTGGAGCTAAAGCTGGGGCGATTGTGCAAGTAATTAAGATGGTGGGCCCCATGAACAAACATTTGACCTCCCTGCTGCCTGTTATTCAATCACCAGAAGGGGCTTCTTGGAGCCCCAATTTTCAGTCCCCACTCCGATTCCCCAGCCAGCTTTCTCATCTACTTTGTTGGAGTTGTCCCTTGAAGTTTTTGCCCCAATTCCACAGCCTGTGAACCCGGTGGGTTCCAGTGGGATGGATATTTCTCCCCCTTCTAGGGAAGTGATTCTTGTGGATATATGGGGAGCTATTCAAAATACTGATTCTCGTTGGTCCTCTACTGTGTCTTCTCTGTGTAAATTTACTCATGAAGTAGTTGATAAAATGCAAGTTATTGATAAACAGTTGGGTTCTTTTGTTAAGTTTGCTGCCTGGTTTGATCCTTAGCTCCAGTCTTCTTGTGATAATATTATTGCTTTAATGAGAGATTCTTTTACTGTTTCTTATTGGCTGGAGGCTCTTGAGAATCATTACAGGGCAAAAAATCTACATTTTTTGAATTTTCCTATTACCCATTTATTATCCTCAGATATTTTATTGAAAAAGTATTTTACTGAGGTTTTGTAGTTAGTGGGGGATTTAGAAGTTTCTCATATGTATTATCTTCCCGCTAGTTCTTCCTCCTCCCCGAAGGCTGAAGGTCTCTTTCTCCCTTCAGATCCTTTGGTTGGACAGAATCTAACTGCTTTTTTGGAAGACTCTGCAGACATCATTTCCAGGCGCTGCACTTTAGTGGTGACCTTTGGATATGAGTCTGTGAAGCTACAAGTATTACGAGCTTATTTTAAACATAGAGAGGCTGTTTTTTTTAGGTCAGAAACTTCACGTCTTTCCGGATGTTGGCCAAGCTACCCAGATTCGGCAGAAGTAGTTCCTGGAGTTGAAATCTCGTGTTGTGGGCTTGGGGGCTTCTGTTTTCTTGAAGATTCCCTGTCATTGTATTGTTTCTTTTGGGGGACAAACTTATGTTTATACAGAAGTTACTCAATTACAAAGGTTTTTGGTTGAGAAAGAGTCTGTAGGTAATTAGTAGGTGGGTTGGATTATTAATTTGCTCCCAAATATGGGTGTATACTCCTTTTTTCTTTTTTTCCTTTCTTATTTTATTGGAATGGTTAGTTTCTCTCTCTTGATGTGGGCTTATGTGGGTTTGTTTTTGTTCTTGGATTTCTGTAGTATGCTTATTGTTTATTCTTCTTGAGATTATGTACTGTTATACAATAACAACTTTAAATAAACATTGGAAAAAAAGAAAAGCAGAGATACAAATATACAAACATACACATACACAGAAGCATACAGAACAATGACATATCCTCAGCCCTGCTGCCACACCCCTATTCCTGTTGGACTGGCTCTTCTATTTATTTAGAATTTTATATACTACCTTCTTGAATATCAGCCAAGTGATTCAGATATGTATTCATTTTCTTTGTTTTAAATTTTACTATGAAACGTAGTAACAATTCACTTTCTTAATGTTTATTATTTTTGGTGACACCTAATGACCTATCATGAATTTTGCAATTGGTCGCTATGTATACTACTAACCTGTAGTGGAGAAGTATGACAATACCTATTGCAGTGGGACATTAGCACCCTGTGGCAAAACTGTAAAATCCATCCTTTAAAGTCTGTTGACAATTCATCTAATGGTTTCATATTAAGCTTGTACATGACCAAGCTCTTCATCATATTCATCGCAAATGAACCAAAAACTGTTTGGTTATCATGTGATTGCATGATTACTGTATATGCAAATTGCTTATGCATAATTTATGTGCATGCTTAAAAATTAGATATGCAAATGAATGGACAAGAGAGCCCAAAATGCACACACATAATTGATATATTATCACACTTAATTTCATGCTATTGTTCATTCCAAACCAATGCAATATTTGGTATTTCTCCATTAAAACCACCCCTCCCATCTACCCTCTAGGTCAGGGATACACACTCACAGAAGCAACACAGGTATAAACATGTGCACATGCACTCACAAATGCATATGAACATGCAGAGGAGACAGAAAGAATTAGTTGTGCCATGTTCCACATGCTTTCTCAGCTTACATTAAAATAAATAAAGGTACACCATTATATAGCATAAAAAAGGCAAAGCAGAATGCAAGAAAAATATATAAAGACAGAAGAATATAAAAATTATCTACAGGGATCATTTATATACAGCCTCTGAATCCACAAAGTGAATGAGAAAAAAAGGGGAATAATGAAGATCTCTATCTGACATACCATACAGTAATTGAATTCAATCCAATAATCAAGAGTCTAGTGAAAAAAAAAAACATCAAGACAGCTGTGGTGAAAAATTGCAGATCAAAACTGAACAGATGTGCAGTGGAAAAATGTATATGTATATAGAACTGCATATCAGGGTCATTGCAAACATAATATGATGAAGTTAATTTATTATATTTATAGCTCAACTAAGAACTATATGATCACAGCTGCCATTCCCATCTGCCTTTGTCTCTGCTGAAAAACAAAGTGTAAATTTCTGCTAAATATCTAAAAAGAAGGGGGAAATTTGCTGTATAAGTATATATTTAAAAAATTAAATCGAAAATGAATTTTATGAAACATATTCAACCCAGGATAATATAAATCAATGAGCTAATAAACACCACAGCAGAGCGATGAAGCTTGACGCTAGTTTAAAAGTGTAGTATAGCTTTCCAAGGGATGAACAATAGAACAATAGTGGATTCTGGTGTCACAGAAAAGTCACTATAAGACTAAATTGTGATGGTATTGATGGCAGTCATGGTGATTCTTTTCTAAATTTAATCTATCGCCGCAGCATTTCTCTGAACTGCTGATGTCTCTGACATTTCAGTAAACAAATCCCTGCCATGTGGGGCAAGATTCAGTTTAAAGATCAGAGCCCTGCCTAGTTTTAAAATGATTGCCAAGATAGAGACTTTAACAAAGGGGCTAAGATAATTCAACTTTCTGAAAGCATTCAACTGATCAATGCTGTCAGTGAGGTTGTTTCTCAGTGGGAATATGCCTAAGTTACCACGGTTATGCATAAACGTATATATAAAAGATAAAAATAAGGACCAGCAAATAAGTTGATGAGATATTTTCTGTATTATGTGTTTTTTGAAAATACAGTACAAAATAGCAGAAAGAACGGGAGACGAACTGTGTAAGAGCACAAGATGGTTCTATCGAGAGCTTTCCATCACTAACTGTGACTGAATTCAATGTCAAAGGAGAGATTCACCCCATCCCCCCCTTGTGAGATCATCATTAAGCACCTGTTGCACTTTAAATCTCAGTGTTCTACTGTTCAGTTGCAGACACATAACTAAAGGGGCATGTGACCAAAGGGGCGTGCGCCTTCGATGGCAAAGGGGGCTTGTTTTGGAGAACATGCCAAAATGTGCCTGGAAGAGGAAAAACCAAGGACAGAAGTTCGGCCTGAAGGAGAAACATTTAATCTCAGGACCTATGGCATCCAAGTCTGGAATGGTAAACTCCAATGGTGCTTCCTCTTCTACTTTGTCTGGGATGTCATTGAGCCCCACAACTAGGACTCCCCTTCTCCCGTCTATGAGGAGGTTGGAGTATTCTGGAAGGAATTCCACTTCCCCTCGGGTTGAGGGTCGTGTTTATCCCTTCGGCATCTGTTTCTCAGTGTCCTGAGCCTTTGGATTTTCTCCCGGTTTCTTTACTCTTATCAGATGGGGTTGCTCCTAATTCTGTGAACCTTTTGGATTAAAGGACACAATGGATCAGATTTTGTTATTTTCACAAGAGACAGTTGCCAAGTTTAAGGTTCAGGAAGATCCGCTGGTCCATTTGGATCAAAATGTGGATAGCATTGACTCTCATCTTACAGATATTCAGGCTGCAAACATAAAGGATTATTTGTTGTTGAATAGGCAAATTGAATGTTTAGAGAATTCCTTTCGATTTAGAAAATTACATTTATTGAATTTCCCTAAAACCCATTATCTATCTGCTATGATTTTGCATAGGAAATATTGTAGAGAAACTTTGCTTTTAGCTAACGCTGATACTTTGTCAGTTTCAAACTGTTATTGTGTACTAAATATACAGGTTGTGGAGGCTGAGATTGATCTGGCTCAGGGTGGAGAATCTTTCATTACCCTTGGGAGATCATTTTAGAAGCTTTGTTTTGTGATTTAGACTTCTTTGTGATTTGCATGCCTGAATGTCAGTTTTCGGAAGTCCTTAGAGCCATTTTAGAAAGCCAGGGATGTCAATGTCCCCAGCATGATGACAAAGGGGCATGGGGGAGGCGAGGCCTGAGCAGTCTACACATCCTGCATAATTTCAGAAAGGTCTGTGCATGTGTGGCCTTGGCTGTTGATGGATCCATGCCTATACCTGCTTCTAGCCATGAATAATTTGCCAAAAGTGCTTGTTTTATGGCAGCAGTATTTGCAGGGAGAAAAGCAAAATGTGCTTTCACCATCACAGTATTTTTTGCCAGATCAACAAAACCTGCATGTCAATTAACAAGTCCTTTCCGTTTTAAAATGGCATATCATAGCATAGATGCCCTTGTTCTGAAATACCTCAGGCAGTACTTCGGGAGGAGGCAAAGTGATTACCTGTGCCTCCCATCACTGCCGCTACTTCCCCAGTATTTTTAACGCAGCGACCTGGACATCTCAAATTCTTCCTAGGCGTTCCTTAAAGGCTAAACAGGTAACTGACCACATAAAACACAAACCTCCTACCTAAATGGACAACACACATAGTTCAATCGAAATGAAGATCCAATCTCTTATGCCCTAATACCTCCTCATGTATATAGTTGTTTCTGTAATGTACTGTCTTATGTTATTTAGACACTACATTTTGTTTGTTAATTGTTTTAACACGGTTCCAGTTTAAATTCACTGTTTAGTTTCCTAGACTTAACTTTGTTCAATTTATGATATTTTAAGATGTTCTATGTAAAATTAAGATGTTCTATGTAAAACAAACTTCGCTTTGTTATTTGTTGTTATTTGTACACCGCAACTGATCTCTGGAAGATGCGGTATAAAAATGAGTGTTAAATAAATAAAATAAACATGCAGCTAAGGGCCCCTGTTACTAAAACCGGTTAACATGCCTTTTAATGCATAGCAAATGACAGTCAGGAAAACTAATGCACAAGTGTGTCTACCAGGAACATACATGCCTCCGACAGTTAACGCAGGGGCTTTGCAATTAACATGCATTTGGCACATTAATTGCACATCCTTAGTAAAAGGGACCCTAGAGTGGAGGAGTGCCCTAGTGGTTGGGGCAAGGTATTTCAGGCCAGAAGGTCATGGATTCAAATCCCACTAGAAGACAGCAACCTTGGGCCAGAAGGACTGGGGTTTCTAGTCCCACAGGTGCTCCTTGTGGTCTTGGGCAAGCCACTTAACCCTCCATAGCCCATGTTCCCTGTAAAATAGTTATCTTCAAGTTATAATGTCCTGTTCAATGTAATTTCAGTTTGTTCAATGTAAGCCGCACAGATGAAGAATAGCGTGGTATATAAGAGAATGTAAATAAATAAATTTCTTGAATCATCATGAGATATTATCCCCAGCAGGGTCACATTAGTAGCAGTTTTTGCTGCTGAAATTGAGAAAATATCCATTTTGAGGGCATATTTTCAGAGGAGACATGTTTTATTTTGTGACCAAAAGATAATGATTTTTCTGGATATCTCACTCTCACTCAGGCCTGAAGAAGAGCCTTTCTCCAGCTGAAGTCTAGGGTCATGGCAATAGGGGTGTCCTTTTTTAACATTTTCCCTGTAAATGTTTGATAGAGTTCCAGGGGATTAAATATATTTTCTTTGATCTGCTACAACTTGAAAACTTCTTCATGGACAAGAAGTGAGATTCATTTTAGAGTTCTGGTTTCAGTGTTTACTTGATATGTTTTTCTTTCTACTTTTTTTGGATAGAATAATCCTAGTGTTTAGTTTGTTTTGTCAGGGCTCCTCAGAGGATAAACCTCTTCTCTTCTGAGTGTGGGCTAATGATTTCTCTGTTGCCCTTGTTTTACTTCATTGTAAACTTGTGAAATTTAATTTAAAAGAAAACAGCAAATAGGAAATAGGCGAGAGAACAATTCCAAATGTTACCTCGAAAAACATAAGTAATATAATCAACCAAAGGTGATCAAGACCGGAATATATCAATTCAATATCAGAACTGCAATAAAAACATGGAGATCCAGAAAAAACAGATAGGAACAAGCCTAAAGCAACAAGGAAAAATAAAATTCTTAATAAGGGAAATGTTTACTAAAAGTGTGCTAACGATTAGCATTAGGTTTACTGCATGCAAACTGCTGACAGCATGGGGAAGCACAGTAAAACTCCCATGACAAAAGTTATCATGGGAAGGGACAGTGATTGGATGGGTTAGGGACAGACTATGGGTACTAATGGACATCACAGTTACTTTAGTCCCCAGTTTTGTGATATTCTTCATCGTGATTAGACTGTAAGCTCTAATGAGCATGGACTGTGTCGTACATTTATATGTACACCACTGCTTATGCCTTGTGACGCTATACAAATGATAAGCAGTAATAGTAGTAGATTGCTTCCATTTGTATGGATGAACTTACTGCCCTCCTCAATGGCTGATGGTAGGTGCATCCATACTAGGTGTGCTGGCTGGTTTGCGTGGTGAGGTGCGTCTCTCTGTGGTAAATGCAGGAAGATATGCCAGACAAGCCCTCAACAGTTAGCACAAACCTATTCCACTTCCTGCACTAATTTTGGGGGCTTATCTTATACTAACAGTGCATTTTAGCAAACGTGTCCAAATGAGTAGGGCACACTTAGATAAATGTTTGTCTTGTGGTGCAAATATAGACAGTAACCTCACATACAGATGAAATCTATGAAGTATCCACAACAGGTTCCTTCTAACTCTATAAAAAAAAATCTCAGTTGTGAGGGTTTATAGAAAATATGCTAAACGCAAACATAAAACAAAAACATTTACAAGGAAAATGTACAACAAATAAGGAAGCCTTAGATCAAGGACTTCCTGAATCATAGCAAGAAATTGCTTACTGCATATGTATAAATAAATCTGGAAAAATTAATTGTGCCAATATTTAACTGCTGCAGTTGGTTCTTAAATGCTAGGCAGAATGTTTAAAAAAAATCTTGATATTCAGCAGTATTATCTGAATAGCTGGCAGCACTGAATATCCAGACAGGGCTGTATTTAATGCCATTATCCAAATAAGTAACTGGGTAATTTAGGAGAGCCTAGGTTATCTGGATAACAATACTAAATATTGCCAAAATCCAGATAATTTCCTGACTTACAGCTCTAGCTTTCACCCATCATACACAGCCAAGCAACACGATATCATCACATATGCTCTGACCCAAAAGGCAGGGATAAACACTGCTAAATCCTGGCTGAATCCTTCAAACAAAAAGGCTGCAATCCCTAAATCATCTCCAAGAAGATTGCAACGTCACTCAAAACACCCAGAGACAACTTACTACATACAGAGAAAAGACAACTTCAAAGAGAGTCCGTCTTATAGTGACATACAATCCAGAGCTGGAAATACTGAGAAAACTCATAGAAGGCCTACATCTGCTACTTTAGGAAGATGAATTACTCAGAGAGATATTCCCTGCTGCACCCATACTGCCCTATAGGCAGTCACCAAATATGAAGCAAAATTAGTGAGAAGCAGACTCCCAATGGACGCTCAAAACGATGAGAATGGCACAAGTCCCTGCAATATACCAAGTTGCAAATTATGCCAGCACATATCACAGGACCCCACAGTTACCCCCATAGAGAAAAAGAAAACATTTACCATAAGGGGATCCTACATATGCTGCTCCTCCAATGTACTTTACATGATTCAGTGAAGGGAATATACAGAGGGCTGCTACATTGGAGAGACAAGCCGAATGTTAAAGACCAGGATGAATGCTGACAGATATGTGATAATGCAGAACAGACCAGACCTAGAAGTGAATTTAACTATTCTAGCACTTCACATGGCCAGAGTACAGCATTGATGATTTTATGGTGAGGGTCCCAAAAGGAAGATTTATATCTACCCAGGACCAGGTCCACACTTACTCATATATAGCTGTAAGGATGTATCATAGTTCAATGTTGCAATGTTCCTCTGTTAGCTCACTATTTATAATTATTAGAAGGTTCTATGTAAAGCCCTGTTGGCCATTTTTGTTCTCAGGTAAAACGCTTAGACTTGGAGATACAGTGGCACAGAAAAAAATGCTGAATAAATAAATAAAACCTTTGAAACAAAGATGATAAGATGCTGGGAATCAGACCAGACAAGACCCAATAGAGACATTGGCTTCCTGTCACATTATAATCTATATTTACAGTCTGGTCACACGTCACCCTCTGATCAACCACCCATCCCCAGGACACTCCCCCCCCCCCAATCATGTAATGCTATATTGATTCCTGCATATATTTTGGTATCAACATTTGTTGATCATACTGTCTTGATATGAGGAAGAAGGTTTTATTTTTGAAAGCTAGTCTACAAATGTATTAAGCTAGTCCAATAAAAAGGTATGGCTTTATTTTCCATGTTTGTTGCTGTTTTTATTTACTGTAGCTGGACTCCCCATGAACTACCCTGGCATTTTACAAATAGTGCTGGGGTGGTGAATATGATTTTCAGCAGCACTGCAGATAGGTCCCAGTAGCTGCATTTATATGTATATTATTATTATTATTGAACATTTATAAAGCGCTACCAGTCGTACGCAGCGCTGTACAGACATATAAAGTGAAAGTCCCTGCTCATCGCAGCTTATAATCTAATTGAGACAAAACACAGACAGAGCAACAATCTAGTTAGGACAAACACAGAGGTATAGGTAGGGGTGGGTAGGGGAAAAGGAGAATAGGTGGGTCAGTGGGTTACATTACAGCAGCATTCACTACACACACCTTGTATAATTAATCATAAATACATTCCAAGAAGGCTGGGCAACAATGGTTGCATTACATACCAACATGGTAACATTACAGTACAGGTTACGTTCGGAAGATGTTTACATGTTGAAGTTACATGTGGTTCCGAAGCCACTGTTCTGGTCTGGTCTTTGGCGGAGTTGCTGGAGTGGGGAGGAGGAGGACACAAATATTCCAGAGTGCCGCGCCTAAGGGCCACGCCAAAGTCTGAATATCAGGCCTCATATTTTCTAATCCATAATCATCATCCTTCTTTTTTCAAAAATAAAGAAGTAGTATCATACCCCAATCTTGAGGGAGTACAAAAGAGGCCAGCTATGTGGCTCTCTTATTCTTCATCTCTCATGGGTTTGTCTGAAAGGTGGCTAGCCTCCTTTTATATATTAAAGCCGTCGCCACCAAACATTAACCCCGGATATTCAATATGGGACCATATCCAGCTACCGGCATTGAATATCCAGGTTTGTTACCCAGCCACACAAGGCGCAGAAGCTAACCGTGCAGTGGCAAAGCTAACCGTGCTGCCCGGTTAGCTTTGGTGGGAAACGTTAGGACAGCTTTTGTCGTGCCTAACTTTTGCTGCTGAGGGATAACTGGGCAGCGGCTAAATATCACTGCTGTATGGTTATCCTTGGCAACTGCCTCCAACACACCCTGATGCTAAATGGTTAGCACTGGAGCAGATAGCAGCATTACTCTGGGATATTCATGTTAGCGCTGCTGAATAACCCACTTAGATGTATTTTCACGATTTACAGCTCTGTAAACAGTGTAAATGCCTTGCAATATCAGGTCCTATATATATATTACCAAAAAAGATTCACTTTTATAAGAGAGTAAGGTCATACTTTTCCTGATGTTAGTAAGACCATACAGATCAGGAAAAATCATTCTGATAGTTGTGCAGTCAGGTGAAAGGAATAGGAGCCTTTTTTTCAGTTTCAGTGGCCATGCAAGAATATTTTTTCCCCTTTTGAACAAATGCAGTTGGAATCCTTTTTGACAAATCTTCTAGTCATTGATGCATATGGGAAGTGCAATATTGAATCTCCCCAGAGAACTACAGGCACATGCTAATATGGACCTGCGGTTGTTCAGAACAGGTTCCATGGGCACATATATTTTGCTGATCCCTATATACTTGTATGTTTTCTTCTTTCTCTTTTCTTCTTGGCTGTTGACCTTTTTTCTTCCCTAATGGAGAGCGTACAGCTCTTCTGTACTTGTATGCTCACCATTACATTTTTTATGCTAAGAACATTATTTGCTGTTTTATGGTTTTTTCCTTCATTTTTTTTTATTGTGAATTGTATTCTTATACATATATGGAGCTATGAATGTAAATGTATGAAGAAATCTTTAAGAAATCACACCTCCTCCCATCATCGGGGGAGGTGTGACTGTGTGCTTGAAACTCTGCCTTCCTGCTCATGCTTCATAATCCTGGGGCTGCAAGCACACCTGAAAAGGGAAACAAGCAGAGCACTCCCTCTCCCTCCTGTAGCCTGCTCCTGAACCATCTGAAAGCATTCCAGCATCCACCATCATCGGAGGAAGTGAGACTGTGTGCTTGAAACTCTTCCTTCCTGCTTGTGCTTCACCATCCTGGGGCTGCAAGCACACCTGAAAAGGGAAACAAGCAGAGCGCTCCCTCTCCCTCCTGCAGCCTGCTCCTGAACCATCTGAAACCATCTGAACCAGCTACACGCGGCTGGGTAACTCCGCTCATTGAACTTCTCCAGCAGCAAAGCACAGCTATAAAACACCAGCACACCTCTGGTGGCCCTTGCCAGAGGGCCCTTTGGCGCGGCCCTTAGGCGGAGGATCGAAGCTTCAAACACCAGACTGAATCCAACCAGAAGAAACTCGTAAGTTGATCCCAATGCCTCTATGTCAGTGATGGCTAACCTTTTTGAGCCCGAGTGCCCAAACTGCCGCACAAAACCAAAGAATTTCCTCAAAGTGCCAGCACGTCAATTAAAGCCTCATTTGCATAAGGTGCCTCATTTGCATACATATTTGCATAATGTTACCATACACTAACTTTTAGTAAACATGCCTCTTAATGAGTATATGGATAAAGAAAGACTAAAAGGTTTCTACATTACTATAATCCAGTACCAACCACCAGGCACATTAGGAACTACTACAAACGCTGCCCATTTAGAACCCATAGCAAACCCGCCGTATCCTAACAGCACTACCAGGACTCACAAAGCACCATACCCTAACTATCAAAAGGCAACACTGCAAATATTAAACCAATACATTTCAGAGAACAACAATACATGACCTACTGGGGAAAGAACAAGTGGCAATGTCAAATAGGAATTATATAAACAGAATACCTCAGCTCAGTTACACATGCAGAACAGACCATCACCAAACAAGGAATCACAATTTAGAAACAGGAAGACAATAATTAAACTGGGAACCCCAAAAGCCAAACTTGGAATATACAACAACACTGTAGAAATAAAACTATAAATTAATTTCCTCTTGTACTAAACAAAGCGCAAAAATTAATGATGCACATTTCCCAGAGCTGACATATTCCAGTTAATAAATTCAAAATAAAGAGATATTTTTCTACCTTTTGTGCATTTTTTTTCAGTTGCAATTGTTCCAGCCACTTTCTTCTGGTTTCTTCGTGTCTTCTGCTAACTCTCCATCTGCTGTCCATTTGTCCTTTCTTCTGTCTTCTTGTTTTTTTTTTTTCCATTCTCTCTCTACATCTGCTTTAACATACTAATCTTTCTCCTTTTGCTCTTTCCTCATTCCTATTTCATCTACTCAAAATTTACCCCTCCATCCTCAATCCCCACTTATTCTCCCAATACCCGGCCAATTGTAGATGTTTTATCCCTCCCACACAAAATATTTTTCCCCTCTCCATTTTACTCTCCCAGCCCCATCCCATTCTAATCCTCCCCCAACACCAGCTCCCTTCTAGTTCCAGCCTCACCCAGCATCCATTCCCTTCTAGTCCCTGCATCAGCCCATTTCCAGTCCTAGCAGCCCCCCAACCCATTTCCAGTCCTAGAAACCCCCCAACCCAATACCAGTCCTAGCCCCCCCTCATCAACCCACTTCCAGTCCTAACCCCCCATCACCCCATTTTCAGTTTAAGCCCCCCCTATAACCCATTACCAGTCCTAACCCCCATCAGCCCACTTCCAGTCCTAACCCCCCCATCAGCCCACTTCCAGTCCTAACCCCCATCAACCCATTTCCAGTCAGCCCCCCATAGCCCATTGCCAGTCCTAACCCCCCATCAGCCCACAGTCCATTACCAGTCCTAACCCCATCAGCCCACCTCAAGTCCTAACCCCTCCCCATCAGCCCATTTCCTGTCCCAGCCCCCCCCATATTCCATTATCAGTCCTAAACCCCCATAGCCCATTACCAGACAGCCCCCATCAGCCAACAGCCCATTACCAGTCTAAACCCCCCCCAGAGCCCATTGCAAGTCCTAACCCCCCCAACAGCCCACCGCCAATTACCAGTCCTTCCCCCATCAGCCCACATCATGTCCTAACCCCTCCCCATCAGCCCATTTCTTGTCCCAGCCCCCCCATAGCCCATTATCAGTCCTAAACCCCCCCATAGCCCATTACCAGTCCTAACCCCATCAGACCACCTCCAGTGTTATCCCCCCATCAGCCCATTTCCAGTCCTAACCCCACCCAAAAGCCCACCTCACGTCCTAACCCCTCCCCATCAGCCCATTTCCTGTCCTAGCCCCCCATAGCCCATTACCAGTCCTAACCCCACCCAACAGCCCACCTCAAGTCCTAACCCCTCCCCATCAGCCCATTTCCTGTCCTAGACCCCCATAGCCCATTACCAGTCCTAACCCCACCCAACAGCCCACCTCAAGTCCTAACCCCTCCCCATCAGCCCATTTCCTGTCCTAGCCCCCCATAGCCCATTACCAGTCCTAAGCCCCCATCAACCCACTTCCAGTCCTAATCCCATCAGCCCATATAGACTTAGCTCCCCCATAGCCCATAGCCCCCCCATAGCCCATCACCACTCCTAACCTCCCCCAGCCCATCACCACTCCTAACCCCCCCATCAGCCCATTTCCTGTCCTAGCCCCCCATAGCCCAGTACCAGTCCTAGCCCCCCCCAACAGCCCACAGCCATTACCACTCCTAACCCCCCCCAGCCCATCACCAGTCCTAACCCCCCAACAGCCCACAGTCATTACCAGTCCTAACCCGCCCCATCGCTTTAACACTACTTAACACCCCATCACATCACCACTCCTAACCCCCCATCAGCCCATTTCCTGTCCTAGCCCCCCCCAGCCCATCCCCAGTACTAACCCCCCAACAGCCCACAGCCATTACCCCTCCTAACCACCCCCAGCCCATCACCAGTCCTAACCCCCCCCAGCCATTACCACTCCTAACCCCCCCCCCCAGCGAATTTTTTTTTACAAAGAAAGCTGCCGGGGCCGGGGCCGCCGCGGCAGAATCGAGTGTGCCGCGGGGCCCCCCCGCCCAGCAGAGCCTGCCCTCCATCCCCGGTATCACCTCTCTCAGCTGCCTCCAGTCACACGCGCCGGCTTTCAGAGCGCGAGGGAAGTTTCTCCCTCGCTGCTCTGTTAAGCCCGCGGGGGCTGATGGGAACTTCCCATCAGCCCCCGCGGGCATAACAGAGCAGCGAGGAAGAAACTCCACTCGCGCTCTGAAAGCAGGCGCGTTTGACTAGAGGCAGCTGAGAGAAGGTGATACCGGGGACGGAGGGCAGGCTCTGCTGGGCGGGGGGGGGGGGGGCCCCGCGGCACACTCGATTCTGCCGCGGCGGCCCCGGCCCCGGCCCCGGCAGCGGCAGCTTTTTATTTTTATTTTTTTAATGCCGCATATTTTGATTGCGGACCTTCCCGCGTGCCAGCTGCAAGGCCTTCGCGTGCCACAGCTGGCACGCGTGCCATAGGTTCGCCATCGCTGCTCTATGTAATACCACTCAAATGCCTCTGTTGTACCACATTCCTGATCACCAGCCTCAATATACACTCATGTATGTGTTTTAGTACTACATAAGAACCTAGCCTGTAATTGACATCCAAGTTTATATTTCAGTACTATAATAACCTAGCCTGTAATTGACATCCAAGTTTGTAATTTAGTACTATAATAACCCAGACTGTAATTGATATCCAAATTTGTATTTTAGTAACTACTTAGTAACCTAGCTGTAATAGACCTATATAAATCCCCAACCAATCCCTCAACTACCCCCCTGAATTACTGACACAAAGCAACATTATACACCCCAATATAGACACTAGATCCCCATAAACTGATTCACAATATAATCTACATCCTCCTCATATCATACCAAATAACAAGCACCCTCTCACTCCTCCAAATCACACACACTAGTCCCATCCCAATTATATACCACCAAAATAGAAACAACCTACAACCATTTGCAGCAACACATACATATGCAAATAGACAAAACAGATACCACTCCAGACTGGTACATATTCGCACCACCCAACTGAATTACACTGCACACCCTACCCAGCCCCTAGCCCAACTAAAATTCATCCTCATCAACACACGCTCGATAAGAAATAAAATACCATTAATTACAGACTTGACCCACAAAGAGAAGCCCGACATCCTCTGTGTCACGGAAACCTGTTTGTCTCCCACAGACAGTGTCCTACTAAACATACTACAAATAAGAGGCTATGACCTATTTAACTGCTCCAGAGAATCAAAGAAAGGAGATGGAGTTCTCATCCTATGCAGATCAGAACTCAAAGCCACCCCCTCCCCATCCACCACCTTCCCATAGTGTCTCCTTAGAGGTAGGTGGTCATTCCGTACTCTGGAACATCACGGGCTCTTCTCTCTCTCTCTCTCTCTCGGTCTCATCCCTCATGGTTAAAAGGGCCATCCCCAGCCAAACCTTCCAGGTATATTCAAGCTGGGATCCTTAAAGGGGCCCAGTTCTGCTGCTTAAAGGGGCATGTCCTTAGTCTGGCTGGAGGTATATACATGCATTAGAGATATCCTGCCAACCTGACTGGTTTGTGGCCCTCCAGAACTGGATTTGGAGACCCCTGCCTTAAACCTCTGTCATTTAAGATTGTGAGTGGGCAAGGTACAGATGTCCTAGACATCAAAAGGGTAGATAGAATTTGTCCCTCCTCGATTCTCACCCCCACCAAAAAGTTGTCTAATAGACAACATTTTGGTGGTGGTGAGAAGCGAGGAGGAATGTGACAAATTCTATCTACCCTTTTTGATGTCTAGGACATCTGCACCTTGTGCACTCACAATCTTAAATGACAGAGGTGTAAGGCAGGGATCTCCAAACCAGTCCTGGAGGGCCACAAACCAGTCAGGTTGGCAGGATATCTCTAATGCATGTATATCTCATGCATATTCATTAGGGCTATCCCAAAAACCTGCCAGGATTGCGGCCCTCCAGGACAGGTTTGGACACCCCTGCCTAGCAGGACTGGGGTTGATGGTCCCCTCTACTGCCACATTGCAGGGAGGTAGAATGTGGATCTGTTGGTGGGAGACCCTGTTTACCACCCTCAGCCCTGGAGGAGGAGGAGGAGGAGGAGGAGGGTGGTGGTACATAATCCTCCTATGGGTCCATAAGGGCTAAACCTGCAGATAACTCAATATTGGGCCCTGCAAATATAAGAAAATCAATAAATATTGCATCTTAGAAAAACATTTATAAATACTGATATGAAATAAATAAACATACTCCTGCCATCTTACTCCGGCCATCTTACTGTGCAGACTATATGGACCATACTGGTCTTTATCTGCCGTCATTTACTATGTTACTATGTTACTATATGGCAATATAATGAAACAATTTCTACTTCACTATAGTGGCATCAGCTTCAATTATTCATTCGGATATACCATACTTTTCAATGGGAGTTTGTGATGGAGTGTATGAGACGCTCCCCATTCCCCATACTGATATACCTCCAGCCAGACTAAGGACATGCCCCTTTAAGCAGCAGAACTGGGCCCCTTTAAGGATCCCAGCTTGAATATACCTGGAAGGTGTGGCTGGGGATGGCCCTTTTAACCATGAGGGAAGAGACTGAGAGAGAGAGAGAGAAGAGCCCGAGATGTTCCAGAGTACGGAATGACCACCTACCTTTAAGGAGACATTATGGGAAGGTAGGAACTGGGGTGTTTCCACGTTGGTCAACAGGCTTGTGGTACTAATGCTGTGTAAGAACTTTGGGGGGAGGAGAGAACTGTCTCTTTACTACTGCTGTGAACCCAGAGTGAAGAACTTTGGAAGAGGGGAGAACTATTTCTCTGCTAATGCTGTGAAACCCAGAGTGAAGGAACTTTGGTGTAGGATAGAACAGTTTCTCTGCTAATGTTGTGGAACCCAGAGTGAAGGAACTTTGGGGGAGGGGAGAGGAGAGGAGAACTGTTTCTGTGCTACTGCTGTGAACTCGCTGTAAATAAAGCATTTTTCCTTTAACCCTCCACCTAGCTCCGTGAGGGCTTGTGTCCTTCCCACTCGCACCATACTACAAAGTTAAAAAATATTCTTGAGAAACAGGTGCACCTACTCTTGCCATCTTGCTGGGCAGACTAGATGAACCATACTGATCTTTATCTATCATCATTTGCTATGTGTCTGCAAAAACTACCTATCACACAAATTACCACTGCTGGGGACCCACAGCATGATCTATCTCTGCTGTGGACCTGGTGCTGGGCACCCCACCTCACCCTCAGGGTGAGTGCAGTACCTGCACAATGTGACGGTGTGTAGCTACTCTGTGCCAGTACCACACACGGTCAGTTCCCCCTACCAGGCCGAGGTGCTGTGGGGGTGCATACCCCATCTTGTGATCATCTGTAGACTGCTGATTTGCTTGTGCAGTGCATCATGGGTATGGGTGGGTTACCCCTATCCTGGTGACCACAGCAGACTGTTTGTATGGTGACTTGCAGTCCTTCTACAGCCAGCCAGGGGTCTGCTAGCAGCTATGGAGTTGTAGCCCACTGGTTATTTCAGTGCTTGTGGAGCCAGAGGTCATGGGTTCTAAACCCACAGTGGGGTTATTTGATAGGGCTGTCCAAAGCATTGTCTTTTTTTAATGTACATTAGTGCTGCCAGTAAAACACCCTCAGGGTACTGTAACCATAAGGTGCCTCTGAAGGCGCCCTATAAGGCACCTTATAGGGCACCCTATAAAGCGCCTTGGCGGACAGTGCACTTTATAATGTGCCCTATGGAGTGCCTTATAGGGTGCCTTATGCGGCACCTTAGGTTACGGCACGTGAGGGTGTGTTTGCTGGCAGCAATAATTAAAATACAAATAAAATGCCTCAGGAAACAATACTTACATGTCAAAGCTGATGCCTCAGCCAGCCTTATGCATTAGGTACACTGGGGATCAAACTCATGACCCCTGTATCATCAGTCAATGTAATAACCATTGTGCTACACTTCTGTTTCTATGTTTCAATGTCTGTGCGCCTACTTAAGATTACCGTGCTGTAAAGTGCTTAGCGGCGCTTTGCCCGATAATGTGCGCAGCAGTGCGCGTTATCGCGCGCTAATCCCGTTTTGCTACTTTAAACTGAAATGCCCACTCCTTATATGGCATCTTGCACACTAACGCTGGGCGCACATTAAGAAGGTTTAATAAACATACCCCTAAGTTGCACAGACATCTCTTTTTTTGTTGTATACCTTTGAACATAATATTAAAGTATTATGATGACATACAGTTAGAATATTTACAATTATTTTTTCAAGATATTGTACACAACAAAGCTAAAATGCATGGGTGCCGACAATGTTGACCACAACTGTATCCATTGATTGATTCTTTGGAAAAATTTGGAATATGTTTATATGAATTGATTAATGGCATTTAATTTAATTTATTTATTTCTTTATTTATTATCCTTTACAGTGGTACCCTTTTCAGGTCACTTCACTGGTTCCCTATCAGTTTCCACATCCAGTTCAAACTTCTCCTACTGACCTACAAGAGCATTCATTCTGTGGCTCCTCCCTACCTTTCCTCTCTTATCTCACTCTATACCCCTCCTCAGGAACCCTGCTCCTCTGGCAGATTTAAAAGTGTGGGGCTCTTCAACTTGGAAAAGAGAAGGCTGAGGGGTGATATGATAGAAGTCTATAAATGAAGAATGGAGTAGAACAGGTTAACGTAGAATGGTTGTTTGTGTCATCAAAAAGTAGAAAGACTAGAGGACACACAATGAAGCCACATTTAAGACTAATAAGAAAAAATATTTTTTTCACTCAACACGTAATCAAACTCTGGAATTTTCTACAGGACCATGTAGTAAAAGCTGTTAGTGTAGCTGGGTTTAAAAAAGCTTTGGACAAGTTCCTGGAGGATAGGTTCATAAACCATTGTTAAAGAGGACCCAGGAAATACTTTGCTTACCCCAGGATGAGCATTGTGGAAGCTGTGGACTTTGGGTACCTGCCAGGTACTTGTGACCTAGATTGGCCACTCTTGGAAGCAGGATACTGGGCTTAATGGACCTTGGTCTGACCCAGTATGGCATTTCTTATGTTATTATGTTCTTATCCCTTTTATCTGTGCCCTTTTCTGGTTGCCACTGCCAACTCCAGACTTCGTTCATTCTATCTTGCTGCTCCATATGCCTGGAACAAATAACCTGAGTCTGTGCTTTGGGCCCCTTCTCTAACCCTATTCAAATTCAGGCTAAAACCCCACCTCTTTGAAGCCTCTTTTGGATCCTGTAGTTCCTTACTCTCTTGTCCACTGCTTAGATGTATCTTACCATACTCTAGTCCCTATTTTCATTATGGGGATCATTCCGGAACATGAGTAAGGGGTCTGTACATGTGGCAAGGACGTTTATGTGCCAAAAACATCCCCCACTGTATTCTGAAAACACTGCTATCAGACATGTACATGGTGCTAGCATGGGGATCCCAGAATGTGCCCAGAATGGGGGTGTGGTCAGACACAGAGATGTATAAAGTATATTCAGGAAAGGCCCATATAAGTTTCAGGTGTTTCCTGGAAACATATATGTTATTCCTGCTGAAACATGGTATAGGGCTAGGACTTAGAAAATATTCTGCTGTGATCTGCAGTTCATCCCAAATAGAAGAATGGTTGTGTCAAGTATATGCTGAACTGGTGTGACTGTACTCTGGAAAAATGTGAGATGTGGTTACAAAGAACAGGAAGTAGAGGTGAGGGAATGTTGTAAGGTAAAGAAACACTTATAAATACCCTTACAAAAATGTTAAGAAGAGCAAGTGATTATTCAGACTATGCTGAAATGTGCTGTTTGTGCTGAAAAAGCTAATCCAAGGGATCCTAACAAATCCTCTGTTCTGAAAACTTGGACCATTGATGTAAGAACAGTATGTGAGTGAGTCTGGAAGCAAATCATGTTGCAGAGAAAAAGGGAGATCATATGTGCAGTCCTGGTACGTCATGCCATTATGGCATAGCAGCTGTGAGCCATAGGTTTGGTTTGGTAGAATGATATATTTTGTAACTGCAAGTGAGAGTGTGTGGTGTGGGGGTAGCATGGGAGGATCTGGTGTGCTGATCTGTGATAGGGGAAAATAAGACTTAAATTGTGTGTACAGGAGGACTAGGAGGCCCGCAGGGGAAAATGGGAATCCTGTACATATCTATATACAGAAAGGAATGTGCTGTGCTAAGACAAATTGATTGTTCTGCAAGGAAACGACTAACATCTGTGAAGTTACTGATAAGCTGTGGTGGGCCTCAGGGGATGAGTTGATGATGTATGTATATGTTCTGTTCATGTATAAAAGACAGACAGCCCCTCTAACCTGTGGAATAAACTTACATACTACTTATATGCGAGTGTGTGTGTTTGTTCCCATGGAATTCCAGACAGAGAAGGTAAGGTGGTTCCCTGGACCAGGGGATTAGCGGGCATCTTGAGGGTAAATGGTATATAGTGCTGGAAAAGGAGTAACCCGCACTTACAATTTGGTGTCAGAAAGTGGGATTTCCCCATTGCACTGGGATTTCCCGACTTCCTAAATTGATGTAGCTTTGGTAGCTTGTCTCGGGAATGCGCTTTGGTAGCGCTATGCATAACTGGGACATCCCGCTGGGTCCGTGGTAATACCCTTCTCCTTCTCTGTGGCTTGTGTGATTGTGTGAGCTTAGCAAGACGCCCCTGCCTCAGTCTGAAGCGATAGCGCTAGTGACGGTTGTTGGCAGAAAGCAAGTGGCCAAGCATGTGATAGTTGGATATTAATTAGAGGATGGGGGGGTCCCAAGGTAAGGGGACCACTCCAGAATCCGCGGGAGTGCGTGCGCAGCCAAATGTGATAAGGTTTAAAACTGCAGCTAAGAAGGCATCCTATTCTCGTCGTACCCCGGTCCCTCCCGGCGCACCCCCGGTAGATGGGGAGACGCCGAAGGAATACGTAGAAAGAGTGGCAGGGGGTTATTATACTAATCCCTGGGTGGATAATATGGCGGGGTGGAAAGAAGGTTTACGTAGCTCAAATCCTTTTCCCAGGGAGGGTAGCTTCTCTGCCTGGCATTTAGATATGATTCGGGGACTGTGTCTGGGGGATAAGAAAGCTTTTCCCTTTTATTCCGGAGATCCAAACTGGCCAAAATCTTATATGAAGGAATGTGGTACTGTATGGATACAACTGGCCCCTTATTACAATGTTCAGCAGGAATCGGTGCTTGACTCGCCCCGGGAACTGCCTTTGAAGCGGTAAAGCCACCCCCACCCCAGGTGCCCTCCTCCCGGGTGTCCATGGCCCCTCCACCGTATCAACCAATTTACCCCTCCCTGACGGGATCGGCTGCCACGGTACAGCCAGCCAGAGACTCTGACTCACTAGAGGACATTGTTCTGGCTGCAGCTGCTTCTACTGCACACCCACCAGTGGTGATGGCGGGGTGTGCCCCCACCCCCCGGGAGCTACCTATAGATAAAATGTTTCATCGGATTACACTGCCGTCAGCTGCCCTACCCTCTCACTCAAGATCGGGGCACGCCCCTGCTGGTCGGGATGCGCCCACAGAGAATATATATTGCAAAGTGAGAAAAATATCCCAGGAGGCCACCTCTATCGTGGATTTGGGGCTGCAGACGGGGGCCGGGGGGGGGGGGTTTAGGTTACCCCATCCGTCCCACCAGAGCCCCTTATTACCCGCCATAATTCTCCCCTTCCAATGCCTTCAACTGAGGATCGGGAGGGGCATCAGGATCAGAGTAGGGCTAGAGCTCATAGGGAAAGGCCTAGCCCTCATAACCCCTTTTATAAGATTCTTAACAGTGATAGAGTGTCAGGAGACCCTACCTCTAAGGGTCATATATACGCCCAGTACCCCTTTTTAACTATCGGTAACCAGCTTGTTGTTAAGCCCTTGGGTCCTGCTCTCCTCTCTTCTAATCTACAGCATGCCCTGAACCCCATGAAAATGCCAGCTGCTACTGTGCACTACTTGCAACTTATGACTCGCGGGTTGCAGTGTACAGCGCAGGACTACCGCCTCATTATTGAGGGTGTCCTGGGGTATGATGAAGAAACCTCATTTGATTTTTCTAGAGTTAAGTCACTGGCAAACCCTTATGAGACGCCAGATGATTCTAATTACCCCCTCCGATATCCCGAGGTGATAAAAAAGATGTGGGACGAAGTGTTAGGAGAGTTTGAGCTCTTATTTGGGGCAAAACAGAATCTTGCTGCATCTATTGCATGTGTGCAGGAACCAGGGGAAGGAGTTTCACAGTCTGTGCGAAGGTTTTGGAAGTGTTGGAAGGAGGAGACAGGTTTATCACAGGAAGGCCTGATGGCTTCAATGTATATTCAGACGCTGTTTGGGGCTATGCACCCCGAAGTGACCGTAGCATGTAAGCGAATGATAGATACTTGGTTTAGCAATGCTCCAGCAGAATTGGAGAAGATAATACTAACGAAGGAAGCGGCGGGATGCTTTGCAGATATGGATGTTAAGAAAGGTAAAATTTCTCATGCTTGGCAGCAGGATATTGGTTGCCAGCAATCCTACCCCGGGGGATATCAACCCCCGGGGCCTCAGTGGTCGCAATCTCGGGGGTTGGAGGGGACAGAGGGACCGGTTTTGAGGCAGATGGGGTGGTGGAAGAGGAGTAGGGCAGGGAATATCTAGGAATCAGATATGTTTTCATTGTAAGCAACAAGGACATTGGAAAAATGAGTGCCCTTACGCAGTAGGTAGCGGCCCCGGGCCAACTCAAGGAGGGTGGGCGTTGCCCCCTCCTGCAACACCATCGGCACCACTTCCTCCCCATCTAGTAGCCCCGCAACCCCTGTTATCCCTATTATATGGCAACAGCCCCCACAATGCCCATAGGGCTGCCCTGAGGCAACGGTTCTGATCTGGGTTCAGTTAACGAGTGGATGGAAGGAGCCCCCTTGTTGTACGTTGTGCATTAATGGCCAGCAAGTCTCCTTTGTAATTGATATGGGAGCGACTTGCTCTACGTTGCATGCCTCCGTTTGTAGGGAACCCTTAATGCCAGGTCCTGCCTCAGTTGGGATAAATGGAACCTCTACCCCCACGTGGATTACACCCCCGTTGTCTGTCTCCGTGCTTGGTAATAATACTGTTCTGTTTACACATTCATTTACAATTATTCCCTCCTGTCCAGTGAGTCTCTTGGGGCGGGACCTGTTGTGTCGCTTAGAAGCAGTAACTATTAGTAATTCAGATGGCTCTTTTGCCCTGCACTCTCCCTTTTTATTGAATATGATTTCTACAGAGGCGCATGGGTTGTCCAAGGTTCCTCCTAAACTCTGGGTCACCTCCCCAACTGACGCCGGATTGGTCCCCTGTATGCCATATGTGGCACGTTTGAAGGATCCTCAAGCTTTCGTTTGTATCCGACAGTACCCTTTGTCTGGCCCTAAGGAAACTGCTTTGCAGTCCATGATCCAGGATTTTGTCGCAGCAGGTATTATAGTTCCTACTGTTTCTCCTTATAATACTCCCATGAATCCTGTCCCTAAGGGGGATGGGTTCCGTTTTACCCAGGATTTACGGGCGGTAAATCAGCTTGTTGTACTGCTGACACCGGTGATGCCCGATATCGCTGAGCTACTTACTCTTATTCCTATAGAAGCCAAATGCTTTACGGTTATTGATTTAGCTAATGCCTCTTATTAGTGTACCCCTGGACCCCATCACGCAGCCTCTTATGGCTTTCACACATGCAGGCAAACAATATACCTGGACTCACCTGCCGCAGGGATACATTGATTCCCCGGTGGCATATTCTCTTGTTCTTAAGGCATCAATTGAAATGTGGCATCCGCCTTGTTCCTCCACCCTTCTCCAGTATATGGACGATTTGTTTTAAGGTTCAAAAATAATCACAGAATGTGAAAACGACTCTGTATCCTTGCTCTGCCATTTAGCCTCCCATGGACATAAGGCTTCTCTAAAAAAAACTCCAGTGGTGCTGCGAGCGTGTTACCTACTTGGGGTTTGTTCTGTACCCTGGAAACCGGGTGCTCTCTCCCGCCCGAGTACAGGCAATTATAAAATTATCTCCTCCAACAACAGTGACACAAATGCTGGCTTTCTTTGGATTAGTATCCTTCTGTCACGCTTGGATCCTGGACTGTGCTTATTGGGTTTCCATATTGTGAGGGGCTACTTTGCAGTTACCAGGCTCTGCATCTATTGAATGGACCGAAGAAATGCTTTCTGCATTTGCCACTTTGAAAAAGCTGCTTATTTCGGCTCCTACACTTGGACTACCCGACTATGGGAAAATGTTTTACTTATATGTAAGGGAAGAGGGAGGAACTATGGCAGCTATTTTGGATCTAGACCACGGGGGGGGGGGGGGGGTGGAATGCGCCCAGTCGCATATTTACCGAAAAAATTGCCCCTCCAGGTACAGGGTATGCCTGCATGTTTGCGAGCCCTGGCGGCTTCGGCTATTGCCATACAGATGACTATCCTGATTACTCTGTCTCATGATACTACCCTGTTTTCTACCCATTCTGTTTTGAATGTGTTAAAGAACCTCACTACACAACACATGACAGCCCAGCGCCTTAGTGGGTATGAGGTCATTTTAACAACTACTGAAGGGTTGTCGGTTAAACAGCAATCCGCTGCCTTTACCCCGATGCTGGCCTTACAGGCCTTAATGCACCCAGTAGATGACTCCGAGTTGCCCCAAGAAGAATATGATTGCCTAAAGTTGATCAATTTTGAGACGTCAGTGCTTCCCGATCTGTCCTCCTCCCCGCTCCTGGACACTCCACATATATTTGTGGACGGGAGCTGTGTCCGTCCTGCAGACAATGCCTACATTGCCTCTTATGCCATTGTGTTGTTGTTAAGTGCCGTCGAGTCGGAGTCGACTCGTGGCGACCCTCTGGATAGCTATCCTAAATTGTGTTCGGTCTTCAGTCAGGCAGCTCATTGTTGACAGACTGGTACCCGTAGCTGCTGTTATTGTATCGATCCATCTCATTGCTGGCCTTCCTCTTTTGCTTTGACCTTCTATCTTGCTAAGCATAATGTCTTTCTCTAATGATTTCTCTCTTCGCATGATGTGTCCAAAGTATGAAAGTCGAAGTCTTGTCATCTGAGCTTCTAAAGAAAGCTTAGGTTTGATCTCCTCTAGTACCAATTGGTTTGTTCTTCGGGCAGTCCATGGTATACACAGTATTCGCTGCCAACACCATAATTCAAAGGCATCAATTTTCTTCCTATCTGTCTTTTTCACTGTCCAGCTTTCACATCCATATGATGTTATTGAAAATACCATGGCTTGAACAAGTCGAATCTTTGTATGGAGAAAGACATCTCTGCTCTTGAGAATCTTATCTAGGTCTTTCATAGCCATTCTGCCAAGAGCAATGCGTCGTCTGATTTCTTGACTGCTTGTTGCTTCTTTATTGATAGTTGATCCAAGTAGGTTAAAGTTGTTCACAATTTCAATTTCTTCTCCTTCAACGATGAACCTGTTGATTATGCCAGTTGTCATGATCTTTGTCTTCTTTACATTAAGGTGCAGGCCCATTTTGAGACTATGTTCTTTGATTGTGAGAAGCAAATGTTTCAGATCATCTTCACTTTCAGCCAGTAATGTGGTATCATCAGCATAGCGAAGGTTGTTGATGAGTATTCCACCAATCTTCACACCTCTGTTGTCTTCATACAATCCTGCTTCTCTGATGATTTGTTCTGCATATAAATTAAACAGGTAGGGGGAAAGTATGCAGCCTTGTCTTACACCTTTGCTTATTTTAAACCATTCTGTTTCTCCTTGTTCTGTTCGAACTGTTGCTTCTTGATCAATGTACAGATTGCACAAGAGAATGATCAGGTGTTCTGGTATACCGATGCTTCTTAATGTGGTCCAGAGTTTCGCATGGTTTACACAGTCAAAAGCCTTGCTATAGTCGATAAAGCGCAAATAGATATCCTTTTGGTATTCTTTAGTCTTTTCAAGGATCCATCTCACATCTGCAATGATGTCTCTCGTTCCTCGCCCTTTCCTGAACCCTGCTTGCACTTCAGGTAGTTCTTGTTCCAGGTATGGTTGTAGTCTCTTGAATAATCTTCAGTAGAATCTTGCTGGCATGTGGGATCAGAGCGATTGTGCGATAATTTCCACAGTCAGTTGGATCACCTTTCTTTAGTATGCCATTGTAGAACTCCCAAATATTCTGCATGAAGCCCAGTTACTACCTTATGGCTCTGCACAAGTGGCAGAATTGGTAGCTCTTACTAGAGCCTGTGAATTATTTGCTGATAAACGTGTTAACATTTATACAAATTCCAGGTATGCCTTTGGGGTGGTGCATGATTTTGGCCTCTTATGGGGGCGTAGGGGTTGGAAGATGGCAGACGGTAAATCAATTTCTCATGCACAACTGGTTAATGAATTGCTGGCCGCCTTATGTAAACCCAAAGAAGTCGCCGTTATTAAATGTGCCACCCACAGATATGATACTTCTATTGCCTCTGAAAGCAATGCTTTAGCTGATCTTGCAGCCAAACAGTGTGCACAAGTCCAAATTGAACTTTTACGTAGTAATAATATCTCTCAGGGCATGCCGACAGTTTCTTATTATTTGTCTAATCCTCCATTGTCTGAATATTATGTTTCCCCTCTTGAGCATTCTTTCCCCCTGCACCATTTGCAGCTGCTGGAGATCCCGAGGATGTTATGTATTGGGAACAACATAATATGAGTTTAAATTCAGCACAGATTTGGCAGGAAAAAGTGTGTGTGTGGGGGGGGGGGGCGAAGAGGGCTACCAAAAGCTGCAGCCCCTCTCTTAATTGGTCAAGTACATGGGGTAAGGCATAAAAACAGAAAGATGGTTCTTAAAGAGTTACAGGAAATATTTGTTTGCAGAGATTTGCCTCATTTAGTGGCATCACAACTGAGTCAATGCTAGGAATGTGCTAGGAATAATGTTCAGCAGGGAAAAGCAATAGGACAATTGCAACATTTACCCCCACCCCAAGCCCCTTTTCAGGCCCTGCAAGTAGATTTCACATGTATGCCACGATCGATAGGGGGTTATAAGTATTTGTTAGTCATTGTTGATAGGTTTTCCAAGTGGCCAGAGGCTTTTCCCACGACTAAGGAAGATGCTAGAACAGTAGCAAAAGTTTTCTGTAAGGAAGTTATTCCCCGCTTTGGGTGTCCCCTTTCTATAGATTCTGATCAGGGACCAGCGTTCACCTCTAAGGTGTTACAACAGATTACTCAGATGTTTGCCATTGATTGGAAATTTCATGTCCCATATCACCCACAGTTGTCAGGGATAGTAGAACGAATGAATCGAACAATTAAAGAAAAATTTTAAAAGGCTACACAACACGCCCCAGGAAAGTGGCCAGTGTATTTACCGGCTGTATTGGCATAAATTAGGCTGACCCCAGGGGCATCTGGATTCTCTCCTTTTGAAATTCTGATGGGACGACCCTTTCCCTTACCCTGGAAATGGCCCGAGGGAACGGTGATAATGGCGGATGACTTACTGCTAGCGCAGGAAGAGTATGCCACACAGTTAGCTAAATATTTGTGCACGGTGTCTGAACAAGTGTATAATGCTTTTCCTTTTCCTTCTGCAGAACCGACGCATCCGTTCCGCCCGGGAGACCGTGTTCTGGTAAAGCTGTTTCATAAGAAGGGCCAGTGGGACCCGCCATTTGGAGATCCGGAGGAGGTTATTGCAGTTACTCACACAGCCGTGCTAACTGATAAGCATCCGACCTGGGTACACACCTCACTCATCAAGAGTGCACCGGAGGATTCCTGGAAGACGCCTGACTCGCCCCAGCCATGAGGTCTGCCTGGCTGACTCTGTGCTGCTTGTTATTGATCTCGGTTGTCATTGTGCTCACTATATATTATTTTACAACTGAAGGACCTTGGATGCAGGCACATTGGACAGAGAACAATGCAACTTGGATTCATAGCTCCATCACTTTTATGTACTCTCATACACCTGTTTCCAAAGTGGCTGATGTACCTGAGCACGCCACCACCGAACTCCAGTTAATAATGTCTGCTTAACTGTCCTTCAGAAGACTGTTCGGCTGTTCTTATAATGGGCCTATGCAGGACCAAAGGGGGGGATTGATAGGGGAAAATAAGACTTAAAGTGTGTGTACAGGAGGACTAGGAGGCCCGCAGGGGAAAATGGGAATCCTGTACATATCTATATATGGAAAGGAATGTGCTGTGCTAAGACAAATTGATTGTTCTGCAAGGAAACGACTAACATCTGTGAAGTTACTGATAAGCTGTGGTGGGCCTCAGGGGATGAGTTGATGACATATGTATATGTTTTGTTCATGTATAAAAGACAGACAGCCCCTCTAACCTGTGGAATAAACTTACATACTACTTAAATGTGAGTGTGTGTGTTTGTTCCCCTGGAATTCCAGACAGAGAAGGTAAGGTGGTTCCCCGGCCCAGGAGATTAGCGGGTGTCCCGAGGGTAAATGTTATATAGTGCTGGGAAAGGAGTAACCCACACTTACAATCTGCAGTTCAAGGAAGCCATGAATGGCTAGTTGGTATTACAAAAGGAGCAGAAATAGATTTTTGAATTAAATACCCTAGACCCACATGGGTTGAATGATAAAATTGATTGGATATTATTTCTGTGATGCTGAGATGGGTATCTCTGAAGTTCCAATCTCCCTTTCTCTTTTTATTATTTAAAAAAGAAAAAATAATAATTGTGTGTTATTTGTAGTGTGTGAAGATGTGAATAAAGTTAGTGGAATAGATGACGTCAGTCTTTTCGTGAATGATTCTATTGGTGGTAGTTTGGTTTAAAAGCAGCTGACATCAGACGCTGAGGATATGGTAATGAGAAGCATGTTGTATGCTCGAAGATATTCTTGCGTTTGGTGAGGCTTGTAGCTCTAATCCCTGAAGAAGCCTATTTGGCGATACGAAAGCTTTTGTTGGATAGCTTGCTGTGGAGACCGACGGCGTGGGCTTAGGCTTAGGCTGTCTTTCTATCGGGGTTGCGGTTATTATTGAGGATAAGTGGTGCTCAGTCATCAATATGTGCTGGACTCAGAAGATGCTCAGATAAGTGAATATATATCATCACTGAATGTACTCATATGCTAATTCTTGAGAATTTTCCTTTATTTTGTTATAGGTAAAGTGGATTGCATCTCATGAGTTCTGGTATTGGGTATACATTTCATATACCACATAGAAGCACAGACGCTTTCTTTTAATTTTGTTTGTTGTTTAGTTTTGAAGGATCCTAAAAAGTACTTGTGTGGATGTATAATAATTTAATTGAGGTGAATTTGAATTGAATTGAATAAAGGATATATATATATATAATTGGTATAAAGAATAAGGCTTTAAACCTATGATGTGAGCATCTGAAATCTCCCTATGGTGACTAGTTTCGCCAAATGTAGGGGTAAGGCCATCCTGAGGTCGCTATTGCCATATTGAATTGATTTTATGATATTCTAAGTATATAAGAGTAATAGCAGTAATTTGGAAATTAGTGGTGTGTATTTAGTGCTTACTAAGGATATATATTGATTGTAATAGCTTTCCCTTAGGCAGTTATATATATTGGTTTGTACCCGGACCATATAGATGACCACAGTATCACCAGGTGCCAGCGTGATAGGGCCAGCCATACATCAGCTATGCCAGGCACTGGGAGACATGACTGATGTTGTGCTAACATCCCCCAGATTGTGCCATCAGGCCTACAGCCTTTGCCAGTTTAGGTTCTATGCAAGCTGTGAGAGTGGTGATATATCTGCCTGAGTATGATTACACAGGGATCCCCCCTCCCATGCCCATATAGGCCTAACCAGGGAAGCAGTGGCTCAAATCAGGCTGTAGGGAGGCAGACAGGGTTGCCCCACAGATAGCGGATGTAAGCAGACCAACATACACCACAATGGGACAGGTATAGCTTCTGTGAGGAATGCTAGCACCCTGATATGGGGGAATCAGATGCCATAGCCAGAAGGCCATACTACTACCACTACTACTATGACTGATAATTTGTATAGCACTACAAGGCCATATATACAGACTCAGGTAATTCATTCTAAGAATAGGAAGCAGCAGGGTGAATGGAACAAAGTCTGGATTTCGCAGTAAAAGAGAGGGGCATAGATAGAAGCAATCCAACAGAAGAACAGAGTTCCAGAGGAGGGTGTAGGGAGAGATAAGAAAGGGAAGGTAGTGCAAAGCAGCAGAATGAGTGCGCTTATAGGCCATAGGCATGAAAAGGGCATACATTTTTTGCTCAGCAATATTATGCATCCTTGGGGAACTGCAATGTTAGTTTTGGGTTTGATGCACTTGGTATGGGTCCATCCTTAACAGTTTAAAGAGTGTTTATAGGGATGATCAAGGCAGGAATCCCTGGAGACAAGATATGTCCTGACATACGTGTTGCTATTTACATTCTCTTATACCATATTAGGGTGCACTGGGATTATGTAGCACTTTTCAAGGCCTGTAGAGGACTGGTCTATGGTCTAGGTTGCAGCAGCAATTTCTAATTGGTATTCATGTCTAGAGTGCATTAGTATACTACTGCCAGTGCGAAGAACAGCTCAGGAGATGCACATTTTTCCCAAGGGGCATAGCGTCCGCGGGTACATTGTGCAGATGGACAGGATCCAAAACTTGTAACTTTTCATAATATGGTCGGTGTGGAGACTTCCAAAACATTTACCTATTTCCAATAATATTGACAGGGATGTGTTTCTCCATTATATCGCATGGCCCTTGCCTGCACTCGTGTGCAGGCCACGTGCCGGATGTGTGCACACACCAGCTGAATAGCGCCGGGCCTGTGCTGTGCCAAACATGTCTACTTCCACAATTCCAGACGCGTGGGCATGTATAGACCCACGGATGCAGAGTTAGGTTCAAATGGGGTCTATTTGTGATTTTGACTTGCCCGCAGGGTGGACATGCATGTTATGGAATTGGGCACCACATGTTTTTTCTTGATTCGATTGTAAGTTCTGATGAGCAGAGACTGTGCTGCGTATGCCTTGTAGTGCTATACAAACGACGAGTAGTAATAGTAGTGTCCTTGACATGGATTTTATTGAAACATAGCCATATCAAGGTTTTTAATCTGAATCATCATTATGCATCAAAAATGTTTTACAAGAACTGGTTCACCTGTGTTTTTTAACCAGCATCACATGCAGTCCGCCAAGTCCGAGACTAGTGTAAGTGCTAACAACTAGGTTTACCACATTTATGTTATGATATATGCCACAGTTTTATAAAATTAAGTAGGTGCCCACTTTTCTTTATAATGAAGGCATGATTTGTGCCTGTTGTAATGTGCATTAACCGAGGTGACCTTTATAAAATTATCCACATATCGCAAATGGCAAGTGGGCCTTACATGCTGAAACGTCCTGCTGCATTTGCGCTTTTCTATATGCATGCATGGAGAACCAAAATGATAACTGCAAAGAAGCCACATATAAGTCATTTTCATAATGTCCTGGAAAAATAGAAGCAAGAATAAAATGGGACAGCAATTTGGGATGAAAGGGTTAGCAGAAATAGAAAATATATTAGAAAAATCAATCAAAATACTATGGTAGGAAAAAATACATAAGAATAAATATTTTATTAATAGGGCAAATGAAAAGCCTGTGCACACAGCTGAGCATAAATATTGCTAGTAGTGCCAGAAATGAATGGACAGAATAAGATTCCAGCACATGCACTGATGTATGTACATAATCTCCCATGTTAGCACACATGTTTTGTGCACAACTTATTTGCATGTTATTATTTGCATATGATTTGGTTACTTCATTGAGAAGCAACATTTTGTTCTTAAATCTCGTGTTAAGAAACCCAACACTGAGCTTTAGCGTATGGCTTTAACGCAAGATATCTGCATCAGCCCCTTAATATAGCTAGCTAAAATTATCCAGACAAACTTATCTCGATAACTTTAGGACACCTATTTCTGTGACATAATTTATGAGGTCAAGTTTAAACAAACAAGAGGACATTTAGCACTGTCCGATTAAACTCAGACCATGCACCATGCTTCTAACTTTGCCCTGAGATTACTGAATAAATTTTGTCCAGCCAAAATCTATGTGGTGAGAGGCAGGGGGGAAGGGAGGGAGGAAGAAATGGAGGGGCGGTGGAGAAAGATTTTATTAAAACAAATAAAACCCAACATGTCTTCAAAGGATTAGTCTGATGAATGAAGGTACTCAGACACATCTTTTGAATGTAAGCAGGTCTGTATTTAGGCATAGACAATATAGGCAATTGCGTAGGGTGGCAATTCTTGAAGTCTCCAAACACCTAGGCCCAACAGGAGACTCATCCCACTTAAATTTGTGCCGTGTATATGTTCTGCTTTAAAAAATACACCACTATGGTACATCTGCCTTACTCTGCTCCACTTCTAGCTCTCCAATCTAGGGGACCACTGATGACCCTTCCAGTTCCTGCTCTTTGGGATCTCCTATCTGGTCTTGCTTATGGGTACCAAAATCTTAAATATGACACTGATTGTAGATCTTTTTTATTGCTGTCATCTCCTTGCCACTATCAGAGTGGAAAGTGGATGTCAAAATCTAGGTAATGAGACTACATTTATTTTTTGTCCCAGGCCTCTGACAAACTAAAAACATCT
Source organism: Ichthyophis bannanicus (assembly GCA_033557465.1). Taxonomy (NCBI): domain Eukaryota; kingdom Metazoa; phylum Chordata; class Amphibia; order Gymnophiona; family Ichthyophiidae; genus Ichthyophis; species Ichthyophis bannanicus. Next base: position 1,718,993,002 of record CM066031.1, on the reverse strand, counting down.
TTACCTGGGCTTTCTGAATAACTTTGAATAAATATTATCGCATAGAGGAAGTGTGAAACAGATTGAACAACAGCTGTTGTCTACTTTCACCTAATTGTTCTGATAGCATTGCATTGCCAGAATCTGGAGTAACATCAGAAAACTATTTATTCATGGACAGGGTGATGAATACATGGAACAACTTTTAGAGGAGATAGAAATAGTTATAAAATCTGAAAAGGCATAGAATAAGCGAAGCAAATCCCTGGTTTGAAGAAGTGAAGAGAAAGCCAGAGATACTCGTAAAGTATAGGGTGTGATTATTTTATTCACTTACATAGGAGTTCTTTAACTAAAGGCACTACAAGTCTCCAGTGACTTGTTCCTGGCAAAATCCAAGGGCCTTTACTCAGTCCTCATATCCTTCTTGACCTCTCTGCTGCATTTGACACTGTTGACCACAATCTTCTCCTTAATATCCTGTCCTCGCGTGGCTTTAAGGGCACTGTACTATCCTGTTTCTCCTCTTATTTCTCCCATTGCTTTTTCAGTGTTTGTTCTGGTGGATCCTCCTCCGCTACTATCCCGCTCTCAGTTGGGATCTTTCTTGGGTCTGCTCCTTTTCTCTCTCGATACCCAGTCCCTTGGTGCACTCCTCTCTTCCCATGGCTTTCAGTACCATCTTTATGTTGATGACTCCCAGATCTACCTCTCTACACCTGAAATCTCTCCGACAATCCAGACCCAAATCTCTGCCTGCCTTTCTGACATTGTTGCTTGGATATCTCACCGCACTTGAAATTGAACTTGAACAAAACTGAGCTTCTTATTTTTCCCCCTAAAACCTCCTAACCCTCCTTCCTCAGTCTCTGTGGATAACTCTCTATTCCTCCCTTTCCTCAGCTCGCAACCTTACTGTTGTTTTTGACTCCTCTGTCTCTTTCTCCACACAGATCCATTTGATAGCTAAGACATGTCATTTCTTTCTCTATAAATAAAAAATCGGTCTTATTCTTGAACGTAGTAGATTCTTATGTAAGAGGGTGCGGTGCGTTCAATTCACAACAAAAGTACTGATTTTCTAATGTTTTCTAATGTTTTGTTCTTCTATGTAGCACTCTCGGTTTCCAAAGGTCTCAGTTGTCTTGTAGCTAAGCCTTAAGACTCACGTCTGCCGGCCCAAGCCTTGATCACATCAATGACCTTCTATTAAAAGGAAACCCTTTTATGATTTTAAAATTTACCAGCCAACAGCTCTTCAACGATCAGGATATCAAATGGATTTAACTTGTATACGTGCTAGTACCTTTTCTGCTCAGCTAAATCTGGCTAGCTTAATGAACTTAAAGGCTGCACTTAGCTGAACTTCTTCAATATATCCCAAAATTCGTGGCTTTGGTTAAACGCCTTCAATCTTCGATCCCGACGCTCCCACGGGGTACCACTGTGGCGTTTCACAGCCGACAGTCTCATCAGGGGATCTGCTTTGGTGCTTGCATTATGATGCTGCCCGCGTCTGTCTTCCTTCTACAAAGCAGTCCGGAAATGACCAGGCTGCACGAAAAAACGCCGCGCATAGAAGGTCATTGATGTGATCAAGGCTTGGGCCGGCAGACGTGAGTCTTAAGGCTTAGCTACAAGACAACTGAGACCTTTGGAAACCGAGAGTGCTACATAGAAGAACAAAACATTAGAAAACATTAGAAAATCAGTACTTTTGTTGTGAATTGAACGCACCCTCTTACATAAGAATTTCTTTCTCTATAACATCAAAAAAATCCACCCATTCCTTTCTGAACACACTGCTAAGATGCTTATCCAATCCTTAATCTTGACTATTGTAACCTACTCCTTGCTGGTCTCCCTTTGAATCATTTCTCTCGGCTTCAATTTGTTCAACACTCTGTTGCTAGGGGAGCGTTTACTCTGCAGCCTGATTCCCACAGAGGGATGAGAGCAGCTGGTTTGGGATCTACCGACCTGTGTGGGGCAGCCCTTCTGATGTAATCTCTGGGCCCCGATAAAAAGAACTGTAGTGTTGTTACTGCGCCAGCTGTTGGCGCTGTGTTGGGCATTTCCTAAGGGGCGTGTCCAAAGAGGCTTTACATGCCCCTTGTGAGCCCCTTAGGAGCACAGTAGGAGAAAGGGCTGGTCAGAGTGTTGGAATGCCCGGTGGAAAAAGAAAGAAGAAGGCCCTAGGAGTCGGACCTCTTGCTGGACCAATGGATAAACATGTGAGTTCCACGCCGAGTTCATCCAAACCAGGTACTGCATCTTTTGATCCATCCACTGAGGGAGGGAGTTTGAGCTCAGTGGAGCGTACTCCTCTGCTTCCCCTCAGATCGGTGTGAGTCCCCAGAGGGATGGTGAACTCCGCAAAGTGGTTATTTGGAAGGAGCCCGCTGTTCCCTCTAACGACTCTCAGGTTTCCGCAATTTCACTATTGGACATATGGCAGGTTGTGTCTCGCACAGAACGGATTCTTGTGGAGACTGTTCCTTCGCTTTGTCAGTTTACTAAGGATGTCGTTATATCAGAGTCTAGATTCTCAGGTTGGGACCCTGAGTTCCGGTGTGTCGAATATGGATACCCAAATTAAATCCTTCTCAATGTATCAATCTGCTAATATGAAGGATAGCTTTATTCTGCATCAGAAACTAGAGAATTTGGAGAATTTGTCTCGGAGTAAGAATTTAAGGGTGCTTAATTTTCCTTGTTGTACTATGCTGTCCCCCTTAATTTTGTTCAGAAAGTACCTTAAGGACATTCTTCTCCTTCCACATGCTGATTCTTTAGTATTTGTTAAATGTTATTACCTTTCTACTAAAGTTGCCTCTAGCGTTGTGGAAGGAAATGTAGCTGTCCTTGAGGAGCAGAATAATTTTGATTTGACTGCGTTTTTAGAAGATACACAAGACATTATTTCCACTAGGGCTATTTTGTTAGTGACTGTCCTCTGAGGAGGATAAAATCGCTATCCTTAAAGCTTATTTTAGGAAAAAAGGTAATATGTATTATGGGGACAAAGTGTCCATTTTTCCTGACATATCAAGGTCTACACAGTTGCGTAGAAAGGCTTTTCTTGCATTCAAAGCTAGAATCTTTGCTCTTGGAGCAACTCTTTTCTTAAGATACCGTTGTAAATGTCCCTTGGATTTGATAAATTTGTATTTCTGTCTTCTTCAGAGTTGGAGAAGTGGATTCTTGAAAAGGAAAAGGCACATTGATTATCCATCTTTAGTATATTTCACAAATTTATTTCTCAGGGGTAAGGGAGTAATCTCATGGCAGGTTGTTATGTTGGCAGGGGACACCTCCCCTTAAGGTTTGTGGTCCCTTGCTTTGTTTTCTTTTTGTTTATTTCTTTTATATTTATTGTGAATGATTCCCTGAGACGTGGGCTGACGTACTTGTAAATGTTGTATTATTATGGAAGTATTATGGGTGACCTGTTTGTATTTCTCTATACTGTAATTTCATATGGTATAGTTGTAAAAGTCTTATAAATAAAAGATTAAAAAAAAAACACTCTGCTGCTCGGAGAATTTTCCGCCAGCCTCATCATGCTCATATCACCTCGCTTCTCAGCTCACTTCATTGGCTCCCTAACCATTTCCACATCCAGTTCAAACTTTTCCTGCAGACCTATAAGTGCATTCACTCTGCAGCTCCTCACTACTTTTCCTCTCTTACCTCTCCTTACCCCCCCCCCCCACTCAGAAACTTCGCTCTTCAGGCAAATTGCTTCTATCTGTACACTTCTCTTCTATTGCTAACTCCAGACTTTGCTCCTTTCACCTTGCTGCACCTTACACTTGGAACAAACTACCTGCGGCTTCTATGACCCTTTTCAAATCCAGGCTGAAACTCACTTCTTCACTGCTGCTTTTGGATCTTGACTCACCTGATCTCCTTTTTGTTTCCTTATCATTCCCCCTAGATATATCCCTGTCTATACCTACTGTGTTGTCTGTCTTCACTAGGTTGTATGCTCTTTTACATGTCTGTGCAGCGTTGAATTTGTCTTGTAGCACTATACAAATGCTCAGTAGTAGTAGTAATACAGTGTTGCACACAACACAACAATAGCACCAAAACTATGGCATATTAGATACAACACCACTGTGTTAACTGTCAGGAGTGTGGAAGCATTTCCCTGGCCGTTAACTTATGTGATTTCCTAAAATTTGGTATCAAAAAATATTTTAGACAGACATTTTTCTACTTCCCTAATATCTGAATATAAAGTCTACCATTAAGGTTCCTTTATAATCTGGTTCTTGCTTCGCCCACCCATACAAATGCATTTACTGGAGATTGCAAATTGATTTACATTTCAGATAAATTTCTCCAAGCACAAGCCATTGGCTGGAGAATGAGTCCCGTGGACACTCTTGCCCTTTGCTTCCTACTAGCTGAATTGCAAAGGATGTAGTTTAAAGTTCCATATACGAGCCGCTGCATGTTCCCATTTTTTCTCATCTATTATGAAAAAAACGTATGACTGACTAAAGTATGTCACAATAGATGCCAGCCGCCTTTCTTATTTTAATTTCAAGGAGAAGTAATGAATAAGTATTCATATGTACCCCCTTTCATCTATTAAGTCAATGGTTCCCAACCTGTGGTCTGTGGACCCCTGGTGGATCTGTAAGACTACTACAGGGAGTCTGCAGGACACAGAAAAGAGAAAAAAGAGACTGTCAGGGACTAGCAGGGGGGGGTGAGACTGGAAGGAACTAGTTGGCAGGAGAGACAGAGAAAAAGAGAGAGACTGATGGGGACTCAAGGGAAGGAGGGGGAGAAACATGAGGAGAAGGGAGACCAAGGGGGCTAGTGAGGTTAGGCTTGGAGTTGAGAGGAAGGGTATGGAAAGAGTGGTGGGGATGAATTGGGGAGGGAGGGGGGCACATGAGCAAAAGTATAGAAAACTCTATAGTATGTAATAGGTCAGAATAGGAGCCCTGATAGCTGGACTGATGGCTTCTTGCCACTACTTTTTTTTTTTTTTTTAACTGTCAATGACAGCATTCATGATTAAGTAAGAATTGTCTACGGATATTCATTATGCCATTACATTTCCATTTACAAAAATCTCCTCCAGTTAGAGGCATTATGCTGTGGAATTACATTTCCATGGTGTGTCTAATCATGGAATCCCACAGGGTGACCACTCTTTGATGCTTTATTCAATATGAATATGTTACCATTTTGTGCATTTTTATGCCAACAAATTTTTTTTGTAGCTATGCTGAAGTTATTCTTTTATTCATTCCTTTAGATAGTGATGTATTTAACGGTGCTATCTGGCAGCACATGTTCTGGCATGTGCTGAAGGTGCACTAGGACATAGGTGCATATTTCCAGCAGGCGTATGACCGTGACACTTGGTGCAAGATGATTCCTACATTAACTGAGCAACCTGTGTTAGGATTAAGTGTGTGCAGGTTGGGGTGGAGAATTGATGTGGATAATTCAGCATAGTTAGTGCCAGGTTCACTCCATGTTTCAGCAATTACCACAGGTTCACCTAACACTACCTCAGCAGATGGAGTCAAATGCATCGGTGTTAAAATGCAGTGCACATTAGGGGAAAGTGTTCATATTAACTGCAATGGAATTGCTTTCCACAACACCCAAAAGTTAATGCGGCGGTGTTGCACCTAATGCTTCATAGTTTTGGTGCTTTTAGCACATTAGGTGCATCACCCTCACACTCTTTAGTAAAAGGGCCCCTTAGTCAATTGATTCAGATTGACTTTTGAATTATTGCTTATGTATACATTTTTCTGAATGTGACGCCATGATTATTTCCCATAATTTAAAGGCTATGCTACCAAAAACATTAGGTCTTCTAGTAAATTGATTCCTTTAAGTCTCTGAAGTTCAGTATCAAAGTATCGTGTTGGATGCTGAATTGTTGATGAGAGCTCAGGTACTTAAAGTTGTTCATAATGAAGAACATTCCAAATGGGTCGTCAAAGCCAGAATGTCTGAACAGAAAGGCAGGCACTTGCAAGTTCAGGCACAATTCCAGAAATGTGGATGTGTCTGATATGCATGTGTATCAAATGTCCATATAGACATCCCTGGGAGAGTGTTTCAGGACCAAAATGTCTGATAGCATAACAATTCAAATAGTGGTTTAAGAACTAGATAGGTAGAGTTCAAATCCCAGTGTGGTACTTTGCAATCTAAAGCTAGTTACTTAATTCTCCATCTTCCTGATACCTATCTGTGTCTGCACAGTGGAATGGCTACAGAGGCATATGTGTGATTTTGACATCCATTTGCATGTCTGCGGATGATTAAACCTTTTAGAATGACCATCTATGCTTTTTAAAAGCTGAGAATGCTTTGCAGCCTTATTTATTTATTTATTACATTTTTTTTTTATATTGCCCCTTCCAGAGATCAGGGGCAGTTTACAGAGAACGGAAAAACACATTACATAGAACAGGAACACATTTTTACAGGATAACTTGATTTGAGAACAGGTTTAATAACAATAGCCTTAAGCATGTTCTTCATGAAGAAGAGTTTCATACAGTGGTATAGCTACTATTTTCAGTCTATTGTAATGGTATGTATTTTGATTTGTCCAATGCACTTATTCATTCCTTGCAATTTATTCAGAATGTTGTGGCTCATGTAATTTTTAATTTGAGGAAGTATATTCATATTTCCAATAAGATGTTTGACTTCACTGACTCCTGGTAAAATAAATAAATAAATAAAAAATATGTAGTCCTTGTGTTTGATTCACAGGATTTTCTATGACTCTGTTATGAAGCTCTCAATGATGGTGAAGAGATCTGAAGCCACTCAAGCTTTCCAGTCTAGTCAAACTGGTCATCTGATCATTCTCACTGTAAGTCATTATAGAAAGGCATCTACCACAGCTTGTGCCTTCTCTGTATCTGTGCAGATAAGAACATAAGATATGCCATACTGTGTTAGACCAAGGTTCATCAAGCCCAGTATCCTGTTTCCAACAATGGTCAATCCAGGTCACAAGTATCTAGCAGTTTCCCCAAAAGACACAGGTTCATCAATGCTTGTATTGGGGCAAGCAGTGGATTTCCTGAGTCCTCTTTAACAATGGTTTATGGACCTTTCCTCCTGTCCAAATCTTTTTTAATCCCAGCTACACTAACAGCTTTTACTATATCCTCTGGTAATGAATTCCAGAGTTTGATTACGTTTTCAGTGAAAAAATATTTTCTCTTGTTGGTCTTAAATTGGAATAAGCTATCACCAGAACTATGCATAGAGAAGGATTTTTAAAAATGCCATTGCTACTGAAAACATTTCTGTTAATATTTTGTCATAGTTTTGCTATTGTAAACTAATATATTAATGTTACCCAACAAGAGGTCTCACTATAGGTTGTCTACAAGTATAATAAATGAAATTAAATGAATGCATTGTCCAGAAGCTCACCAAGGATGACACGCAACAAAGCACCCACCATCTTGACCCACAAAAATATGCAGACTACATGAAGTCAAAGAACACTAACCAAACCACACACTACTGCACCACAAACAAACAATCTCACAATAAGAAAGCAACATCAAACATGGGAGAGCTTCAACATACCAACAAAGCAGCAAGTAAAAGACATTATATCTGGATTAAACACAACAAATTCACTGTCGGACCCGTGCCCGGTGTCTTGGATCAAAGCCGCCAAAAGCCAGGTCTCTCATCACATTCAAAAAATTGTCAAAGATTCACTCCAACAAGGATACATGCCACAACCCCTAAAGCACGCAATGATACGATCAATACTTAAAAGTAGCAATCTGAGCCCATCCGAACAAAAATCATACCGTCCCATCTCCATTGCCATTCCTTACTAAAATCATGGAAAAGGCAGTGCAAAGGCAACTCCAGGACCATATAGATATCAATGCCCCACTGGACATACACCAGCATGGATTTAAGCCCCAACATGGCCTGAAAACACTACTCACCTCCCTCTTTGACAATCTCCTAAGGGGCATGGACAACATAAAAAACGGCTTCTTGCTAGTGTTCATGGACATCTCGGCAGCCTTCGACACTGTGTCACATGCTAAGCTATTGCAACACTTGCAACAGATAGGACTATGCAATAACACCCTGAAATGGTTTACATCATACTTGGAAGGGCGAACGCAACAAGTCAAATGCAATCAAAAGAAATCACTACAATTCCTCGTCATGCAGGGAATACCTCAAGACTCAGCCCTATCACCAATGCTCTTCAACATCTACATACAGCCCATATGCAACATCATCAAGCACCACAAACTACACTACCACATCTATGCCGACGACATCATGGTGTACGCTCCAATCAACTTACTAGCACTAAACACTACAACAATAACAAAATGACTTGAAGACATGAATGACTGGCTCATAGCCAACAACTTAACAGTCAACTACGACAAAACTGAGGCAATGTTCGTCACTAGGAACCCCACCTTCATACCACCACAAACTATCAGCATCCTAGTCAAACACATAGTAGTCAAAGAAGAAGTTAAGTATCTAGGCATCACACTAGACAGAACCCTGAACCTAAAATCCCACATCATCAAAACCACAAACAAGGTATATCATTGATTGAAAATAATCTGACAAATCAAACCAATGCTCCATCAAGACCACTTCCGCACAGTGTGGCAAGCGCTCATTACACTACTCCTTGATTATGGAAACTCACTATTTCAAGGCCTTCCTCAACAGACACTCCACCCACTGCAGATAGTACAAAACACTACAGCACGCATCATTACAGACACTCCAAGGACTGAGCATATCACCCCCGTCCTACAACAACCACACTGGCTTCCAATGGTGGCAAGAGCTAAATACAAAACAATCATGATCATCTTCAAAATCATTCACCATCTCTCAGCAGACGCACTCCAAAATGTTATAACAAGGGACATTAATAACAGACCAAGAAGATCCAATAATGACAACATGATTGGCACATCCGCAGGCTATCACAAAACCAAACAAACAACTTCAAAAAGAGCACCATCACTGCTGGCATCCACACTAGGGAACTCCCTCCCAACGAGCCTGAGGGCATTAGATGACCTCACAGACTTCCGCAAAGACCTCAAAACATTATTATTTTTAGAAACCTATGAGCATTCAGGCAATATCCCCTACCCAAACAATAACACTACTACCTCCACCAACTAAACACACATCCATACTACCCACACACACAAATATTTCATACCACGTTTTAAATACCTTCATGTTAAATGTTACCTCAATTGTACTTTCTAATTACTGTTAAGTAACTGTACTGTCTAAATGTTTACATGTACCCTAATGTTAAATGTAACCCTCCAATTGTCATGTGATGTGACCACCTTGATTGAAGGAAAAGGTGGCATATAAATCTGTCTAAATAAATAAATGCACACCCCTAGTGTAAACACAGGGGAAAAGTTATAAACTTCTGCAGTGAAATATGATCCATCAGTGGGTAGTCAGGCAACTGCCGTACTTATACTAGAGGGATCTGCACAAGGTGGGACATACAAATCTGTTAATTTTCACTGATGAGTAAACATCACATACCATAATTATTTACACACAAAAAATAATACCACACTAAAGCTGAAAGGAAGAGATGTGTACGTTGGGTTATATATAATGGAGTGAGTGATAAGGTTTCAGGAATATATTCACTGGAGAGGCAAACCTCAACCAAAATGCATTGGAATGCACTCTAGGTGCAATCCTCCACTTGACTTTTGGCCATCGCCTCTTTCTAGCTTCCTGTTTGACCTTTGGCCATTGTCTGAGAGAGGGAAGAGTCCATTTAAGCTGGGGAAGCTGAACTTCATGCTTTGAGCTCAATTAGTTAAAATTCCCGACAGCTGTAAGCACAAAGAGCTAGAATAATTGAGCTTTGGTCCTAGTAGGGATGTAATCTATGATAAAGACCCTTTCCAAGGAGGAAGACCTGGACTGATTGAGAGCTGTTGAGAGGATACAATGGGTGACTCCAGGAAGAAGGGGTCCAGTGTCTGAGAAGTACCCAAAGCAGACAGATCCCCAAGAAGAAGGGCCACAGTGGTTGAGAGGCACCTGAAGTGGATAGACAAAGGAAAATGTCTGCAGTGGTTGGTAGGCACTTGGAGTAGACAGCCCAAGGAGCAAGGCTGCAGTGAATGAAAAGTGCACAGAATAGACAGCCTAGTAGCACTATACAAATGATAAGTAGTATTAGTAATAATTGGTATTACTGTATGGGGATTAGGACTTCCAACTTATCTAAATACTTATCTGATACTCTCTAGGAATGTATAAGAGATTCTAGCTGTTATCTGAATGCTTATGATTAATACCTGCATTGCTTGTAGAAGATAATAAATCTTGTAAATAATGCCAGCTAGCCTTGTTCACAGTCACACTTATTATTTTTGGTTTTCCTGCAGGAAAGGGAAGGAAATCTACTTGCTAACACCCTTCCTCCTCAGGTGGAGGTACCAGGTACCAAGGATTCGGAACCTTTTTGAGGGGGACTCCTTCCAGGCTGGCCATGGACACAGGAATGCCCTCAAGGGGCACTACATGGATATATAGAGAGGAGCTATAGAAGCTCTAGTGAAAGTTTTTCATAATCAAGGAACATAATACAGAAAATCACAGTATAATATGAAAGGGAAAAGAAAACTAAAAATGTGTTAAGTTTGCATTAAGAATGGGAAGATGACAGAAACGTGAATATTTAGAAGACAAAAGGTTCAAGGTTAAGGGGTCATGATATGAAGGAATATGGCTTTAAGTAAAGATAAGGAAATAATTTAAGGGTAGGGTAAATATCAGAAATAGTCTATAAGAAGAGCAAATAATATCAAAAGCTTTGAGACAGATGTAGATGTTAATATTCACAGCATGGATAGAAGAGAGGTAGGATAAAGGAAATGGGAAGCTTTAGTTTTAAAATAGATTATATAAACATATACATTCATGTGCCCAGTAAGGTAATAGATCAAAAAGAGTAGATTAAAAAATTGAGTTGCAAGGCACAATGGCACAGCAACAGCAATATCAAAAACTCAAAGAAAGATAAAAACTTTAGCGAGCTACATTTATCTTAAACAGATATTAGACTGCAAACGTTCACAGTGTGGCTTCCCTTCAACATAGCCAGCACTTCTCACAAAAGAACGCCACGCATGCAAACCAGAAACCAGAACCGTTATTAAAATACATGCTGTAGTGATGTCATTGGGATTTCCTGTCAAAAGGGAAACCCTTGCATTTAAACTTTACCGCTTGACATTCACCACACTAAAGCAGTCTATTTTCTTCAAATACACTGCACAAACCCACTTTTCAGCAGAAACTGACAAATTATACTCACACACAAACCCCCCAATCTATCTGCACATTTAATCGCTAAAGTTTATATCTTTCATGTTTGATTTGTTATGAGGTTGATGTCGAGGTGGATTATAGGTGGGAGGGAGGAGTAGCCTAGTGGTTGAGGCAAGGTACATCAGGCCAGAAGGTCAGGGGTTCAAATCCCACTAGAGGACAGCAACCTTGGGCCAGAAGGACTGGGGTTTCTAGTCCCACAGATGCTCCTTGTGGTCTTGGGCAAGCCACTTAACCCTCCATTGCCCATGTTCCCTGTAAGTATTAGTGTATGTGTCTCATATCCCTGCATGTTAAATGTATCCCCCAATTGTGTTGTGACTGCTTTGATTGAAGGATAAGGCGGTATACAAAACTGTCTAAATAAATAAATAAATATAGGTTTTAAACTAGTTTAAGCATGTTTTTGTTTCTTTGTTAACAGTTTGTTCAGATTCCTCCTGATGAAGCTTTTCAGCGAAACGCTTGAGAGGCGCTGAAGTGAGGCGTGGAGGCAAATAGATCATGCTGTTTTGTGAAGAGATTTTCTGTATAAGTTAAGTTATGTGGTGATGATCTGATTTTTGCTTTTGTATAAGATTTTGTGCTGCTTTATCAGAAAGGATGGTCATTGATGCAATAGGACTATGGTATTCGGGTTCCCTTATGCCTAATTAAAGCTCGCTAGGTCTGAGACCTCCTTTTATGAAATTTGTGAACAAAGAAAATTTTGGTAAATTATCCTTTTTACCCTTGGAAACTGAGCATAACAATTTTTGATGTATATGGAGTGTGTTTTTTGACTATTTGACAAAGTTTTTCACTCTGAAAAGTGACCTAATAATTATTGAATCACAAGAGAGGATTTGGTAAAAGCAGTTAGCATAGTTGGGTTTAAAAAATGTTTGGAAGAATCCTGGAGGTAAATTCCATAAACTGTAAACCTGGGGAAAAAAATACTGTTTCTAGAGATACGTAGCATGGAATCTATTTTGGGGATATAAATACTGCTATATTGACCCAAAGAAGGGGAAATAATTGATTACAAAAAAACTACACTGGCCCCTTCAGATAAACTGTCATTATCAGTTACTAGTTATTATACTTAGTAGACATGCCATTATTCAACAGCGTTCTCAGCGCTGAAAAAAGACTTTGAGGGGATTTTTTTTCTCTGATTCCATGATATTGTAAAGACCATGACTGCAATAATATCAGTAACATATGCAGCCACAATGGCAAAAAAGGACCTGTTGGAGTGAGGTCTCAGAAGCAGGAGGACTTAATGAGATGAGGAGAATTAATCCTGCTATTACAAGAAGGATTATCACAGTCTCTTGGAATAAAGAATAGTGATTGACAACATATGATAAAGATAAGGACTAATTGTCTTCTTTTTTTGTGTTTTAGGACTATATATTAATCATTGAGTGTTGCTGATTTGAAAATATATAAGCACATAGTTTAAACATAAACATAGTTTATATCTATCTAATCTAATCTAACACAATTTTATATACCTCAACGATCCCAGACTAAATAGTGCTTCTGTGCGGTTTTACAGCAAAGAAGATACATCAGTGAAAGGGGAAAAAAACATTAGTTAAAACTGAACAACCATGTTTTGAATTGTTTATGAAATTGATAAATAGAAGAAATACATTTCAAATGTTTGGGCAACTCAGACCAATACTCTACTGCCAAATATGGAATGGCATGCAAAAAGCATGATTTTAAACAAACACCTCTACAAGGTGGGTACAGTAAGGTATTGGCTGATTGTAAGCGCTTGGATTTACATAGCTCTAGTGGAAGTAGTAAAAACGAAAAATATTCCGGAACAGAATCGTTAAAAAATCTATATAAAAATGTAAACAACTTAAATCAAATCCGGTTGGAGCTTTTTAGCTAATGTGATTTATGAAGTAAGGGAGTATATGAACATTGATGGGACTATAAACAATAACCAAGATTTTTGTAGAGAAGGTTTTTTTTTCCAAGACGAATGATGTAGTACTACAGAGACCGGTGTATATTGGCATACAGGTACTAAGCTCTTTTTTTTCCTTCTCGTTTTGGATATTTAGGTGATTGTATAATAACTAGTAATTGATAATGAGGGTTTATCTGAAGGGACTAGTGTAGTTTCTTGATATTTTTTGAATATGGCAGGTATTTGTGTCCTGGACTAGCCACTGTTGTAAACTGTTGATACTAGGAATGATGCACCTTTCATCTGACCCAATATGACCGTTCTTATCTTCTTACGTTCTATAGGGGGAAGTGGAATATTTAATAACATATAGAGCACACTGCTTTAGTAACAGTTCTCAGTTGATCCTATGAATACCAGGATCGCCAACATTGTGATTAAATTGATAACGTATCCATTAAGGAGGCCATTTTAGAAGGCCTGTGTGTTTTTTACATATATAAATTGTAGCATTTACATGTGTAGAAGCCCTACATTAAATTGTGAGGTCATTATTCAGAAGGGTTTATGTGATTTGCAGGATCTGCAAACTGCATAAAACCCTCTCAGCTATATATGCAGTGGTACTAACCACTTAGTGCCACTGAATATCCCCACAGACTGTCTTGCAAACGTCTGGTTGGTTTTGGGGCAGTCATGGCAACTATCCAGTTAGTGAAGATAGCCAGCCTCTAACTGGATAGACAAACGGGTCAATGGCTGTCCTAACTTTACGTGGTTGTGCTGTTCAGAGAATGGCTGACTATCTCCACTAATCAGATTGCTGCCATAGTTAGCGGCAAAACCAAATATTCGGCACTAGATGCTGGATAGACTCTGGTACTGAATAGCTGATCTCATTTTTGCCTGCGATGATCAGGCATTTGAGTGACACTGTTGTGGGCTGAATAGAGATCCCTGTGCTTTAGAAAGCTGCTATTTACACATTTTAAAGCTCCAATATGCACAGTTTAGAAGGCAGTGTATTGTGAGTATGCTTTGGGAAACTTTATTTTGATGATCAATACACAGTTCTGTCTTGGCCATATTTTTTGAAGCTAATGGTGGGTTATTCAGGTGGCTATGTCAAGCAGACAGGTTTTATTTATTTATTTTTTACTTTGGTGGTGGTGGCGGCTTATCTCAGGAATCAGGGAATCTTTGTTTTCCCATACCTGGACAACTGGCTCATCAGGGGCCAGTCTTCGCACTGTCTGTCTTCTTCAGCATCTGTGCTTTGTCATAAACAATGCAAAGTCCACTTTGCTCCCCTCTCAGAACCTAGAGTTTATAGGGGCAAGCTTAGACACCCTTCAGGCAAGAGCTTACTTGCCCGAAGACAGGGCCCACAGACTGATAGACTTGGCCAGCCAATTCCAAAGCAAGTCTCATGTCTCTGCCAGGCACTACCTGTGGCTCCTGGGTCACATGGAATCCACGGTACATGTGACTCCGAATGCCCGTCTACACATGTGGGCTGCTCAGTGGTGCCTCAGAGATCAGTGGATGTAAGCCACAGGCGACCTCTGAGACAGAGTAAAGGTGTCCAAACCACTTTTGGACTCCTTACAGTGGTGGCTACATCTCCCAAACCTTCTCAGGGGGGTACCATTTCAGGCTCCAGCACACACAAGGGTGCTGATGACCAATGCTTCCTTAAAGGGCTGGGGTGCACATTGACAGGACCCGTGCACTCAAGGCCTCTGGTCTCCTTGAGAGGCCATGCAGCAAATCAATCTTTTGGAGCTGCGAGCAATCTGCTTAGCTCTACAGACTTTTTCTCATGCCCTCTCTCACCAGTCTGTCCTAGTTCAGACAGACAATCAAGTGGCAATGATCTATGTGAACAAACAAGGGGGCAAGGGGTCCAGGCTCTTATGTCAGGAGGCGCTGGCCCTTTGCTCCTCTGCAGTCAAACAAGGCATGTTTCTCAAAGCAGTTTATCTACCTGGTCAGGAAAATTTCCTAGCAGACAAGCTAAGCAGGATTCTCCAGCCTCACGAATGGCAGTTGAATCCATGGGTGGTCCAGCATATCTTCCTCCGCTGGGGACTTCCATCCATCGATCTCTTTGCAAGTCCACAAAACCGTCAGCTGCCCAGGTTTTGCTCCAGACAGCCGCATCCCCTGAGGATGGCAGCAGATGCTTTTCTATTCTTTTGGTCTACGGGCCTCCTATATGCATTTCCTCCCATGCTCCTGGTGGCCCGAACTCTGTTCAAGATTCTCTGGGACAAGGCCTTGGTGATTCTGGTAGCCCCCAGATGGCCGAGGCAGCCATGGTTTCTGCTTCTGCTGCAGTTGGCGGTGGAAACTCCGTTCCCTCTGGGGTTGCAACACGATCTCCTGTCTCAAGATCAGGGTTCCCTTCTGCACCCCAATCTCAGATCCCTCAATCTGATGGCCTGGCTGCTGAAAGGATAGTGCTAGCTCCCTTATTTCTACCTAAGGAGGTTGAGGAGGTGGTCTTGGCCTCTAGGAGGCAGTTCATCAGAAAGTCCTATGCCCTCAAGTGGCGTAGGTTTACGGTATGGTGTGCTCAGCGCAATGAAGATCCTTTCTCTTGCCTTGTGCCAGTAGTACTACAGTATCAACTTCACCTGTCAGACCTAGGCCTTAAGTCTAACTCTGTTCGGGTCCACCTCAGTGTTCTATCAGCGCACCACTCACCAGTGGAGAGACAGTCTCTGTCGGTTCCTCAAGCCTCTGGTTCGTCCACCGGCGACTGAGTGGGATTTGAACCTGGTCTTGCAGCAACTTACTCGCCCACCATTTGAGCCGTTGGCTACTTGCCATTTGCACTTCCTTTCTTGGAAAGCGCTCTTCCTGGTGGCTCTTACCTCGGTCAGACGTGTGAGTGAACTACAAGCTCTGGTTTATGATAGACTATACACATGGTTCTATAGGAACAGGGTGGTCATACGGACCCATCCAAAGTTCTTTCCAAAAATGGTCTCCTCTTTCCACCTCAACCAGGAGGTGGTTCTTCTGATTTTCTTTCCCAGGCTGCATACCAGCCGGGCTGAAACAGTCTTGCATACCCTGGACTGTAAGAGGGTGTTGTCTTTTTACATAGAAAGTACGCGGGGCCATTGAAGGGCTACTCAGCTCTTCGTCTCCTTTGACCCTAATAAGATGGGGCACGTTATCCACTTGGGTAGCAGATTGTATCATCTGGGCGTACAAGGCAGCCGACCTCCCCTTGCAGGGTCGAGTCACGGCCAACCGTGTCAGGGCGAAAGCCGCATCAGTAGCTCATCTCCGTTCTGTTCCTTTGGCAGACATCTGCCGGGCCGCAACTTGGTCTTCAAGATAGACTTTTGCAGCCCATTACTGCCTCGAGAGAGAGTCCTGAAGGGACAGTGCTTTTGGACAGGCGATACTCCGTAATCTCTTTTGAGGTTTAGGCAACTCCTACCCTCCGGCCCTTGTGTTGGGCTACGATACGGGGGCGTTCTCATAGGATATTCTTATCACGAATGCTGAGGCTCTTGAGAGGGAGCCATTTTTTCAGCTTAGGGTTCCCGGTAGCCTAGAGGTGGGGAGTCCCATATGTGAGGACTGACTTCCTGCTTGGTCCTGGAAAAAGAGTAGTTACGTTCTCCAGGAGCAGCAGGAATCAGTCCTCACGACCCTCCCTCCTCCCCTGGAGTTGCAGTCATATCATTCATTTTGATTTTTGCTGTCTTTTAGCTATGTCATCAGACTGAGCAAGATGGCACCCTTGGGCAGGAAGGGGACCGCGCATGCGCGCTGCATTCCCAAAGGCATTCCTTTAAAGCTGGGGAAATGCTCCGCACGAGGGCTCCGTCAGCGCCGATGTCACCCCATATGTGAGGACTGAATCCTGCTGCTCCTGGAGAACACCTGTTACAGGTAAGTAACTGCTCTTTCTGGGGTGGAGCAGGGGTGGAGGAAAGGGCTTACTAGATAGCACCTATTTTTGATGTTACCCACTTAGCCCTCTGCACCTTAAAGATAGGCAAGGTTTTTCTTCGCCTATCTTTCAGGCACAGGGGCTAAGTGGGTAGCATCAAAATTGGTGCTACCTGGCTAGCTCCTGCAGCTTCCGGGGTGTGGTGAGACCCGGATTTTCAATGCCGCTCTAATGCATTGACCTCTGGAGATCCGAAATCAGTGGAGTTTAAGTTAAGATATTTTCAGTTCCTTGAAATGCATTTAGAAAATTGTAAAACAGTGGTTTGGAAGCCTATGAATGAAAATTCAGGATATAATAGCATATGCTGAAACAAGGTGGTGTGTAAGGCTATTTATAAGCCTCACAAACCCTGTTACTGAGATCTTTTTAACCCCAGGGATCTCCATTGTTTTTTTGCTTGGATTGTTCCTTAAATATAGCAACAATTTGTAACATGGTACACTACTTTGATTAGTAGTGTTTTCCCAGGTTTAAGTTTTTGTTACACTGTAGCTCTTTTTCATAGGGTGTTAATTGGTGTGAGAGTTACATGGAGTTATTTAGAATATTAGTGTGTTAATAGTGTGGCACTTTATTAATAGCATTGCTTTTAGAAAGCTAGCTAGTATTTCGCAAATATACTCCTGAGCATATCATTCCCCATGGAATTGAGAGAGATATCTGATCCTTTTGCAGACTGGTCCCATGCAAATTAATGTACTATTCATTCACTCACTTAATTGCTGGCATCTGTTTTGTTTGGCATCACTTCCATTTTACAATTTTGTGAACTAATTAATGCATAGTCCTGTAATTTTCTCTGATTATGACCTTACATTTCATAAAAACCAAGGACATTTAATTAATTTTAATGACAGCCATTTGTTTTTCATGTTACAAAGTAAACATTCATCATAGTAAAAAATATTTTCTGAAATGACATTTCTACAGAAAAGTATGAGAAAGATATGTTTCCTCAAGAGTGCTATTTCTATCTGTAGTGCTCTAGAGTATTTGAATGTACATTTATCTTGAAACAAAGTTATTAAAATTGAAATCTCTGTCTAATACTTTGGTCCTCATAATAGAATATCACGAAACATGTTTCTGAAAGGACTGACTCAGTCAGTACCTGGTTTTACATTAGAACCTTGCAGCAGCTGGGAAATTGAACATTGCTATCACAGTCTGAGCAAAGAGACAATTCTCACAATTTTCAGGGACTCCATATTTTAAACAATTTAATGAGTTGAAAATACAAACTGATTCTCAGTAATAAACTGTGTTCATTGTGTCAGGAGAAAATTTAAATTTATTAAAACATGACAGGTGAGAGGTTCCGGTGATATCAGCAAGAAAGATGGAAGCCAATTGACCACCCACTTGTAGCGGCAATATTGAGATAACCTTAAAGTCAGACCTCATTGAAGGCGCAGTGAATGTTAGACAAGTTCATGGTTTCAGCATGTCGCTCTGGAGGATAAGCCAAAGAAAATGACTGTGGGCCTAGCAGTGGGACTTAGACACGTGGAGGCAGGTGGTGTCATCAGGAAACAGAGATGGACACTGAGCCTGATAATTCTGCTAGTGGTAATACTCGTGTCCTAGTAGAACCCTTCACAAAGAGTGAGATGGATGAATGGATGAGAGAGCTTAAAAATGAAATAAAATCTGAAATGGGCATTGTGCACAAGAAAATAAAGGAAGCAGTGCTGGAAATAAAAACAGATTTGCAGAGATGGGGACAAGAATGGATGAGAAGGTGCAGTGAAGAGCAAGCAGAGGATTTGACTACAGGGCTACAAGGACTTGATCTATAAAATTGCATCAGGGAAGAAGCAACTGGACACCAAATGGTGCTGATCGGAATACAGATGGGGAAGATAGGAGGGGGACTCTAAGTGACTGCAGAGAAGTGAAATGGGCGATGGTGATCTACAAGTAACTACAAGGAGTTCTAAGGAAGGCACCTGAGCAGTCTGGAGGAAGCGGCCTAAGCCAAAGGGACTTGTGTGTATGTTGTTTGAAGCCTAGTGTTTGAGTGTCTTGCAGACACTAAATCAGGTGTCTGGTGATAAGGCTCCAGGTTTAGATGGGCAAACTGGGAAATTCTATAAGACCAATGGGGCCAAGATAGCACCAGTATTAGCAGAGATCTTTAATTCTATCATGGGGGGGGGGGGCAGGAGTAGTGCCTCTGACTATGAATAAACCAGGATTTTGGTGTTGCCAAAGTAAGGGAGCATGATACTTTCTGTGAATTGTATAGGCCCAGTCCCCTCTTGAATGTAGATGTTAAAACTTTTGCAAAGATGTTGGCCAACAGGTTGGCTCCTCTGCTTCCAGAATTAATTGACAGGGGCCAATCAGGCTTTGTGCCTGGGAGACAAACTATTGATAATATTAAAAGGATTTTCCACTTGACTCATGTGGCCAAAGAGTGGAAGGTTTGTATGATGTTACTGGTCATAGATGATGAAAAGGCATTTGATAGTGCATACTGGCCTTTTATGTCTTGGGTTTTGTCCTGGTTGGGGGTGAGGATGCATTTTTTGCAGGGGCTGATTGGGCTTTATTTGGCTCTGCTAGCAAGAATTAAAATCAGTGGAATAGGGGAGCAGAGGGTGTCTGCCTGGAGCTTGAGGAAGCCACGGTGAGCAGTGGGATGTTTGTTTGAGCCTGCTTGAAGCCCGGAGATCGGCACGGGAGTGTTGACTCTACACATTACCTGTGTCATCTGACTGCAATTCCTCTTCAAAAGCCAGGGCTCTTCCTGGTGTTGCTGGGAGCGGAGGGTGTCTGCCTGGAGCTTGAAGAAGCCGTGGTGAACAGTGGGATGTCTGTTTGAGCCTGACTGAAGCCCAGATATCAGCATGGGAGTGCTGTCTCCACCCATTTGCTGTGTCATCTGACTGTGACTCCTCTTCAAATGCTGGGGCTCTTTCTTTGTGGCCATGGACACTTCCTTTTGTTGTCCCTTCACTGTCAGTTCATTGCTAGGAAGGCAGTGTTGGAGGTATGCCACACAAGAGGAAGAACAAGGGTCAAGAGCCTTCTGTGAGCTCAGCAACTGTGAGTAAAATTGTGGGCCCCATGAATAGGCATGGGTCTTCTACAGTAATAGTAATCCAGGCAAGTTCTCCCATGCAAGTATCTACCCCTCTGAGTTGAAGACTACTTTAGCCCCATTGTGAGAGAAGCAGCAGACTATGGATCAAGGTTCTCCTTTAGTTTGACTTCTCAGTGACTCCTCCTTCTGGTGTCTCTTTGGTCCCCATGCCGACACACTTGCTCTTTGATGTTTCCTTATTGGCTCCTCAACACTTGCCAGGGCTTGCCCCTGTTCCTGTAATTCTAATGGATATTTGGACTATGGTTTCACAGACAACCTTAAAACTGTTTTTGATCAGAAGACCTCCTTTTCTAAGGAGGTTGTTGCTAAGTTTCATTACCAGTTGCTGAAATGGTTCTTCCTGTAGAGAACCCAAGATCTCTGTACCTCTAGACAGCACCACAGCAAGGATGTCCTAATCAAAATCCAGCATATCAAAATCACCTATCAGTAGCACTTCTTGTTTCATAGCAATACTGTGAATTTTTCAATTAAATCTCTGTCTACCTCTTCTGCTTCTGAAGAAGGTCTGCATATCACACCAGTATGTATGTATGTTCCATTCCTTCTTTTCTTTTTAACATCTTTGTCAGTGATAATCCAGAAGAGTTGTTGGGTAAAGTTTGCCTGTTTGAGGATGATACCAAAAGTGCAATAGAGTAGACAACCAGGAAGGAGAAGAATACATGAGGAGGGATCTAGCTAAATTTGAAGAATGGTCAAGAATTTGGCAGCTGACATTTAATGTTAAAAAATGCAGGGGTTATGAATTCAGGCTACAAAAATCCATGGGAGGGTTGAAGTACTTCTGTCCACAAAAGAAGAGCAGAACTTGGATGTGATTGTGTCTGACAAAGTTAAAGTAGCTAAACACATAGAACATTTAATGGCAAAAGCCAGAAGGATGCTTGTGTGCATAGGGAGAGGAATGGCCAGTAGAAAAAAGGAGGTGATAATGCTTCTGGTGCGACCTCATTTGGAGTATTGTGTGCAATTCTGGAGACTGCACCTTCAAAAGAATATAAACAGGTTGTAGTTGGCACTGAGGGTAGCTACCTACATGGTTAGTGGTCTTCATTTTAAGGCATATGGGGACAGATTTAAAGATCTTAATATGTAGTCTTTAGAAGACAGGCAAGATAAGGAAATATAATAGAGATGTTTAAATATCTCCCTGGCATAAATGTATTTATTTAACAGTTTTTATATACCACCTTATCATTAAATCAAAGCGGTTTACATTGAACTCACATGTTTACAGAGAACTTACGAAACTTGCAGTTACAATAACTTATAAATAACAGGAGAGTATCTGTTGATTGAAAGTAAGCTCTTCTATGAGGGGACATAAGATAAGGGGGAAAGGGGGTAGACTCAGGAGTAATATTCAGAAATATTTCTTTATGGAAAGAGTGGTAGATGCATGGAATAGTCTCCCAGTGGAGGTGGTAGACACGAGGACAGTGTCTGAATTCAAAAAGGCCTGGGACAAACACAGAGGATCTCTAAAGGAAAAAAAAGGAACTATTGTAGTTGATATAGAAGGGCCGACTAGATAAGCCCTGTGGTCTTTTTCTGCCATCTTATTTCTATTTTTCTATTAACCCATTGTCCCCTACTTAATCTTGTAAGCCTTGCAATTTTGTTGTCTTAATTTTTTTTTTTACATATATGCCACTTCTTCTCCCTTTCTTCCTATCTTTCTCTTCCCGAATAAATTATAGATAGGTATAATTAAATCCCAGTCAAAGTTTTCCATGAACCATGTCTCTGTGATTGCTATTAAATCCAAGTCAGGTTCTTCCAGTATAACCTCTAAATCCAGAATCATATTTCCCATACTACAGGAACTAGTACACACCATTTTCCAGATGTTACCTCTTTTTCCCATGTTTACATTAGTATTTAATATTTTACTTACCTGAGGGCTTTTACTTCCTTGGGGACTTTGTTCACCTACTCCTGACAAGCCTAGTTTAAAGCCCTCTTCAGGAAGTTAGCAAGTCTGCTGCAGAAGACATTTCAACCCTTCTTGGATGGTTAGATGTTACCTCTGTTCAGAAGTCCTTGGAAAATCATGAGCTAGGAAACCAAAATGTTCTTGATGACATCATATGCATAGCCACACATTTATCTTCAGGATGTGAGCTTCTCTGCCCCAGCCTTCACTCTCAACAGGGAGAATTGAGAAAATCACATATACACTTATCTGTTTCATGCTTGCCAGAGCCATGAAGTCTCTCCTGATGTGCTTGGAGTCATACCTAGAAGTATCGTTTGCGCCAGCCTGGATGAGAAGCATCAGATAATAACTGGTAGGCTTAATGAGTCTCAGCAAACTATCCATAACATCTCAGGTTTTGACACCTGGCAAACAGCACATCTCAGAAGACATCATGTCTGGATGGCAGATGGATGGCTATATTCTTCAAAAAAAGAGTCAACAATCATTACCACCCTTCGCTTCTTTGTGCTCACTTATTTGGGGTATTTGAGCTCTGGTTTCTCCTGTTCTGGGGATGTTCTCACTTCCTTCACTTCCAGGGCAGCATTCAAGGAAGGTGGAACTGATGTGTTGATTCTGCAGGCTCTGGTGACCTGGATCCAGCTGTAATCTTTCAGTACCATACCAACTTCACCTCTTTTGGAGATCTTTGACATCTCAAGAAGCATTTCATCAAGGTAGCTCATACTGTCATGGATGCTACTCACTTGTTTCATAATTATCAGCTTGTAGACATCCTGTACATGGAACCAGTTCCTCACTTGGGATCAGGCTGACTGTCTGGAGAAAGGCAGAAGCTGCAACAGCTTTAGTGATATGATTTTTTTCCCAGCCATGTTTACATTGTAGGAGCTTTGATACCCGCTAAAAGAAATAAGAAAAATCTCTACCAAAGTCCCTAGCTTTTCTTCAGCTGTCCTCTAAGATAAAAAGCAGGTAGTTTCTTTTATGTGAGATCTAGTACCTCTTTTCTTATTCCTTGTGTGTAGTCCTGCTTGCTTGCTTGCTCACCTGTTACCTGATTATGGAACAGTTTCTTATCCCTTCAAGCTACTAAAGTCTGATTTACATGGGCAAGGTATATAGCCTAATGTGCTCACTTTGTAGAATTACCTAATCAAAGTCCCTTGGACTATAACTTATTACTACCTAGATTTCCCTTCTAACCAACCCAAACACTTCTTTTATGTAATTCACATTTTAAAAATGGTACATGAAGTAAAATTACAAGAAAATACAGAAACATCTCATACAGCAGAAATGAAAAAGAAATACAAAAATCAAGTAGTCCACATCAAGAGAAGAGGTAGAATGAGAACACTTAGAAAACTAAACTACATCAATAACCAATTATATTACTAGGATACTTGTATATTGCACTACCTCAAATCTACTATTATAATCACAAATATGGAAGAAAGAGGGGGCGGAGCCTGATGTCCAGCGGGTTAGACGCTTCGCGCTGAAGCTCCCGAGAGGCCTACTCAGAATCCTGACTTAATACCTACATAAACTTAATATTTTGCTCCGAACTTACCGGGGTACCTCTGGGGGGATGGCGGCCCACAAACCAGCGCGCTTAGACTTCGGGTCTCCCTCTTCTTCACACGGAAAACGCTCCAAAACAGAGTTGTCTTCCCCACAAAAGATAGTTCCACTTCGGGAAAAACCCGCAATGCAACAGGAGATCTTGGAGGAAATACGCGGTGTGAAGGAACTGGTACAGTCCAACGGAGAAGCGCTCCGAGCCATGCGAGAAGACTTCGGTATGCTTCAGGACCGGCTTGAAGGTTTTTCATTACGGCAGGACAACATGGCGGGGGTCCTCGACTCGCACGTGGTGCGCTTGGAGAAACTGGACAAGGCTGAGCGTCAGATACAGAATCTTCAAAAAGAGTTAGAGGATAGCAATAATCGCGCCCGTCGCAACAATGTAAGGCTCATTGGAGTACCGGAGGGGGCGGAAGCAGGAGATATAAGAGAATTCCTGGTCAAAACTCTTCCCTCCTTGCTGAAGATCACTTTTCACAGAGATCTGGAAATTGACCGAGCACATCGTGTTCCTACCAACATGGCGCTCAATCGGACGACCCCCCGGCCTATCATCTTTCGATTACTGAGATATCAGCAAGTTGAGCAAATTCTAAATGCTGCCCGGGCGAATCATCATCTGGAGTTTGAAAGTCATAAAGTCTCCTTCTTCCCTGACTTGGCAAAGCCCACAGTTGACCGTCGGAAGAGACTCCTTGCTTTTCGCCCTAGACTTCAACAGCTACAGGCTCGCTTTGGCCTATTGTATCCAGCGAAGCTCAGAGTGACTCTCCATAACCAAACTAGAACATTCGAAGATCCTGATCTACTAGCAACATTTTTAGATTCCAAAGAAGCAGACCAGATGCGCTAATCCAACAACTTGGATCTGTAATCCGCCGGATCTGCCCGCCATTTTGAATGACCCGACGCGGTGATCACAGCCTGGAACAGAGACTGCCTGGACTTTTCTTTCTTTCTATATATAACTTTCTTGGTCTCCTATCCCTCCATGATGTGCACCTCGGTTGGATTCAGAACACGCACAGCTATATAGGTTATATGTTTCAATTTAGGCCTTCTCTGGGGTTTCTCTCCCCGCTGACATTTGGTCGCCAGTAATTTCTGGGGTTCTGCTTCTTCTCTAATGCACTTCGGTGCTTATTTTTTTTTTATATGGGGCGCTTCATTGTTTTTCATTAGCTTATTTTCTATCATGTCATGTGTGCAGCCATATACAGTTAATATGAGGGACATTGTGAAATTATGTGCGTTATCATGTTCTTTTTCAGAATTTTTAACCCTTCTGAATGGCCTTATGTAAGATCTTATCACTGAACGTAAAAGGCATCAATAGTCCAATCAAAAGAAAGAAAATCCTTAGCTATCTTAATCATGAGCATGCTGACTTAGTGTTTCTTCAGGAAACGCATTTAAACTCCGCTGAAACACTGAAACTTAATGCTAAGTCTTACATGGTGGCTGCCTACTCTCCCGTGGGGTAGCCATCTTGGTTAAGAAGTCTTTGCAAGCTACTGTAATGGATACTAGCTCCGATAAGGAGGGTAGATGGGCCCGTGCACACCTTAAGGTTGGAGATAGTGAATTCACGTGTATTTGTATTTATGCTCCGAATGTGGATAACCCTGCTTACTATGCAAGTATTGCGCAGTTGGCACAGGCCTCTGCCAATACTCCATTAATACTTGGCGGCGATTTCAACCAAGTACTTGATCTTTTGATAGATAGACTGCCGCCTAGAACGAGTGGTCCACCCAAGAGTCTTGATACCCTTACAGCTCTGATGAAAGATCTTGCGTTAGTAGATATATGGAGGCTGCTTCACCCCTCCGACTTAGAGTTCACCTTTTTCTCAGCCCCCCATCACTCACACTCTAGAATAGATTTTCTTCTTATCTCCAAAGCACTGATATCCCAAGTGGACACGGCTAGGATTCATCCTCTCCATATTTCAGATCATGCTGCCATATCTTTCTCATTACATGTCATTACGCAAGGTGAACATCCCCGTACTTGGTTTT
The DNA here is from genome assembly GCA_033557465.1 of Ichthyophis bannanicus. Lineage (NCBI taxonomy): Eukaryota > Metazoa > Chordata > Amphibia > Gymnophiona > Ichthyophiidae > Ichthyophis > Ichthyophis bannanicus. The sequence goes on along the minus strand of CM066031.1, from coordinate 1,718,967,061 downwards.
TTGGGGCATAGCTATTTCCCTAATTACGAAATACTGGAAACATAGCTCCCATCTGAGCCCCAATGAATGGTGGAATCATGTCTGTCTCTACAGTAAATATGAGCAAATACCTCGTATGTTAGCTTCTTCCGTTCAGACCCCCCACCACTTGTCTAAATGGAAGATGCTCAACGACTATGTTCAAACTGCTAAATGCTCTCATCTGACTGTTTAAATCTGTGTAAATCTCTGTCACATGATCATTCTGTATCGCAGATACTATTTCTGTTTGTTTTGATGTACAATTACTGTTGTTTGTAAGCGCTTATATGATGATACTTATCAGCTTAGAGAAGAAGCATAGGGGTGGGGGGTAATTGGGGTTGCTTTTCCTTATTGTATGCTTGTATTTGTCTCCTTTGGTGTGTTGTTTCTTTTTGCTTGTCGTAAAATGAAAATAAACGTTTAAAAAAAAAAAACAAATATGGAAGAAAAGAGAAAAATAACCTGAACAACCAGTCTTGGTTGCTACCCTTATAGTACCTCAGCGGTTGTCCTCTTAAGAAAATTATCCAGTTGCAAAGAATCAAAATACATACATATCACTGACCCTATGTTATCAAGCATTTATAAGAAAATGCAGAAAAAAATGACCCCCTAAAACTAAAACCCTTGCAATTGCAAAAAAATATTTCTAGATGAGAAACATCAAGAAAAACCCTTAATATCTTTCTACAAAGCAGCCTGCTTCTATAAAGTGTAATCAGACTGGCCTATTCCTGCAAAGGTGCCCCATTTTTTAATGATCGTTTTTCCTCCCGAATATGGGATGACTCAAGAAGGGAGCTCAGTCTGTCAGGTTTGTTACTACCTAGAAGCAATTTCCCCAGGTTTATGTAAGAACATAAGAAATGCCATACTGGGTCAGACCAAGGCCCATCAAGCCCAGTATCCTTTTTCCAACAGTAGCCAATCCAAGAAATTGGTTTCTATCATATAGATCTTCCAGTCTAGCCAGTTCTCTCCCTCAGAGTGTAATCATAAGAAAGACAGATATTGCATAGTGTCAGAATTCCCTTGTGATATCATTTATACCTCTTTGGGCCCCTTTTACTAACACTTAGCTTGAGCTATCTGCTGCATGGCCCATTTTATTCCTATGGGCTCTACGGCAGATAGCTCAGCTAAGTGCTAGTAAAAGGGGCCCTTTATGTTTTCTTGGGCCCCATATTGGCTATGTCTCAGGGGCTGATGCAACAAAGTATGCTGCACTTTGCACATAGTTTATCAGCTTTAACACACAATTTTGTGTGCTACCATGGATGCCCAGTAGAACAAGTTTTGCTCACAAGCTAACTATGCAAAACTTTGAGTAGAAATCTGCACACAAAATATTTAAATCAATTTAAATCCATGGTAATGAAGCAATTAGCTATTCAGTGCAGATACAAAGACGTGTGCAAAGGACCATAAGAATGGGTGCATGCTAGGCTTTTAACTCAAGATCTGAGGAGGAAAATAGGGTTAGCTTATTTTTCTGCAATGAGCATGAATAAGGATTTTATACCCGCTTCTTATATTTACCTCAAACATCTTTTTTTCTCGCTTAATTGAAGAGAAGGCATTGAAAGAGAGAGGTGTGTTGGAACAAAAAAATGCAGAATTGTTAAAAAAAATTGACATTTGCAAAAAATGTGCATTAGCACTTTGGAGCTGCATGTTCATATATCTGCACATACGCTGGGATATTATTCTGCAATAGTACTGCAAAAACTGCATGCGGAGAATAGCCTTCCAGTTCATGTGAATATATATACACATGCAACTCTGGGTACCAATACAATTTTCTGTATGCCAAACAACAGCTACTAGTTCAAAACCCTGCGCACATGCGTCTATGTTTTCTCATATTAGTGGACATTTCTTGTACACAGCCCATCTGCAGTCTATTTGCTTAAAGCATTGGAGAGGAATTCTTTTCTTTTACGTGTGCATTAGGAAACTCTGCAATGAACTTTAGCATAGAGTCCTAATACATACATGCATTGACCACTGAAACTGGTAATTCTAACACTCACTGAATCACAAAAGACTCATAACTAGTTATAACTTTAGAAATTATATTACACAAATTAAAACCTGGTGACATTTGTCTATACAATTTTGCCTTTCATTATATACCATTTGCCTTAGTATAATCAATTCTGTATTGTATTGTGACTAATGAAATCAAAGTAATGAGTCCTGTGCTATTTAACTACTTTAGAAACATGAGTACTCACTTTTAATTTAAGAATTTATTTTCCTTTATTAAAGTTACTTTTTATAATAACATTTTTTTTTAACTTTTATATTCATATGTTTAGTTCAGTTAAATTAAGGATTTGTTATAATGACATTTCTGGCAATAGGAAAGAATTCAAGGGATTTAAACATTCACAAATACAAAGGGTGGGAGGGTGAGAACAAAAAATAAGATGAGGTGAAGAAAGAAGATGAGATGAAATACTGAAGAGCTGGAGAGAAGACAATGACTGCTGCAGTAGAAAGACACACTATACAAACACACATAAAGCCTGCCTCTGTGAAGAAGTCAGAGAAAATCAAGGGTCCCTTTTACTGAAGTGGGAATTACTATTATTTATTTATTTATTATTTATTAACAATTCTTATATACCGCACTATTAGACATCAGCGCGGTTTACATTGAACAGAAAACATCCGACAGTTTACATATGTCTGGTCATTACATTTAACAGGAAGAATAACTTGGCGAAATAGGGAAACTTAATACAATGCAGGGTTATCTGATAAAGGATATCCTGGTTAACTATATACAATAGTGGTACAATAGTATATGGAACAACTAGTTATTTACATTGTGAAGTTGGTCTGTTGCGGGAGTCTATCTGGTTTGACCACTTCTGCTATTCACCTGGGGGTTATGTTCGGAGCTGTCATTGAGATATTTAAGGATATTGAGATATTTAAGGATATTTAAATATCCTTAAATATTGAGGTATTGATATTGATCTGTCATTGAGATATTTAAGGATATTTAAGATATTTTAGAAAAGGTACAGAGAAGAGCCACCAAAATGGTAAAGGGGATGGAAGGATACTCCTATGAAGAAAGGCTAAAAAGGTTAGGGCTCTTTAACCTGGAAAAGAGACGGCTGAGGGGAGATATGATAGAAGTCTATAAATTAATGAACGGAGTGGAACGGGTAAATGTAGATCGATTGTTTACCTTATCAGAATATAGAAAGACTAGGGGACATGCAATGAAGCTACAGGGTAAACTATTTAAGACTAATAAAAGAAAATATTTCTTCACTTCAGCGTGTAATCAAACTCTGGAATTTGTTACCGGAGGATGTAGTAAAGGCTGTTAGTGTAGCTGGGTTTAAAAAAGGTTTGAAAAGTTCCTGGAGGAAAGGTCCATAAACCATTATTAAGAAGGGACCCAGGATATCAATGCTTGAACCAATACAAGCATTGTGGAACCTGTGTCCATTGTGGAACCTGTGTCTACTCACTGTTAGCACACACTCACATGAAGGGGTTCCTTTACTGCATTAAATGCCATTGGACCCATAGAAATAAAAGTTGTATGTATCTTCAAGTCAATACTGACTCCTGGTGAGCAGCAGCTCCTTGGTTTTCTTGGCAGTGTGACTGGAAGTAGATTACCCAGGACCACAAGGAGTGCTAGTGGGAATCAAATCCACTACTCTAACCATGCATTGAATTCGCTGGCTATCAGACCAGCTGCACATCTTGGTGTTAGTATCCTAGTGATTCGCGGTTTATCCAGTGTTATTGAGGTGTGATACCCTGTGACAATTTACAACATATTCCTGTTCTCAACTGTCATACCCCTGAAGAAGGCACCAGCCAAAACACGGACATGATGGGTAGTATTAATAAAGCTGTCATTTTTCACCTCACTTTTGTTTGGACCTAAGTGGCTAAATACGACGGCAAGTAGTTAAGACAAAATGTTGGATCTATAATTTAAAAAAACTGCAAATGTGTCCATTAGATCCACAACTTAATAGTTTAAAAAATATGTATTTAATAAAACTAAATCGGAAAAATAATTGTGTTTTTGCTTTGTCTACGTATTTTGCTTTTCTTACATTTCCTTTTTCTTTTTGCCATTTTTCTCCTGACTCCTTTTCATGGTTCTTCTTTCCATTTCCTTTTTTGTCCTAAAGTTTTGCCTTCTTTCTTCATCACTACATCTTAATCTGTTGTACTCTCTATAGCATATTTTGTCCATCTCACCTCCTTCCATCTCTTCTCTACCTCTTGGTCTCATATTTGTTCATTTTATCATTTCTTTCTAGTTGTCACATTATTGCATCTCCATTTTTAAATCTTCCCTTTCTCTTATCTCTCACACTTTTTCTTTCATTGCTCTGCTAGCCCCAATCTCCACTTCTGTCTACCTCTCCATTTTCCACTACCCCATCTCAGTCCATGCCCCCCCCCTTCTGTTTTTCACCTTCTTGAAACTCCCCTTAAAGGATTGCTCTTTCAAGTAATAATTATACAAGTAAAGCACAATCCTATTTAATTTTTCTTATGCTTTTAAAGAAATGAAGGCCATGTGGCAAGGTCCAGACCGGCCAGCCGTATCCGGGTGGTGCGGTGAGAGGCAAGCCTGCTGTTTGATCGGTGGGGCAGGGGGGATGAGAGGCGGTGAGGCACCGCATCATTTGAATTCATTGGCTTCCACCTCGCGTGAACGCGTGCGGGGGAACCAATGAGAGGGCGGACGATGAGGCGGAACTAGCGGGACAGCCCCAGTGGCGAGGAGAGGGCCTGTGGCCAGTGTGTTGCGGTTGGTCGGCGGCAGGCGACGAGGCAGACAGCGGTGGCTGAGAGGCTGTGTTTGGAGGATCGGGGAGGCAGCTGTGGGTCGGCAGGAGGCGAGGCAGACAGCAGCGGCTGAGACAGTGGCGGCAGGGCACATTTTATCCCTCTGCACCACATGCCTGAGAGTGTCAGGCACGCGGTTTGGACCGGCAATGGTGGTTGGATTAGCGGACCGTGCCAAGGCAAGTGCAGGGAGGCTGGAGTAATAAAAGAACTATATTTAAAAAAAAAAAAAAAAACAGCGGCAGGGGAGATAGCGCGTGAAGAGCCAAGGCAGAGAAGTGGTATTCTGGCTTAATGCCGGCAAAGGGGAGCCAGGGGGGTCAGGTGTGAGGGTCTGGGAGGACTGGTAGGGCCACCGAGAGGTGTACAATGCAGGCCAGGGGGGGTCTTATGGCAGGGGAGGTGGGGGACTCTGATCAGGTAATGGTGGAAGCTGTAAGTAGAGGAAATAGAGCGTCAGGGGTTGGCAGAGAGGGGAGGGGGTCATGGTCCACACAGGGGACAAGGAGGAGCAGCATTAGGGCACGGGGTTTTGTTTGCGGGCCAGGAGGTGGGGGAGGGGGGCTGAGTGCAGGTGAGTTGGTTCCACAGGCTGGGGGGCTACAGGGCAGTGATGCGGGCGGTGGACCATGTGGAGGACCGGGGGGGCTAGTCATGTGCACAGCTCGTGGGACAGGGGGATTGCAGGGGGCAGCCCGAGCTCTAGCTCACAGGGGTAAGGGGGGAAGAAGTTAGGGGAGGCATGAGTGCTACCGGTCAAGCTGCTGTCATGTTCAGGGGGCAGGGTCTGCACCCCTTGGTAGCGGGGTTGGCGGGTCAAGGGGGGTATCGGCCAGTGGGGGGTTCTGGGAGCATTGGTTAGAGGGAGGACAAGGTCCATCTGGGGCAGAGTGGCTCGGGGCTTGGCAACCTGCTTGTCATTCTGTGGTCCCTTCCCCTGTGTTTCCATTTATCTCTCCCCAGGTGCCCGCGATGGGTCCTTACCCTGCAATGACAGGAGGCGGAGGCCAGGTTGGAGCAGAGTGACCAAAGGTCAGAGGGATGACGCGGCAGTCTGTGGGAGTGGAGATGGTGGGCATGAGACCGGCGGAGCGGCAGCAACGTCGTGTTGAAGACAGCCAAGATGCGAATGTGTCACCTACTGTATGCACGGTGGACACAAGGGCTACAAGTGAGTTGCAAGATGACCCTGGTGAGGTATCGATGTGGATGGGCGAGCTGGCGGGATCAAAGGGAAAGGCGCGCAAGAAGCAGAAGCACACGTGTCGGAGGCGACATGGTTCAGATGCCTCCTCTTCCATGTCATCTGTGTAGCTGTCGGCATCCTTGGGAGGTGGAGGTGCGGGACTAGAGGGAGAGGGCCAAGTAAGCCAGTTGGGGGAGCTCCCTTGTTGGCCGCGTACGCAGAGTTATGGGAAAGTGTACCAAAGAATTTACGGCATTAGATTAGAAAATGGAGATATATTGATATCTTCAGATTGTTGGAAGAGAGGAGGCGAACAGGGGACACCAAGAAGAAGAGAAAGGAACATGAGAAGGCGGATGTAAAAAGGGGAAGGCGATGACAGTGGGGGTGTACTATCGACCGCCTGGCCAGAATGAACAAATGGATGATGAAATGCTCAAAGAAATCAAGGAAGCTAACAAACGTTACAGCACAGTAATAATAATGGGTGATTTCAATTACCCCGGTATCGACTGGGTCAGTGTCACGGCAGGACATGCTAGGGAGATAAAGTTCCTAGATGAAATAAATGACTGCTTCTTGGAGCAGCTGGTTCATGAACCAACCAGAGGGGAAGCCATATTAGACCTAGTCCTTAGTGGAACACCAGATCTAGTGCAAGAGATAAGGGTGTTGGGGCCACTTGGCAATAGTGATCATAGCATGATCGCCTTTGATTTAATTAGTGGAGGAGGGATAGTAAGAAAATCCACAGTACTACCTTTTAACTTTCGAAAGGGAGACTATGATAAAATGAGGAAAATAGTTAAGAAAAAACTAAAAGGAGCAGTTGCAAAGGTTAAAGACTTACATCAAGCTTGGGTGTTGTTGAAAAATACTATCTTGGAAGCCCAGATCAGCTGTATTCCACACTTTAAGAAAAGTGGAAGGAAGTCCAAAAAACTGCCAGCATGGTTTAAAGGTGAGGTAAGAGAGGCTGTTGTTGCCCAAAAAGCATCTTTCAGGAAATGGAAAAAAGAGCCAAACGATGAAACCTGGAAACAGCACAAGCACTGGCAAGTCAAATGCAAGGCATTGATAATGGCAAAAGGAGAATTTGAGAAGAAGCTTGCTGCGGAAGCAAAAACGCAACATAAAGACTTTTTCAAGTACATTTGTAGCAAAAGACCTGTGAGAGAGTCAATTGATTAGATGATAGAGGGGTTAAAGGGGCACTAAGAGGCGACAAGGCGATAGCGGAGAGACTGAATGAATTCTTTGCTTCGGTCTTTACTGAGGAAGATGTAGGGATGTTACCCATGACTGAAGTGGTATTTAAAGGTGCAGAAGAATTGAAGAAAATATTGATACATCAGGAAGATGTATTACAACTATTAGATAAACTGAAGAGTAGCAAATCACCTGGGCCGGATGGTATACATCCAAGGGTGTTGAAAGAACTGAAATACGAGATTGCAGACCTGCTATTAGTAATCTGTGACCTATCATTAAAATCATCTCTAATACCTGAAGATTGGGGGATCGCCAATGTAACACCAATTTTTAAAAAGGGTTCCAGGGGTGATCTGGGAAACTACAGACCGGTGAGCCTGATGTCAGTACTGGGAAAAATGGTAGAAACCATCATAAAGAATAAAATTACTCAGCATGTAGATAGTCATGGCCTAATGGGAGACAGGCAACATGGCTTTAGACAAGGAAGATCTTGTCTTACTAATCTGTTATGTTTTTTTGAAGGTGTGAATAAACAGGTGGACAAAGGTGAGTCAGTTGATATAGTGTATCTGGACATTCAGAAAGCCTTTGACAAGGTCCCTCATCAGAGACTTTTGGCAAAACTAAAGAGTCATGGGATAGGAGGCAGTGTACTACTGTGGATCAGGAACTGGTTAAAAGAAAGAAAGCAGAGGGTAGGGCTAAATGGCCAATTTTCCCAATGGAGAAAGGTGAATAGTGGTGTACCCCAGGGATCTGTGCTGGGCCTGCTGCTTTTTGACATATTCATAAATTACCTGGAAAGTGGAATAGCGAGTGAGGTTATCAAATTTGCAGATGACACAAAACTATTTAAAGTTGTTAAAACCCCATAGGATTGTGGAAAATTGCAAGAGGATCTTGATAAATTGGAAGACTGGGCATCAAAATGGCAGATGAAATTTAATGTGGACAAGGGCAAAGTTATGCACCTAGGGAAGAACAACCCAAACTATGGTTACATGATGCAAGGTTCCACATTAGGAACCACCACCCAGGAAAAAGATTTAGGCGTCATTGTGGATAACATGTTAAAACCCTCAGCCCAGTGTGCAACGGCAGCCAAGAGAGCAAATAGAATGCTAGATATCATAAGGAAAGGAATGGAAAATAAAACAAAAGATATTATAATGCCTCTATATCGTTCCATGGTAAGACCGCACCTTGAATATTGTGTGCAATTCTAGTCTCCGTAACTTAAAAAGGATATAGCGTTATTAGAAAAGGTTCAGAGAAGAGCCACCAAAATGGTAAAGGGGATGGAAGGATACTCCTATGAAGAAAGGCTAAAAAGGTTAGGGCTCTTTAACCTGGAAAAGAGACGGCTGAGGGGAGATATGATAGAAGTCTATAAATTAATGAACGGAGTGGAATGGGTAAATGTAGATCGGTTGTTTACATTATCAGAATATAGAAAGACTAGGGGACATGCAATGAAGCTACTGGGTAAACTATTTAAGACTAATAAAAGAAAATATTTTTTCACTCAACCTGTAATCAAACTCTGGAATTTGTTACCGGAGGATGTAGTAAAGGCTGTTAATGTAGCTGGGTTTAAAAAAGGTTTGGACAAGTTCCTGGAGGAAAGGTCCATAAACCGTTATTAAGAAGGGACCCAGGATATCAATGCTTGACCCAGTACAAGCATTGTGGAACCTGTGTCTTTTGGGGAAACTGCTAGGTACGTATGACCTAGATTGGCCACTATTGGAAACAGGATACTGGGCTTGATGGACCTTGGTCTGACCCAGTATTGCATATCTTATGTTCTTATGTTCTTATGACAAATAAAAAGGTGTCCCGGAATGTGGTGATCTGGACAAAAGCATTTTTGCATTTGGCAATCGTGTGGGGACATCATTATCCAGAACAGTATGGAATGTTGTTGGCCTATGCTGATTCCATTCTTGAGGCAGTACAGACACATGAAGGATAGTCATGGTTGAACTACGACGAGAAGTTCTGGGATAAAATGGAAGAGAACTGATTCTTGTCGTAGGGTTCGCAGGATAATAATCTCAGGCTAATGCAAATTTCGGCTAAGCCGTTGCAGGGGGAGTTGGGGAGTGAAATCTGGGGGTTGGATCCCAGTGGGTACGGGTCATTCCTTTTGGCCTACAGGAATCAGTTTGCAGCAGAGAGGAGATGATATGGGAACAGGGGATGTTTGCTGGAGATTCAATAAGTCTTTGTGTCCCTTTCCAGATTGTAAGTTCTGACATGCATGCTCAACTTGTGGAGGGGGGCATTCGGCAGCAAAATGCATCAAAAAAGGATTAGCACCGGCTAGTGGGTCGGTCCCAAAGTGAGACTGCCTTAGGCGACCTGGACCCTATCCCAATAAGGGTGGAGGCTTTATGGACCCGTCTGCAGAAATACCCGCGACGGGGGATAGAGGGGTTTTGTAAAGGGGGTTTTCAGGAGGGCTTTGTCATCCTGGTGGCAGGTAAGGTGGTAGGGTGTACGTCGTGCAATTTGCCTTCGGTGCAGCGCCTGTCAACCATAGTGCAGGATAAATTGTCAAAGGAATTGTAGTTGGGCAGGATTGCAGGCCCGTTTGTGGAGAGGCCATTCCCGAATCTGGTTGTTTCCCTGCTGGGACTCATACCTAAAAAGGAGGTTGGGAAGTTTTGGTTAATTCATAATTTATCTTTTCCAGAAGGAGCCTCGGTCAACGATCATATCCCTCGGAATAAGTGTGCTGTTCGATATGCGTCATTTGAGCAGGCGGTTGAATTGGTGAGACATGCGGGTGGCAGTGCGTGGATGGTGAAGTCGATATTGAGTCGACGTTTCGTTTGCTACCGGTGCACCCGGCTAATTTTCCATTGTTGGGTTTTCGGTTTGAAGACAGGTTTTATTTTGACAAATGCATGTCTATGGGATGCTCGATGTCCTGTGCTTACTTCGAAAAATTTAGTACGTTCCTTCACTGGGTGTTGGTGCAGGAGGTGGGTTGTGAGAACGTGGTGCATTATTTGGATGATTTTTTCTTTGTGGGAGCCACGCATTCCATGGAGTGCCAGAACCTATTGAGCGGTTTAATGAACTTGGCCAGAGAACTAGGTGTGCCGTTAGCGGAGGGAAAGACGGAAGGTCCAGCAACGCGATTCACCTTTCTGGGTGTGGAATTGGACTCAAGGGAGATGGTAGCTAGGCTGCCGCAGGCGAAGGTCGCGACGTTGCGGGTGTTGGTAGCCAACGCAATGGCTTCCCGCAAGTTGAATTTGAGAGTTGCAGGCGTTGATTGGGGCTTTCAATTTCGCATGCCATGTCATCCCGATGGGGAGGGTGTTTCTGCGGCGGCTGGCAGGGGCAACAGCGGGGGTGTGAAAACCGCATAACCATATTAGGGTGTCAACAGTGATGAAGTCTGATTTGTGGATTTGGGATATCTTTTTGGCGGAATTTAATGGGACGTCGGTGATTTATTAATTTATTTAGACAGATTTGTATGCCATCTTTTCCTTCAATCAAGGTGGTCACGTCACAACACAATTGGAGGGTTACATTTAACATTAGGGTACATGTAAACATTTAGACAGTACAGTTATGTGACAGTATTTAGACAGTACAGTTGAGTTAACATTTAACATATAGGTAGTTGCTAACGTGGTGTGATAAATTTGTTCGCGTGAATGGGATAGGTGTGTGTTTAGTTGGCAGTGATGTTAGTGTTGCTGTTTGGGTAAGGGATGTTGCTTGAATGCTCATAGGTTTCTATAAATAGCCATGTTTTGACGTCTTTTCGAAAGTTTGTGAGGTCTTGTGAGGGTGAGATTTCCTTGGTGGACTTGCAGTTGTACATGGATGTGGTGGGGGGGGGGTCGGGTTTGGGCATTTACTTTGCGGGGGCGTGTTGTGTGGATAGATGGCTGCAGTTGTGGCATGACTCACGTTTAGTGAACAATGTGGCTTTCTTGGAACTGTTTCCCATGCTAGCAGCATTGAATTTGTGGCTGGAGCACCTGCGTAACAGATGGGTATTGTGGTGGTGTGATAACGCAGCGATGGTTAGTGTGATCAATCACTATACCCCGTGATGTGTTCAAATGGTGGAGTTAATGCGGGAGATGGTGCTAGCGTGTTTACGCTTGAACGTGGTGATCAAAGCGAGACATATCCCGGGATGTACTAATGAGGTGGCTGACGCTCTTTCTTGTTTTCAGTGAGAATGGTTTCGTAATCTAGCACCAGGAGCAGACACGGTTGGATTGGTGGTCCCAGAGCGCTTATGGCAGGTTGGCCAGAGGAGATGCTGAGTTTGCTACAGAGCTCAGTGCCGAGAGCGACATGGTCAGCGTATCAGCGAGGCTACGACAAGGAGGAGGAGTTTTTGGAGGCACAATGATGGCAGCCAGACATTGTATCCAATCAGATGTTGGCGCAATATGTAGTGGCTGCAAAAGAGAAGGGGATTTCCAAGTCAGCAGTCCGTTCCCATTTAGCTGGGTTCACGTTTTTTTGCTAGAGCGGTGGGATGGGCTCCGGTAGCTGGTGGGTTTTTAACCTGGAGACTATTGCAAGGCTGGTGGAGGGTGGAGCCAATGCCTCTGGAACGCAGATGGCTGATTACGCATGACTTGCTGGTGAGGCTATGTGTGGCTCTACCGTTGGTGGCGTCGTCCCAATATGAAGCGCTGTTGTTTAAAGCAATATTTTGCTTGGCATTTTTCGGCGCCTTTCGTATTGGTGAGCTAGTAGCCGACTTGGGCAGGTCAGGTGGAGTCGGTGGTCTGCTATTCCAACATGTGCAAGTCAAGGGAGGGCTTGCATCTGTGGTGGGTAGTGTTGAAGGAGACTGAGGGTGTGACAACATGAACGGTGGCTGCATTATGTTTATGTTATGTTTATGTTTATTGGATTTGATATACCGCCTTTCAATACAAAAAAGCAAAGCGGTGTACAATTGTCAGAAATCACAAGAATGGCCAAAGGCCCAGAAAAGGAAAGGAAGTTACAATATTAATAGGACAGCAGAGAGTAAGTCATGCATACCAGACAGAGAAAGAGGACACACTGGAGGACAAGAGATCATATAGAAGGAGTGGGAAGGTCAAATGTGGAGGAAAATAAGTGGGGTTTCAGGCATGATTTGAAGGTACAGTAATTTTGTTCAAGTCTGAGGTAAGTAGGTAATGAGTTCCAGAGTGCGGATCCTATAAAGAAGTGGGGGGGTATGCATGCGGATGCACATTGTGTGATGCGGTCCCAGGCTACAGCAGTGTTAAGAATGGTGCTGCAGTGTATAGGGGAGGAACCGCATCAGTTCACGGCACATTCCTTCTGCATTGGGGCAGCATCTAGTGCAGCAGCTGCGGATTTGTCTGAGCAGGAGGTACAATGCATCGGTAGATGGCGTTCTAAGGCGTTTTTGGGATATGTTCATTTGTAAATGGGGCCGGGAAGGATGTTCGCGTGGCTAATTTTGTTTTCTTTTACAGATAGAGGGCAAGGTCCACATGGCTGTTGGCTGATCGGCCACTTATTTGTGCATTGGGCAGGTTAGTGAGCGGCTGTGCGGCCTTTGGGGGCTAATCTTGGCCTGGATCCTGCAGTGGTGTCCGTCTCATGGTTGGGTGAGTGAGGTCTACAATGGATGCAGCTGCTCCTTTTGCTTCGGCACCACCAGCATCTTCGGAGTTCACCGGACTTGATTTTAATACATTTGGGGGCAACGATTTGTTGGCTTGGACCTGCAAGCAATTGATCAGAGCTGTGCAGAAAGATTTGGGGGAGGCGCTTCAGTTGTTCCCGGGGGTAATAGTAATGTGGTCAGACATTATACCATGGCTGATTTGCCGGGACCAGCAGTGCTGGTCGAGGGAATTAACTAAAATCAACCGACAAATTGGTCGTTGGGTATGTGCACATAGCGGTTACCAAATAATGCATTCCTGGGCAGAGGTGGGTTGTGCGGGATTGTATGGCCGAGATGGGGTACACCTATCCCCGGTGGGGTGGGATTTATTATTGAATGACTGGCAGGAGGCGTTGGAATGGGTAGCTCAGTGGGATGCTCGCTGGTCGCAGTTTGGTGGGGTGGGGGCAGTGCAGGGATGGTGAGGTCACCTGCTCCGGTGGCGGGATCCTGGAGGTTTCCGGGGTCCGGAGCCTTAGGATAAGCGTGGGATGGGAGTGGGGTACCCCCGACCCAGACAACCACTGGCTGGCTTTTGCTAATCCCATGGCGAAGTTGGGGCTAAGGGGGGGGGGGGAGGAAGGAATTTGGAAAAGCGGAGGTGATCGCACCTTGCTAGTGATATGGCTGGTGATGTATCATTCTGCTATTGTATTATTGGAGTTGATTGTTGTTCTGTTTAATGGTTAATAAAGCTGCGACCAGATGTTTTCCCAAAGAAAATGGTGTCTGAGTTTTGTGTTAAAAAGGGGGGGGGGGGGAAGGTTGGGGAGTTGGGAGAGGAGCATCGAGTCCGCCCTACCTCGGTTAATGAAGGCTGCGTGGCAAGGTCCAGGCCGGCTGCCCGTAACCAGTTGGCGTGGTGAGAGGCGAGCCTGCCAGAGTCTGCTTTTCTCTGATCAGAGAAGAGCAGTGCTTTTTACAGTGCTCTGCTAGAGAAGTGGATATTGCCTCCTGTGACACCTTGCTGTGAGTTCTAGCTGTTTATTAATTATTTATTGCTTGTCTAACTGTTTATTTAATTATTTAGTGTTTGTCTTAGTGGTGTGCTAGTTCAGCCTTCTCAGTTATAACTTACCTTACCTCTCTCAACTAACTGGGCTTTGTGTGGTAGCCAGGTTAACTGTTCATTTTAAATTAAATCTCTCTCCCCAGAACCTGCTCTGTGTTAAACTTTTTTTCCTGTCCTAGCCTGCCTGAGTGAATCCTCCCCCTCCCCCCCCCCCGATGAGGTATTGTGTAGCCTTCTTCCTGTTTTCCTACACGTGTGCATAGTCTGTTTTAGTCTGCTTTTCTCTGATCAGAGAAGAGCAGTGCTTTTTACAGTGCTCTGCTAGAGAAGTGGATATTGCCTCCTGTGACACCTTGCTGTGAGTTCTAGCTGTTTATTAATTATTTATTGTTTGTCTAACTGTTTATTTAATTATTTAGTGTTTGTCTTAGTGGTGTGCTAGTTCAGCCTTCTCAGTTATAACTTACCTTGCCTCTCTCAACTAACTGGGCTTTGTGTGGTAGCCAGGTTAACTGTTCATTTTAAATTAAATCTCTCTCCCCAGAACCTGCTCTGTGTTAAACATTTTTTCCTGACCTAGCCTGCCTGAGTGAATCCTCCCCTTCCCCCCCCCCCCCCCGCTGAGGTATTGTGTAGCCTTCTTCCTGTTTTCCTCCACGTGTGCATAGTCTGTTTTAGTCTGCTTTTCTCTGATCAGAGAAGAGCAGTGCTTTTTACAGTGCTCTGCTAGAGAAGTGGATATTGCCTCCTGTGACACCTTGCTGTGAGTTCTAGCTGTTTATTAATTATTTATTGTTTGTCTAACTGTTTATTTAATTATTTAGTGTTTGTCTTAGTGGTGTGCTAGTTCAGCCTTCTCAGTTATAACTTACCTTGCCTCTCTCAACTAACTGGGCTTTGTGTGGTAGCCAGGTTAACTGTTCATTTTAAATTAAATCTCTCTCCCCAGAACCTGCTCTGTGTTAAACCTTTTTTCCTGTCCTAGCCTGCCTGAGTGAATCCTCCCCCACCCCCCCTGCTGAGGTATTGTGTAGCCTTCTTCCTGTTTTCCTACACGTGTGCATAGTCTGTTTTAGTCTGCTTTTCTCTGATCAGAGAAGAGCAGTGCTTTTTACAGTGCTCTGCTAGAGAAGTGGATATTGCCTCCTGTGACACCTTGCTGTGAGTTCTAGCTGTTTATTAATTATTTATTGTTTGTCTAACTGTTTATTTAATTATTTAGTGTTTGTCTTAGTGGTGTGCTAGTTCAGCCTTCTCAGTTATAACTTACCTTGCCTCTCTCAACTAACTGGGCTTTGTGTGATAGCCCTCTCCCCCCTGCTGAGGGTTCAGGACAGGGTACCTTGTAACTGCGCTCTTTAATAGGACTTATCTCCCTCCCTCCCTCCCCGGCACCCACCCACCCCTGGGGTAATTGTAGTTTTATAGGTACTTAGAGGAAAGGGGCTGCTCTCAGGTGCAGCTCGTTATCCAAATCAGTCATACACAGAGGACCTGAGATTAATTACTTAAGCTTCAGGTACACAAGGTGTATTAGGGGTATTAGATACACTTTTATTGGTATAAGCATCTACACCAATCCTTATTATATACAGAATTTAAAAGACCTAAACATAAGCTTTAAACTAAGATGCAGACAGAAGTCCAGCAACGAGATGGAGGTCTTACATATGCACTAAGTGCAAAGAACTCTTTGCTCTCAGGGAACGAGTCCATTCTCTAGAGGCTAGAGTAGCAGACCTGGAAGACATAAGAAAGACAGAGAAGTACATGGATGAGACCTACAGGGATATAGTCCTGAAGTCCCACCTCCAGTCTGGCAGCATCCCTGTTGCCATGGAGGAGAGAGGTCACATGACAGGAGAGCATCACCCTGGTGTGGCAGGAAGTGATCCTGTAACTAGTACCTGTCCTCCAGGTGATGTAAAACCCTCTCGCACTGAGGACGTTTCTCCAGGGCCATGTCCCCATGAGGGGAGGGTCAGGACAGCTCTTATAGTTGGTGATTCAATCATTAGGAATGTATATAGCTGGGTGGCTGGTGGACATGAGTATCGCCTGGTAACATGCCTGCCTGGTGCGAAGGTAGCGGACCTCACGCGCCATCTAGATAGGATCATAGATAGTGCTGGGGAGGAGTCTGTTGTCTTGGTACATGTTGGTACCAATGACATAGGAAAATGTGGTAGGGAAGTTCTGGAGGCTAAATTTAAGCTTTTAGGTAGGAAGTTGAAATCCAGAACTTCCAGGATAGCATTCTCCAAAATGCTTCCTGTTCCACGTGCAGGACCCAAAAGACAGGCAGAGCTCCGGAGTCTCAATGCGTGGATGAGACAATGGTGCAAGGATGAGGGTTTTGGATTTGTTAGGAACTTGGGAACATTCTGGGGAAACGGGGGGCTCTTCTGAAGGGATGGGCTTCACCTTAATCAGGATGGGACCAGACTGCTGGCATTAACCTTTAAAAAAAGAGATAGAGAAGCTTTTAAACTAGAAAATAGGGGAAAGCCGACAGTCACCCAGGAGTGCATGGTTCGGACGAAGGTATCCTTGAAGGATACTACCAAAAGCAGTGAGGTTCCAAAAGGGAGTATAGTAGCCCAAATGCCCTTGAGTAAGGAGCAGACAGAGCATAAAGATTCCAAATTACCCCTGCCTACCAATAGCCAGATTAATATGAATAAAATACAGTCTCTAAAATGCTTGTATGCCAATGCTAGAAGTCTAAACAATAAGATGGGAGAGTTAGAATATATAGCACTAAATGAGAGGTTAGATATGATTGCACTCTCAGAGACATGGTGGAAGGAGGATAACCAGTGGGACACTGTGATACCTGGATACAAACTATATCGTAATGATAGAGCTGATCAAATTGGTGGAGGGGTTGCGCTCTATGTTAGAGAGGGCATTGAGTCAGAAAGGATTAAAGTTTTGCAGGGAACAAAATTTGCTGTAGAATCTCTATGGATTGAAATTCCATTTATGAAGGGGAAGGTGATGGCAGTGGGAGTATACTATCGACCGCCTGGCCAGAATGAACAAATGGATGATGAAATGCTCAAAGAAATCAAGGAAGCTAATAAAAGTCACAACAGAGTAGTAATAATGGGTGATTTCAATTACCCAGGTATCGACTGGGTCAGTGTCACAGCAGGACAAGCTAAAAGAGATAAAGTTTCTAGATGGAATAAATGACTGCTTCTTGGAGCAGCTGGTTCATGAACCGACCAGAGGGGAAGCCATACTGGACCTAGTCCTTAGTGGAACGCCAGATCTGGTGCAAGAAATAAGGGTGTTGGGACCACTTGGCAATAGTGATCATAGTATGATCATGTTTGATTTAATTAGTGGAGGACAGATAGTAAAGGCATCCACAGTACTACCTTTTAACTTTCAAAAGGGAGACTATGATAGAATGAGGAATATAGTTAGGAAAAAACTAAAAGGAGCGGTTCCAAAGGTTAGAGACTTACAGCAAGCTTGGGTGTTATTTAAAAATACTATCCTCGAAGCCCTGACCAGCTGTATTCCATGCATTAAGAAAAGTGGAAGAAAGTCCAAAAAACTGCCAGTATGGTTTAAAGTTGAGGTCAGAGAGGCTGTTGCTGCCAAAAAAGCAACCTTCAGGAAATTGAAAAAAGAGCCAAATGATGAAACCTGGAAACAGCACAAGCACTGGCAAGTTAAATGCAAAGCATTGATAAGGCAGGCAAAGCGGGAATTTGAGAAGAAACTTGCTATGGAAGCAAAAACACAAAATAAAGACTTTTTCAAATACATTCGTAGCAAAAGGCCTGTGAGAGAGTCAATTGGACCATTAGATGATAGAGGGGTAAAAGGGGCAGTAAGAGGAAACAAGGCTATAGCAGAGAGACTGAATGAATTCTTTGCTTCGGTCTTTACTGAGGAAGATGTAGGGATGTTACCCAAGACTGAAGTGGTATTTAAAGGTGATACTGCAGAGGAATTGAGAGAAATATCGCTACACCGGGAAGATATATTACAACTATTTGATAAACTGAATAGTAGCAAATCACCTGGACCGGATGGTATACATCCCAGAGTGTTGAAAGAACTGAAATATGAGATTGCAGACCTGCTATTGGTAATCTGTGAACTTTCATTAAAATCATCTGTAATACCTGAAGATTGGAGGGTCGCCAACGTAACACCAATTTTTAAAAAGTGTTCCAGGGGTGACCCAGGAAATTACAGACCGGTGAGCCTGACGTCAGTACCAGGGAAAATGGTAGAAACCATCATAAAGAACAAAATTACACAGCATGTAGATAGTCATGGCATAATGGGAGACAGCCAACATGGCTTTAGACAAGGAAGATCTTGTCTTACTAATCTGATATGTTTTTTTGAAGGTGTGCATAAACAGGTAGACAAAGGTGAGTCGGTTGATACAGTGTATCTGGACTTTCAGAAAGCTTTTGACAAAGTCCCCCATCAGAGACTTTTGGCGAAGCTAAAAAGTCATGGGATAGGAGGCAGTGTACTATTGTAGATCGGGAACTGGTTAAAAGATAGAAAGCAGAGGGTAGGGCTAAATGGCCAATATTCCCAATGGAAAAAGGTGAATAGTGGAGTACCCCAGGGATCTGTACTGGGTCCGCTGCTTTTTGACATATTCATAAATGACCTGGAAAGGGGAATAACTAGTGAGGTTATCAGATTTGCAGATGACACAAAACTGTTTAAAGTTGTTAAAACCCAAGAGGATTGTGGAAAACTGCAGGAGGATCTGGATAAATTGGAAGACTGGGCATCCAAATGGCAGATGAAATTTAATGTGGACAAGTGCAAAGTTATGCACCTAGGAAAGAACAACCCACACTATAGTTACACGATGCAAGGCTCCACATTAGAAACCACCACCCAGGAAAAAATTTAGGAGTCATTGTGGATAACATGTTAAAACCCTCCGCCCAGTGTGCAGCGGCAGCCAAGAAAGCAAATAGAATGCTAGGTATCATAAGGAAAGGGATGGAGAACAAAACAAAGGATATTATAATGCCTCTGTATCGCTCCATGGTACGACCGCACCTTGAATATTGTGTGCAATTCTGGTCACCGTATCTTAAAAAGGACATAGCGTTATTAGAAAAAGTACAGAGAAGAGCCACCAAATTGGTGAAGGGGATGGAAGGCTTCTCCTATGAAGAGAGGCTAAGAAGGTTAGGGCTCTTTAGCCTGGAGAAGAGACGGCTGAGGGGAGATATGATAGAGGTCTATAAATTAATGAATGGAGTGGAACGGATAAACGTGGATCAATTGTTTACGCTATCAGAGTATAGAAAGACTAGGGGATATGTAATGAAGCTACAGGGTAAACTATTTAAGACAAATAAGAGAAAATATTTTTTCACTCAACGTGTAATCAAACTCTGGAATCTGTTACCGGAGGATGTAGTAAGGGCTGTTAGTATAGCTGGGTTTAAAAAATGTTTGGACAAGTTCCTGGAGGAAAGGTCCATAAACCACTATTAAAAAGGGACCCAGGATATCAATGCTTGACCCAGTACAAGCATTGTGGAACCTGTGTCTTTTGGGGATATTGCTAGGTCCGTATAACCAAATTGGCCACTGTTGAAAACAGGATACTGGGCTTGATGGACCTCGGTCTGACCCAGTATGGCATGTCTTATGTTCTTATGTTCTTATGTTCATTTGATCGGCAGGGCGGGGGTGATGAGAGGCGGTGAGGCAGCACATCATTTGAATTCATTGGCTCCCACCTCTTGTGAACACGCGCAGGGGAGCCAATGAGAGGGTGGAGGAAGAGGCGGGACTAGCGGGACAGCCCCAGCGGTCCGGATTGCAGCGAGGAGAGGGCCTGTGGCTGATGTCCCACCCGCCCGCCCTTTAGGGGGGTTGGGTTGAGTAGGGGTGTCACAGTTGGGGGGGGGGGGGTAGGCGGGATCCCGGAGGTTTCCAGGGTCCGGAGCCTTAGGATAAGCTTGGGACGGGGGTGGGGTACCCCGACCCGGACAACCCCTGTCTGGCTTTTGCTAATCCCATGGCGAAGTCGGGGCTGATGGGGGGGAAGGAATTTGGAAAAGTGGAGGCAATCGCACCTTGCTAGTGATATCACTATTGTATTATTGGAGTCGATTGTTGATCTGTTTAATGGTTAATAAAGCTGTGACCAGATGTTTTCCCAAAGAGAATGGTGTCTGAGTTTTGTGTTAAAGGGGGGGTGGGAAGGTAGGGGAGTTGGGAGAGGAGCATCGAGTCCGCCCTACCTAGGTTAAAGAAATCAGAGAACCAGGAAGCATTCCAAAAGAACAGATGTATATATATTGTTTTAATGCATGCAGTTTTCATGGTACCAATTAAGCAAATACCACTTATACAGAAAAACTGAATCAGAAAATCAAACATAGGAAAACATTTATACATAGATTATGAAAAAGGTAAAGAAAAACAATAACTTAATCAGCTAAAGTTCACTATAATGGGATAATCCAAGTCAAATTTACAATAGGAAAGAAAAAAAAGGTGTGTGTGTGGGCAAGCCACTTAACCCTCCATAGCCCATGTTCCCTGTAAAATAGTTATCTCCAAGTTATAATGCCCTGTTCAATGTAATTTCAGTTTGTTCAATGTAAACCGCACTGATGCAGAATAGCGCGGTATATAAGAGAATGTAAATAAATAAATAAATAAATCAGGACAAATCAGCTACCTGCACAAATCAGGAGTTCAAAACACATACATACACACACAAGAGCTATATCAGATACTGAAGGAATCTGAGTGGGCTCTGAATAGGAAATATATTTAGCAGCAGTTAAAGCAGTTTGATGTCTGTGGTAAGATTGATATTTTATGATGCATTTACAAGGGAACTTCAAAAAGAGTATAACACCAAGCTGTAACGTTCCAGGATATAATAGCGAAAACTCTTTCCTCCTTTTTTGTGTTTCCTTAGTTACATCAGCATATATCTTAACCAAAAATTTAGAAACTTTAAATTCTGTTTCCTAAAATAAACTTTCAAAATCATATCGTTATCACTGGTAGACACAAAGGTTACAACTAGAGTAGTTGTATTAACTATCTTATCTCCAAACTTAACATTCTGAGATAGCTCTAGGGGCAGCGGAACACCTCTTTGATTGGGGGTGGACCACGTTTTGCTTTGACTCCACTCCAAGCTCCTCCCTAACTCTGCTCCTAGCCTCCCGTGGCCTTTCTCTCCTATTCTGCCCTTGGGGATCCCATATTCCATGCGTAGAAGAGAAGGGAATGGCTGTGATTGATGCAGACTTCTTTTGTCTGCCTGCGAGAGATTGGATCCCCGCGGGCAGGAGAGGAAGGAAGCCATGAATGCAGAAAAGACTCCTTCGGTCTGCCTGTGGGAGATGGGATCCCTATGCTGAAGTCCTGAAAGAGTCAAAACTACAGAAGTTTCTTCTTGAAAAGCAATGGTGGTAGTAGAAACGTGAAGGTTAGAAGTTGACATATATTATGCACAAATTACTACAGCAGACAGGCCCAAAGTCTCAATTAGATATCTAATAAACATATCCTTCATGGAAATTGTTGGCAAACAAGGAAAATTCAGTACTTTCAAATTAAAATTCCTAGAATAGTTCTGCAAAGCTTCAATTTTAGCACACAAATTAGTAACATCTTTAACAAGTGTACTTGGACAGAACAAACATCTTAAATAACCTAGTCATGTTCCTTAAAACCAGTACTTAGCTGAAGAAGATCATGAGCATTCTTATCCACCTTGACTTCCAACTGCTGTACACTATCAGCTAGGGCATTCACATGCAGAATTTACGCAGATCTCAAATCTGCAATTGCTTGCCAGATAACATCCAAAGTAATCACTGAAGGGCAGACTTGAAGAGTAGAAGAGAGAACCATCAATTCCCATTGATGTTCAGCTGCAGACTCCTCTAAGGCTGATGAAATCAACTGCACAGATCGTGCAAACTGTTCACTTCCTCCAGCTTTGATTGTCCCCTGACATCTGATACAGCCTATGCAGCCCTGATGGAAACCATGTAATCCTTCAGCTCTTGCTCCCCCCTCCCCTACAGGCAGTTGAATGGGAAGCTGAACAGTGGAGGCAGGCATGTCGATATTTGCAGTCATGAAAGGAACACATACCTACGTTGTAACTCCTGCATCATTACATTGTGCAGGCTTGCTTGTCTTTGGGGGTGGCCTGCAGCTCCACCTGTGGTGTCCAAGGTCATGCCAGGTTGAGGGGCACAAGGGTCAAGAGTGTCCAAGGGATCGTCAGGCTGGTTGGTTAGTTCTCCCCACTGCAAGCATCTTCAGAGCATGCCGATGGTCTGGCTATGACCACAACTCCTCAGTCAAGCATTTCCCTTGAAGGGATGGTGTTAGGCCAGTAGGCTGCCCCTCTCCTGCAGGCTCCTCCATGTGCTGGAGAGCCTGCTGCCCACAAACAGGCCAGGGGGATCTTTTCACCCCTGCGCTACTTGGCTCTTGTCCCACTCCTGGCTGTACTGTTCCTACCTGCTTATGCACCACTCAACTCCCCTCTTGGGGGACAGCTAAGTAGAATGCCAGGCCTTTCTTACGCGGCAGTGGTGATCGGGTGACCTGCTCAAGGTCACAAGGAGTGCCAGAGGAGTAGAACCCTGATCACTTGGTTACCAAGTCAGTATTCCACCACTAGGCTGCTGCTCCACCTCCTCTGGGGGCTCTGAAAAGAACCTTTTTTTGCTCTCTTAGCCTCTGGTACCGTGGTCTGCCCTCTCTTGGTGGAGGACTAGACCCAGGCCCCTTAAGAGGAAAGGCTCTTTTCTTCCTTTCTTCCAGCTAAGCTGAAGCTCCGGGAATTGGAGGGGAGGGAAACAGCCCCACAGTGGGAGGGGCCAAATGCATGAAGAGAAGTGGTGTCAGCAGAGAAGCTTTCGTAGATGAGCAGCGGCAGGAAAAGCAGCTTCGGAGAATCAGAAAAAGCAGACAATCCAAAAGGAGGATGCCTCTGCTCTTTCTGCTTTCATCAGGGAGATCTCGTCCAGGCACGTGGGATTGGCGACAATTGTCGTGATGGTTTCCCAGAGGCAGGAAATTTTCCCGCTGTGCTCCAGCAAGATCCCAGCCCCCTCTGAGAGGCATGGGAGGGGGCAGATGGGCCCTCTGCCATGTTAAGCAGTGGGCCCATCGTACTCGTGCTCGACCTCTCGATTGTCTCAGCATATGTAAGCTCATACTGTAAGACCTACTGAGTACTCACACAGATTTCAAACGCTTTCTATATAAAATAAAATGTTTTATTTTATTAGTTAATATGACTCCTCCAAGCCTCCCAACACCCACTGTAACATACCTGTCCAAAAACAAGGCTCCAGAGCCCTGGGAGGTCCCCCCCCCCCCTTCTCTCTGTTCCCAGACAATAAAAAAGACATGGTTCCTTTGATTCTAGCACCTCCTCTCCTGGCAGATCCAAACCAGCGACACTAGTAATGCAACTACAACAAAGCTCCCAGTTTGTCTCTCTCTCTCCAAGACTGCTATTCCCAGCTGAAATCAAATTCCTGAGAACCTAAACAAACATACCAGCTGCAGCAGCACTGATAAGCTTTACTTATCAAAATTAGCTATGCTTTCTCCAGCCCAATGCCCCATCACATTTATTTATTTATTTTATAGAAACATGCGGCATTGGCTCATAGCAGTACCAAAACCCCAACTCCTTTTTTTTTTATTGAACTGCTCTCCAGCTAACACTTCCCTAAGTCTTTTTACTTTATTTTTGATGCCATTTTCTTCCTGTTTACATTTGCTGCAGAGTACTTTAGCACAACAAGCTAGGCAAGGCAACCTCCTTAGGACCAGCATCCCAGGTAAATAAACGTATGCTATTTTTTTTATTTTATATTTATACAATTTTACAAACAATAATCAAGAATGCATCTTGCTCAGAAATTGAGCAAAGTGAAGAAATAATAACAGGAAAACAAGAAAAGATGAATCTTACCCTTATTATAGAACATAATTAACTCACTCAACCCACCCTAGCCCATATATATCAAGAGAAGAATCATGTACCAAATTAAAAAAAATAAAAGTAAAACAAACATGCAGCTCAAGTGCTACAGCCAGAAACAAAACAATTTTATTGCAGAAGTTCTACAATGAGATCAGAATCACCAGGAGCTTTCACACACTGAGCAGCTAAGAAGGTCCGCAACTGGGAGGGCTCATAAAATACATAAAAAACTGAGCAAAGCTTTACCGTGCACTTACATGGACATTTCAGAAAAAAGAGCCCCCCCCCCCCCCCAGCTGCAATACCCCTGAACGCAGCAAAAGAAATTCCTTACATCAACACTGTGTCTCTTTACAGAGATCCAGGAATATTCGCACTGAGAGGCCCCGAAACAATATATTTATTTTCCTAAAGAACAATTTTAGCAACCATTCCCTATCTATTAATAGTGCAAAGGTGATCAAAAGTGTAACCGGGATGACAGGCTCATCTTGGGAGCACTCCAGGGATCCAGCAAATTCAAGTTGTTCTGGGCCAAACTTGCTTCTACCAGCCAGATGCTCCAGAGCTTGACCCTTGATGTCTAGGTGGTACACTCCCACTAAGGGACTCTCCTGACATCAAGCTTGCAGGAGCGGGGAGTACAAACACCACCTTGGAAGTCTGCCATGAATCCAGAGAAGGTGACAAAATGCCCGAAGCAGTTGTCAAGCTCTCCAGCCCCAACAAATTCACAGACAATTCCTGGAGACACCAGTTTCTTTGGCAGACACAAGAAAAATGGATCCAATAGTCCACTGACCGAAGGTAAAGATGTCGAGACAGTGGGGGTGAGAGAGGGTTTCTGCTTTTTCTGCTTTTGGCTTTCTGCTTTTTCTCTATGAAGAAAAACAAGTCTGCTCACCAGCACACTGTTGCCAACCAACTTATACTATTTTATTTTTAAAACTGGTTATGTAAATTTTCATTCTAGGTGTGCACCTCTACGAGGGAGAGAATAAGAGAATATGAGGAACAAGCCAGAAGCATGAGGCTCTTCATCCAATCATATAGAAATTCTCTGACAAGCAGCCAAACAAGCCCATACCTGCCTGACATATTCACATTTCATTGGCCATGATGTCAGAGCTAGACTGGAAGACAGAGCTCATCATCAAGACAAAGGGGTATGTTTACTAAACCGTCTTAACGTCGCAGCGGTGGTATTATCACGCAATAAATTATGTTATCGCGCGATAATATCACATGATAATGTCACTTATCGCGAGATAACGCGGCGGCAGCATTAAGGCACACTAACGCTGTGAAATCCGGGTCTGAAGGGTGGAGTAAGGCTTCACAGAGGGTGGAGAGTAGGGGTCAATGGGAGGAGAGTGAGAGGGGAGAGGCTCCAGGCACACTAATGCTGTGAAATCTGGGTCTGAACAATGTCGTTGTTGCTAAGTGCCGTCAAGTCAGAGTCGACTCATGGCGACCCTCTGGATAGTTATCCTAAATTTTGTTCAGTCTTCAGTCAGGGGGCTCATTGTTGACAGAATGGTACCCGTAGCTGCTGTTATTGCATCGATCCATCTCATTGCTGACCTTCCTCTTTTGCGTTGACCTTCTATCTTGCCAAGCATGATGTCTTTCTCTAATGATCTCTCTCTTCGCATGATGTGTTCAAAGTATGAAAGTCAAAGTCTTGTCATCTGAGCTTCTAAAGAAAGCTTAGGTTTGATCTCCTCTAGTACCGACTGGTTTGTTCCTCAGACAGTCCATGGTATACACAGTATTCGCCGCCAGCACCACTATCTTTTTCACTGTCCAGCTTTCACATCCATATGATGTTATTGAAAATACCATGGCTTGAACATGTCAAATCTTTGTATGGAGAGAGACATCTCTGCTCTTGAGAATCTTATCTAGGTCTTTCATAACCATTCTGCCAAGAGCAATGCGTCGTCTGATTTCTTGACTGCTTGTTGCTTCTTTATTGATAGTAGATCCAAGTAGGTTAAAGTTGTTCACGATTTCAATTTCTTCTCCTTCAACGATGAACCTGTTGATTATGCCAGTTGTCTGTATGTCAGTTGTATGATCTTTGCCTTCTTTACATTAAGATGCAGGACCATTTTGAGACTATGTTCTTTGATTGTGAGAAGCAAATGTTTCAGATCATCTTACTTTCAGCCAGTAATGTGGTATCATCAGCATAGCGAAGGTTGTTGATGAGTCTTCCACCAATCTTCACACCTCTGTTGTCTTCATACAATCCTGCTTCTCTGATGATTTGTTCTGCATGTAAATTAAACAGGTAGGGGGAAAGTATGCAGCCTTGTCTTACACCTTTGCTTATTTTAAACCATTCTGTTTCTCCTTGTTCCATTCAAACTGTTGCTTCTTGATCAATGTACAGATTGTGCAAGAGTATGATCAGGTGTTCTGATATACCCATGCTTCTTAATGTGGCCCAGAGTTTCTCATGGTTTACACAGTCAAAAGCTTTTCTATAGTCGATAAAGCACAAATAGATATCCTTTTGGTATTCTTTAGTCTTTTCAAGGATCCATCTCACATCCGCAATGATGTCTCTTGTTCCTCACCCTTTCCTGAACCCTGCTTGCACTTCAGGTAGTTCTTGTTCCAGGTATGGTTGTAGCCTCTTTTGAATAATCTTTAGTAGAATCTTGCTGGCATGTGGGATCAGAGCGATTGTGTGGTAATTTCCACAGTCAGTTGGATCAGATTTCTTTAGTATTGGTATAAACACAGAACTTTTCCAGTCAGTTGGCCATGATGTTGTCTTCCATATTTCTTGGCAGAGCCTTGTAAGTACGGTAACAGCTGCATCAGATTGCTGTAATACTTCTATGATAATGCTATCAATGCCTGGTGCTTTGTTCTTTGATAAGGCTTTCAATGCTGCTTCAACTTCTTCTTTCATCACCAACGGTTCCCGATCATAAGGTACAGGTTGAAACGGCTGTTGGTCCACTTGATTTTTATCATATAAAAACTCTGTATATTCCTTCCATCTTTTCTTGATCTTCTCAGCATCATTCAACATAGAACCTTGAGCATCTTGTAACATTTCAATTCGAGGCTGGAACTTTTTCTTTAACTCTCGTAGCTTTAGGAAAGCCTATCTTGCTCTTCCTCTAATAGTTTCCGATTCTATTTCCTTGTATGGGTCATTGTAGTACTTTTCCTTGTCCTGTCTTGCTGCACGTTGGAAATCTCTGTTGAGTTCTGTGATTGTCTTTCTTTCTCCTCTGGCTTTAGCTTCTCTGAATTTCTGGGCAATTTTCAGAGTTTCTTTTGTCATTCATTTTGGCCGTTTTTTCTTTTTCACCTTTTATAGAGACTTCTCGCTTTCTTCCAAAACAACCTTCTTGATGTCATTCCATAACTCTTCTGGAGCTCTGTCATTTGTATCTAAAGCAGCAAATCAATTTTGAAGGCAGTCTTTAAATTCCAGTGGTATATTCTCAAGATCATATTTTGCTGCATTCAGATGTAGTCAATTTGATTTTTATACAATCCATTGGGTGAAGTCCATCTGTACAGTCACCGCTTGTGTTGCTGGAAGGATGTGTTTGGTCTTGCAGAATTCTATCAGTCTTTCTCCAGCTTCATTTCTGTTGCCAAGTCCATATTTTCCAACTACTTTGCCTTCTTTGTTGCCAACGTTTGCGTTCCAGTCACCCATGACTATCAGGATATCCTGTTTGCATGTTCTGTCAATTTCTTGCTTGTACTTGTTCATAGAACTCTTCAATTTCATTCCCTTCTGCAGCTGTTGTTGGGGCATATACTTGAATTATAGTTGTGTTGATAGGCATTCCTTGTAGACGAATAAAGATTAAGCGTTTGCTGACTGCATTGTATTTCATTACAGTTCTTGCAAGTTTCTTCTTTATTATAAATGCAACACCATTTCTTCTTTGTCTTTCATTTCCAGCATAGTAGACCATGTGATCATCTGATGCAAAGTGCCCGATGCCAGTCCATTTCAGTTTGCTGACACCCAACAGATCAAGTTGTACACATTCCATTTCATTCTTGACCACCTCCAACTTCCCTTGGTTCATGCTTCGTACATTCCATGTTCCAATGCGTAAGACATCTTTACAGCTCCTGACTCTCGTTTCATGCGCAACTACATCAGCAGTCAGACGTCCCAAGGGCTTTGATCCAACCACATCACAAATGCTGGCTTTACTCTTAAAAGTCTTCAGCTCTTCCCCAGTAGCTAGTTGAGAGCCTTCCGACCTGGGGGTCTCATTTTCCAGCACTACAGCACAATTTGTTTTGTTATAACTATCCATTGAGTTTTCATGGCAAGATACAGAAGTAGATTGCCAGGCCTTTCTTCCGTGCAGTTTAAGTTTAGTGTTGTTGCCGTTGTCACAGAAATGTGATCCTCCGCCTTCAACACTATCCCATTCTGCTGCTGCCCAAATGGGTGGTTTGTCTTGGTCTGACACCTCAGCTTAGACCTGTCCATCTTGGGAGACCCTGCCAGTAGTTAAACTACCGATAGTTTAGCTCTCAGCATCACTGATGCACACAAGCCCTCACAGCACGACAAGCTGCAAACCAAGTGAGGGGTCTGAACAATAACGCCAGTGAAACCCTCGTGTTAAGGCACATTTGCAGGAAAGAGAAACCATTTCAGTCAGCAATGTGCAGCAAAGGCAGGGAGAGCCATAAAAGTGATAGTTGTGATACATGTGCAGGAACCAAAAAGGCAAATAAACATATAAAAGGAACAGAACCACATTTGAAATCCCAATAACCAAGCTGGCCAAAAGTGATATTAATGATAAACATAAAGCAACACCACTGACAAAGCCCAAAAAATAAGATATCATGTTTGGAAGGGTCTATTCTCTGTCCCCCTACAAAGTGAATGATCCCACATTGAAATAGTGCTGATCAGGGTTTTTTCTCGTTTAAATTGGGCAGGTTTGTTATGGCGTGCACATGTGCAGTAACAGCAGAGTGGGCACATAGGAAAAGGCAACTGTACTGATGCTGTAAATGGGATATAGAAGGCTGCAAGCAGCACGGCTGTGGTCCAGCTGGGGCACAGTGAGGGCTATGCAGATGCCTAGGTGGCACATAGGAATGCTGAAACTGTAAAGCAGCAAGACAGCAACAGACGAGGGTCCAACATGGGCATCAGTGTGTGTCCCACAGTGTCACAGGGGATATTACCCAGCAGGCACCACCAAAGGCACATAACATTGACAGGCGTTGCCGGGGGGGAAGCATGCATGTCCATGGAGGCACCCCTACCCGAGAACCCACACCATAGGCAGCTGCCTACCAGCACACTGGATGGCCTGGGACTGCGCACCACCAGCACCACCGGCATAAGGGCATGTCAGCATGGTTGCAGAGGGGTACTGGTGGTGTAGGGGGTAGTGGCATCTGCCCACAGCAGACCAAGGCCAAGCCCTGTTTAGGTGGGTGCCGTGCGGTGCAACAGACAAGATCTGTCTAATGAACACTAATGGTAGCCCCAGGAAATGATATGCCTCTGTGACAATAGTTTGGTGCAGTACACACAGCCAGTGTGTTGAGGGTCACAGGTTCAAGCCCCAGCTGTGGCTCATGTAAAAAATGTCCCTATATTTTACCCAGTACTAAACCATGGTAATAAATACATTCCCACTTGCATGCCTTAGCAATGCCGCCCTAAACCTGGGAACACGTTACACATATATCAAAATGTTGCTATGATTAATGGCAGATAACAAATCATAAGTTAAACACATTTTGTTCACAAAGCTGCATCATAGCAACCTTTCTGATATCTGTGGAGTGTGTTTCAGTTTTGGTTTCTGACAGTGTTTACCACCCCGGGGAGTGACCCCAACAGTATTGCGTACCATAGCCATGCCTGCACTGTGCCCAGGACTGGTGCGGTGGCCAGGGCTGCCAAAAACTCTATATTTGCACAATGCTGGCATCGGTGTGGGAGTGTGTGTCTGTCTATCCAGTGTGTTGTGGCTGCCTACACCTTACTGAGCCCGCACTGCTTGCACTGTCTGCAGTGTAAGCCTGCCAATGTGCATAATGAGGAGCAAGGTACTGTGGGTATGTGCCGGACAGGGCGGCCTGGGCAGGATGCATCTGCACAGGGCATAGGGCAATGGCTGGGACATTTTAGTACCCGACCACCACCACCCTCACGGACAGGGTGGCCACAGCATGTTATGCTGGAAGGTCACTCTCACCCTGACTGAGCAGTGACCACAGCATGGCTAGGTTCCCCCATAGTACCATATAGCATTTCTCTCAAGTGATATTTGTGTGTTTTCTTTTTTGGGACCCAATAACTGACATAGCTCCTTGGTGTGTATGTGCCAGATCCCACACCAGGATGCACAGTGTTCCTTTTGGAACATGCACTATGTATGTGCCAGCAGACTGTCTATAGCTAGCATGTGTATGGCTGCAACACCCTGCAGGATGTAGAAGGTGCACACTGACTGCCCTCTGCTGTTAAATGTCAGAATGTAGTGGGGGGCAGCTTAGCTGACCAGTTGCACTGCCAGTGGTCCAGTTCCATGTTCAGATCTGCATCAGCTCTCTGTTCCTTAGTTGGTCGGGGGTTGCTGATCCCACAGTCTGTCATCATTTAGCTCAACTGGCCCTATTGAAAACAATGATAGTGTGTATCTGTTGTTTCCAGATCATGTACCCTACCCTGACCCACTGAGGGTGGGCTTGCTCTGTATATCATCCTCATGTGAGTCCAGACACATCCCTGCTCCAAAAACAGGTGTCCATGGCAACCTCACTCAATATGCATTGTGTTGCGAGCATCATGGTCCACACGGGCTACGCATCAATGGCATATAGAAATGTACATAGAAAACTTTGAAAGCTGTCTGCAAAGAATACCCCATACACTGGCAGTGATGGTGAACTGCAGCAAAACATCCCGGGTACTGTGGACCTGGTGCTGTCCCCACGACTTTACTCTCAGGGTGATCACAGAACACGTACAATGGCATGGTCATTAGGCATACTGTAACAGTAACACGCATGCTTGGTCCCCCTACCCAGTTGATGTGCTGCAGAGTTGCAAACCCCTATCTGGTGAGCAGATATAGACTGCTGATCTGCATGTCAATTGCATCATGGGTACCCTTGTTGCTAACCTATCCTGGTAGCCACACCAGACAGTGTGTCTGGTGATCTGCTCTGGTTGAGTACTTAGCCATAGTTTAGTTACAACCAATATTGTTGCAGGACAATGGTGAATATACTGACCTCAGTGGGAGAGGTCATGAGTTCAATACCCCAGTGGGCCTGTATATTGATGTATCTGGATGGATAGGATATAGTGTATTATCATCACATCAGAGCATGTTACCACATGACAATATGTTCAAAAGTGTGGCCAGTTGCATGCAGTGGGTATGTTGGAAGAGTGGCGTGGGCTGCAGGTTGCTAGATTAGCTGGTGAGCTGTATACAAAGTGTGTCCATCAGTATAACTGTCAGAGGATACGGCCGTCTATGCATTTAGCAGTCTGACATAGATCTGAAATCCATGTGCACATCCCAAAACACCCTCAGCTCAGTTGGCCAAACCAAGGTGCCCTGTAAAGTGCTCTAGCTGTGTCCGTACACTAGCCTGGTAAGCAGAGTAGAAAATGTATGTAGATGATCTGGTGTAACTGTGTAGCCAGTCATTGCTATGTGAAAAGGCATAGCACACCAGTTAATACAATGCCCTCACAGCCAGTGGTGATGGGCTTGAGACCCCAGTGTGCCAACACCGAGATAAATGCATAATAAACAAATTGTGGTAAGAAACGTCAGACACATCACTGCAATGTGTGTCTGCAGCATAAATCTTTATATATATTGACAGCGTCACCGTTCGCTGTGTACCGGCCGTGGCACGGGCATGTAGCTAGCATGCCTTAATGATGCGCAGCGATGTGCACTGAGGCATGCCGGTGCATTGAGGCATGCTGGCGCGCCAGCACGTGTTTTTTTTTATTTTTATTTTATTTACATTCTCTTATATACCGCGCTATTCTGCATCAGTGCGGTTTACATTGAACAAACTGAAATTGCATTGAACAGGGTATTATAACTTGGAGATAACTATTTTACAGGGAACATGGGCTATGGAGAGTTAAGTGGCTTGCCTAAGACCACAAGGAGCACCTGTGGGACTAGAAACCCCAGTCCTTCCGGCCCAAGGTTGCTGTCCTCTAGAGGGATTTGAACCCTCGACCTTCCGGCCTGAAGTACCTTGCCCCAACCACTAGGCCACTCCTAGTGGTTGGGGCATGTATAATGCGATGTGCGTGTATATGCGATGTGCGTGTATATGCAATGTGCATGTATATGCGATGTGCGTGTATATGCGATGTGTGTGTATATGCGTGTATATGCGATGTGCGTGTATATGCGATGAGGCATGTATATGTGATGTGCGTGCGTGCATGTGTGAGCAAGGCATCGGTGAAAATGGTGACTCAATCGAGAAAGCCTGCTTTCACCCGCAGGGAGCTGCGCTACCTTGCAGGGCTGATCTCCACTAGGCATCAGAAGCTATTCCCTGGCTCCTCCAAGTGGCAGGACCTCAGGCGCGTAAGGAGGGCCTGGGACCGTGTCACGAGGCGGTATAATTATCTTGCTGACTACCCACGTGAGGTAAGTGTATGGGGACAGGCTAAGGACCTGATCACAGAGGTCTAGTTGTCAGCCTGATGTTATGGCAGCTGCTGCTGTTGATGTGTTAACATCCACCCTAACACAAGGAGCCCCTAGATCTGCCTAAAGAGGTCTGGTAAACAGCATGCTGATATGGTAGGTTCTGCAGTTGCAGGGTCACACATCTGCCCTACCCCTAGGGGTCCTGAGACCTGTTCAAAATGGTCTGTCAATCACCCTGGTGATATGGTTGTGTGTGCATTTGTAGGTTAAAACATCTGCCCTACCCACAGGAGTCCTGAGACCTGTTCAAAATGGTCTGCAAGTCACCCTGGTGGTATGGTTGTGTGTGCATTTGCAGGTTAAAACATCTGCCCTACCCCCAGGAGTCCTGAGACCCCATCAAAGTGGTCTGTCAGTCACCCTGGTGATATGGTTGTGTGTGCATTTGCAGGTTAAAATATCTTCCCTACCCCCAGGAGACTTGAGACCTGTTCAAAGTGGTCTGTCAGTTACCCTGGTGGTATGGTTGTGTGTGCATTTGCAGGTTAAAACATCTGTCCTACCCCGAGGAGTCCTGAGACCTGTTCAAAGTGGTCTGTCAGTCACCCTGGTGGTATGGTTGTGTGTGCATTTGCAGGTTAAAACATCTGCCCTACCCCCAGGAGGCCTGAGACCTGATCAAAGTGGTCTGTCAGCCACCCTGGTGGTATGGTTTATGTTGCTGTTGATGTGTTATAATCCACCCTACCCCCAGGAGTCCTGAGACCTGATTGAAAAGGTGGGTATGACATCCAGAGATTGTGGTAGGTTATGCAGGGTCAGGTCACACATTTGCCCTATTCCCAGGAGGCCCAGACCTCATTACACACGTCTGTTATGGATCCTGATGGTATGGTAGGTGCAGCTGTGGATGCACCACAATCCACCCCATCCCCAGGAGCCCTGAGACCTGATTACAAAGGTCTGTAACAAATCCAGATATCATGGAAGTGTACGCAGTTTCAGGTCACACATCTGCCCACTCCCCAGGAGTACCGTACCTGATCAAAGTGATCTGTCAGTCACCCTGGTGTTATGGTATGTGCTGCTGTTGATAGGTTCTGATCCACTCTACCCCCAAGAGTCCTGAGACCTGATCAAAGTGGTCTGTTATCCATCCTGGTGGTATGGTCGGTTATGCATTTGCAGGTTAAAACATATGCCCTAACCCCAGGGGGCCTGAGACCTGATCAAAGTGGTCTGTCAGTCACCCTAGTGTTATGGTATGTGCTGCTGTCAATATGTTCTAATCCACCCTACCCACAGGAGACCTGAGACCTGATTACAAAGGTCTGTATGAAATCTAGATATTGTGGTAGGTTATGCAGGGTCAGGTCACACATCTGCCCTATTCCCAGGAGCCCCAGACCTGATTGCACACGTTTGTTATGGATCCTGATGGTAGGGTAGGTGCAGCTGTGGATGTGCTCCAAACCACCCCACCCCCAGGAGCCTGAGACCTGATTACAAAGGTCTGTAACAAATCCAGATATCATGGAAGTATACGCAGTTTCAGGTCACACATTTGCCCACTCCCCAGGAGTCCTGTACCTGATCGCAGAGGAACATTATAGATGCTGGTGTAAGGGTACTTGCACCTGTTGGTTTTCACAGCTCTGCCGTAACCCCAGACAGGATCACAGATGGTAATAGGCCAGCTAGGTGTGGTGGGCCATGCTCCTGTTGTAGTCAGCCACAACTGCCCTTATCACAGGAGGCCTTAGTCATGACCATAGAGGTATAGTAGAAAGCCAAGTGCCATGGTATTGGTGTCTGGCAATGTGCACAGGGCCACCCACCTTCTGCTCTATGTCAGAACACATCACCCATGCATTGTAGGATATCATTGTGCCATGGTGGGTGTGTCGGATGATGTGTGTAGGTCAGGCAAACATACATGTGTTTGCCAGACCACACAGGGAGTTAGAGAAGACCTCCCGTGGACACCAGCATGGCCAAACCACATGTGGCATGGTGCTGCCATGTCATACAACGAGAGTGTAGGAACAGGGTATGGGGTGTCCGGGAGGTTACGCACAGTACATATAGGTGGCACCTCACACATGGCCAGACCCACAGCCACACATGAAGGTGGCACTGACAACAGTTAGTAGAGGACACACTGGCCAGAGGAGCAGGAGCAGCACGATGCTGCTCACAGAGATGTGTGATATATGTTAGGCACCCACCAGAGATATATGGTCATTAATGCTCCCACCCATTGCTTTCCCTCCCAGGTAGAGGATCTACGGAAAAAGGGTAGGGAGTTGCAGCTGCACTGCCCGGAGGTCCTTGCCTGCCTCCAAAGGGGGGAATGGAACGAAGTGGAGGGGAGTGTTGCAGCCTCTGCAGCTCAGTACAGAATGTCACAGTGGCCCACCAGCCTGTGGGAGGCCAAACTATGTACATGTGGTATGTGACTCACATGATAGTGTACTAATGACTGTCATCCCCCACAGAGGATGCTTCTGCTGGCGAGGGCCCCTCCACATCGGGGCACCCCATAACACGCCCCACAGCACAAAACCTGACAGAGGAGGAGGAGGAGGAGGAGGGGCCAGAGGAAGAGGAAGAAGAGGACACCATGGAGGGGGCGGAGTGTGGGGTGGTACCGGAGGGAGGGGAGGGGGAGCCTTATGTGGCAGGGGGTGAAGATGGTGAGGAGGAGATTGAGGAGGTTGAGGAGGAGGAGGGGGAGGAGAACGTGGAGGGGGTGAAAGAGAGGGTGGGTGGGAGGGGTCATGGGTGGAGGAGGGGTGTGTGGAAGGAGGAGGGCATCTCAGTGGGTGCCACGGGACACAGGACAGCACAGGGCACTATGGGTCCCTGCCAGCTGCCACATGTCTGCGGTGATGGTGTCCGCCTGGGAGTTGTGTCCCCACCCATTGCCACAGACAGGCCCCACGCTCATGCCACCACCCAAACACCGGCCACCTGGCGTGGATGTGGTGGCAGGTGTGTGCGGGACCTGTATGTGGAAGTGGGTGGCGTGCTGCAACAACAGTGGACCCAGGACCGCACCATTCAGTGGTTGGCTGCTGAGATGCACATGCAGCGTGCAGCTGCTATGCGTGGTGCATCTCGGCAGCCATCCCCTGATGGGCATCCCTGGAGCACTTAAGTGGCACAGGGGCGCCCACACACGTACCATGTGCTGTCCTGTCTACCGGCACAGAGCATGGTTTGGTTTAAAGTTATGTTTAATACAGTTAAAGATGTGTATGGCACCTTCCCCTCCAATCAAGGAGGTCACCTCACATTGGAATTGGAGGATTTCATTTTAAAATAGGGTACATGTAAATATTTAGACAGTACAATCACTAGTCAACAAATCTTTACAAAGGTCATCTTACTGAAATAAAAATAGTCATCTCTTATCAATGTTCATATGCTGACACGAATATGACAGTGAAATTGCAAAGTTGGCTCTAGTGTTTTTGTAATCCACAAGAATTAATGTTTACATCACAAAATGCATGTCAATAGTAAATATAATAGGCCTTCGGTTAATACCTGTAAATAAACAAGTCATAGACTACTTCTTAGATTTTCATGCCAGTCTCTTATACAGCTGTTCTGGAGCTTCTCTGGGGAGTGTCCAGCAGTAGTCAGCCAGCATTGTAGTGGACCATTTTCCATGGTATTTGTGCTCCATCGTTGCGATATCCGGGTGAAAATGTTTGCCCGGTTCATCACTAACCATACCACAGTTGTCAGGAAAGAAGTCGAGATGGGAATCAAGGAAATGGACCTTTAGAGACATATTGCAGCCAAGTTTCTGATACTGCATCGGCATGTCGTCTACTAGTTCCTTGTAGTTTTCTGCCCTGACATTCCCAAGAAAGTTTGTTGACACTAGGCGAAAAGCATTCCATGCTTGTTTCGCATCACCCTGCAGCAAGTTGTTGAACCGGTCATCTTTGAAGAGCTCTCAAATCTGAGGACCCACAAAACCCCCTCTTTAATCTTTGCTTCGCTGAGTCGAGGGAACCTTTCGTGCAGGTATTGGAAAGCTGGTGAAGTGCGGTCCATGGCCTTCACAAAGTTTTTCATAAAACCTAGGTTGATGTGAAGGGGTGGTAGCAGGATTTTGTGAACCTCAACTAGAGCTGGGTGCTGGATATTCTTCTCTCCAACTGTTACATTTTGCCTGTGATTCCATTCCTTCCGCAAGTAGTGCCAATCCCTTGCTCGGCTATCCCACGCACATATGAAACACATGTATTTTATATATCCCTGCTGCAGTCCCATTAAAAGGGCAACAACTCTCAAGTCACCTTAAAGGTGTCAGCTGTACTTGTTATAGTTAATGGAAGTCAGTAGATGCTTTAAGTTATCATATTTCTCTTTCATGTGGTCGGCACGTGCTACTGGAATAGATGGAAGACGGTTTCCATTGTTCAAAAGCACAGTCTTCAGACTCAGTTCCGAAGAATCTATAAATAGTCTCCAGTCTTGTGGGTCATGAGTGACCTTTAAGGCATTCATGAGGCTTTCAATATTGGAACAGAATCCCAGATTACTTTCCTTTCCGACTGAGTATAGTATACTGCTGACGTCAGATGGCTTCAGCAGAAAATGATGCAATCAACTCTGGATGATTGTGCATGCTGGTATTATGCAATGTGATGCAATATTACATCATTCACGGCATATTTGGGATGTTGTTGATGCCCTACTGGATAAATTTACACGGTGAAATGTCACAAATGAGCTACATTCAATATCTTCAGAACGACAGCCAATACAATTCCTTTAATGTTATAATCGTGTTCAGCTCACCAAGATGCTACAGATTAGGGCCTTTTAAAGTCAGTAACGATTTCAATGTTGGCCAGTGTTATTTACCATTGTGTAGACACTACAATGGAGGTAACATGTAACATAATGGTATTTTGGAACGTCGTATGCTAGATATTTATTATTATTTATTATTATTTATTAACAATTCTTATATACCGCACTATTAGACATCAGCGCGGTTTACATTGAACAGAAAACATCCGACAGTTTACATATGTCTGGTCAGTTACATTTAACAGGAAGTATAACTTGGCGAAATAGGGGAAACTAAATACAATGGAGGGTTATCTGATAAGGGATATCATGGTTAACTATATACAAAGGTGGTACAATAGTACTTGGAACTGATATATGATTGTGGATGTAATGTGTGTGCGTGTGTGTTTCGTTGGCGGAGGTAGTAGTGTTAATGTTTGTGTAGAGGATGTTGCCTGACTGCTCCTATGTTACTACAATTAACAATGTCCTGAGGTCTCTGAAGATGCGTGTGAGGACATCCAATGCCCTCAATCTCGGTAGTACATCTCTATATATGTATAAATGTATATATGTAAATAAAAAAGTTTGTACGTACAGCACAATGGTCACGTGTCTCCCCCACAGACTGAGTGTGTACATGAGCATGGGACATGTGTGTAGATCCCTATGTGTATGCGTGGTAGACATAAGTAACATACATGGACCGTCTCCACACGCAGGTGTGGGGGCTGCCCATGTGCGTAGGCGTCTGTGTCCCATGGTGTCCCTGTGATGTGCCAATGTGGAGCATGTTCCAAAAGCTATGGTCACATGCATGCTGTGTGCGATGTGTGGGCACCATATCTGATGCACCATGCTTGTGGGGCAAAAGGGGGAAAGGCTAGCAGCAGGTATGTGGCATGGAGGGTAAGATGGAATGCTGTACCCAGGAGCTGCACAGGGGGATAGCTGTTGAGGGCGACACAGGTCAATGAATGTCACGAGGAGGAGTGGTGGGGGACTACAAGCGCTAGTGAACAGTGATCAGCTGACTGAAGCAAGCCACCTTTGCCTGCCTGTGCCGCATTCAAGCCTATGTGGGAAGACAGCCACGTAGGCCCTGGTGTGGGCAGGGAGAATGGTTACACGTGTGTGTCCAATGATGGAGAGTATATGGGGTGGGAGAGGATGACAGATCCCTACAACAGCCATGTATCACTGTGAACATCTTCCTGGGCAATGGGAGAGGTTGGGTATACCCCCACACATAGGTAGGGGGTGACCACCTGCCACAGTCCATGGCACACAGGGCATGGTATGACCTATGCGCGATGATAGGTGGCAGTACAGACACCCCACCCCTGAGGGGCATGGGTAGGCACATGTGGGCAGGGAGACAACATGAGGTGCAGGGTACGTAGGGGACCACAGTGCCACACATTGGAAACAAACACATAGGTTGTAATAGTTTGTGATGGTTTTATTTGTAATATTCCCATCCTCCGTGGCTGGCCATGGTGACTATGGCCCAACCCACCCCTCTGTTGCAGGACTGCTGGTGCAGCCTCTGGTGCCGGTGCTGGCTGCTGTATACGGGCTGCTATAGCCTCCTGGGCATCCACAATACAGAGAAGTGCCCCTGCTATTGTGTCTGCTGTGGCCCACAGCTGGTGGATCTCTTGGTGAATGGCCAACAGAGCCTGACGAGTGCCTGTGGGTGGGACACAAGGTGATATGTGAGATACCTGTTTCAACCCCCACTGTGACACATGTACATGTCAGGCATATCCCACCAGATCAGTCTGCAGAACAATCATGCATTCAACAACTAGCAACACATGACCTTGTTTAGATCTGTGTGTCCCATGAGCCATTCTCATGCCTGGAAAGGATCTTGATGAGGGGTCATGTGAATCACAGATCTCACACATGGCAGTGTCGCAGTTCAATCTGTCAATGCTTGATCTGCACACTGGTCGTCTGAGATAAGTCAGATGACGTGAGGGGTCATGGCAAACACATACATATATCTGGGGGGTCCTCGTTTCTATAACGCTGGTGCACAGTACAGATTATGCTGACAAACTATGCTGCATAACAATACCCATAGGGAGGTGTCAGTCAAGTAAGGTATCTGGGTGACCTGGGATAGGTTTTTTCCGCTGTGTGCTTCCTTGGGGTATATGGCCGTGAACAGTGTGCATGTGTCTGAACCCCTCACACATGCTGACACCTGACAAGCCATGCTACAGGAGGGTGGAACGCACATGGCACAGAACACCCCCCACACACACATAAGAAACAATCTGCTATGTTGCCAACATATTGTGATGCACATGCAATCTCCTTGTGGATGTTACGTCATCCCCCATGGGGATTGTTGTGTATGCTGTTACCCACCTTCGGCATCGTGCCGTGCTGAGGCACTGTGGGCCCGCAGCTCCGCCAAGATTGTAGCCATGCTTGTGGGAGGGGGGCTGATGTCCCTGGCGCCTGCACAGAGTGGTGGTTTCCCTCCATCTCAGCACCCTCTAGAGCCTATGAGTGGCTGCCAGTGGTCCCCACTGTGGTGGTGACATCCGGGGGCATGTCCTCTGCCTCGGCCAGCACATTGGTTCCTGTTGTGGCTTCGCCATTGCTGGCGGTGT
The DNA here is from genome assembly GCA_033557465.1 of Ichthyophis bannanicus. Taxonomy (NCBI): domain Eukaryota; kingdom Metazoa; phylum Chordata; class Amphibia; order Gymnophiona; family Ichthyophiidae; genus Ichthyophis; species Ichthyophis bannanicus. Next base: position 1,718,926,988 of record CM066031.1, on the reverse strand, counting down.
TCCAGGACATTGTGGACTCTGGCCCCTCCCCATTCTGAGGCCCTGCCACATCCTCCTCCTCAGGTGCCTCCATGGTCCTGTAGTCACCTGGGTTGTGGAAAAGGGTACACAGTACAGATAAGTTTGAACAGTGCACCTATGTACACCTGTGTAGCACATCCACCCCACAATCAATGTGTTGTCCGCCTGTGCCTGCTGTTGTTGCACCTACAATAGGGACAGCACAGGTGCCTACAGTGTGCTGTGCCTGGCAGGGGGTTGGGGTGTAACAGGCTCATTCCCTGGTGTAGCTGTGACACATGGGATGCGGTGTGTGGGGGATGGTGTGTTGAGTGTCGTGCCCCCTATCTGCAGTATCAGATATGGACTGTCCACCTGACCTTGTCTGTGGCCTCATCAATACATGTGGCCGTGGCACATATGGGAGTCCTGAGTGGGATTGTGTGCCATTATTGTGTGTGTGAGCGATGTGCTTGCATTGCCCTGAGTGGCATGCACGTTAGGAGTTGCAGGATGTGTCCATGTCAGCCAGACGTATGTGGGGGCCCTCCACTTTGCAAGACACTATGCGGTGTGGGTGGACAGCTATCACATACTCCATGGGTGTGGTGGGGTGTTTGGGGGGATGGGTGGAGCACTGCTGGGTATGGGGTTACGCAGTGTGCGGGGGTATGGGAATACGTGTGTGGCACTGCAGGACGTGTATATGGGATGATCCCAGGTGTTGTGGGGGTTGTGCTATGTGCATTTTGTATGGGTGTGGCGATGTACCATCCAAGGTCTGGTGAGGGTGGATGGGGTATCCCCACTTTATGTGGGCCCCGACAGAGTGTTAAGTGTGTGACGTGTGTTATGTTTCTGCTGCCATTTCTTTGTGTCTACGTCATCAACCCCGTGTGTTAGGCCCTTCCCTGTCAGTGGTCTGGGATATGCCCCTGGATAGGTAGGTGCATACAGACGTCATATGTGTTTTGGTGGGGTGTGTGGATACCCACAGGCCACTGTGTTCTGGGCTAGTTGTATGTCCCTCTTGTATGTCTCCCCCTGTCTCAATGTGTTCGTGGACTGGCTGCAGATGTATGATGACTGGCTGTGACCTATATGCCAGATACTATAGTAGCAAGTGGACCTCAGGGGAACAGGCATCGCAGGCAGGTAATGAGGTACACACCCCAAATGGAGTGGGCACAGAACTTAATTAAATGTAAGCCCTCATAAGCCATATGTGAGGATGGAATGCTAAACCATTCTGGGTATGGTTACTCCAGTGGTAGAGGCATCTGATCTCAGTTAGTCCCACAACCACCCATCCTTAGGAGGAGGGGTACTTAGAAGGACAGACCAACCCTGTAATCACATGAACTCTGCATACATCAGTGGCCAAGCTTACCTATATGAAAGGTCCCAAGGGTCCAGCAGCACAGCCAGACTTCACAGCACTAGAGAGCAACAATGTAGAGGTGATACCAGGAGTTTATCTGCATACTGTCAAATGATATCCCAATGTGGCTCGTTACTGTTACAGTGCTGCTCTGGTATGCTGTGCTTCTCGTTGATTACAGTGGGCTATCATTAGCCACTCCTCAGATAGGTCCTTTACATCACTGTTACATTGATGATCTGTGGTGCTATAAATTGTTGCTATGCAGCTTAACCCTCTGGGCTTTGCTTGTCTGTTGTCTGGACCATGGATGTATGCAGTGTTGAATCAGATATGGGTCTTGTTTGCCACGACCCCTGCTTAACCATTGCTTTACGCACCTCGAATACGCTCAGGACTGTGTCTATCATGCACACAGGTCCAGGTACCTGTCACACACACCCTGTATCTACCCTGCCATGTGCTGCTGTGTCATCACCCCACAGTTACCTGTGTTAGGGCACGCATGCCCTCAGGACATGTTCCCCCACCATTCCCCTCCATGTGCCACATGTGCTTGGGCGTGCCCTGTACATGTGCTGCATATCTACTACTACTACTCCTACTACTACTACTAAGCATTTTATTGGGCACTACCAAGCGCATGCATCACTGTGAAAGTGAACATACAAAAAGACAATCCCTGCTCAGTGGAGCTCATAATCTAAATAAACATAGCACTAACAGGTGTGACAAGAGATTTGGAGCAGGAGCCAGGAGTCAGGAACAGGGGAGACAGGACAAAGGATGGTGGTAGGAAAACTTGTGAGAGGCAGACAGAAATGTGCAATTTAAAAGAGGTGGAATGGGTAACAGCACACTCATGAGCCAAAGGCAGAGGCAAAGATATGAGCTATGAACCCAAGTGTGAGGAGGGGCAAGGCAGATGCCTGACGCTTAGACAAAGGGTGTTTATTCCAAGCGTAAGGAGCAGCAAGGTGTAAGGTGCATACCTACCTGCCTGTGGATGGGCGGTGTCCAGCACTTCTGGCAGTCCACACAGGTAGATGGGCCCAAGGTGATCTGCTAGCTCCTGCTCCAGGGGTGTGAGAGTTGGGGCAAAGGAGGCACCCCCACCGGTGCCCATGGCATGTTGCCTCTCAGCCACCATGTGTGCACGCACACCACGCTTAATGTCATTAAATCTCTTTTTCAGGCTGTCCAGGTCCCTGGTTGGTTCCCATGCCTGAGCTATGGCCTCCTGCACCTCCTCCCACATGTGTGTACGTGTTGCCACAGTGGTGCTGTTGCTGAGCCGGCCATAGAGCATCTCATACTGCTCCAACACAATGGCCAGCAGGATGTGGTTTTCTTGCTGACTGAATCTCACAGCCCTCCTCCGTTCCTCAGCTGGCACCGGTATATGCCTTCATTTGGCACTGGGTGGCCCCTGTGTGGGCTGGGACACACCCGATCGGCATGCAGCCACCACCAAATGCCCAACACTCCCTGCCGTCTCTGGGTCCTGCTGAATAGGTGCCCTCCTCCTCCCCTCTTGCCATGTCCTGCTGCTCCATCTCCCTGCCCTCTGTGCCCTCTCCCTCCCTGTCACACATCCCTGCTCCTCGGATCCTCTGCTACACTTCACACCTGCTCCTCACCCCACTTCCTCTCCCTACTGCCTGCTCCTCAACTCTGCTGCTATCTTTCTAGACTGCTCTTCGCCTCCCCTCCTCTCTCTCTCGCCTGCTTTGCCACACACCTCTCCACAACAAACCTGCCTCTGACACTTTCCACCACCACTCACGACCCAACCACTGTCCACAAAACACCTGCCTCCAACACTCTTCTTGCTTCACCAAGAAAACACGCCTTCTCTCCCTCGCCTACACAAACCCCTCAATGTGAACCAGGTGTGCAGGTGTACTTGTAGTTTATTTTATGTTGCACGCATTGCGCATGCACTGCAGCATGAGTGCATCTGCTGCGCATGTAGTGAATGTGCTGCAGCACGAGCACATCTGCTGTGGGCATTGCACATGCGCCTCAGAAACACGGAAGTTGCGTGCACGGAACCCCATGATACACATGCGCTGTGCATGAGCGCGAGGCTTGGTGCATGCGCATAACATCACGCAGCACATGCGTATGTGTAACATAGTGTCCCATGTGCACAACTTCCACGTATCTGCGGCACATGCACAATGCGTGCAGCAGACGCACTCGTGCTGCGGCACATGTGCAATGCATGCAGCATAAAATAACCTATAAATACACCTGCACATCTGGTTCACGTTGAGGGGTTTATGTAGGCGAGGGAGACAAGGCATGCATTGTTGGTGAAGCGAGAAGAGTGTCGGAGGCAGGTATGTTGTGGAGAGTGGCTGGGTTTGTTAGTGATGGTGGGGTAGTGTGGCTGGTTTGGTGTGTGGTGAGGGAGGTGTGTGGCTAGGTTGGTGAGCTGAGTGTCTGTGTTAGAGTGAGTTAGAGGAGTTGGAGGGGCGGAGTTTATGGCGAGCTTTGTGGTTGCTGCATGTGCAGTGGGAGATGAGCAGGGGCTGCGGTTGCCTGATTGGGGAGATGGTGTCCATGGGCTGAGGCACAGGGCATGGGTTTAGTCCTGCTGAAAAATAGACCTGCAGCAGTGGGGGCAGGCCAGGCAGGGGTTGTGCCAGCATGGCGCAGGAGGCGTTCAGAGTTGCAGGCTTGCCAGCCTTGCCTCTACAGGCCCAGGGCCCAGCTCCAGGGCATGCGTGAGGACCAGGTCATATCCCTCTACCGCCTGAGCACGTGGGCTATTAGGGAGCTCTATGAGGATCTAAGACCTGACCTCGAGCCACTGACTGGTCGGTCACATGCCATACCGGGTTTGGTCAAGCTCCTTGGTGCCCTACGTTTCTTTGCCTCTGGCTGTTTCCAATCATCTGTGGCCGCAGTGGGTGGCATGAGCCACCCAACCTTCTCACGCTGTCTCCACCAGTTACTGCGTGCCATGATCAGCCGGGTGGGGAATTACATTGCAATTCCCAACACTAGGCAACAGTGGGGGACCCTGAACCAGGCCTTTGAGGCATTTGCCGGGATACCACACGTGATGGGAGCTATTGATTGCACACATGTTGCCCTGGTCCTGCCCAGAGACAGGGAGGTAGTGTTCCGCAACCGCAAACACTACCATTCCCTGAATGTTCAGGTTGTATGTGATGCAAATATGCATATTCTGAATGTGGTCCCTAGGTTTGCGGGGTCCACCCATGACTCCTATATCCTGCATCACTCGGCACTATTCAGACAATTTGAGACAGGACAGTATGAAGACCGTATACTGCTGGGTGTGTATTTCTCATCTCTGACATGCACATGGTGATCCTGTGACTAACCGTATGTGCAGATGTCTGTCTTTGAGGTGTATCCCTAGTTGTGTCTGTGTCTCATCTGTCTGGGTGTGATCTAATGTGTGTGTGGGGGGGTGGTGCCCTCCAGCTCTACCTTGCTACGGTGCTGTATGATGATGGTAGCATGACCGCTAGCATTTGTGTTGATTGCAATCCGTACACCTACCCCTTGTTTTGTGTGTCATAACTTCACACGCTGTGGTGTTCCATCATGTGCTGTCATATGTTTCTGTCAGGATGTTTAGTGTATTTGGTTTGCACGTACATACTTGTGTCCATTTGGGTGGACATCAGCTCCTGCTTTAATGTTCCACATTTCTTTCTGCAGGTGATGCAGGATATGGGTGTCGCCCCTGGTTGCTGGCCCCTGTGCGTCAACCATGGACACATGCAGAGAGGAGTTACAATGAGGCCCATGCCTCCAGCCGCTCCATCATAGAGCACACCTTTGGCATTTTAAAGAGTCGCTTCAGGTGTCTGGATAGGACAGGTAGGGCCTTACAATACAGACCACAGACTGTGGCAGAGATAATTATAGTCTGTTGTATCCTGCACAACATTGCTCTCAGGCACCATATCCCTGTCCAAATTAATGAGGATCTGGAGGATGATCCGACGTGCCCTCCTGTACGTGCCCGTGGTGACACACGTGACGGCACAGCAGTCAGGCAGCAGATGATTGTGGTGCTCTTCTCATGTAAGTACTGCATATGTTACCACATACATTTGTTTAGATATGTGTGTACTACTACTACTAGTGAACATTTGTATCCCAATGGCAGTAAGATGCAACACTGCACTGACATGTAACAGACACTGCCTGGCCATCCGAGCTTACAATCTAGTCATGACTGAAACGCAGAAGATGTGAGCAGGGCACAACAGTGGGTGGTGGTGGATTATGTTTGTCGGGAGTAGTAGGCTTGTGGGAGGTGTTAAGCTGTCATATCTGATTTGTGGCTGATTGGGATAGAGGCTGCTATATAGCCACAGGTAGTTAATTTGAGGCTTTGTGTGCAGCAAGGTGAAAGGTGTGTAGTATGGGGTAAACAGTAGGAGAGGAGACATAGATGGGACCAGTTGCCTAGATGTGTGTGTTTCACTGTTTTTAATTCGAGCTGATTGATTAGTTGGTATGCTCTGATGAGCAGGGACTGTGTGTTATTTCTTTCTGTATAGTGCTACATGTGATACTTAGCACTATAAACATGCTGAGTAGTAGTTGGATTACTGGTATTTGAGATCAGTAGGGGAAGTTACTGAAACACCACAGTGTGTCTGTATGTATAGGTCAGCACGTAGCCTTGACATGGATGTGGAAACGGATAAGGAATCTGTGAGGTGTCCTGACAGGGGGAGTATTAGTGCCATTATGTATGTGGCTGTAGAAAAGCCATGCAGTGCAGTGTTGCATATTTTCAGGCAGACAGAGATGATTCAAGGCTGGATCAGCAAGGTATAGGTTACAGTAGGCAAGCCAGGAGCTGACTGGGGGGGGGGGGATTTGGGTTTTACTTGTGTTTTCAGGGAAGACGGGGAGATATAGCTGATGACAACTAGACATAAACCACAAGCCTCAACTACAAGCTGGGTATGTGTGTAGAGAAGGAGAGTGCAGTCCAAAAGAACACCTACATTGCGGACCCTAGAGAGAGGAAGTTTTGGCCACACACACAAAGACGCTCTGATGGGAGGGGAGGGTTTAGGTGCACATATAGGATATCCATGCTTTGCAGTTATCAATTTCACACAGTGGGATGACATTCAGCCATCAATGTCAGGTGGCAACTGGACATCGGGGTGTGGTTTGGCAGACATAACTCAGGCATGGAGAGATATATTTGCAACTCATCAGCACACAGCTGTTAATGTAAGTCAAGGTATGAGATATACATACCAAGAAAATGTATATGGACAGAGGATAAGGATGGAGCCCCTGCATATTTCCTTGTGTTACAGGAACTGACAGCGGTGTAGCAGATGACATTGAGACACCAGATCACACACTGAAGGGGCATTGGGAGCAATATGGGGGACACAGGATAGTACTGCGTGCTTAGAGTCAAGCAGGGACACGGTAGTGAGGAGATAATTCTCTTCCACATTTTTTACAGCAACAGAGAGGTGAGGAAGGGGACAGATAGAGTACGGACCCTTGTTGTTTGCCACACACACTTCAGTGATAACATTAACATAAAACAAATCTGTACAGTGTGATGGGGAACAGTCAGTCTGTTAAGGATCTTGGGGGGTCTGCGAGCTGAGGACGTGAAGGTGCAGTGTGTATTGCACAGCTCCAACATGACATATTTATGTTTCTCTTGTGTTTCTCAATCCACAGGACATACTTGGTGACTCTCCTGGTGCTGTGGTGCATTGGCAGGTGACTGTACATCATCCAACATGCAGTAGTCTGGGGTAGGTGGACCTACAGCTATTTTGTCTGTGATGACAGTCAGGGGGAGCACATGTCTGCAGTGATCTGTCATAATGTACATATGTTGTTGTTCATCTCTTTTCCCTCTATCCCCCATACCCTATATGTTGCTGTTGGCACACATATTCACATGTGTTCCTGGCCAGTTTGTCTTCTCCAAAACTGTCTCTGGGACACGTCCAACAGAGCTGCATGTGTGTGCAGGTCCTAGGTGTTTGGGTGGTGGAATGCATGTACACCCTTCCCTAACATTTCAGCATCAGCCAACAGCAGGGTATCGTTGCATTTAACAGGCCTTTATCTCCACTAATCTCCAATTGTGCACATACAGGCTGTATGCTACTGCTGGCACACTCACCTTAGCATACTGTGTGGGTGGTGTTTTTGGGTTGGCTGTGTGATGATACAGCGTGCAGGCATTTTGCATTATCATGTGGTGTGAGGGGTCTGTATACCAGGAGAGCGGTGGTGACTGTGCTATCTCTACTTTACTGCTGTTTACCTTGTGGACATTGTGAACATGTGTTGTGTGTTGTGAGCTGACCTATCTCTTGTGCGCTGACAGACCACTGCACAACAGCATTTGTGTATTAACAGATATCGCCATAATGTGGACTGGACATGCATCAACAGTGGCTGGACATAGGGACATGGTGACTCTACACATTTCGATGACATCTTCTCCCTTCGCTGTGATGTGTCATGGCCTTTGAGAGCCTCAGGGGATCCCAAACATACACTTGCTGCAAACACACGGTAGGTTGAACCTTTGGTCTTTTGTGAATGACATCAGCCTTTACATGTTAATGATTTACTGTTTGTCTCATAGACATTTCCTGTTGGGCCTCTGTACACAAACGCTGATGCACATAAGGTGGAGCTGTGAAACACCTGTGTAACATGGGCCTGAACATGACCATATCCATGTGACACCCTTGTCTGTGGTTCCAATTCAAAATGTCCCCAACATGCAGTGTGTTCTGTGTTGTGATCATGTTATGTTTGCCTGTGTGATGTTTCCTTACGTGCATATTGATGTTTTACTCTCTGCAATTTGGGCTGATGTTGCAAGCAGCATACCACTACATTGTTTATCCTCTTTTGACACAGGGCAGTGAACACACAAAGCACATCTACTACAGTGCATGCGGCATCACCATCAACCATCTGTTGGAGGACACAACAACACCATGGAACTATCCCTGGGAAATGGTGCCATAGGATGTTTGACCTCTGCTAGTGGGACACATGCCTAGGATGGACAGTATTATTGTTGGACTGCTACTTTGGCCATGACAGACCTGTCTAACACACCGTTGCTGCTGTGCTCTGGCTGGGTGTTGTGTTCATCGCAGGAGACACACATGACCTTTCCAGTACTGTGGCATATTGGGATGTCACACTTGACTATGCATGCCCAGGGTTTCAAGGACAGTCGTAACATGACTTGTTGGATTGCAGACACCCTTTGCACTTTGGACACTGTGTACTGGTCCCCACGTTTGCAGCAGGGACTGGCATTGTCACTGTATGTTGTACATCCTTCTGACATTGTGTTGTTGTGTTTTGCCCATGTGTGTGACATGGAACGCAGGATACGCTCATCTGTTTGTTTCAACACGAGCATACAGTCATGCATGTGGCATAGGGGGAGAAATGGAGAGGTCCTCTTGTCCATGTCCACCTAGCCTCCACTTGGACATGACACAGTATTTGCCACCACACCACTTTACTGCACACCAACATCTTGGACTGATGTTTGCAATCACCAAGGGTGTTACAGTGCATGTGTGGCATCACTGTATCATGTTTCAATGTACACGGTGCATGTGCATGTGACTGACTATGTTGGTACAACACAGCAGGTTGCAATATGGCTTCTGTGTGGGTTACTGTAACATGTTTGACCTTTCTTTCCATCTCTATATGCAGGTTATTGTGTCTGTTTACTGTACAGACGTGATGCTCTGCATTGATTTACAAACCTAGCATTGCATGTCTGTACAGTCCTATTTATCCCCTGCGGTAACGACACTCACATTGCCCCGTTATATATGGAGTGTGGCAGTGTGAGTGTCCATTTTCTTCCTTCATTTGTGCATTCCATGTACCGTGATATATGTGTACAGACACTGTATCCACACCAACCAGTGCAGGGGACCTTATGCATAGTGTTAACTCTGCATGTTTCTGAAGATGGTTTCATTTGAAGTCTCTGTGTTCATGTGCCTCTGCTACCTGTTAGCATATTCTCGTGCATTTGACGATTGTTTAGGGTTACATTGTTGCAGTTTTGATTCCTATATCAGGCATTATGTGACAGCTGTAACATAAATTTTGATATGTGTGTTTACACTTTCTTACTTTTAACAACATATGCTGTTTCATTTGTGTGCCTCCTGTGTTGGCAGACAGATAGGTTTTAAGGAACAGATCATGATTGATGTGTGTTGGGCCGTCATCATGCACTGCCTACTGTCTACATGCATACATATGTAACTAACACATTTGGGGCATGCAGCAGCATGTGGGGGGTGGGGGCCTAATGCATACTGCACACCATGCACCTGATACACATTATCTCTCCTGTCCATCATCTGTAGACGGGCTAGTGACTTTTCTGTAACATGTGGGTTGCTGCCCTGCAAAATGTGTTTTCCGATTTTCACCTTGGATTCACTCACCTTGATATTATGATAGGCGGTATCTACACTATCTGTGATGATTAACCAAAATAAAAATATGTGTTTGATGTACATTTGTCTCTGCTGCTGCTTGATCACACTGACACTTGTATTTAGTGATTTCCTGGTCATGTACATGGCCCACCTGTGCTCACATCCTTGTACGGTGCCAGCTGTCTATCTGCCAGCCGTTTGCCACATCATTGGAAGTTACAGTTTCCCATACACACCTTCCCTTTGAGGTACTATTTTTGCATTGTGTTCTTTGTGTTTGTTTGGGATAATGTTTACAGACATGTGTTATAACACCATAGGTTGCAGGTTTGATCCCCCATGGGGTTTACTTTTTTTTTTCTGTTGTGCTAACCTAACCATTAGGTACCTGCAGGTTCATCACCTATGAACACACCCTTCCATCTCTTCACTGTACACCAAAGTGTGCCCTCTGTGCTGCCTATCCATCATATATTAGCTGTTACGTATGTCTCTTTATTTGTAGTGTTCACATGGCAGTCTGGTTGGGGGATTGGCATTGCTGTGGTTCAGCAGGTCTGTGGCACACCTGTTTGCAGGTTCAATTCTCTCCTGTTCTGTTCCATATTTGTCCCTGCTCCACAGAGCATCCCCTGCCACCCTTTGGGTTTAGGTTCTTTCCTCTTTTGCATGCTGTATCCACTGCATAACATTTCATTGTTGTGTGCATGTAGTTATATGTGGCTCTGGTCCCAATTACAGACTGTGATCTTATCTGTACACACCAGATCTGCATGTGCATTTCATCATGGTTACTGTTGGAGGTTTGCCTATCCTGGCAGACAGGAGGCTTCTTGTGTGATGCCCTGCAGTATTCTTGTATGCACCCTTTGCTACTGACCTCACGTTGGTGGTGTGACCTACTGGTTTGTGCATTGACATTTGTTCTAATGATCATAGGTTTGATTCCTCTCTGTTCTCTTTCATTTGTATGCCTGTCCTGTACAGCTACTTTTCATTCCTGTGACAGTCATATCTGTGCAGATCTGTGTTGTTAGCACATTGTACCCTTATCACAGTTGCCAACTATCCTTCTGTCCTTCTATGTGTGTCTGCCAGCTGTGTGCCGTCCTACCCTGATGTGCATGCTGCTACCCCACATCCTGCACTGCTACACATTTCTGCATTGCAGCTCTCCCTGGTTGACTCTCCTGTGTGTGCTCTGCATGGCACTGCTACTCCTCTGTCCTCCTGTCATTACACCTATCCTGCCACCTCTACCTCCTCTGCTGGACATGTCTTCCCATTCTCTGCCACACACTGTCATTGTTGCATGGTACATTACCATCACCCTGTGAATCTCTACAGCTGCCCCCGATATGTTTGTCCATTTTTCCAGCTGCCACATGGGCTGGACACAGATATGTCTGGTCCATCAGCTCAGATCTATTTCCTTCCATTAGTTGTGCATTGTCTTTCCTTGTTGCTCTGTGCAGTGTTAGGGTTACATCTATGTTTGGCCCATACCTTTCTTGCTTTTCAACTTGGGGGAACGTACTGCCCTTGGCCAACATTTTTTGAGTCACTTATACATCCTTGGGGCATCTTAAGCCACACCTTAGATTCAGCCAGTTTATGGGGTGCCTACTATGGTGCCTTGGGAGTTGACAACCTTTCGACATGGCCTCTGGGGCACATTATATCCCGCCTTGACTGACGTGGTGGTTTAGGATGTGCCTTCTGGTGCGCCCTAAGAGGTGCATTAGTTTATGGCACTGGGGTATGGGTATTTTTAGCTGGCAGCACAGATTGTTGGACTGTTTCAAGCAGGAAAAGGAGTTGTCCCGGCAAACCTTATTCATTAAGCTCACTGCGGGATTGAATTTATGACCCTTGTTTCAGTAGTCATTGTATTAACCAGTGTGCTACACCTATATTGCTGTGACTGTAGGTCAGCACACAAAGTTAAGGTTAACGTGCAGTCACGTGCGCGGCTCCCTCTATCACGCAATAATGTACACGACGCACTTTATCGCGTGATAACCCGCGATTGCTACCTTAAGACCGGAACGCCCACTCCTTATATGGCATTCTTCACATTATCGCTGCAACTAACGCCGGTAACATTAAGACGGTTTAGTAAACATACCCCAAAGAGTCAAGTCCTCTGAGGCTTTCACAGAGAGAGGAAGTCCCACAGAAGGTTTGCTCCAATACTTCTGTTTTAAGAAAATGTGTTTTTTAAAGAAAGAAAATACAGCACACAGACCTCTGTTACAAAAAAGTGTTTCTTTCCAAGTCTCTCAGGACTGATGGCTGTGTATTGGATGAAAAGAGTTTATTTTCTGCAAACTGGGGGGGATCAGAATAGTGACAAGGCGAGGTACTGAGAAAAAAGGCAAGTAAGTGACATACATCTCTGTTTAAAGGTGTGCTTTCTTGCCTCTTGCCAGCACTTCTAGCTGGTACAAACAGGGAAATGCAGCTGCAGTGTGTATGGGACTGAGATGGCTGAGTATCCTGGTAGCTTGATGTATCATTCTCACAGGTAGAGAAACAGGGGAGTGATTTGTAGCAATCTCTCACTCACCTGATATACAAAAAAGAGATTGAGTATGATGATAGTATAGTACAAAATAATTAAGATCCCTATAGGATTCTTTTTTTTTATTTTCAAAGCTAATCTAGCTTGAGAATGGATCCCACCATGCAGCCTGCTGAAAGGCTTCTCCCAACTGATTAAAACAGCAGCAGGCAGGCATTAATCACTGAAGTTGAACTGCCAGAGTCTTAGAGGGATCTCAGTCTAAATATATGAGAAATTATAGTGAAAGTTATGCTACCACTGCTATGGCTTATAATTTCCAAAACAGGATACATGGCACCATAAAGACACAAAAGAGAGGCAGTCCTCTTCCATAGAGCTTACAAGCTAGTCTAACTGCATCATAATGGATGATGATAGGTTTAGAAATGGTTGTATGGGGAAAGTATGTAAAGAGGGGGAGGTGAGACATCTGAAGTCAGCAGCAGCTGAAGCATGTAGGAAGAGACTAGGCATTCTAGGAGTATGGTTATGCCATCCTGTAGTCCATCAGCCAAGCTAAAGAGAAAATTATTGATGAGGATGGTAAAAGCATCTTCAGATTCAGGTAAAACTAAAAGAGTAGGTGTCAAGTCCCATCTCCACAGAGGTGAAAAAGAAGACAGAGAAAGTGCAGGTGTGGGGGGGGGGGGATAGAAGACAGCAGGAGCAGATAAAACCAATACAGCAGAACAGCGGGTGAATCTTTTTCCCTGAAGAGACGTGTAGGCAGCTAGTTTTGACATTTAACAGAGGTTTTTAAATTGGCATCTTCCGGTATATGCAATTCTCTTCCCGGTGGGATACCAGTGGAGTCAGACATAGGGGGCCTTTCACTAAATGGCATTAGCTGACAATGCATGTTCTGGCACATGCTGACTTCGTACTGGGACATGTTGCTAGTTAGCGCAAGGCCATGTCAGGGCGGGATGATTCTTGCACTGTCTAACTTGCATTAAGGTTACAAGTGGGCGGGCTAGGGGCAGAGAATGGACGTGCTGTGCTCTGTGAAGTTAGTTCAGGGGGGTCACACTGTGTGCTCTCTATATTAATGCGGAATCATCTAACACCACCTCACCACACCCCTGATAGTTAATGTGGAGGTGTTGCACCCAACGCGCCATCATTTCAGTGCTATTGCTACATTAGGTACAACACCATAGCAGCCTTTAGTAGAAGGGCCCCATAGTTACTTTTGGAAAAATGCTGGACATGTAGGGCCTGATATTCGAAGGACAGTTACACAGTTTATGGCCCTGTAAACTGTGTAACTGCCACTGAGAGGGATATTCAATGACTAACACAGTTGGTGCTGCTGAATATCTGCAATTATCTTAAAATGTCCCAGATTTATTTATTTAACCAGTTTTCTATACCACCTTATCCTTCAATCAAAGCAGTTGACATTATGCAATTACTACAGACAGGTACTGGATATATTCCCTTGTCCCCAAAGGGCTCACAATCTATGTGTACCTGAGGCAACAGAGGGTTAAGTGGCTTGCCCAAGGCCACAAGGAGTGCCTTTAGGACTAGAAACCCCAGCCTGAGAGTGCTGTGCCTATAGGACTAGAAACCCCAGCCTGAGATTGCTGTCCCCAGGTGGGACTTGAACCCCTGGCCTGAGGTATCATATCCTAACCACTAGGCCACTCCTCCCTAACCATGCAGCATTGGGGTGCGTTGGGAGCATTCTGAGAAGGAGAAGAGGTGGAGACAAGCAATAACCGGGCAGTAGCGATATTGTATGCTGCCTGGTTAGTGACCTGCGCCAATAGGTGAAGAAAACCCTCACCTATCTTTAAGGTGCAGAAGCTAACCGGGCAGCATGCAATATTGCTGCTGCCCAGTTATTGCTTGTTGCCAGGATGTGCGACAAACCCGATATTCAATGGCGGGGTTGCATATGACCCCGACATTGATTACACAGGTACACTAAAAAATTTTTTTTTTAAACTGCCTCTAATGTTTCGATTGATTTTTACGTTTTTTGCTGCGCTGAATCCAAATCTGGTAACCAATTTGCTCCATCACGTACAGATTCTTTGCTACATTGGGTTAGCAGTTTGAGGTGAACGTTTCAGATTGAGTGCGATCGAGATAAAAGTTTCTTGGATGAATTCTTTATACTAATTGTTTAGTAGTTATTCAAATAAGAATAAAGAAAATTGTAACAAGGCAGCACATAAGAATAGAGTAATGTCAACAAAACACACTGTGATGGTAGCAAAATTGTCTGCACTTAAAACAGCCACATACATGTGCACAAACATTGAGCATATAAGAGCGAGGTTAGACACAAAAGTAAAGCAAAGAAATGTGCAAAAAATGTTGTACAGGTATGTATGTAAGAATAGAAAACGCAAACCGCACCATTGCAATACATGAAGACAAACACCCGATGGTGTGAAAATAAAATTCTAATAAATGAGATCCGACACTGTGGTAATAACTAGCAAATTTTTATTTCAAAGTTTAGTAAAAACATGATATTTGTCAACACAGTTTAGATTTTAAAGTCATTCTTGGGTCAATCAATCTCCTGGTGGGCCCGTTTCTTCTTCCCCCGAATGCTTCTCTTGGTGCACTGCTTGGCGTATTTTTCATCTGGGGTTTCCCACAGCAGCAACCAGCAGAAATCAGCCATCATAGTGGTGTTCCATCTTCCTTGGTACCTTCTCTCTGCGTTCTTGATGTCCTGGTGAAACCTTTCACCTTGTTCTTCACTGTACGCCCCCAAGTTTTCGGGAAAGTAGTTCACATGGGAGTGCAAGAAATGGACTTTCAGGCTCATGTTACAGCCTTGTTCTTTGAAGGCATTGAGCATCCTGGCAACAATATCCTTATAGTTCTCATCCCGCCTGTTCCCCAAGAATTTGAGAACAACATCCTTGAAGGAATCCCAGGCTTCTTTTTCCTTCTCAGACATCGTTTCAGCGAATGCTCCATCTGAAATGAGTTTCCTTATATCAGGGCCAACAAACACTCCTTCCTTTAGCTTTGCTTCAGAAAGTCGGGGGAACTTTGAGCAAAGGTACCGAAAGCACTCACCATCTTTTGGAAGGGACTTGATGAATTGCTTAATGAGACCCAACTTAATGTGGAGAGGTGGTAATAGAATTTTATCACGAGGTACCAAGCTCTCATGAAGAACATTTTTCTCACCGGGTCTCAAATACTCCCGAATTGGCCAGTCTTTTTTCCACCAGTGTAGGTCGCGGGCCCGGCTATCCCACAAGCAAAGGAAGCAGGGATATTTGGTGAAACCGGATTGCTGCCCTAATAGCATGGATAGAATTTTAAAGTCTCCACAAATCATCCACTTATGCTCATCATAACGAATCTTCTGAAGAATCAGGGCCAAATTCTCGTATTTTTCTTGGAGAATAACAGAGTGAGCAATAGGAACTGAAGCGAATGTGTTGCCATTATGAAGAAGAACACCTTTTATGCTGTCTTTTGATGAATCAATGAACAGCCGCCATTCAGCAGGATCATACTTGAGTTTAAACTTTTCCATCACTCCGTATATATCGTTGCAAAATACCAAATCTTCCTCTCTGCTGAAATACTTCAAAAATTGTGTCTCGCGGTTGCGTTACCAATAAAAAATTGTTCCTGGTGACAATAGATTTTTCTGTTTAAGCCGAGAACCTAGCAGTTGGGCAGCATCTTTTGGGAGTCCTAAATCCCGGACTAAATCATTCAATTCAGCTTGAGAGAAAAGTTCAGGTTTCGGATCTGGTTCAGTTTCAAACTCGGAAGTACTGGACTCATCGGGAAAAGCCATCTGATGAGTCTCATCATGATCAGAACCGTCCACACAAATATGATCCAAAGATTTTGGTGGTTCAGGCACAGGTACTTCGTTGCTATGAGGCATAGGCCTAATTGCTGAGGGAAGGTTGGGGTAACTTATTACGTTCTTATTTTTTAAGTTGTATCCCTTCACAATGCAAGAGCAAAAATAGCAGTCACTGCTGTGGTCTCTTTGTTCATGCCACATCATAGGTATTCCAAAACGAAATGCTTGTTTTTTACCTTTCATCCATAAGCGTAGATCTTCCTCACATGTCTTGCACACTTTGTGAGGAGCCCACGGTTTGTCTTGATCGCCTAACTTCAAACCGAAATAGGCAAAATATACTTTTTTAATAAATGCAGAAATGTTCCTCTGCCGCTTTTTCACGGTATATTCCCCACAAATAAAACAAAAACTGTCCGGAGAGTTGACGCAACCTCTGGCTCTGTGAGCCATCACAAATACACAGCACTGCAAACTACAACTGTAGTGAACCACTTCGGAATAAAGCTGTATTACGACTGAGCAAACAAAAGGTAATAATGAACTTGCAAGAAACTGAAATTTGACAGGAACGTTCATGTCGCAACCACCGTGTTTGAGCGAGCGAGCGAGCGAACAAGGCGAGGCGAACAGGAAAGAACATGCGCCAGCGCGAGTACTGGATTTAGCCCCCCGCCTCCCACTTGTCCTGTTAATGTATAAAATGAATACAAAACACTCTAAAATATCATGAGGGAGTGTTTCTAGTTAGTTAACCATTACAACCTCTATTTTGGGCCAAGAAAATAAACTGCAGTCGGCTAAAAAGAAATTATGTGAACATTCCTTATATGGGTAAGAAATCTAATTTTGCAAGAAAACGTGACGTGATGGAACATTTTGACTATTTTTCCTGGATTCAGCACCCCAAAATCTATAGGAATCAGTTGCAAAACTGGAGGCAGTTTTTTGGTAGTGTACCTGTGTTATTTGTGGTTAGCGGTTGGCGGGCATGGCTGTGCGCCATAGTGGCACATAGCCTGCCTAATTGAATATAGGGTCCATATTTTGTAAATGTTTTAATATTGTCTAATATTGTATATTTAGTTTGATTAGAAAATATGCATGTTATGCTGTTATCCACTTAGAAATCGCTGATAGATGGCCTATAAATATCAATAAATAAAAGGAAATTAAATATATAATTTGATGAATAATCACAGGCAGGATATGTATCGCAGTCATCAGAAATGTTACTGGCAGAAGAGTGTCTTGAAGTGTGGCAGGCTATGGCCTATGATAGCCTGCAGATATGAAAGGCCTGTAAGTTAGGCCCTGATTCCAACCCCCATCTAAGAGAAAGAACCAAAAATCTGTGAAAAATGAGAAAACTGTTTTAAACTGCTTAATAAGAAGTTTTCATGAATGCATAAATCTTTCATTATTCTCTTGTGCTATGAAGATAGAAATGTTTCAATACCTGCATTCCTAGAGCCAGAAACGACCTTGCAGTAGAGAAGTATCCAAACCTAGAAACTGTACCATTGTTAGAACAGTCCTAGAGGAGGGAGCTGGGTGCTAGGCCCAGGAGGGATCTCTGATTGGACAAATGCAGGGGGTGTTGGGGCAATAGAAATTCTGCATGTATCAAACTGGAAAGAAATGTATAAATGAATATGTTTCTGTAAGAACTTTGCTCTGTCCTTTTTGAAGCTTGACTAACTGGGCCTTGTGCACAATAAATTGGCTTGGACCCTGTAAACTGACTCCTGGATTTATTCATTGTCTGCACTTCGCTGCTACAGAAGCTCTTGTTGTTAGTGTCTATGTGGTGAGAAAGTCAGAAAATAGGGATGCATAAGCAAACAAAACCCATTTTGTTTAGTTTCCCATGTCATTTGTGCTTTTTTCATTTCATTTTGCTTTGTTTTCAAACCCTTCCCAGGGGTTTGGGGAAGGTGAAGAAAAGGTATAAACTTTAAGCAGGGATAGGTTAAGGAATGGGTTATTGGAATATGTAGCAGCAAAGCGCAGACAAACCAATGATACCAGGAGTCTGTTCAGAAGGTCCAAATCATTTATTTGTGCACAAGTCTCAAGCAAGGCAATTTCAAAATGGCTGAGCAAAGTTTTCAAGCATTACAACAACTTTTATAGACTTCTGTTCCATTCTAGGTATAGAAAAACATTTCATTGGTCCCGGTACTCTCCCGTACCTCCCGTAGCCCTTCTATTGGTCCCGGTACTGATAAGTTTCTCCAATTATGTCCCTTCTGTGGACTTCTGTGGGCATGACACCTGCCTGCCCCCCTTCTAGTCCCAATTACAATGGTCAGTTCATCAACTTGTTACTTTCACACTCTCAAGGTTATGGGACCAATTTGTGCGTGCAGAAGAGCAAGGTTCTGTAACTCATCTGTCAGCACTCCTCATTATTTCTCTGCAAATGTACTTTTTCTTATCAGTAACTTTTAAACATGTCTTTTCTGTATTTTTTCCATTTCTTAATTCTGCAGTTCTGCTTACCTAAGCTAATTCAATATTTCTACTGAGTTCTTTCTTACAATAGCAGCATATTGGGGGATGTGCAATCCTATATGCCTCTCCACAGGCCTCATTTACAGGTCAAGCTAGCCATGCTGGCCTGCCTATGTCAGACACCGTGGGTCACAGGCCTGCACCTGCCACATTCCCCCCTTTGATTAATCTCACCCTATTACTTAATAAGGTGTGAGAATTAAATCACTTTTTAGAAGAATCACATCCTGATTAAAGGATTCTTACTAGTTCCACTAGGGCTAGCTTTGTATAAAGCCATTATTTTAGTTGCGGTCTTCCGCTCTACTGTACTATCAATAGCACTATGAATGGAACGCATACAACATGGGATTAAACATGGTAAGCAGAGGATAACAGCAACAAGGATTAGTACTAAGATAACGAAAGTCTTAAATCCTCCCAGCCAAGAGAAGAGGTTAGCAAACCAATTAGGAAATTTCAAGGCGTGCCAAGTCTGTACTGGCACATAAGCATGTCTTTGCATATCTTTAGCAATTTCTTCAACTACTTGACCCTTATCATCTATTTTCAAACAGCAATTAGTTAAATTCAGTTTACCACATACTCCTCCTTCAGCTGCTAACAAATAATCAAGTGCTAAACGATTCTGGTATATGGCAGTGCGCATCTGAGTACTTTGTCTAGCTAAGAGCGTAAGAGCATGACTAGTTTCATTGGTTATTATTTCAACTACTGCTTGTAAGCGAATAATACGATTGATCATATAAATTGGGGTACGATAACCATACATACCATCATCATTCCAAGTGGCAGGTCCATAATACTCAATAATTCTTTCTGGTGGCCAATCATCACCTCGCCACTTGCCTATCTGTAAGGCTTCTCTTTTCTGTCTTGATGCTCCTTTGTGTTTGTGGGTTGTGTATACAGGGTATCCTAATTGTTCTCCATGTTCAGTGTTTAACAGGAAGAAAGAAGGTCTGATGGTTCCTAAGACACATGCTCCTCCCCATTGTGGCGGGAGTTGCGCATATGCTCGGTTTCCACAGATCCAATATAGGCCAGGTGGGGCTTGCCAGGCCTGGACTTTGGCAAGGTTAGTCCACAGACCTGCAAGTTCAGGAAATCTAGCTAATGGGTTAGGAGGTTCAGGATGTCTGATTCCTGACCACCATGCTGTCTTTTTGGTCGTGGCATTATAGTATTTCTGGCTAAGACAGACCAGCTGTCCTACCTTTTGGGTGAACTGGGGTCCAGTTCTGGCAAAGCAGAGACGTCCAACGATTGAGTGCGCTAACACCCATTCACTGGTAGTCTTGTGTAATTCAGTCTGGTTGTAAATCATGGAATAATTCAATTCTTGGGCTTCCCAGGGCCATTGATCTCCCATTTGGGTTCCGCCACAGAAATAACAATCTGTGATCTTAAGACTAGAGACTACTGCTCCGGCTAATTCTAGAAACAAATTCTGTGAAGGGTGAGGGATCTCAAACTTATTTACATGCATAGCTTCATAAAAGGTATTATGAATATGATATCTAGATGACTTGTGGGCTTGGGTATTCAATCTGATATACACAATGGTCCCTGGATCTGTTCCCCCTCCAGCAATTCGTAAACCAAACTTATATCCTTGTTTCCATGCATGGGGATTATGTACACGCAAGTGTAAGGGGTTGCAAGCATCTTTCTGACATTTATCATTTGTGGTTGGCTTGGTTAGAGTAGCCATCCATTTATCTATTTTCTCATCAGTTATACCAGTGTTCCAGGTAGCATAGAAAACACATTCCCAATATGGGCAATAGTAATCTGCCGCTGTAGCAGTACTATACCCTGATCCTGTTTTACCTGTACACTTCCACCAATTTGTGGCACCTTCTGGACACATATACTTATGGTCATTTCGATACGCTTTCTCCCATGTACCACAGGTGGACTGACTATCTCTATTAATAGCATTACATGCATCAAAATTCAAAACAGCAGGTTTAGTAATGTCCTTAAGTGGGGGTGTAGCAGCTAATATAGGTCCATCTGCATCCTTCCACCTTATTTCCAACGTGTAATAGGATGGATTCTGATGCGGATTATAGCATGCTTTGATTTTGCCATGAGTGCAAACATTTAGTTCAGTGGTGTTATAGATACACCGAGTTATTGTTCCCTTGCAGGTATAGTAAGAATGGTAAAGCAAAGTCTGAGTTACTTTCAGTCCAGTTCTAGTAGAGGTAATGCAAGCAGTGCATGGAGGCAGAGCATAAGTCTGTTCAAAACCTCCAAAGAAGGCAACCAAGGCAAAGCAGAAGCAAAGATACATGTTGATGTTGATTGGAGTTCTTCTGAATCCTCAGCTTGCTGATCTTGATCACGACGGTCTATTATTCTTCGTCCCGTTTGCTAATGAAGCAATTTAACGGTTGCTGAGTGTTGATTGAAGATCCTCAAGATGTCCAGCACACATTAACCAACTTAGCAATTCAGTTGGCTTGTGAAGTCTGGCTTAGTCAACGTAGTCTCAAAGTAGTAGTGTGTCAAATCACACACAAATCGGGTTCGTTGAAACAAAACTGTTGCTGCATGGAAAACAGCAATCCTCTTCGAAAGACTTGGCTACTGCAAAGCACTTGTGATGAAGTGTCTATGCTGCTGGTTGCCGTCTCAGAGTAACTCGCAAGGGTACATCAGGGTGCTGCTCTGCTGTTCACCGCTCTGGTTCAGGATCGGCGGCGGGCTTGACTCTGCTGTGGTGGATCCAGGCGTCGATCTCGGCTACCTTTACTGCAGTTGGGGTAGACAGGATGACGGTGTACGGTCCCTTCCAATGGGGTTCCAACGGTATCTTCTTCCAATCTTTGATCCACACCGAAGTTCCAGGCTTGAAAGGATGCAAGGGTTCCGTCAAGTTGATAGGCAACTGGTCTTGGATCCACGTATGGAGAGTCTGCAGAACAAAACTAAGAGCTAGGAGTTCTTGTCTGGTTACTTCTGAACCAATCTGGGCTAAATTTCCTTTGACTCCCTGCACTATTGGTGGGGGTTTACCATACAAAACTTCAAAAGGGGAAAATCCTGTTGACTTTACAGGGGCTGAGCGTATTCTGAGTAAGGCTATGGGGAGCACTTGGGGCCATTTCAAGTGTGTCTCCTGACAAAGCTTAGACATTTGGGCTTTCAAGGTACGATTCATTCGCTCAACTTTCCCTGAACTCTGGGGTCTGTATGCAGTGTGGAGTTTCCACTGTATCTGCAAAGCTTTTGCTAACTGCTGAGTAACTTGGGAGACAAATGAGGGTCCATTGTCTGACCCTATTACTGCTGGGATTCCAAATCTGGGGACAATCTCTCTCATTAAGGCTTTGGTAACTTCTCGGGCTTTCTCAGTTCTTGTTGGGAATGCTTCTACCCACCCAGAGAAAGTACAAACTAATACTAGTAGGTAATGGTATCCATTGGCTTTTGGCATTTCGGTGAAATCAACTTGGAGGTTGTGCATGGGGGTGACACCTCCTGACTGAACTCGGGGTGCTGTAATAAGGCCTTGCTTGGCATTATTTTTGGCACAAGTTACACATTGACGTGCTACTGAGGCTGATATGGTTGTCATCAGAGGAATGTAGAAATGTGGTCTGAGTGCTTTTTCCATAGCACTCTTCCCATAGTGCGTGGCTTTGTGGAAAGCTTTGACAAAGGATGGTCCTAACAGTTCAGGAATTACTATTCGTCCCAGAGGTTGACTGCCCTCCTCTGGTGGCAGCTCAATCCATCCATCTTTCAATACTCCATTTTCTTTGTCACAATAGTAATCTAATTCTTTGGTGGTATATCGTGGGGTCCATAGATTCAAGGGTACTGGAAACAATGCTGCTTGCATTGGCATAGCTTGTGGGGCAATCTGTCCTGTCATAGCTGCTTGTCGTGCTGAGGCATCTGCAAATCTATTTCCTCGGGCAACTTCTCCTTTTCCTGCTTGATGTCCTCTACAATGCATGACAGCTACACGTGTTGGGGCCCAGACTGCATCAAGTAACATCAATATCTCGGGACCATACTTGACTGATTTTCCTCCGGATGTGATGAGTCCTCTTTCTTTGTAGAGAGCTCCATGGGCATGCAAGGTAGTGAAGGCATATTTGGAATCTGTATATACATTTAGCACAAGTTTTTCTCCTAACAACAATGCTCTGGTGAGTGCTATCAATTCGGCTTTCTGGGCTGATGTGCCTGAGGCTAGAGCTGATGATTCAACTACTTCGTGTTGAGTGACGACTGCATATCCGGCACAGCGTCGTCCGTCAAGGATGAGACTGCTCCCATCAACATAATAGATCTGGTCAGGATTGTCTATGGGCACATCTGTTAAGTCAGGTCGACTAGAGAACACAGTTTCCATGACTTCGATACAGTCATGTTCTGGGAGTTCTTCACTGATGGGTATCAAGGTAGCTGGATTCAAGGCAAGGCTCACTTCAAGTTGTATTTGTGGGTTTTCACATAACATGCTCTGGTACTTCAACATTCGGGAATTGGTGAGCCAATAATTTGCTTTTTGTTCCATAAGGGCAAGGACTGCATGTGGCACAGTGACTCGTATGTTCTGTCCTAGTGTGAGTTTGTCTGCCTCACTCACTAATAGTGCTGTAGCTGCAACTGCTCTCAAGCAAGGTGGCCATCCTTTGGCCACAGGGTCCAATTGTTTCGATAGGTAGGCTACAGGTCGCTCCCAATTTCCTAATTTCTGAGTCAACATGCCTAGGGCATTTCCCTGTGCTTCATGTACAAACAAGTGGAAAGGTTTGTGGACATCTGGTAGTCCAAGTGCTGGTGATGACATCAATTCTTCTTTTAACTTCTGGAAGGCTGTATCCTGCTCAAGTCCCCACTCCAGTGGTGACTTCTCTTCTCCTTTTGTGGCTTCATACAGTGGTTTGGCAATTTGGGCAAAGTTGGGTATCCAGATTCGGCAATATCCTGCTGCTCCCAGAAAGGCTCTGACTTGCTTTCTGGTTGTTGGAGTTGGAATTCTGCATACTGCTTCTTTTCTTTCTCTGCCTAATCTTCTGCTTCCTTGGGTAATACGAAAACCCAAGTATTTCACTTCTTTTTGACATAGCTGTGCTTTGGCTCTGGAAACTTTGTATCCAGCTTCATCTAGTAACTGCAAGAGATCTTTGGTGGCTAATATACATTCACTTTCTGATACGGCAGCTATCAACAGATCATCCACATACTGGAGAAGCACTCTCTTCCCCGGGGCTACTGGATAGCTTGAAAGGTCTTGATTTAGTGCAGCACTAAAGATGGTAGGTGAATTCTTGAATCCTTGGGGTAATCTTGTCCAGGTGAGTTGGCCCCCTCTTCCAGAGATGGGGTCCTGCCATTCAAATGCAAACAATATTTGGCTTACAGGGGCTAATCTTATGCAAAAGAATGCATCTTTCAAATCCAGTACAGTGAAATGGGTAGCTTCAGCAGGTATCAGTCCTAGAAGAGTGTAAGGATTGGGCACAACTGGATGTATAGTTTCAACTGCATCATTTACTCTTCTCAAATCTTGCACTGGGCGATAATCATCTGTCCCAGGTTTCTTTACTGGCAAAAGTGGGGTGTTCCATGGGGATTGACATACTTTTAGTAGGCCATACTCAAGCAATCTCTGTAGGTGGTGATGGATGCCTTCAATTGCGGTTCTTGGGAGAGGGTACTGTTTGACGTGCACTGGTGTAGCACTAGGCTTGAGGGTTACAATCACTGGAGCTATATGCTTGGCTAGGCCTGGGGGACTGCCTTCTGCCCATACTCCAGGTGGTGCATGAATGTTCTTTAAAGTTTGTTCAAAATAGGTGTCTTGGATCGAATCATCGATGTAGTATCTCCATTCTTCTTCTCGGGGTACTGTCAGCAGCATCACTCCTGCTGGTTTGGCTTGGGAATTTACGGTCATTTGCATTTCTCCTTGTTCAGAGAAAGATATTTGTGCTTGAAGCTTGGCTAGCATATCTCGTCCCAGTAGTGGTACTGGACATTCGGGCATGTAAAGGAATTGATGAGTTACTTGCTGTCCTCCTAGACTGCATATTCGGTTTTGAAGAAAAGACTTTGTGGCTTTGGCACCAGTTGCTCCTATAATGGTGACTGCTTTTTTTAGTGAATGGGGCTATCTTTTTGTCTATTACTGAATGCTCTGCTCCAGTATCAACCATAAAGTTCATAATTTGGTCTCCTATTTGTATTCCGACCATAGGCTCCTGGAGACCTAAAGCAAACTTGGAGCCCGGTCTGTCCTAATCCACGTCATCCTCGTCATGGGCTTGTGTGGCCAATGCTTGAATGGCTCCTCCTCCTCTCTCTCGCTGAAATTGTTCTCGATTGGCTCCTCCTCGGCCTCGAGGACGGCCTCGTCTTTCTTCTCGCCACTGATGATCGTTGTCGTCATCTTGCTGGGCGTCTTCGAGTTGCGGGCACGTATCTCTCCAATGTCCTTCCTCCCTGCAATAGGCGCATTGGTTCACGCCTAGTCTCTGGGTCCGGCCTCCGCCTTGACCCCGCCCTCTTCCTCTGCTCCTTCGACTAGGGACACCTCCCCTTTTCTTTTCAACTATGGCCGCAGCCAAAAAATCAGCTTTCTTCTTCATCTTTCTATCACATTCTCTCTGTCTTTCAGTATCACGATTCACATACACTTTATGAGCGACTTCCAATAACTGTGTTGCATTCATGCCCGCAAACCCTTCTAATTTTTGTAATTTACGTCTAATGTCTGGTTGAGACTGGTTTACAAAAGCAGAATTCACCATGCATAAACTTCCTGGTGCCTCGGGATCATAGGGAGTATACATTCTGTAGGCTTCAGTTAATCTTTCATAATAATCTGCTGGGCTCTCATCTATCCCTTGGATAACTCCTGTGACTTTGGAAAGGTTCATAGCTTTTTGGCCCCCCCTTCTCAGGCCTTGTAAAAAGCCTTGGCGAAAACGGGCTAGGGCTGTGGATCCTTCATCTGTATTTGGATCCCATTGGGGGTCTTCATTCGGGAATTCTCTCTGAGCTGCTTCTCTACGATCTATTATATTCTGCCCCTGCGCCGGAGCTGCAGGGTTTTCTGCCATCCATTCAATAGCTGCTTTTCTAATTCTCGCTCGTTCTTCTGTAGTAAATAGGGTGGTCAGGAGCTGACGGCAATCTGGCCAAGTGGGTTGGTGAGTTTCCATAATACTAGTTACTAATTCTGTCAGCTCCTGGGGCTTGCTAGTATAGGAGGCATAATGCGACCTCCAATTTAATAAATCAGTTGTAGAGAAAGGGATATACACATAAGTTAAGGGTCCCGCTACCACTTCATCATTATCATTCTTTACGGGCACTCCCGGGACTTGCCGTAAGGGAAACAGTTTGGCTGTCCCAGGCGTTGTTTGGGATCTAAGAGTTATTGTCGTTGCCTTTGCAGGAGTCGCTTTCTTTTTCTCAACTGGTTTTGCTTTGGGTTTCTCTTTCGCTGGCGTACTAGTGCTAGCGCTGGCTTTCTCGATTATTTGTACACTGTCCTCCTCTTCTTCTGGGGAATTCCCTTCTTCTCCTCCTTCTATCTCCGCTTCTGACTCACTTTTTACGTCCTCCACTTCTCTTTCCACTAATTCTCCCTCTTTCTCTTCTCCAGGAGGAGGGGGGCCAGGGGTTGGGTCCCGCCTCGGCTCTCGCCGTCTCTGGGGTTCTGGGGCAGGACGACGCCGGGCTACCCTTACTGGACCTGGGGTTCGGGGCTGCCTGAGGACTACTTCTGGGGAATCAGGATCTGCCAGGATGGGTTTCTTCGTGGCTTTCTTATCCTGCTCTTTCATTCTAGGCTGTTCCGTTTTCTGTCTAGAATCTGTTTTAGCTAACATTATTCTGCACTGTTCCTCATAACAGCGCTGCGCCCAGGAGGGCGGATCTTCACAAATACTTAACCAAGAATCTATATAGGGGTACTGATCGGGGTGCGCTACCCGCACTCTACGATGTATTGACTGAATAATCTCTACAGTGAACGTTCCCTCTCGGGGCCAGATGGGGTCTAGATCAGGCCACTCCCTAGTACACAAAATCTGCAAACGGGCTGCTGTCATTTTAATACCATAATCTCCTGAATATCCCTCTTTAAAATGTGCGATCATACATTCTAATGGAGTGTTTCTAGTAGACCCCGCCCCTCCCATTTCGATGTGTGCGCGCAACAACAGACAGAAGGGAAAAGGAGGGCGGACCGTGGGTAAGGGGTCCTCACGGCCCTGGAAACGTATAGGGAATACAAATAACAAGACAAGACGACAATCGCTTCCCCCTTTTCGCGACCTGAACGCGGTCGCCCGGTCAGGAAATGCGCTAATCAGGGGTCCGCCTTCACTTGGTCCGTGCTGCCAGACCTCTCATTCACACTTCGTTCACACAATCATGCTAGCAACGTATCCCAGAATGCATTCGTTTCTATCTGTTCTGACTAGTCTTTTCCCAATTACAAAAAGGATGAGGGTTTCACCCAGCGAATTCCCATGCCAGGCTACTCGGCTCTTCCTTGAGAGTTGATCATGCTCTCTTACCAATTCCCAATATCTCGAGATTACAAATTCCAAATTCCAATGGCAGTACTGCTCTTTCTATTTCTGTCTAGACCCAAAATCAAAACTATACTCACCGGATCCGGTCCTCAAACTTCCCAAGCAGGCGCATGAGTTGGACCTCGGACTCCCCTCACTCGGGTTCGAGGCGTTGGCTCCAACCGGGCCCGACACCCGCCGAGGTCCGACCAGCTCCCTCCGATACAAGGGACCGGTGGCGCCAGGGAGCGGCCCTCGTCGGAAGGGCGCGATCCCGGCAGGACCAAGCCTATAGAGGCGGAAAGTCGTGGTATATTGCCCTATATACACTTTGATTCCACAACTTCCCGGCCAACGCACCAAGGAATATGTAGCAGCAAAGCGCAGACAAACCAATGATACCAGGAGTCTGTTCAGAAGGTCCAAATCATTTATTTGTGCACAAGTCTCAAGCAAGGCAATTTCAAAATGGCTGAGCAAAGTTTTCAAGCATTACAACAACTTTTATAGACTTCTGTTCCATTCTAGGTATAGAAAAACATTTCATTGGTCCCGGTACTCTCCCGTACCTCCCGTAGCCCTTCTATTGGTCCCGGTACTGATAAGTTTCTCCAATTATGTCCCTTCTGTGGGCTTCTGTGGGCATGACACCTGCCTGCCCCCCTTCTAGTCCCAATTACAATGGTCAGTTCATCAACTTGTTACTTTCACACTCTCAAGGTTATGGGACCAATTTGTGCGTGCAGAAGAGCAAGGTTCTGTAACTCATCTGTCAGCACTCCTCATTATTTCTCTGCAAATGTACTTTTTCTTATCAGTAACTTTTAAACATGTCTTTTCTGTATTTTTTCCATTTCTTAATTCTGCAGTTCTGCTTACCTAAGCTAATTCAATATTTCTACTGAGTTCTTTCTTACAATAGCAGCATATTGGGGGATGTGCAATCCTATATGCCTCTCCACAGGCCTCATTTACAGGTCAAGCTAGCCATGCTGGCCTGCCTATGTCAGACACCGTGGGTCACAGGCCTGCACCTGCCACAGTCAAGCTTAAATAAAGTGTAAGCACAGGAGAGTGAAAGTTACATTGCAACATAATCCATCAGTAGGTAACCAGGCAACTGCTGCATTCAGAGTGATCTGCATAAATGTGGGACATGCAAATTGCTTTCACTGATGGATGGCTGACTTTCACAGATTACTATTATTTACACAGATAAGTAATAATATCACTTTAAAGCTCAAAGAGGAAGATACATATATGGGATACATACTGGGAAATGTGAAAGAGCTTCAGGGGTGTAACACTGGGAATGCAGACTCTCAACCGCACCCAGAAAGGGGAGGAGTGCACCGTAGGTACTGAGCTCAGAGTCACTGAGCCTTGGTTGTAGCAGGGATGCAACCCATGGTGACCGAAACCCCTCCTAAGGAAGCAGGCCCTGATGAATTGACAGCAATGAACCTGCAATGCCACTAGGCATAGACAGGTCCATAAGCAGAGTGGAGACTCTTCTATGCAGAAGGTAGTGTTGCCTAGGAGAGGTGGATTTCTGGGGACCAGACAATAGAACAGTGGCAATAGGCCAGGCCTGGCATGACAAGCTCTCCCAGAATTTACAGCAACCACCAGTCTAGTTGCATTCCTGCATATGGATGCGATTTGGGGTAAAGGAGAAGGAAAAGGAGAAGGACATGTAATAATCAAATACGGGAGAGAGAGAAAAAAAAGGGTCTTCTATCTAATTGGTATTACTACAGTATGTGGGGATTAGGAATTCCATAGTAAAATAGTAACTGATGGCAGCTAAAGTGCAGCATGGTCCATGTTGTCTGCACAGTAAGATGTCTAGAGTTGTAGAATTGCACCTGCCACTCTATGCAGATTTCTCCCCTCTACATCTTTGCTTAAGGTTGTACCTGCTGCTCCAGGTAGGTTACCCCTCTCTGTTTATGAAGTATTTATGTTTACTTTGATTCTACCCGCTCACTACATATGACTATGGTTATGGTTATATTTTATTTGATATACCGCAACATTGCATAGCAGTCTATGTGGTTTACAATAATTAAAAAAAAAAGAAGTGAAAGAAACTCCATAGTGTAGACAGGACAGTATAGGAGAGATAGGAACAGCTTAGAAAAGATAGGCAAATGAAATAAGATATAAAGGAAAATACACACTATTCCCTTAGACTATAGGGCTATTCCCTTAGACTATAGGGCTATCCTTGACATATACAAAGGGTGCCATTGTACCATAATAGCTACTCAGGTAAGTTAAAAGGAAGGTTTTCAGAGATTTTTTGAAGCACTTGAAATTTAATTCTGTGCAGAGGTGGCTTGGCAAGCTATTCCAATGTGTTGGAGCTGCAGCAAAAAAAGCTAATTTTTTTGTAGATTCATACTTTATTTCCTGTTAGGAGGGGAGGTGTAAACAAAAAGCATGGAGTGAGTGAAGAAATCTTGCTGGGGCATATAGGGAGACAATTGCAAACAAGTAATCCAGAACTGTGTCATGAATAATTCTGTGTATCAGGGTAAGAAGCTTGAAAATGATCCGAGAATTTATAGGTAACCAATGATATATGGTGATTCTCTGTGGTTATCTGATACTTTGTTGGAATGTATAAGAAATTCTTCCTGTTCTTTGAATGATGATGATTCAGGAAGATTAATATCTGAGCAGTTTGAATTCACTGCTGATACGTTCTATAAACGTATGGTTTTAGAAGTTAATAAGACTGTGAAATATTGCTAGCCAGCCTTTTTCACATTCACACATTTTTTATTATCTTTTTTTTTTTTGGGGAGGAAGGGAGAGAAATCTCACCTGCTAACTCCTTCAGGATGAGGCACCAGCATTTAGGAACCAACAAAGCATGCCCAAGGGGAACTCTTGCCAGATTAGCCTTGGACCTAGGGACACTTGTAATGGGGCAATACAGTTTAATGTTAGTTTTGGGGCAGTTTTGATAATAGTGGGCATTACTGTGCATATGGTTTATGGTTTATTAAGATCTTAATATACTGCTATTAAAACAAAAGCAAAGCAGTTTACAAAATTAAAATATTCATAAATATATATATATATATATATATATATATATATATTTATTTATTTATTTATTTACAGTTTTTTATATACCGCACTATTCGACATCAGCGCGGTTTACATGGAACAGAAAAATCAGAACGTGTACATAGTTCTGTGTTGCAAATAACAGGTCAAAAAAACTTGGGTAACAGGGGAAACTATTTACATACTGGAGTCAAAGAGTAGCTATGACATGAGAAACTATGTACAGGACACCTAGCTAGGGGTGTTCCTTGGTCTAATAGGTGTGTTGGTATAGTTACAAGTATTCAGTGTATGTGAGTCCGTGTTCTCTGGGAAGTATTTGAGGAAGAGGTAGTGTTTGAGGGCTTTTCTGAACTGAAGTAGGTTAGTGGTGGTTCTGATGCTTGAGAGTAAAGCATTCCAGAGTCTAGGGGCACAGAATTTGAAAGCCCTATTTGATGTTGTCGCTGTGCAACTTGTTGATTCTCTCGGAATTGCCAGTGTATTTATTGATGTGGATCTTCTTGATCTATTAGGAGTTATGGTACGGATGAGGTCGGATAGAGAGGAGGAGGAGAGATTATTAACCACCTTGAATGTCAGTAATCTTGTCTTGAAGATGATCCTGGCCTGTATCGGAAGCCAGTGTAGCTGTTTCAACAGGGGCGTCACATGGTCTCTTCTAGTTGCTCCATATAGAACCCTCGCTGCGCTATTCATTGCGAGCTGTAAGGGGTTCAGGGTGGATTGGGGAAGTACTTGTAAAATGGCGTTGGCGAAATTGAAATGCGGTATGATAAGGGCCTGGTAAATTGTACGGAAATCCTCTGGTTCAAGCAATGGGCGAAGATGTCTGAGGGAACGGATTTTGAAATAGATAGCTCTGACAGTGTTAGCAATGTGTGCTTTCATGTCAAGGTTTTGATCCAATATAACGCCCAAGTACCGAATTGTCGGTTTTGCTTGTAGATCAGCTCCTCTCACCTTCAGGTAATGCGGAGGGTTGAAATTTGAATTCCTGGTAATGAAGAGGACTTCTGTCTTCTTATGCTGAATTCTGAGGTTTTGCGATAGGAGCCATTCAGATATGGCATCAAAGCAATTTGTCAAAGGGGAGAGGTCCAATTTATCTATGGAGAATGGCATATAGAGCAAGACATCGTCTGTGTATATCATGCAACTGACATTGAAGGACCGGATGATGTTACAAATGGGTTGCATGTATACGTTGAACAACAAGGCAGAGAGGGCAGATCCCTGTGGAACTCCCTGACCTTGATAAAATGGTTCTGAAGTAGCTCCGCCGGAACGTATGTGTTGCCATCTTCCAGACAGGTATGATCTACACCATTCAAGAGCTGTTCCGCTGACGCCTTTCTCCATTAGCCTCCCTAGGAGAAGATCATGGCTTACTGAGTCAAAGGCTGCAGCAATGTCTAGGAAAATGAGTGCAATACCCTGATGGATGTTGTCAACACCAGTGACAATATTGTTGAAGAGGGTGGAAAGTAGTGTTTCCACTCCATGTGACTCCCTGAATCCATGTTGACATGGGTCAAGTGGAGCAGCCAAGTCAGTATGGTCTTGCAACTGTCTTTGAACCTCCTTTTCGATTATCTTTGCAAGTAAAGGTATACTTGATATGGGTCTATAGGAATCCACCTTTTGGGGATCCAACTTTCTATTTTTTAGTAATGGTCTTATAGATGTATGCTTGAGTGCAGACGGGAAGGAACCAGTAGTGAAGGATAAGTTCATTATCCTGTTTAATATTGGGCTGAGGTCACTGCGCAGTTCCTTTATCCAGAAAGCTGGGCAAGGATCAGTCTGCGCAGTGGTGGAATTGATGGTCATGATTGTGTTTTCGATGCTCCTCCTGTCAGAGGTCGAGAAAGAGGTCAGAGGTATTGTGTATTCTAGGGCTATGGATGTAGCATCTATTAAAGGTTTATTTGTCTGACATACTTTGGATTGTAGGTAAGCGGCAAACTCTTGAGGATGGATTTCAAATTGGTGTTCAGGGGCTGGTTCCTTGGATAGAGTCTTGACTAAGTTAAACAAATCGTGAGGTTTGTTTAACGAACGCTTCAGGGTTTCAGTATGGTATTGCTTCATCCTCTCTGTGATAGCTCTACGGTGGATGGTTAGCTGATAGATGTATGCTGACTGGTCTGCAATGGAGTGTGACCGGCGCCAGTGTTTTTTGAGTTTCTGTAGTCGGGTAAGTGAGGATCTCAACTCCACTGTGTACCAGGGAGCTGTAGTTCTTTTCTTTGGTGACCTGTTAGGTAGTGGTCGTATGGCTATTGCACTGAGACTATTATTCCAACAAGAGATCAATTCTTCAAGGTTTAGGGTGGTATCATTAAGGAGTGAGTTTCTTTCAGCAAGGATAAGATCTCTGTTGAATGGACGGAAACTTCTAGCAGGTAGACTGGAATTCTTGTTTGGCATTCTGTTGAACTTTGCTTGGCTGACTTGTGAGGGAATCTGGAAGATGATAAGTTTGTGATCTGACCATGGTACAGTGGTAATGGACATCACAGCATCATGGAATTGGTCACAAGCCGTCTGTGGGGCAAATACCAGGTCTAGTATATTTCCCTTCTCGTGGGTCGGTTCCTTAAATAACTGTCTGTATGCTAGGATTTCCATTGCTTCGAGGAAAGCTGATGAGTGGTTATCCTGGAGTGTTGGCAGGTTAAAATCACTTAGTATCCAACTTGGTGTGTTAGGATTCTGGGTGTTGGTTGCGAGGTTTATTACAGTTGGGAGGTCATCCGGGGAGGCTGAGGGAGCCCTATAAAGCAGGTTTATGGTGCAGATCTTGTTGGAGATGGAGACTGTCGCGAGGTGGGTTGTGCTAGTGGAGTCATTCATCTGGAAAATGAGGTCTGTCCTGGCGAGGATGAGCACTCCACCTCCTCTTTTATTTTGTCTATGGCTAGTAAAGGCGGTAGAATTTAAAGGGAGGAGCTGGTTGAGTATAACATTGTCTTCGGAGGATAGCCATGTTTCTGTAACTGTGAGGATATCGAGGTTATGGGTGGATATGATGTCTGCAATCACTGGCCACCTTTTGCGGTTTGAGCGGGCATTAATGAGGGCACATTTTAGGCTTTGTGGGCTTTTTCTGGTTTGGTTTTAACAGAGTGTTGGAGTGCAATATGCAATAAATGGGGATGGTGGTAGCGGGTGTCCCAGTTAGCATTGTGTGTGGATGTCCCTGCCCATCTTCTCCCATGGCTCAGTAGGATTGGGATCTGCTTGTAAGAAGGAGCTAGGGCTAGAGAGTTTAGGAGCCATATATTGAAGAGGAGGTAAAAGCCAAACATGGATGCGATAGGGGCCCCCATCCTGAAAAGGCTAGGTTCTGTAGTTAGGACAGCGACTGGCTAAGGTGTGAGGAGAGTTCAGAGAAATACTAGAGGGTCAAACTATTGTAATAACTACAGACAGTTTGTATTGACATCTAGGTAGTAACCAGATAGATAGCATAGAGAAGCAAGAGAGAGATGGTGACAACAGAATCAATATGCAATGAGTACAGTTCAGACGGTCAGACAGTTAACAGGGTATCTATCTGCTCAAACAGCAGGTATGTGACAGGACTAGTATACTCCCCAGACTAAACAGAAGAATGCCTAAGAGATATACAGGCAATTTGCCTTCAGAAGGCTGACTAGATAGTAGCAGTAGTTGCAATAAGAGACATTCAACGGCATATGCAATGTGCTCAAACACACTGATTGGTAGACATTATAGTGCAATGGTATCTAAACATGCTATTGTATAAGTACTTGACAGAGGACCTTGAGATCGGAGTTTCCTGTTGTCTGATGGGTTGGAGAGGTTGAAAGTGTGCGCTGCAGTTACATCTGTTTCATAGGTTTTGCAGTGTGTTTATCCCAGCACACGGAAGCTGTATTGATTAAGGGTTCTGTTTGATCCCCGCCCGCTGGGCCCGTGCCTAAGGGCCACGCCAAAGGGCCCTCAGGTGCGGGCCTACCTGGCGGCAGCTGTCCTTTTGTGCTGCTGGCTCCTCCTCCCACAGCCCCGATTGGGCTGGAGGCCTGAGTGGGAAGGTTGACCTGCCCGCTCAGGAGCTCGACCCCGATCGGGGGAGCTGAAGATGGCTGCGGGGGTCTGGTTGGGCGGCGGCGGCTGTCCTTTTGTGCTGCTGGCTCCTCCTCCCACAGCCCTTGTATATATATATATATATATGTTTCATGTAAAACAGACCTGTTAATCTGTTCATTCCTTGTTCAATGTAAACCGCACCTGATCTGTGGAAGGTAGCGGTATATAAGCAACTGTTAAATAAATAAAATAAATAAATATACAGGGTGTCCCAAAAAAAGTGAGAACATCTCGTAAATTAAAAGCTTATTGTTTACTTATTTACCTTTTTAAGCTATATAATGTCATTAATTTGACAATTTCTGGTCGCCATCTATTTTAAAAAAATTGTCAATTGTTTACATCTGTCTTTTTGAATTTTTAATAACTTATATGCTACGAGATGTTCTCACTTTTTTTGGGCCACCATATATATATATATATATATATATATATATATATATATATATATATATATATATATATAAAGTATATAACACACAATATTTATCAATCAGAACACTATTCTTCAATAGGCACTTACTGAACACTTCAATAGGCATATTTAGATTCCTACTGAGCACTTCAGCAAGTGACTATTGAACAATAATGTGCAATATTTATGTCACTGATAAAAAAATTCTGATTTTTTTCTTGTCATTTCAAGTTAAAAACTATATGAAACAACATGGAAAATGCTGTTTCAAAAGAATGCACATCCCTAGTAGGGAGTGATACTTGTACTGCAATGGCCAAAAACATCTGACAGGTAGAGTGGACAACAGATAGTGGGACACATCGACCTGACCTTTCATCTTTTCCTCCATCCTCATCCTCAGGTCTAGCAAAAACACTAAAAATAGCAGCAGCCCCCCTCTCCCCCCTTCAAAGGAAGTAGAAAGGAAGTCTCATAAACCCTTAGAGGTCTGAAGATATTTATAAGTGCTTGAGGATCTATGATACATAATGTTGTTACTGTAGGAAGGCCATTAGTAAAGAGAAGCTGATTGACCATCCCACCAATAGTGACATGAAGCATCATTTGCAGAAATAATACCTTTTCTAGCTTACTGTAGATAAGGGGAGGGTGATGATCCTAAGCTGGAGATTCTATCCAGCAGTAGAAATAGGAACAACAGGAAAGCTATAGAAAACAAGAAAATCCATTTCCCAAGTGGAGCCTCTGACCTTCTTCCCCAATGAGATGACATTCCAGCTGCTCTATAGTGCATCAAAAGAAGTCACCATGGAGGAGATGGGGTGGTGTTCTGCATTACTGCTGTGCGGCAAGTGGCAGACAGCATTGAAGGCAGTGATGATCTACTGGGGAAATACAAAAAATAGAAGTGTGTTTTTTCTTTATTTTCTTAGGTTGTCCATGCCACTGTCAGATTGTTGTGCTGTGCCCCACATTTGGTGTATTGTCTCATTAATGACATTTTAGATGCAGCTACTTGGTGGGAACGATTACCCTGTAACTGTCTTGTTTCCAGTTGGTGATTTTGTTCATTATGGAAAGGATTGCATAGGGGTTACTATTACTAAAATTGATCTTGTTTTAGGGGACTGGCAGAATGAAAGATATTTTCATAAGACCACAAAGCTGAAGGTTTACCTTACGTAGATGGCCAACATTCTACTACTGACCCAATATAAATGGTTCATGCCAAACAATGTGAGTGACTGTACCAATTTTGTGTGACTTCTTGTAGCCCTAAACAGTGGTGGGGAATTTTAAAAAAATGTCCCCCTAATACAGAAAGATCCAGACAGAATAACGTGTTTGGATCCATGGCAGAGCAAGGAGTTTCATTTGTTGGGATTCCCTTTCCCCTTTCCTGGTGCCTTGGAGAGTCCATATATCATTAATATTGCTTTCATAGACTAGAGAATTTGGCTTTATTTCCAATTGCATATTTGGTGGTATCCAGCAGGTGTAATAGGCAATTGTTTAGAATATTTTAAAAGTGCATAGATTTTAACAGCCAAGTTTCTTTGCTTCTGTTTTAATTTTGTTTTCTTTTAGTAAGAGAGTGGAAAGCCATATCACTGAATATTCATGCACTCTGTGTTGGCTCGTTATATACGAATGATGTACCACGACAGACATAACCATTTGCCTAGGGTGGAAGCTTCTGGTGGTGGCAAAGGACCTGCAATCAAAGCAAAGCAAAACAATATGTTCTGACAGGCAGTCAGACACACAAACTGAAAGAATGATCAGCAAATAATTTTACCTATAGAGAGGGTGAAATATCAAATATCAGCATTTAGCTATTTACCTGGCTAAGTAGTTTTTGGAATTTGACCACATTATGCATATAGTATTAGATAAAGCACAATGCAATAGTTAAACGTTGATGTTCAGTTATGCATTTTTTCAAGTTTGCTCCGGGAGGAGTACTGATTGTTTAGTTACTGTATATTATTAGATTCTAGGGGCTTGAAAGTAAACTGAAAGGGGCACAGAAGGTTGCTTAGGCTGCTTGCAGTGCAGCAGCCCTGTCCAGATCATTCAAATGAAAACTTGGTAATTGCATGAGGGCTGCACGGCATGAATGTGCTAACTGAAATAGAAAATTTTAGTTATGCACTTCCTTGCAAATTCTAGAATGTATTTACCCTGAATCCAATAATTGGTTTTCCAGAAAGCAGAAAACAGCAAATTTGGAGATGGAGGAAAAGAAACATTGTAATATTTGAAGTTTTGCCACTTGGTAAAGATGCTGTTTGTTGACAGTTGAGTTTTCCTGACTGCTGCCAACTAGAATGCTACAGCTGGGTTTACATTCAAAGACGATTTGTTATGGTGATTTCACCAAAAATATCCCATTCCTTTTTGTTCTGCCTAATGTACAGATGATACTAGACTTCTCATGTCAAATGGGCATTCCACGGAAGCTGGCAAGAAGACATTAGCTTTAAAGCGACATTGGTATAAAACTGCCAAGACTGATGATCATCCTTCTCCAGGTACACACCCGCTGTCGACGATGGTGAAGAGGTTAAGGCTGGGGCACTTTATCTTCCGGAAGCACGGGGAGGGATGGATCTTCCGAGAGTGTGCCTGAAGCATTCATGCAAGCAGAGCAGATACTCAAATTCAGTCTTGAAGCTCTCCACGTTCCGTAGAGCAGGCAGCGCTTCTTCAAAAATAGCATAAGCACTCTCCACCACCAAGCAGTTAAG
Source organism: Ichthyophis bannanicus (assembly GCA_033557465.1). NCBI lineage: Eukaryota > Metazoa > Chordata > Amphibia > Gymnophiona > Ichthyophiidae > Ichthyophis > Ichthyophis bannanicus. Next base: position 1,718,889,310 of record CM066031.1, on the reverse strand, counting down.
CAATGCAGGCTGAAAGTGCATTTAGGCAGCATGTTGCATAATATGTCCAATCTGTGTGGGCAGGGCCACGTGCACTAAATCTGAGCGGTAGAGCCGGCAGGAGAAGAGCTGCATACATGCAGATTGTTTTGCAGGAGTTTGCTTCTGTGATTTTTAATGTATTCAGCAGCAGGGTTTGGAAACAATTACTAGTTGATTTCTTTTGTTATACAAACAATAATAATATAAAACTTCAAAAAAGACAAAAAAATGTCACCCGCAATGCTATTTCCCACCCTCTCTGTGCCCTGTGATTTCCATGCTACTGTTATTGTGCCCTTTTCCCCCCTTCGGCTGACCTGTGTGGTTCATGTCACCCTTCTTTCTGTGTTGCTTTGTCAGCTGTGTCTTTTATTTTTGCTTTTGCAGTCTTTCTCCTTTGAGTCTTTCTGGGTGCTTTAGGTCTTCATTCTACAAGTTCATCCTTTTTTGTGCCATGAGCATTTGATGCAACTCTTTTTGCTTTGCTCTACAATGTCTTTCAGGGCGGATGGACTTTGCTCTAATTCTGTTTTGCACTTTTCTTGGTATTTTGAGTTTTAATAATGTTGTTGTTGCTGATTTAACCCCTTTGTGCTGACCAGTAAGTATATGTAGGATTTTTAAAAAGTTTGATTAGACTTGGCTTAAAGTAAAGTTTCCAAACAACAGGAGAAGGGGGTCTTCCAAAGAAAGGTTCAGCAGAAAGTAGCAGATGCCAAGAACCACGGCCAAACACAGTAAAGTATCAAAAAAACTTTATTTGTAGACCCAACTAAAACGTTTCGGCCATAGGCCTTCTTCAGGGGTCTAAAGACAAACACAAACATAAAATTAAAATATGAGTAATCATAATACAAAACAAATTAAAAACAAAGAAACATTAAAAATATATATGTATATATATGATACATTAACAGAGGAGACAAACAGAAACTTCTAAAGGGTGGATCAAACCACTCTTCCCAATCTATAGTAAATAAATGAATAGAATAAGTATGATATACTAAAAGCTTGTAAAATTAGTGTTTATAAAATAAATAATCAATATGGTAAGCATAACATAAATATTACAAAGTACATATATTGAATATGATAATATTACCATAAAGATATAACAACAGAAATATAAACACATGAAAACAATTAAAGACATATAAAAACAAAATAATATGGTACAATGCATTAATACCTCTTTATACATAAATGCTAAAAGATGTCCCAACAAAATATTATAGAATGCATTCAAAGACAAACAATACTTAAATATATATAATATGGCCAAAACATTTTAGTTGTGTCTACAAATAAAGTTTTTATGATACTTTACTGTGTTTGGCCGTAGTTCTTGGCTTCCGTTACTTTCTTCTTAAAGTAAAGTTTTAGCAATTTTCATATTTTCTTCATGTTTTTGTGTGCTTACTATGCATGTTACAGCCTTTTAAGGTCTGTTTGCTAAAGCACATTAGGCTTTTGCAGCTAACGCAGCAAAAAGTGCAGATAGCGTACATAAGAACATAAGAACATAAGATATGCCATACTGGGTCAGACCAAGGTCCATCAAGCCCAGTATTCTGTTTCCAACAGTGGCCAATCTAGGTCATACGTACCTAGCAGTTTCCCCAAGGGACACAGGTTCCACAATGCTTGTATTGGTTCAAGCATTGATATCCTGGGTCCCTTCTTAGTAGTGGTTTATGGACCTTTCCTCCAGGAACTTGTCCAAACCTTTTTTAAACCCAGCTACACTAACAGCCTTTACTACATCCTCCGGTAACAAATTCCAGAGTTTGATTACACGTTGAGTGAAAAAATATTTCTTTTATTAGTCTTAAATAGTTTACCCTGTAGCTTCATTGCATGTCCCCTAGTCTTTCTATATTCTGATAAGGTAAACAATCGATCTACGTTTACCCGTTCCACTCCGTTCATTAATTTATAGACTTCTATCATATCTCCCCTCAGCCGTCTCTTTTCCAGGTTAAAGAGCCCCAACCTTTTTAGCCTTTCTTCATAGGAGTATCCTTCCATCCCCTTTACCATTTTGGTGGCTCTTCTCTGAACCTTTTCTAAAATCGCTATCTCCTTTTTAAGATACGGCGACCAGAATTGCACACAATATTCAAGGTGCGGTCTCACCATGGAACGATATAGAGGCATTATAATATCTTTTGTTTTATTTTCCATTCCTTTCCTTATCATACCTAGCATTCTATTTGCTCTCTTGGCCGCTGCTGCACACTGGGCCGAGGGTTTTAACATGGTATCCACAATGACGCCTAAATCTTTTTCCTGGGTGTTGGTTCCTAATGTGGAACCTTGCATCGTGTAACCATAGTTTGGGTTGTTCTTCCCTAGGTGCATAACCTTGCACTTGTCCACATTAAATTTCATCTGCCATTTTGATGCCCAGTCTTCCAATTTATCAAGATCCTCTTGCAATTTTCCACAATCCTCTTGGGTTTTAACAACTTTAAATAGTTTTGTGTCATTTGCAAATTTGATAACCTCACTCGTTATTCCACTTTCCAGGTCATTTATGAATATGTCAAAAAGCAGCGGACCCAGCACAGATCCCTGGGGTACACCACTATTCACTTTTCTCCATTGGGAAAATTGGCCATTTAGCCCTACCCTCTGCTTTCTATCTTTTAACCAGTTCCTGATCCACAATAGTACACTGCCTCCTATCCCATGACTCTTTAGTTTTGCCAAAAGTCTTTGATGAGGGACCTTGTCAAAGGCTTTCTGAAAGTCCAGATACACTATTTCAACCGACTCACCTTTGTCCACCTGTTTATTCACACTTTCAAAAAAACCATAATAGATTAGTAAGACAAGATCTTCCTTGCCTAAAACCATGTTGGCTATCTCCCATTAGGCCATGACTATCTACATGCTGAGTAATTTTATTCTTTATGATGGTTTATACCATTTTTTCCGGTACAGACGTGAGGCTCACCGGTCTGTAGTTTCCTGGATCACCCCTGGAACCCTTTTTAAAAATTGGCGTTACATTGGCGATCCTCCAATTTTCAGGTATTACAGATGATTTTAATGATAGTTCACAGATTACTAATAGCAGGTCTGCAATCTCGTATTTCAGTTCTTTCAACACCCTTGGATGTATACCATCCGGCCCAGGTGATTGGCTACTCTTCAGTTTATCTAATTGTTGTAATACATCTTCCCGATGTATCGATATTTCCTTCAGTTCTTCCGCACCTTTAAATATCACTTCAGTCATGGGTAACATCCCTACATCTTCCTCAGTAAAGACCGAAGCAAAGAATTTATTCAGTCTCTCCGCTATTGCCTTGTCGCCTCTTAGTGCCCCTTTAATTCCTCTATCATCTAATGAACCAACTGACTCTCTCACAGGTTTTTTGCTATGAATGTACTTGAAAAAATCTTTATTTCACGTTTTTGCTTCTGCAGCAAGCTTCTTCTCAAATTCTCCCTGTGCCTGCTTTATCAATGCCTTGCATTTGACTTGCCAGTGCTTGTGCTGTTTCCAGGTTTTGTCGTTTGGCTCTTTTTTCCATTTCCTGAAAGATGCTTTTTTTAGCAAACAACAGCCTCTCTGACCTCCCCTTTAAACCATGCTGGCAGTTTTTTGGACTTCCTTCCGATTTTCTTAAAGCGTGGAATACAGCTGGTCTGGGCTTCCAAGATAGTATTTTTCAACAACACCCAAGCTTGATGTAAGTCTTTAACCTTTGCAACTGCTCCTTTTAGTCTTTTCTTAACTATTTTCCTCATTTTATCATAGTCTCCCTTTCGAAAGTTAAAAGGTAGTACTGTAGATTTCCTTACTATCCCTCCTCCACTAATTAAATCAATGATGATCATGCTATGATCACTATTGCCAAGTGGCCCTAACACCCTTATCTCTTGCACTAGATCTGGTGTTCCACTAAGGACTAGGTCTAATATGGCCTCCCCTCTGGTCGGTTCATGAACCAGCTGCTCCAAGACGCAGTCATTTATGTCATCTAGGAACTTTATCTCCCTAGCATGTCCTGCCGTGACACTGACCCAGTCGATACCGGGGTAATTGAAATCACCCATTATTATTACCGTGCTATAACATTTGTTAGCTTCCTTGATTTCTTTGAGCATTTCATCATCCATTTGTTCATTCTGGCCAGGCGGTCGATAGAACACCCCCACTGCCATCGCCTTCCCCTTTTTACATGGAATTTCAATCCATAGAGATTTTACAGAAAATTTTGTTCCCTGCAAAACTTTAATCCTTTCTGACTCAATGCCCTCTCTAACATAGAGCGTAACCCCTCCACCAATCAGATCAGCTCTATCATTACGATATAGTTTGTATCCAGGTATCACAGTGTCCCACTGGTTGTCCTCCTTCCACCATGTCTCTGATATTCCAATCATATCTAACCTCTCATTTAGTGCTATATATTCTAGCTCTCCCATCTTATTTTTTAGACTTCTAGCATTTGCATACAAGCATTTTAGAGACTGTATTTTATTCATATTAGTTTGGTTGTTGGTAGACATGGGTAATTTGGGATCTTTAAGCTCTGTCTGCTCCATACTCGAGGGTATTTGGGCTACTTTTGGTAGTATCCTTCAAGGATACATTCTTCCGAACCATCCGCTCTTGGGTGACTGTCGGCTTTCCCCTATTATCTAGTTTAAAAGCTGCTCTATCTCCTTTTTAAAGGTTAATGCCAGCAGCCTGGTTCCATCCCGGTTAAGGTGAAGCCCATCCCTTCGGAAGAGCCTCTCCTTTCCCCAGAATGTTCCCCAGTTCCTAACAAATCCAAAACCCTCATCTCTGCACCATTGTCTCATCCACACATTGAGACTCCGGAGCTCTGCCTGCCTTTTGAGTCCTGCACGTGGAACGGGAAGCATTTCTGAGAACGCTACCCTGGAAGTTCTGGATTTCAACTTCCTACCTAAAAGCCTAAATTTAGCCTCCAGAACCTCCCTAACACATTTTACTATGTCATTGGTACCGACATGTACCAAGACAGCAGACTCCTCCCCAGCACTATCTAAGACCTTATCTAGGTGGCGCATGAGGTCCGCTACCTTTGCACCAAGCAGGCATGTTACCAGGCGATCCTCACGTCCACCAGCCACCCAGCTATCTACATGCCTAATGATCGAATCACCAACTATAACGGCTGTCCTAACCCTTCCCTTATGGGCACATGGCCCTGGAGAAACGTCCTCGGTGCGAGAGGGTTTTACATCATCTGGAGGACAGGTCCTAGTTACAGGATCACTTCCTGCCACACCAGGGTGATGCTCTCCTGTCACATGACCTCTCTCCTCCATGGCAACAGGGATGCTGCCAGACTGGAGGTGGGACTTCAGGACTATATCCCTGTAGGTCTTGTCTATGTACCTCTCTGTCTTTCTTATGTTTTCCAAGTCTGCTACTCTAGCCTCTAGAGAATGGACTTGTTCCCTGAGAGCAAAGAGCTTCTTGCACCTAGTGCACATGTAAGACCTCTCACCAACTGGGAGAAAATCATACATGTAACACTCAATGCAAAAGACTGGAAAGCTCCCATCTCACTGCTGGACTGCTGTCTGCATCTTAGTTTTAAGTTTTTGTTTAGATCTTTAAGTTCTTTACATCCTAAGGGTTGCTGTGGATATTTATACTAATAAAACTGTACCTAATATGTTTAATATACCTTGTTCACCTGAAGCTTAATTAATCTCAGGTCCTTAGTGTATGACTGATTTGGGTAACGAGCTGCACCTGAGCTATCTCTCTTTTCCAAGTTGAAGAGCCCTAACATTTTAAGCATTTCCTTATAAGGGTATCCTTTACCATTTTTGTCACTCTGCTTTGTTCCTTTTCTAATAGAGATATGGCAACCAGAATTGCACACAGTATTCAAGTATGGTTGTGCTATGGAATGATACAGAGGCATTATAATATCTTTTTTTGTTCTCCATTCCCTTCCTTATAATTCCTAGCATTCTATTTGTTTTTTTGGTCGCTGCTGCAAACTAAGTAGAGGGTTTCAACATATTATCCATGATGACGCCTAAATCTTTTTCCTGCGTGGTGGTTTCTAAGGTGATACTTTGCATTGTGTAACCATAGTTTGGGTTGTTCTTTCCTAGATGCATAACTTTGCAGTTGTCCACATTAAATTTCATTTGCCATTTGGACATCCAGTTTTCCAATTTTTCAAGGTCCTCTTGTAATTTTTCACAATACTCTTGCGTTTTAACAACTTTGAATGATTTTGTCATCTGCAAATTTGATCATCTCTCTTGTTATACCTATGTTCAGGTCATTCAAGAATATGTTAAAAGGTAGCTGGTCCAGCACAGATCCCTGTGGTATTCCACTATTCACCTCTCTCCATTGAGAAAATTGGCCATTTAGCCCTATTCTCTGCTTTCTTTTAACCAGTTCCTATCCACAATACAACACTGCCTCTAATCATATGACTTTTTAATTTTTCCAAGAGTCTCTCATGAGGGACCTTGTCAAAAGCATTCTGAAAATCCAGATACACTATAACAACTGGCTTACCTTTGTCTACCTGTTTATTCCCACATTCAAAAAATATAACAGATTAGTAAGACAAGACTATCCTTGTCTAAATCCATGTTGGCTTTCTCCCAGTTCTTTCAATACACTTGGATGTTTACCATCCGGTCCAGGTGATTTTCAACTCTTCATTTTATCAAACAGTTATAATATATCTTCCCAGGTTATAGATATTTCTTTTAATTATTCCACTACATCACCTTTATACACCATTTCAGGCACAGGGAACTTCCCTATATCTTCTTCAGTAAAGACTGACGCAAAAAATTAATTCAGTCTCTCCACTATGGCCGTGTCCTCCTTTAGCACCCCTTTTACGCCTCTATCATCCAATGGTCCAATTGACTCTCTGGCAAGTTTTTTGCTATAAATGTATTGAAAAAGTTTTATTATGGATTTTTGCTTCCACGGCGAGCTTCTTTTAAAATTCTCTCTGCCTGTTTTATCAATGCCTTGCATCTAACTTGCCAATGCTTATATTGTTTCCTGTTTTCATCATTAGGCTCCTTTTTCCATTTCCTAAAGAATGCTTTTTTGGCAACAACAGCCTCTCTAACCTCACCTTTAAACCATGTGGCAGTTTTTTGGCCTTCCTTCCACTTTTCCTAAAGCGTGGAATACATCTAGTCTAGGCTTCCTAGATAGTACTTTTAAACAACATCCATGCTTGATGTGACTCTTTAACCTTTGCAGCTGCTCCTTTTAGTGTTTTCTTAATTATTTTCCTCATTTTATCATAGTTTCCTTTTGAAAGTTAAAAGTTAGTACTGTGGATTTTCTTGCTGTTTTCTTCCATTTATTAAATCAAATGCAGTCATGCTATGATCACTGTTGCCAAGTGGCCCCAAAACCCTTATCTCTTGCATCAGATCCTGTGTTGCACTAAGGACTAGGTCCAGAATAGCTTCCCCTCTTGTCAGTTCATGAACCAGATGTTCCAAGAAGCAGTCATTTATTTCATCAAGAAATTTTATCTCTCTACCATGTCCTGCTGTGACATTGACCCAATCGATACCGGGATAATTGAAATCACCCATTATTACTGTGTTGTAATTTTTGTTAGCTTCCCTGATTTTTTTTTAGCATTTCATCATCCATCTGTTCATTCTGGCCAGCTGGTCAGTAATACATCCTCACTGCCGTCACCTCCCACTTTTTACATGGAACTTCTACCCATAGATATTCTACAGTGTATTTTGTTTCCTGCAAAACTTTAATCCTATGTGACTCAATGTCCTTTCTAGCATAGAGTTCAGCACCTCCACTAATTTGATCTTCTCTATCATTGTGAAATAGTTTGTACCCAGGTATCACAGTGTCCTATTGGTTGCCCTCTTTCCACTAGGTCTCTGAGATGCCAATCATATCCAACCTTTCATTTAGTGCTATATATTCTAGCTCTCCCATCTTATTTTTTAGACTTCAAGCATTTGCATATACACATTTTAGAGGTTGTATTTTATTCATATTAATCTGGTTATCAGTTGATAGCTATAATTTGGAATCATATGGCTCTGTACTGAAGGACATTTGGGTTACTTTTTTTTTTTTTTTTTTTAAAGCCTTTATTTAAGTTTTCATCAAACAACAAAAGAAACCACACACACGACACAATTAACCTATACAACGCAATCCCCATCTTACAGAACCAAAAACCCTCCCACACCCCTATGACCCCCCCCTCCCACCCCCCCGGGCTCACTGAGTGCAGCTATCAACTCCTCCAAATCAGAAAAGGAGAGGTGTCCACTCCTTCCTAGGCGACCTGAGAACGGGCCACAAAAAGGTCTAATAGTAACCATCTATGCATATTAAGATCCGCTTTATCCGGTTGGTGGAGTTTACTGTAGGTTTTCTCCAGCTTAGCATAATGACAGACCAAATTCCACCAACCGTCCAGGCTCAGGCTACCAAAAGTCTTCCACTTCCAGAGAATCATCTTAATAGCTATAGCCATCATAAAATTAAACAAGAAAGAACGGTCCCGGCATCCTGCAGGGAATACACTTAGAGACCGTAAGAAAAGCGTACTCCACTGCAGGTCTGCCGAAAAGTGTAGGACCGATTGCATCCTGGTCCACACCCGTCTCCAGAAAACCTGGACCAGGGGGCAATCGTAAAACATATGCTTATAGGTTCCAGTTTGCCCAGAACAGGACCAGCATTTGTCTGAGATGCCGGAACCCTATCTGGCCATCTTTGACGGAGTCAGAAAGGCCCTGTGCATGAAAAAATATAATGATTGGGTAATAGCGGCAGACCTAGAGGCCCTGGCAACTGGACCCCAGAGAGATCTCCAATCAGAAAGGGTAAGCTCCCGAGAAATCTCAGACTCCCATACCCGGGCTAGACCTGCAGGTAGTTTAGAAGTACTCGTCCTCCAAAGGGCATATATCTTAGAGGTAGCTCCTTGCTGGAAGGCGGTGGCACCCAGCCAACGGAGTAGGGTGCCACCCTTATCAAGTACAGATTCCTTGATGGGGAAATGAGAAGCAACGATACAATGTCTGAGCTGGGCCCACTGAAAAAAGAAGGAGTCAGGCAGGGAGAACGCCCTCTGCAGTACTGTAAAGGCTTTCCACCCGTTGACATCTATCAACTGCCCAAGAGACCATATTCCCCGCTTTTGCCATTCCTTCCAGGCAAATCTTTTCCCGCGGATCCGGAACCGAGGGTTCCACCACAGCGGGGTTTGCCTCGAGGGTAAATCGTCCTGGCCAATGTTCTGGACCAGTTCTAAGAAAGCCCCCTGGGTAGACCTAATGACCTTCCCCACCGGGGCCCAATCAGGGTACCGCGCCCCTAAGAGATATAGTAAAGGGCAGGGAGCGACCATGCAGGCCTCTACCGACAACCAGGTCGGACTACGTCCGAACTCGTCCTCAGATAACCAGAGAGATCCCTGTTTGATTAAAAGGGCTTGATGGTACTGACGAAAATCAGGAAAATGCACTCCCCCCCCATCCTTTGTTGCTTTCAGTTTTTTAGTAGCAATGCGAGGTTGCTTCCCATTCCACAAAAAAGAAATAAGACAACGTTCAATCTTGTCATACCAGGTTAGAGGAATGGAGAAAGGGAGCATACCCAAGACATAATTAATCTTTGGGGTGAGAGACATTTTAATGACCTCCAGTCGGCCCCACCACGAGAGATATAAAGGAGACCATGTTAGAATTTTTTGCCGGAGGAAAAGGAGCAGCTCCTCCATATTTTTCTGGGTCATCACATCCGCCGACGCGTTATACCAGGCCCCTAAATACTTAACACTGCCCGCCTCCCATTTAAGAGGAAAGTCCGCCATCTCCGACGAATTGGCAAGACAGTTAAGGGGGAACGCCACCGACTTGGACCAATTGATCTTATACCCCGAAACGCTGGAATATCTATCAAACAGGGCTAGCATATGCGTAATCTCCCCTGACTGCTTGAAAAGAAGCAAATCATCTGCGTACGCAGATAGTTTAACTTGCAGATGCCCAACTTGCACCCCCTTAAGTTCCACCCGGCTACAGATGGCAATAGCCAGAGGTTCTAACGCTAGATTAAACAGCAAGGGGGATAAGGGGCACCCCTGTCTAGTTCCCCTGTGGAGAGAGAAAGAACGCGAGAGGATACCGTTCGCGTAAATACTAGCGGAGGCGCGGGAGTAGAGTGCCCCGACCTTGTTTATAAAGTCTTCCCCAAGGCCAAACCATCGCAGGATGAAAAACATGAACGGCCATTCCAACCTGTCAAATGCTTTTTCAGCATCTAGTGAGAGAGCGATATAGGGGGAATCAACCGACGAGACCTGCTCTAGCAAATTACATAAAAGACGAGCATTGTCAGACGTTGATCTTCCGGGCACGAACCCGCATTAATCTGGGTGCACTAGAACTGCAACCATGTTCGCCAGACGGCACGCTAGAATACTAGCATAAATCTTGTAGTCAGCGTTCAGGAGGGAGATAGGTCTGTAATTTGCTACTAGGCTAGGGTCCCTGCCCGGCTTTTCTAAAACCATTATAGTGGCTTCGGAAAACCTGCCAGTAAAGCTGTTCTCTTGAGCTAGCTCACTGTAATACTCCAACAAAAACGGAGCAAGATCTTTGCCAAAAACTTTATAAAATTCAGCAGGGAGACCATCAGGGCCAACCGCTTTCCCAGAGGGCATAGCCTGAATTACTGAAAGGAGCTCAGTACAAGAGAAAGGTTTTCCGAGCTCACGAGCCTGGCTCTCCTCCAACACCGGTCGATTAAGGCCGTCTACAAACCCGGCGAATGCTGCAAGATCAGCTGGCGTTTCAGAGGCGTAAAGCGAGCTGTAGTACTTAGCGAATTCAGCCACAATGTGCTCATCTTTAACCAAATGCTCACGGTTACTAGATAGCAAAGAGGTTACTCTAGGTTTACTCTGCTTCCCTCGTATTGTATGGGCAAGTAACCTGCCAGCCTTGTTTCTCTCGACATGAAACCGAGCAGTCTGTTTCAACATAATCTTCTCGACCTCTGAACTCAAGAGCTCATTATATTGAAACCTAAGCCTATGTAGACGAAGGAGGATGCCAGGGTTAGGCCGGGTTAACCATAATCGATCGCCAGCACGGATTTGACCCTCTAATGTATTCAGCTTAGCCGTCCGCCGTTTAGACTCCCTGATTGCAAAGCTAGTAATCACCGCCCGAATTGAGGCTTTGAAAGCCTCCCAGCGCACCCAATTGGGAGTGTCCCCCTTTTTATTCCAACAAAAGAAGGAAGAGATGGCACCCCGCACTTCCTCCTGAAACGCAAGGTCAGCCAACCATGATCGATTAAAAGACCAGGACTGGTCCGGGCTTTCTATATCCTCCAATGCGACCTCCACAAATATGGCACCATGATCTGACACTGTCCTGCCCAAAATGGATGCACCTCGACAGCCAGGGATCAAAGACTTGGAAAGCAGAAAAAAATCTATCCGCGAAAGAGAATTATGAACAGGAGAGAAGAAGGTGAAATCCTTTTCCCGGGGATGAAGCAATCGCCAGATATCAACTAGGCCACAAGAATCAAGTAAAGAGAGAAGCGCTAAACGCGCACGAGAGGGGCGCTCAACCCTACCAGGAGATCTGTCCAGCAAGGGGTCGCTTACCAAGTTGAAATCCCCACCAGCAATTACTAAAGCCTCTGGGTCCTCGTGAATGATCCCACTGAGGTTACAAAAGAAAACGGGGTCATCGACATTAGGTGTATAAATATTGACAATAGACAATACGTCCCTGCCCACCTTAACTAAGGATTTAGACCATCTCCCAGCATCATCATGGCAGGAACTAACCAATTGGGAACCCAGCGCAGCCTTTATTAGAGTGACGACACCGTTTTTCCTATGCATAGCAGGGGAACATCCCACAAGTATGAAGTGCTTGTCCGCCAATTTGTTCGCCTCAAGGGCGGACAAATGCGTCTCCTGAAGCAAAATGACTTCAGCAGACTGACGCTTACAATACATTAATATTTTCTTCCTCTTGATCGGAGACCTGAGCCCCTTCACATTTAAGGACAAAATCCTCAGCCCGTTAGCCATTCAATCAGCACAGAATCATCAATTACCCTGTCAGCAGTGAACACATCCCCACCATACCAGCTCTGAAAACACTCAGTGAGCCCAAAACCCCTCCCAACCCAAAATGAAAAGAAATCGATTAGGGTGAGACAGTAGAAGCACATACAAAACATGGAACAGCCCCTTATAATTAACAAAAAATCTGCTCAGTTCCCGACCACCCTCCAAAATAACAACACAGAATAGAATAGTCCCCAGCTGGCAAGCAAACCCTGCGCCATTGGACTCGCAGGTCACCGCCGCCACTATGCGGGACTCAGCAGGCCAAACACCAAACAGTCACCAGGCTCAGCTTTGTTGAATTAACAACTCCTCTTGGTCTTCAATAAATTTACGTAGCACACCAGGGTCATCAAATGATTTGGTACAGTTATTTAGGGTAACCTTGAGACGCGCTGGGCTAAACAGTCCGAATCGGGCTTGGAGGTTGCGAAGTCTAGGCCTGAGCTCCAGAAACTGCCTGCGTTTCTCCACTGTGCGCTTGCAGAAATCCGCATAGAAAAAGATTTTGCGGCCTTCATGCTGAAGCGGCTGACCGGCTTTGGCCGCGGCGAAAATCTGTAAGACCTGCTGGTGCCTCAGCAGGCACATGATGAAAGGACGAGGTCTCGCATTGTGTGAGTTAGGGCCCGAGGAGGCCGTCGGGATCCTATGCGCCCGCTCAATTTCTAGCGGAGGATCAAAGGTGATTTTCAGCAGCTTGGGTAGGAAGGCTTCCATAAAACGAATGGGGTCCCCCCCTTCAGCTCCTTCCCCGAGACCAATCAGACGGATATTATTCCGACGGGCCCTATTGCCCATATCTTCCACACTCTTTTCAAGCCAGTCCACCTTGCGCGCCATATGCTGAACGCGTTGTAGCTTGCTTTCATGTCCCGCCACCGATTCCTCGACCTTTTCGACATGAGTGGATAGCTACTGTAGCTGCGAGCCCAAATCCTTCAGATCCTCCTCTAGTGTAGAGAGTGTCTCGCCATTGGAGTCGACCCGACTCCGGATGGCCCGCACTTCTTGCAGAAGCTCCTTCCAGTCTTCCTGCGGGTCTTGTTGGGGCGCCGGCTTGTGCGGCGAGAGCGGGTCTGTTTTAGACCTTTTTGACCCGGTTGTCGCTAGCGCGGAGGAAAATTCGAGCCGGGTTTGCTTGCTCCCCGACATCCCCAATGCTTCACCACCAATTGCAGCAACCAGGGAATTGCTCTTTTCGGGTAAGTCGCAGGATTGTAAGAAAAGGCCCAGGAGAAGAGGACTTACGCCTCCATGCTGGCTTCACGCTGGCTCCGCCCCCCCATTTGGGTTACTTTTATCTTTTTTTTGGAACCTCTCTGTTGGGATGCCCTAATTTCCCTGTTTTGCTAGTATCCTTCAAGGAGACATCCTTCCAAACCATGTGTTCCTAGGTGACTGACAGCTTTCCTCTACAATCTAGTTTAAAAACTGCTCTATCTATTAAAGGTTAATGTCAACCACCTGGTTCCATCCCAGTTAAGCTGAAGCACATACCTTCAGAAGAGCCCTTCCCTTCCCTAGAATGTTGCCCAGTTCCTAACAAATCCAAAAGCCTCGTCTTTGCACCATCCTCTCATCCAGGCATTGAGACTCCAGAATTCTTTCTGCCTTTTGGGTCCTGCACATGGAATGTTAAGCATTTCAGAAAATGCTACTCTGGAAGTTCTCGATTTCAACTTCCTACCTAAAAGCCTAAATTTGGCCTCCAGAACCTCCCTCCCCCACTTTCCTATGTCATTGGTGCAAACATGCACCAAAACAGCAGACTCTTCCCTATCACTATCTAAAATCTTGCCTAGGTGGCACATGAGGTCCACTACCTTCAAACCAGGCAGACATGTTACCTAGTGGTCCTTATGTCCACCAGCCCCCCAGCTATCTACATGCCTAATGATTGAATTACCAACTATAACAGCTGTCCTAGCCCATCCCTCATGGGTGCAAGAGGGTTTTCAATCTCCTGATGGACAAGCCTAGTTACAGGATCACTACCTGACATACTAAGGCAATGCTCTCCTTTCATGTGACCTCTCTCCTCCATAGCAACTGAGAAGCTGCTAGAATGGAGGTGGGTCTTCAGTACTACATCCCTGTAGGTCTTGTCTATGTACCTCTGTATCTTCCTTATGTCCTCCAAGCCTGCTACTCTAGCCTCCAGAGATCAGACTCATTCCCTGAAGGCAAAGAGTTCCTTGCACCTAGTGCAAACATAAGATTCCTCACCAACTGGGAGAAAATCGTACATGTGATACTCAATGCAAAAGACTGGATAGCCAACATCTCGCTGCTGGACTGCTGTCTGCATCTTAGTTTTAAGGTTTTGTTTAGCTATTTAAGTTGTTTACTTAATGTTACTAGGGATTCTTGTACTACTATACCAATTATCTTTAAAGGACTTTGTTCACCTCAAGATTAATTAAATTTCAGGGCCTTAATCTGTTCATGGAATAAAATACAGCTGATCCTGAAAGTGACTCTGACCCCCTTCCCCTTTTAATAAGTTTAAGAGTCTGTAAAGCTAAGATTATGCCTGCAGTGGGTGGCAGTTGGGGTGGATGGGAGGGAGCTAACACTTAGCAAAGGTTGGCTTGCTACATTCTCCCCCCTTCCCCCTTCCCTCCCCCCCTTCCCAGCCTCATGTTCCTTATCACCCTCTTCCCCCCCCCCTTTTCCCTTCCTTCCCCTTTCTATCCCTTTAGTAAACCAGTTCTTAAATTCTAACCTCAGCACTCTCTGCCGAGGGCTCAGTCCCTATTAGAACACAGCAGGGCCGCCTCGGCCCCCCTCCCCTCAGATTCATTAGTCTCCTGGCTCTCACTAAATATTTATAACATTGGAGTTGCTTGTCAACCCTCCTGTTTCTCCAGCATCTAATACATTGCAGTACAATACAATTTATACAGCAATTCTCGCTGCTCTTTAACTACTCTGACCATTACACTCAGACCTCCTGTGCTCCACCGCTAAGTTCCTCTGTTGACTCTAGCAAAATGGTTTCCCATCTTTGCAGTTTATAACAACAGTACTTGCTGCTATTGCTCCTTAGCCAGACTCCTCAGACACCAGGTGCCAACTCCGTCGCAATGTTTTCCAGTCCTGCCACAAAATTCTTGGCCACTTCAGCAGACGCGAATACATGATTTTGTCCCACATGCAGAACTCGGAGGACAGCAGGAAACGCCAAGGTGAATCACAATTTTTTCTGGAACAGTGCTGAGCAGACTGTGGTAAACTCCTTGTGCTTCGCTGCTACCGCCGCCGGGTAATCTTGGAAAATTAACAGTTTCTGGTTTTCCAGTAGCAAGTCACGTTGCCGTCTATATGCTTGAAGTATTTGTACTTTGTGTTGAAAGTTCAAAATTTTTAGAATCACCACCCTGGGGCGTTGCCGGGCTTCCATCCTCGCTCCCAGCCTGTGCGTGCATTCTACTTTTATTTCGCCCATGAGCGAGTCCAGTTCCAGCTCCTTCAGTAGTCATTTCTCAAACAAAGGTATCAACATTTGGTCTATAGTTGACTCTGGCACCCCTACTATCCGCAGGTTATTTCGACGTGATCGGTTTTCTAAGTCCTCCACCTTACTTAGCAAGGCTTCCATCTTGGTTTGTTGCATTTCATTCTCCCTTGTTTGCCGCCCCTCGTCGTCCTCTTTTGAAGCCACTCTGTGCTCTAGCTCATCCATGCGTTGGCTCATTTCCACTAACGAAGCTCCCATTGATTCAAGCTTCGTTATAATTCAGTCAAATTTGGGATCCAGTAATTTCACGACCTCTCTGGCCAAGTCCTCTGTTGCTGAGTCTGCACTCTCCATGCCTGGGGAAGCTGGTTGTGCTCCTGGTGCCCCGGAGGCTCCGGGCCTCAAGGTTTTCTCCCTCTCTTTCCTCATCGGCAGCGGCATTCTCCTGTCTCGTCTCTTGGAGCCTCTTCCCCTACTATGCTGCTACTCTGCTGGGGGTCTTAGTTTGTTGTTTCTGGCTCTTTTTGAGGGTTGTAACTAATGTTTCATAGATTAACCCCGAGGCGGTCCCGGAGCGAGCAGAGACACGTCCTCACTCGCTCATGTGTCATGTGGGACTCTCAAGACTCAGGATTCTAATTCTATTTGTTACTGGTTTCTGCTTATTGATCTCTAGGGGATGAACCTCACCTCCTCCTCCACTCTCTGGTCCTACCTATGAGCACCAGCATCTTAAATCCAGCCCTGAGTAAGGGCATCTCTAGCTTGAAGGTCATGTTGGTTACATAGTCTTTCAGATTTCATAAAAGTGGACCATTCTCATGTATCAGGGAGTTACCTAGTCTCAGGCTTTTCCTTTGAGGAGTAGACAAATAAAGTATACCTGGATCTCTTCTGTAAAAAACTCCTATGAGTGTGCCAGTAACCACTGGAAGCACTTCATAAGGAAACTTTCTAATGCAGAGATGCCAAATTACCCAGCTCCATTAGGGAGATCTTTTGTCCAATACATGTTTTGAATTTATAATCTAAAGCAGTATGAGATTTATAGTCCCTTATTCTACCCCAGGGATGATGAACTCCAGTCCTGGAGCGCCAGAATCCAGCCTGGTTTTCAGGATGCACCTAATGGATATTCATGAGATATATTTGTATACAATGGGAGATAGTGGATGCAAATATATCTCATGAATATTCATTAAGCACACCCTGAAAACCAGGCTGGATTGTGGCATTCCAGGACTGGAATTCGCCATCCCCATTCTACCCATTGAAATTTATACTGTATGTTCCATAATGCATCATAAGAGGGTTGTCAGAAAGCCAGGATTGGTCAAAAATCTCTCTTGGAATAGGATAATTTGGAAGCAGAGAATAAACCAGAATCACAGAGTTCCTAGTTGGGCTGTGAGTAGATACTAGACAGGGACTTTGAAGGCTGGACCTTGGGATGATTTTCCAAGGGCTAAACCAGTCAGTACTAAAGAAGATAAAACCTAAGCTTTCTTTAGAAGCTCAGATGACAAGACTTTGACTTTCATACTTTGGACACATCATGCAAAGAGAGAGATTATTAGCGAAAGACATCATGCTTGAAAAGGTCAATGCAAAAGAGGAAGGCTAGCAATGAGATGGATCGATACAATAAAAGAAGCTATGGGTGCCACTCTGTCAACAATGTGCAGCCTGACTGAAGACCGAACACATTTTAGGACAACTATCCAGAGGGTCGCCATGAGTTGACATCAACTTGACGGCATTTAACAACAATAACAACTGAGCAAAGGCTAACATGGATTTAGTGGCGGTCATGAAGCTAACTTTGTATGCTCTGTTCTGGAGGTATTTTCCTGTGCCTGTTCAGTATCTAGCTTATTGTTTTTTTTATTTATTGTTTTGTATATATTTCTGTGTTGTCAGTGTGTGTCCTACCCAGCTCCTGCCCTCTGTAGAGCTGTGGCTTCCTTCTCATCACTTTACTGCCTCTGTTTCCTGACTAGTTCTATCTGACTACACATTCTGATATGCTTTTTCTCTCCTTCTCCCTATTCCTTTCTAGTTGGCATTTTCAGTCCTCAGTTTTTTTTATCGGGGCACCTTCAGTGGACTCTGGCTGCTTTTCACTTGCTTGCATTCAGCACTTGACTCGCCTCTCTTATTCAGCTCTGTCTTTCTGTCTTTAACTGTGTGTCTCTCTCTCCTCTTCCTTATTATCCCACTCCCCTCCCCACAACCCACCCACCCTGTGGCTTATAGTCTCTTATAGCTATCCTGTGATCACTACCACGATCCCTCACAGATGCATTTTATCCCCTACAATCTCTACCACATCTCCTTGCTCTAACTGAGACCTGGCTCCTCCCTGAGGACTCAGCTTCAGTCGCTGCTCTCTGTTATGGTGGCTATCAATTCTCCCACACACCTTATCCCACTGGCCGTGGTGGAAGTGCCGGGCTTCTACTCTCTCCTTCCTGTCAGTTTCAACCCCTCTTCTACCTCAGTCTCACTCCTTTCCATCCTTTGAAGTCCATTCTATTCAGCTTTTGAAAACACTACCTCTTCGA
This sequence comes from Ichthyophis bannanicus, assembly GCA_033557465.1. Lineage (NCBI taxonomy): Eukaryota > Metazoa > Chordata > Amphibia > Gymnophiona > Ichthyophiidae > Ichthyophis > Ichthyophis bannanicus. Next base: position 1,718,871,125 of record CM066031.1, on the reverse strand, counting down.
CTAGCTGTTAGTTATCAAACCCCTGACAAGTCCACCTCAACCTTTCTCTCTGACTTTGACTCATGGCTTTCCTTCTTTCTGGATTCATCTTCCCCCTACCTTATTTTCAGGGATTCATACTGTTAACCCATCTGACCCTTATGCTTTAAAGCTCCTCTCCCTTACCTCGTCATTCAACTTCCAGCTTTGCTCTACTGCTCCTACTCACCAGCAAGACCACTGCTTTGACCTTGTATTCTTCTCTAATTGGCTACCCTCAAACCTCTGTACCTCACTTCTCCCCTAATCGGGCCATCACCTGCTAAGCTTCACTCTTCATCACTCACTGTCTCAACCTCTCCCTGTTTCCTCCAATCTCTTTAGAAATCTTCATGCCATTGACCCATTGGCTCTCTCCTCCACTGTCTTATTGTCTCTTCCCTCCAGTATATCATCTGAATTTATTTATTCTTTTATACTGCATTTCATATGATCAATGTGGTTTACAGAGAACCAAACTTCAACCATGCATGGAACAATTTTAAAAGAGCTGGGTTACTTAAACATATTAGGTAAAACAGAGAACAAGGTAACTACACAATAAATAGGTTGCACAAGGTAGTAATAGTCCAGTGCATATCTTAAGTTAGGGGTGTGGGGAGGGGAGGAAGGGATGAGCAGGGAGAGAGTTCATAGGTGGGCGAGTCAAGTGATCTCATTGAAATGTTCCATGAACAGGTGGGTCTTTATCAGCTTCCTGAAGGTTATTAGGTTGTGTGTGTATCTGATGTGGTGTGGCAGGGCATTCCAGAGTCACAGGGCATATATGGAGAATGCCCTAGTGCAAGTTGCCTGGTTGTTCTTGGTCATTTTGGGAGGCAGGATTAGAAGGTTTGATCTATTATTCCTTCTTTGGTGGTTTTCTGGGGTTTTTGTTATAATAGATTGTAAGTACTGGGAGGATAACTGGTGGGTTATTTTGAACATAATTATTAGGACTTTGTACCTGATTCTACTGAAGAGAAGTAACCAATGTAGCTCTTTTAGAATAGGTATGACATGGCTGTATCTAGATGAGCACATCAGAATTTCGGCAGCTGCATGCTGCACAAGTTGTAGTGGATGGAATGAGTTCTTAGAAATTACATGGAGGATGGCATTGACAAAGTCGAAGTGTGGTAGTATATATATATATATGCAATGCCTTCGAGTCAGTCCTGACCCCTGGTGACCCAGAAGCTCCTGGGTTTTGTGGTAGTATAATCACCTGGAAAACTGTGGTTCCAGAAGGGGCCGTAAGTGTTAGAGTGTTCTTAATTTGCTGTAAATGCATTGAGACACTTTATTTATATATGGTTGGAATGTGAGGTGCTGATCTAAGGTAACGCCGAGTTATCTTACTTCTGACTTAACTTCTAGGTTGGACTTGTTCACCTTTAATGTCTTTGGGGCGAGGAAGGATTGATTTTTGATGAGGAACAGTACCTCTGTTTTCTTGAGATTATGTTCCGATAGTCATTGGTTTATAGTGTTGAAACAGGTTGTAATTGTTGAGTAGTCTTGGTTTGTGGTGGAAAAGGGAGCATATGTCATAATATTGTCTGCAAAAAGACTATAGTGGACGTTGAATGTGCTTATGATATTGCAGATTGGATGTATATAAATGTCAAATAGTAATACTGAGAGGGTGGAGCTTTGAGGGATGCTTTGTATCTGGGTAAATTGATAGGAGGTTTTATGTCCAGTTAGTACATATTGGGAGCGATATATGAGGTATGACTATAGCCATTCTAGGGCAGTGTCACGGATTCCTATATTGAATAAGTGCTGTAGGAGGATGTCATGGGATAGTGTGTTGAAAGCTGCTGCAATACCTAGAAAGATGAGAATGAAGCTTTGTTTTGTGTTTTCTATGCCCTTGATAAGCTGGTTTGTTAAAAAGATGAGCATGGTCGCTACTCCATGGTTGTTGCAGAATCCATGTTGGTCAATGTGTTCTTGCAGTTGGTAGAAGACTACCTTCTCAATAACGTTGGCAAAAAATAGTAAGCTGGAGATAGGCCTGTATGAGCTTGGGTTGTTTGGATCAAGCTTGGATTTTTGGAGGATTGTATGGATTGACAATGATTTCAAGTATATAGGAAAATATGCTTTGGAGAATGAGGCTGTGATTAGCTCAAATATAATTGGAGCAAGCTCTGTTTTTGTGATTTTGAACCAGGTAGCAGGGCATAGGTCCAAAGGAAATGTTGTGGTATTGCTGCTATGTATTATGTGCTCAAGGTGTTCTGTGGAAGTGGGGCTGAAGGTCCGCAGTAGTGTATATATGGTGTTTAGATATGTGGGGTTGCAACAGGTGGTAGGAACAACCAGGCTGAGTGCTGGCATGGGGTGTTTTGATTACAGGTATGCATCAAAATCCTGTGGGTCAAAGGTGTAAGTCCGGTGGGCTTGGCTGTTGTCTTTTGCTAGTCTAGTAACTATATTGAATAGTTCACTTGGTTTGTTTATAGCCTTCATTATTAGTTTAGTGTGGTGTTCTTGTTTTGTGTTGTTGGTCTCTGAAGGGTATGTTTGGAGGGTGAGGAGATTGATTTATTTTGTCTGATCAACAAATGTGCTTCTCCAGCTGTGCTCGTTTTCACAACTTGCGCTTTAGTTCTCTTAAGTTTGGCGTGCAGCATAGGCTGTAGATTCAGTACTGTGATTTCACAGTACTGGTGAGAGGTGAAGTTGTAAAGGTTTGTTTTGTGTTTATCCATTTGTTTATATTGAGATCAAGGTTTATCAAGAGAAGGGAGCACTTTGTCAATGAATGTAGATTTATCGAGGGGTTTGAATCAATGGTGGCATATGGATGGCCTTTACTCAATCCTGATACTTCTTGACCTTTCTACTGCTTTTGACACTGTTGACCACAACCGTCTCCTTGATACTTTGTTCTTGCTTGGTTTTAAGGATGCAGTGGTATCCTGGTTCTCTTCTTATCTCTCCTATCGCTCTTTCAGTGTTTGTTCTGATGGATCCTCCTCTACTGCTATCCCTCTCTCAGTTGGTGTACCCCAAGGATCAGTCTTGGGTCCACTCCTTTTCTCTCTCTACATCCAGTCCCTTGGTGCACTCATCTCTTCCCATGGCTTTCAGTATCATCTTTACACTGATGACTCCCAGATCTACCTCTCTACACTTGAAATCTCTTCAGCAATCCAGGCCTGGATCTCTGCTTGCCTTTCTCACATTTCTGCTTTGATGTCTCACCACCATTTGAAATTTAACATGGCCAAAACTGAGCTTCTTATTCTTCCCCCTAATCCCTCCTCTCCACTTCCTCCTTTCTCAGTCTTGTGGATAACTCTCTACCCCTCCCTGTCTTCTCAGCTCGCAACCTTAGAGTTGTCTTTGACTCCTTTCTCTCTTTTTCCACACACATCCTACTGATAGCTAAAACCTGACGATTTTTTCTCTACAACATCAACAAAATTCACCCACTTCTTTCTGAACATACTACTAACACACTTATCCACTCCTTAGTCACCTCCCATCTAGACTATTATAATCTGCTCCTTGCTGGTCTCCCTCTGAGTCATTTCTCTCCCCTTCAATCAGTTCAACACTCTGCTGCATAGCTAATCTTCTGCCAGCCTCGTCATGTTCATATTACCCCTCTTCTCAAGTCTCTTCATTGGCTTCCTATCCATTTCCACATCCAGTTCAAACTTCTGCTGACCTATAAGTGCATTCACTCTGCAGCTGCTCACTACCTCACCTCTCTTATCTCACCCTACACCCCTCCTTGGGAACTCTGCTCTTCTGGCAAATAACTCCTATCTGTACCTTTCTCTTCTACTGCCAACTTCAAACTTAGCTCCTTTCACCTTGTTGTTGTTAAGTGCCGTCGAGTCGGAGTCGACTCATGGCGACCCTCTGGATAGCTATCCTAAATTGTGTTCGGTCTTCAGTCAGGAAGCTCATTGTTGACAGACTGGTACCCGTAGCTGCTGTTATTGTATCGATCCATCTCATTGCTGGCCTTCCTCTTTTGTGTTGACCTTCTATCTTGCCAAGCATAATGTCTTTCTCTAATGATCTCTCTCTTCGCATGATGTGTCCAAAGTATGAAAGTTGAAGTCTTGTCATCTGAGCTTCTAAAGAAAGCTTAGGTTTGATCTCCTCTAGTACCGACTGGTTTGTTCTTCGGGCAGTCCATGGTATACACAGTATTCGCCGCCAGCACCATAATTCAAAGGCATCACCTTGCAGCACCTTATGTCTGGAACAACTACCTGACCCTTTTCAAATCCAGGCTGAAAACTAACCTCTTTGATGATGCTTTTGGATCTTGACCCACCTGATATCCTTTGTGTTGCCTTACTATTCCCCTTAGCTGTATCCAATATCTACAGCTACTGTGTTGTCTGTGTTGACTAGAGTGTAAGCTCCGATGAGCAGGTGCCATCTTTTACATGTATCTGTGCCGTGCTGGATATTCCTTGTAGTGCTATACAAATGTTTAGTAGTAGTAGTAGTAGTAGTCATGGAGAATGATAACTGGGATATAATTATACCAGGCTACAATTTATTTGGAGAGGACAGGATAGGAAGAAAGTAAGGAGGAGTAGCAATATATGAAAAAAATCTTAAAGCTACAGAATTTCAGTGCTTACGAGGGAAGGAGGAGGGACTGTGGGTTAAAATGGAAAGAGGGAATGGAATAGCCATTTGCATTAGTGTGATATACATACCACCTTTACAGGTAGAAAAATGGATAGAGATGTAATTGAAGGCAATCACAGTATTGCTACTGTATGAAAAGAGAAGCATCAGTATGCCAGATGTTGATTGGGGTATTTCTGCTGTGGTGTCATCTAGAAGTAAACAGATCCTGGATTCCCTACAGGGAGAACTCTTTTGGCAACTAGTAATGGAGCCACATGGGATAGAGTCATACTGTAACTAGTGTCTACCAATGGGGAGACTGTTTCTGATGTTGTATTGGATGGTCATCTTGCATTCAGAGATCACTGGATGGTGTGGTTCAGTATTAGGACAAAGGCTGAGATGGTTCACTCAAAAGTGAGGGTCCTAGACTTTAGGAAACTAACTTTGCCAAGATGGGAAAATACCTTAAGAAGCATTTAGCTGGAAGGGAACAGCTGGAGGATGTGGAAAAGCAGTGGGCAAATCTGAAATGGAACAGGTAAATGAAGCTTACTCCGAGAACAAGGAGATTACCAGTGGTGTTCCACAGAGATCTGTCCTGGGAATGATTCTTTTTAACAGTTTTGCAAGGAATATTGAGGAAGGGCTGTTGGGTAAGGTTTGCCTATTTGTAGATGATACAAAAATCTTCAATAGGATAGACACCCAGGAAGGTATAGATAACATGAGGAGCAACCCAGAAAAGTTTGAAGAATGGTTGAGAATTTGGCTGCTGAGATTGAATGCCAAAAAATGCAGGGTTGTATATTTGGGCTGCAAAAATCCATGAAAAAAAGAGCAGGACCTCTGGGAGTGATTGTTACTAATGATCTTAAGGTAGCTAAACAGGGAGAAAAAGCAACAACTAAAATCAGAAGAATGCTTGGATACATAAGAAAAGGAAGGGTTAACAGGAAAAAGAATGTGATAGAGCCTCTGTATAAGTCTTTGTTGAGACCTCATTTGGAGTATTGTGTGTAATTCTGGTGACCACACCTTCAAAAGGATATAAATGGGGTGGAGTCAATGCAGAGGGCAGCTACTAAAATGGTCAGTGGTCTTCATCATAAAGCATATGGAGACAGAATCTCAATATCAATATGTATACTTTGGAAGAAAACCAGGAGAGAGGAGATATAATAGAGATGTTTAAATAACTCTCTGGCATAAATGCACGGTGAAGCTTCCTTCAATTGAAAGAAAAAGCTCTGCAACAAGGTGGCATAGGCTAAAAGTGAAAGGGAAATATAAGAACATAAGATATGACATACTGGGTCTGACCAAAGGTCCATCAAGCCCAGTATCCTGTTTCCAAAAGTTGCCAATCCAGGTCATAAGTTACTGTCAGGGATAGACTGAGTAATATGAGGAAATATTTCTTTATGTAAAGAATGGCAGATGTACGAACTGTATCTGAATTCAAGAAAGCATGGGACAAATACAGAGGAAGTCTAAGAGAAAGAAGGAGACTGTAAAATGTAGTAGTGGGTACTGAATGGCAGAATGGATAGGCCATATTGCCTTTATCTGCCATCATTTTGCTATGCTTCTATGAAATATAGGAATGAGGCCAGATTCCCATGAGGAAGAATAGCTCCTCCAGTAAGAACTGTGCTTTCCATCTCAAAAGACATGGCTCAGGGCTGGCACATTCCTGACACCTATTAACAACATGTTTTTTTAAAAAATGGGGTTTTCCCGTCATAGAATAGCATGCTGATCAGGAAGGAGAGAGGAATTTAAAGTTGCTTCCAGAAATATCATACTGAACAGGGAGTTTGTTCTGCAGATCATAAGATTTCCAGCTGAAACAATGGGTATTGGTAATGCTTTCTCTATCTGATGGTTTTGCAAGATTATCCTTGAAGTTTTATTGAAGGGTTTCAAGTTTAGGTTAAAATAGTGAGTAAATGTGCCAAAAAAGAATTTTGATACCCTGTGATCCGTCTAACATTCATAGCACCAATATAGTGGAAGAATATCTGTTGATTTTTTTTTTTGTTCATGCCTTTTTCAGTATTGTTTGTTGTTTATAACTTGTTTATTTAGAACTTTCTATACCACATTACACAAAATTATCAGAGTTTTACACATATAGAATAACGGTTCAGGGTTAGCATATTAAGGTAAGTAGGTACAGTAATTCCCTGTCCTTGTAGGTTTTTTTGTTTTTTTTTTATATATATGTTTATTGAAAATTTCACCAAAATATTATAACAAATAAAAACACGAAACATATTTCCAACAAAGCTGAAAATACAAATATATATAGCCCACCGGCCTACAAACTTCCAAAACATAATTTAGATTTATCACAGGCAGCCTATATGGATATAGAAAACCAGCTACCTTACAGCAAATCAAAAAGGAAAGAAAAAATAAGATAAAAGAAGGGAAATATAACAATTAAAAATTAAAAATTAAGAATTAAAATATAAAGATTATGAGTTAAAAATTAAAACAATACAACAAATAGCGAAAAAACAACCATACCCCTTCCCACCCCAAAGCACAGTCCTCCCGAGGGAACCATCCTCGAGAACGCAGGAAACATCAGAAAAGGGGGAAGAAACCCCAACCACTTCCCCCCGGTGTGCCGCAAACCCCTAGGTCGACCTGACAGATGAATGAACAGCTGCTCCCTAAAGGGAGCCTGAGGGTATATCACAAAGCTAGACTCGAGAGAACTAAGTCACAAAAGTATCTAGTGCCTGCCATTTAGAGAGCTTGACCCCAAACCCCTTAACCTGTTGCGTTCTATCAGAGGCTTTTTCATAATTGGCGAATAAACAAATCTGATTCCACCATTCTAAATGAGAGGGTTTACATGGGTTCTTCCAGCAAGAAAGTAAAAGTTTAATCGTCACCATAATCATAAAATTTAACAGAAAATAATTATGCTTATCAATGCCTGGGATCTTTGTTGCATTTCGAAATACTATTATTTGCCATGATAAGGCCTCTGAAAACTGAAGGACTTGCTGAATTTTATCCCAGACTCTACTCCAAAAAGTCTGAATGTGAGGGCAATCCTTCAACATATGCCGCAGTGTTCCCACTTCTCTATTACAGGACCAACAGAGATTGTTCCCCTTTCTACTGCATTTACTCAGTCTAAGTGGGGTAAAAAAGGCTCTGTGTGCCAGGAAAAACATAGACTGGGTAAGAGCTGCAGATCGCGATGCACGCACCGAAGATACCCAAAATTTCCTCCATTCCTCCTTTGACAAGACAGTCAGCGTCTCATCTTCCCAGATGCGTCGCAGCCCACTGTTCAGAGGTGCATAATACTCCATGAATAGAGCATAGAAACGAGAAACTGTTCCTTTGCTTGAGTTTATTTCTTCAATAACTGTCAGGAGTCCCCAAGAGTCAGTCAGCCCCTCCAAGGACGGGAGAGCCGCCCCTAAACAGTGGTGCAACTGTATCCATTGGAAGTAGCACCCGGAAGGGAGACTAAAGTCTTGCTGCAAGCTACGAAAAGTCTTCCACCTGGGTCCGTCCAATACCTGACCAATTGTCCAAATTCCCAGCTTCTGCCATCGCGGCCAGTTGCATATTTCCTTGGCAATTTTAAAGGCCGGATTGAGCCAAATTGAGAGCTGCCGTGAAGGAGGGTTTCTCTCGCCAAGAATCAGCATCAGTGCTCGAAAAGCTTGCTGTGTAGAGATGATGACACTGCCAACCCCGGAGGAGACTGGATGTAACATTCCTGCTACTAGATGAATTGGGCACGGGCTAACCATACGCTCTTCCATTCGGAGCCAAGTCGGGATGCGGGCTTCCTCTTCCCTCAAGATCCACTGCGATCCTTGACTCAATAGGAAGGATCGGTGGTACCACAAGAAATCTGGGAAGTGCACCCCTCTAGTTACCTTATCTGCCTTTAGCTTCTTAAGCGCGATACGGGGGGTTTTCCCTCCCCATAGAAAGGCACTCATGATCCGTTCTAGGCTTCTGTATATTGCAGGGGGCAGCAGTACAGGTAGCATGCTCAGGAGGTAATTTATTTTGGGAACTAAGGTCATTTTTATAGCTTCCAATCGATCCCACCAGGTAAGATGAAGCGGGGACCACTGTTGAGTATGGGACCTCGCTATGTCCAAATGTTTTTTGGAATTCAGACGCATTGTCTCCTCCAAAGAGGCAGAATAGTGGACCCCAAGATATTTTATTGAAGCAGCTTCCCATTGAAAGGGGAACCTATCCACCATCGAGGCATTCGCCCTACTATTGAGGGGGAAGGCGACTGACTTCGCCCAATTTACTTTATAGCCTGAAAGCTTTGAGTATTGAGCAATCACCTGCAACAGTGCGCCTACTGATTCCGGTTGGAGAAAGACCAACAGGTCATCTGCATAAGCAGAGAGTTTGACATGAAGATCTAGTATCTGCATCCCAAGGATCTTCTCGGATTAACGAATCTTCGCAACCAAAGGCTCTAGTGCCAGATTGAATAACAATGGCGATAGAGCACATCCCTGCCTGGTGCCTCGCCGCAGGGGGAGAGCCCGAGAAAGAGTGCCATTAGCCAGAATTTGCGCCGTGGGATTTTCATACAACACCCGTACCATGGCTATGAACTCTTTGGGCAAGCCGAACCAGTCCATCACCTTATATAGGAAGGGCCATTCCAATCTGTCAAAAGCCTTCTCGGCATCAATGGAAAGGCCCAACAGGGGATTATCAAGGTTGGCTGCAGTTTCCAATACTTCACAAAACAGTCTTCCATTATCAGCCGTGGAACGTCCTGTTACAAATCCACATTGGTCCGGGTGGATCAGTCGGTGTAGCACCTTGCTCAAACGCTTTGCCAGAATACTAGAATACACTTTATAATCCGCATTGAGAAGTGAGATGGGTCTGTAATTACTAACGCTCAATGGATCTCTTCCCGGTTTCTCTAGAACTACAATTGTAGCCTGAGCAAATGCACCAGTAGTTGAGCCCTGCTTCAGGAGCGAAAGATAGTACTCCAAGAGCTGAGGGAGGAGGGCGTCCGCAAATGTTTTATAGAACTCGGCTGGAATACCATCCGGTCCGGCAGCTTTACCAATCTTCATACTGCTTATTGCCTCTCGTATCTCCTCTAGTGTTATGGGCTTACCTAACTCGGCCGCCAGGCCAGGTTGCAACACCGGTCTGTCAATAGAGGCCAGAAAATCTTGGCATATCATCTCGTCAAAGGATATTTCTGAGGCATACAGGTGGGCATAAAACTGGCGGAAGGTTTCGGCTATCTCACAGCTGTTAGTCAACAGGTCTTGTTGCTCATTTGAAATATGAGTAATATGTGTTTTACTCCTCCGGGCCTTCAAGCTTGCAGCTAATAGCTTTCCGGCCCTGTTGTTTTCAGTATGATAGCGGGCTCGGCTATCAAATAGTTGCTGTTCCACTTCCGTACTTAATATGATATTATATTGATATCTTAACTGCTGCAGGTGATTCAGCACTGCCGAGGTGGAGGATCTCTGAAGGATCCTTTCTCCTGCTCTAATCTGCTCCTCCAGCGCTTTAAGTTTAGCTCTCGCCTGTTTGGCATTAGCAATTGAATAACTGGTGATCTGTGCTCTAATCGTAGCCTTGAAGGCCTCCCACCATGCCCAGTTCGCTGTGTCTGCTGGGAGGTTTCGTCTGAAATATTCCGCGATAGCTTGCTTCATGGCCTCCTGAAAGGGTGTGTCCGCAAGAAAGGATCTATTGAACGACCATGTGCGCTGGTTGGATATGCTTCCCTCAATAGTTAAATCAAGGACAACAGCCGCATGGTCAGAAATATGAGTGCTGAGAATACACGCATCACCCAACGCTTGTACTAAGGGTCTGGAGATTAAGAAAAAATCTATCCGAGAGAAGGAGCCATGAGGCACTGAGAAGAAGGTATAATCCCTCTCCGTAGGGTGCAGTATTCTCCAGATATCCACAAGCCCTATTTCTTGTATTAGAGAGAGTAATACCTGTGAGGCACTGCCTCCCCGGAGCCTGAATGGGCTGCAATCAAGCAGGGGATCAAGGACGCTGTTGAAGTCACCCCCGACGATCACTGGAATAGGTGAGCTTTCTTGCGCAGCTTCTGCAAGATTATGAAAAAATGATGGTTGTGGACAATTGGGGGCATACACATTAATCACAACAACCTGTTGATCACCAGCAGCCAGATGTACTTTAGTCCATCGCCCCTCACTGTCCGCCCTTGTGGACAAGACTTGCAGCTGCACCTTATTGTGTAGTAAAATGGCTACCCCATTTTTTCTCCCCAAGGCAGGTGAGTGGGCAATCACATTAAAATGCTTCGATACTAATTTCAGGGACTCTTTGGAGGACAAATGTGTTTCTTGCAGCAAAACTAACTCTGCATTTTGCTTTTGGGCATATGTCAATATCTTTTTTCTTTTCACGGGATGCATAATGCCCTTCACATTCAGTGATAAAATTCTAAGGGGGCACATTATCAGGAAGGAGTTTGATAGCAAGGGCCAAGCTCTCCACAGACGAGTCTAGCATACAATACTGAACCATCTCCCAAGCTTCCTGGTCATCCCAAGGCTGTCTGCGGCACCACAACCTATCTCTCCAAAAAAGGAGCCATATCATTGGGTGAGACAGCAGAGGGGTAAGTGGATACACAGATCGACAGCTACCCAGAGCCCCGAGATACCTGGTAGTATAAATCTTAACATTGCCTATACATTACAAACTGTTGTGAAAACACAAAGCACAAGTGTGTGCAGCACTACCATACAAAACTTATTTAACCAGGTGAATTATAACCCTGTGCATTACAGTCACCACTTCCACTGCATAGCAACAATCATCATACAGTAGCCATATGATACACAGGACCTATTGTTTCTACAGACATTCTCAAACATCCAGAGGAAAAATATACATTCCTTGAAGTCCATACGTTAGGGCTCCCTTTCCACTTGCATTTTTAAAGCCTCTTGTTCCTCTAGAAAGCGCATCAGGCAAATGGGATCCTCAAACGTTTTAGTACGATTATCCAAAGTCACCTTGAACCGTGCAGGATAAAACAGACCATACTTCGCCTGTAGTTGTTGAAGACGAGGCCGCAGCTCCAGGAACTTCTTTCTCTTATCCATCGTGGCCTTGCTAAGATCAGGAAAAAATGAGAGCTTATGCCCTTCAAACAGGACTGCCGCCGACGCTCTCGCCGCGGCCATTATTTGCATGGCCTGTTGATGCCGAAATACACAAAGAATGAAGGGCCTTGGCCTCGGGCTATGACCTCCCGTGTGTGCCGGAATTCTATGGGCCCGTTCCACCTCGAACGGCTTAGCAAAGTTGATTCTAAGCAATTTAGGTAGGAGCGCCTCGATGAAACCAATAGAGTCAGTACCCTCCGCTCCTTCTGGAATACCGACAATTCTTATGTTGTTTCTGCGCGACCGATTATTAAGATCTTCCAGGTTCGCCTCTAGCACATCTACCTTTTTGAGGGCCTTAGAGTGAGTCTGTAGGCGTTCCTCGTGCGCTGTGACTGTGGTGTCTACTTTTGCCATTCGATCTGTGAGGCCCCGCATCTGCTCCTTGAGCTCTTGCATATCGCCTTGCATCAGGGCCAAAGTGTCTCCGTTCGCTGAAATTAAAGAACGCAGTGCCCGAATTTCTCCTAATATTTCTTTCGTTCCCTCGGCTGGGCCACGGTCAGGCGCCATCTTTAAGGGTGAAGGGGGATCCTGTTTCCCACGTTTAGACCCAGAAGTTCCCCCCGATGAAAACGCCAACTTAGTTTGTTTGACGGATGCCATCCCTTCTCCGTACTGCAGCTCTTACTGCCGAAAGAAATGCTGCACCGCTTCCTATAATGGCAAACTTACAGGATTCTACTCGGGGCTCGCAGGAGATATCGCCCTATGCGTCCATCTTGTTCTCCGCTGGCTCCGCCCCCCCCCCCCCGTCCTTGTAGGTTTTAAGATATAGGTTTGTATCTAAGGCAATGGAGGGTAAAGTAACTTACTCAAGATCTCAAGGGAGAGCTGTGGGATTTTGAATCCTAGTGTCCCTGGTTTTCAGTCCACTGCTCTGACAATTAGGTTACTCTTCCATTCCCATAGCTACTGTAGATTACAGTTTGCTCTTGTTTCTTGATGAAATCTGTGCAGCAGAATTGCTTTAATATTGTCTGCAAACCATTCTACAGTGTCATCTTTACTTCCTATAATAATCTAAGTATTGTAGCAGGAAGTATTTGGAAGCGTGGAAGCAGCAAATGGCATCATTTTCATTTGCTGCATCAGTTTATTTAAATGTGACTATGTGTCATTAATAGTAGCCAGCATCTCCAACAGCATGCTTGCTTGGTTTGCACTCTTCATTGTTATTTATTCAAACTATTAGATTCAGGCCAAACCGAGTGTGACCAAGCATTTTACATAATGCAGTTCCCACAGAAGTTTTATGCACACTGGGGACAGAGTCTTATGCAGTCTGAGAGGTCATGGCAAAGTCAGAAAGCTGGTCCACAGTCAAGACACTGAGTATCCAGAGCTAGGGAGAGAAATAGATTGTAGTGGCTTGAGAAAAAGAAATGGGCTGAAGACAGGAGCAAAGCAATAGCAACTGAGTTCAAACAGAATCGGAAGTATAGGAACTGAGTCTTAGTTAAAAAAAAAAAAAAGGAAAAGAAACGTGTAACTGCCTTTCAGAGCTATTGATCCAGCTAAGAACTAAGCAAGAACGAAGATACATGTGCTGGTCAATCAGAGCTGGCCCCTACAGAATCAATGGGAATTTTCAAGGTACAGCTATCCTATTGTTGCATAGCTATTGAACACCATCTCAAAGAGTATGTACTATAAAGATGTTCCTGACAGACAAAAGTCTACTAAGTTAATTGTATAAGGCTGGTTGTAAATCTATATGACAAATTATTGTTCTCTGATTAACTGGAATTTAAATTGAAAGCCACAGAGATTTATAACTTCTCTGGAAAAAGATTTCTTTTTGAGCTCTTTTGTGAGCTTATGACTCACTAACGAGCATTATTCTATTTTAAATTAATCATATCCAGTCACACTTTGAATCATCCATCTTGGAATATGGTATGAGGTTAAAAATGTGTTGATTAACTTTCTAAAGGATGTCGGGGGTCAGAAATGGGTCAGGGATAATATGACACAGATGCAGTAAATGTCTACCCCATGCAGTAACTGCATGGGGATATGCTGACCACATCGTTAACAGCTGTCAACAGGCTTTGCATTGAATTAGCATTCATTTTTGCATCTACTATATGGTAAGTGCAAAAATTGACCACACTTTAGTAAGCAGGACACATAGGGGGTCATTCTGAATCAAGAATAAGCTACCTGGATGTGCATGGTGCATGGCTACATGCTGCAGACATCTAAATCCGTATTCCGTGCCTGCCGACACATGTATGTACATGACATGTAGACGGGGATCCTAGAATGTAAAAAAAAGGGGGTGTAATGGAGCATTTCAATTGACGTGGATGTGCAGAATATATTCTGTGTATGTCCTTGCATGTTCAGCTGCGGCAATGTAAACCTGCAAGTTAGACCTGCAGATACGTGGAATAAGGGCAGGACTTAGAAATAACCTGCAATCTCCACAAAGACACTGCTGCCGGTATAGTAGACAGCATGCAGGTGATAGCCCAGGAAGCAGCCCTAGGATGAGATAGGTGCCAGGCCCATGCCACCCTGTCCCGGTGCAATGGGTGTGAAAGAGCATGACAATGCTGAATGAGGCATAAAGAGACAAAGATGACAGGGATGCGCACATCTAACAATTTTATGTGGCCACCAACACAAGGCCAGCAGATCTCAGCACCGATAGGGATGTGAACCAGGCACGCCCCACCCCACAGACCCATACCAAACAAAGCACTGCCCACATACACAAACCCATATGCCCACCATCTGCCATAGCCCCCCTCCCCCCCCCCACAACTACAACCCCCAAACAAATACACAAACCCTACCCCACCCACAGGGAACACACACACATGAGATCATTTCTGCTGACCCCCCTGGCCTCGTGTCCATCCCCATGCCCTTCCCCTCCCTCAAGGCACATTGGCAGATGCATGTGCTATGACATGCCCCCAAGTGGCATGCACTGGACTCCCAGAGCTGGAGCTGCTGCTGTCCCCACTGGATCCCTTAGGAGCCTCATGGAATGAGGGGAACACCATTGCTGTCCCCACAAGAAACAGGTCCCAGGAAATATGTGGGTCCTATGCTGACATCCTCAGAGAATGAGCTTGCCCAAGATGGCAAACCTGTGGGGCAACATTGACAAGGCTGTAACTGGAGTGCCAGCACTGGCAGGCCCTGCAGGAGCAGCTAAGCTGGAATGAGATGGGATGTCTGTTGGGCTACTCACTGTGGTCCCCCTGAGATCAGAAGAGCTGGCTGGATGCAGGCAGGTAGGACTTCTGACCAGTTGCAGTATTCCAGTTCAGTCTGCGCATGGATGTATCCAGCCTGTCAGTTGCTGGCATTCCCACACAGCCAGAGTGTGCCACATAAGCTCATGCTTGGTGCATCCACACTCTGCCTGGGCTTCATTGTGCACCAGTAGTTGCTCAGCACAGAGCAGGAGGCCATCAGAGGTGCGCTGCCAGTGCCGGACCCTGCACATTGGTGCACTGTATGCAGCTTGAGGCTCTGATGATGTGGCCCACAGGGACCAGTAGTGATCTGCTATGCCCCAACAATGCCCAATGGTGGAATTTCCCCAGGGTCTGCCAGCATTGGATCACTTCCCACATCTACAGACACAGAGGGCACAGCAGGAGGATGCGAAGGAAGACGTGGAAGCTCCATGATCACTGGGGCGGATAGTGGGGCAGAACTGGGGCCTGCAGCAGCATCATCACCTGTGGAAAGAAGGGTGTGATAAGTATCCAGGCAACACGATGCAGTGAGCAAGGAAAAACCTGTGTGCAGACACGAGCAACACCACAGAGACATGATACAATAGCGGCAGGGGGAGCTCCAGCATGCAGGGTCATGTATGCATGTGCAGCATGAATCTGTGGATAACAGAGAACAAAGCACACCCAGACAACAGCAGATCCACCCCCAAATAGGCCCACCACCATGCAGTAGAGAACGCTGGCTCAGTGCAGCAAGGCCAACTGAGCCCCAGGCCCATCCTATGGGAACCAATGTGCACAGATCAGAGGGAGGTGGACAGAGCGGCTGACCCTGAGAGGGGGACTTGAGCATAACCCTTGTGGGTAGATGGATGACCTTGTGCACACATACACACACCATGGTCCAGAGAGGCACGTGATGTATCAAGGCTCCAGACCCCATCCATTGCATCTGGGTCGACTGTAGCTAGTACTCGCTGCTACTGCTCTGACATCTCGGCCCCCTGGCAAATTTGACCCCCACTATCGGCCTTCTTGCAGGTATCCCTGCAGACCTGCTGCCACTTCCGCTTCATATCCTCGATGTCCCTGTTGTTGTGGTTCACTGCATTCAGTTTCCTGAAGATGGACTGCCACAAGCACTGCCTCACATATGCACTCATCTTATTTATTTATTTTATTTTTTATTTATTTATTTACATTCTTTTATATACGGCGCTATTCTGCATCAGTGCGGTTTACATTGAACAAACTGAAATTACATTGAACAGGGCATTATAACTTGGAGATAACTATTTTACAGGGAACATGGGCTATGGAGGCTTAAGTGGCTTGCCCAAGACCAACTTAGTCTCCCCACTCCCCATGAGCATCTGGATGATGAGAAGTTTGCCTTCTGGCTCGACACTTTGGGAGCCATGCCAGAGAGGATGCAAAGCCTTTAAGGATGAATGCAAGAAATGCTGTGGGCATGTCCACCAGAGAGCTGCACATTTAAGGTCATCTAGGCATGCATGCATGGATATGTATAAATGAATGGAATATGTTACACCCATGGACATACAAGTGAGCATTACACACGTGGACATACACACACCCATAATGCCCATAAACATGCAGCGCCACACCTGTATAAAGTATACAGCATCTGTGGTGGCATCCCTGAGAGGAATGGAACAGCTGCTATAAACCCTGATGAAACACATCCCAAGGAGTACTGACATGAACAGAGACAGATGAGGTAGGTTGCACAAACAGGCACAGCTGAAGTATGCATCTGTGTGGTGTAGCCTGTGACCCTGGAGTCCAGAGGTAAGGTAAGGTGAGCTGTGCATGACCCCCAGAGGATCAGAATGTATGTCCCTGGCCCAGGGACTGAGGGCATGTTCCTAGCACACAGCCCTAGCACATAAAAGTCACAGGGAGGCTCATCAAAGGCAGACCCAAAAGTGGCTGCTAGATACCAGCATGTGGCATGGCCAGGGGCTGCATGCAGCCCCCAGACCACATACAACCCCCAGACAGGAGCTGACATGACACACAAGTATTCTGTATCAGGCAACTCAATAAGCAGGCTGGTGCAGCAGATACGCAGCTGCAATAGCTAAATAAATGGACTGCAGTGTGGCTGTAGCCCAGTGGGGTGAGACACAGCCAGTCAAGCCAGTCCCCTGCTCACCCTAGCTGTTTTTTTTTAATGCTGATATCTGGCAATCTAGCAGCTGCTGGGTTTTCTTGGCAAGGTATGACTGGAAGGAGAGTGCCAGGCCTTTTCTTCCAGGGCAGTGGAGAGTAAAGTGACTTGTTCAAGGCCACAAGGAGTACCAGTGGTATTAGGGTGTTTCTCTAACCACAAGGCTACCCTAACTGTAATATCATGAAACTATCACTAGGGGTCAGAGCTGCAAAATTGCACCTGGGTGGCAACAGGGCAGGAGTATGAAGGGATAATTTTTGCCCTGCTGGTAACCCACCAAGGACACCCCCAGTAAGCCCCATGAGATTGGAGTTGGTAGATAGATTCCTGGTGCTAACTGGGGGCTTAAGAAGATGCTGACCAGGGTTAGGGGTGGGTTTGGGTGATGATCGAGCATTAGAAGGCTTTAGAAGATATTGTCTGGAGCTGGGGTTTATTTAGGGATTTATTTTAATTTATTTATTTTAAAAACATTTGTTAACCGCCTTATGCACACAGCATTCAAAGCAGTGTACAAGAGATAAAACACAATACAATAATTCCCCACCAGCCCCTCCTAGAAGGACCCACAAACCACCCCAAAATAAAAATAAAATTAAAAATTAAAATAAAATACAATAAAATACCCAAAAAGACAACTGCCTACAACTACTGCCCTGCCAGACCAACATTCCCCCTGACAAGCCACCCACTACCCACCTACCTATCCCATCAGCTTGTTGGAAAGAGCAAGATCTTCAGCTGCTTCCAGAGTGTTAACTGATCTGTCTCCATGCACAAGCAGATGGCAAGGCATTCCAAAGGACTGGGGCTGCCACGGAAAAAAAAACATACTCTCCAGAGCTGCAGGCGAACCTTGGTAGGCCCCGAGATGATCAACAACTGTGCCCCTGTAGACCAGAGAGTCCGCCTGGGCTGATACTATCATACCAACTCCTATAGATAACAGGGCCCTGAGCCCCATAACAATACTGGGGGATTCTGATTAAGGGCTGGGGAAGTTTAGAAGATGCTGATTGGGATTAAGGAGTGGGTTCAGGATGCTCTCCTAGGCTTCCGCGGCTAGTATCATGATCTTTGCAGTTTTCTGGGTCATGATCCGAAGACTGCAAAGATTGGTTCAGGATGATGACTAGAGAATCAGTATTTTTTTTTTTTAGTGCAGCGGGCCACAGTAAATGCATCGGCAGATAGTGCTGATGCACATATCACACTATCTCATGATGCATCTACTATGTGGTAAACTCTGGAGTGGAGGAGTAGTCTAATGGTTAGAGCACTGATTTGGTAACCAAGAGAGGCTTTGGTTCCCACTAGCACTCCTTGTGGCCTTAGGTAAGTCACTTAATCCTACAGTGCCTCAGAAGAAAGGACTGGCAATCTGCTTCTGGTCACCCTGCCAAGAAAACCCAGAAGCTGCTGAGTCAGCACTGACTCACTGATGCACATTGCATTTTGCAAACTCTGTCCTGCCATGCCCCCCAACAGTTACCACACAGACTTTGTCCTTACCAAATGTTATTTTTTGTTGCTAGTATGCAGTAAGTACAAAAATATACTGCATCTTAGTAAATAGGCTCCAGAGTAGATCACATGGATACCAAATTGCATAAGCCACATTAAAGGAGCCACAGAGGAAAAAAAAATATATATATTAGGCTTAGAGGTGGAAGGACTGAAAATCTATTTGGCCTTGCTAGCTTGTGGACATGTTTGTTGTTGTTGTTGTTGTTGTTAAGTGCCGTCGAGTCGGAGTCGACTCATGGTGACCCTCTGGATAGCTATCCTAAATTGTGTTCGGTCTTCAGTCAGGTGACTCATTGTTGCCAGACTGGTACCTGTGGCTGCTGTTATTGTATCGATCCATCTCATTGCTGGCCTTCCTCTTTTGCGTTGACCTTCTATCTTGCCAAGCATAATGTCTTTCTCTAATGATCTCTCTCTTTGCATGATGTGTCCAAAGTATGAAAGTTGAAGTCTTGTCATCTGAGCTTCTAAAGAAAGCTTAGGTTTGATCTCCTCTAGTACCGACTGGTTTGTTCTTCGGGCAGTCCATGGTATACACAGTATTCGCCGCCAGCACCATAATTCAAAGGCATCAATTTTCTTCCTATCTTTTTCACTGTCCAGCTTTCACATCCATATGATGTTATTGAAAATACCATGGCTTGAACAAGTCGAATCTTTGTATGGAGAGAGACATCTCTGCTCTTGAGAATCTTATCTAGGTCTTTCAAAGCCATTCTGCCAAGAGCAATGCGTCGTCTGATTTCTTGACTGCTTGTTGCTTCTTTATTGACAGTTGATCCAAGTGGGTTAAAGTTGTTCACAATTTCAATTTCTTCTCCTTCAACAATGAACCTGTTGATTATGCCAGTTGTCATGATCTTTGTCTTCTTTACATTAAGGTGCAGGCCCATTTTGAGACTATGTTCTTTGATTGTGAGAAGCAAATGTTTCAGATCATCTTCACTTTCAGCCAGTAATGTGGTATCATCAGCATAGCGAAGGTTGTTGATGAGTCTTCCACCAATCTTCACACCTCTGTTGTCTTCATACAATCCTGCTTCTCTGATGATTTGTTCTGCATATAAATTAAACAGGTAGGGGGAAAGTATGCAGCCTTGTCTTACACCTTTGCTTATTTTAAACCATTCTGTTTCTCCTTGTTCCGTTCGAACTGTTGCTTCTTGATCAATGTACAGATTGCGCAAGAGAACGATCAGGTGTTCTGGTATACCCATGCTTCTTAATGTGGCCCAGAGTTTCTCATGGTTTACACAGTCAAAAGCCTTGCTATAGTCGATAAAGCACAAATAGATATCTTTTTGGTATTCTTTAGTCTTTTCAAGGATCCATCTCACATCCCCAATGATGTCTCTCGTTCCTCGCCCTTTCCTGAACCCTGCTTGCACTTCAGGTAGTTCTTGTTCCAGGTATGGTTGTAGTCTCTTTTGAATAATCTTCAGTAGAATCTTGCTGGCATGTGGGATCAGAGCGATTGTGCGATAATTTTCACAGTCAGTTGGATCATCTTTCTTTAGTATTGGTATAAACACAGATCTTTTCCAGTCAGTTGGCCATGATGTTGTCTTCCATATTTCTTGGCAGAGCCTTGTGAGTACGGTAACAGCTGCATCAGATTGCTGCAATACTTCTATGGGAATGCTATCAATGCCTGGTGCTTTGTTCTTTGATAAGGCTTTCAATGCTGCTTCAACTTCTTCTTTCATCACCAATGCTTCCCGATCATAAGGTACAGGTTGAAACAGCTGTTGGTCCACTTGATCTTTATCATATAAAAACTCTGTATATTCCTTCCACCTTTTCTTGATCTTCTCAGCATCATTCAACATAGAACCTTGAGCATCTTGTAACATTCCAATTCGAGGCTGGAACTTTTTCTTTAACTCTCGTAGCTTTAGGAAAGCCGATCTTGTTCTTCCTCTAATAGTTTCTGCTTCTATTTCCCTGCAAGTGTCATTGTAGTACTTTTCCTTGTCCTGTCTTGCTGCACGTTGGAAATCTCTGTTGAGTTCTGCGATTGTCTTTCTTTCTCCTCTGGCTTTAGCTTCTCTGCGTTTCTGGGCAATTTTCAGAGTTTCTTCCGTCATCCATTTTGGCCATTTTTGCTTTTTCACCTTTTGTAGAGACTTCTCGCTTTCTTCCAACACAACCTTCTTGATGTCATTCCATAACTCTTCCGGAGCTCTGTCATTTGTATCTAAAGCAGCAAATCGATTTTGCAGGCAGTCTTTAAATTCCAGTGGTATATTCTCAAGGTCATATTTTGCTGCATTCATGAGTGGTTTGCCCTTTTTCAACTTTAGCTTGAGTTTGCATACTAGTAGTTGATGATCCGTACCACAGTCAGCTCCAGGTTTTGTCTTTGTTGATGTTACAGAGCTTTTCCATCGTTGACTTCCACATATGAAGTCAATTTGATTTTTATATAATCCATTCGGTGAAGTCCATGTGTACAGTCGCCGCTTGTGTTGCTGGAAGAAGGTGTTTGAGATGAATAGATCATTGGTCTTGCAGAATTCTATCAGTCTTTCTCCAGCTTCATTTCTGTTGCCAAGTCCATATTTTCCAACTACTTTGCCTTCTTCTTTGTTGCCAACTTTTGCGTTCCAGTCACCCATGACTATCAGAATATCCTGTTTGCATGTTCTGTCAATTTCAGCTTGTACTTGTTCATAGAACTCTTCAATTTCATTCTCTTCTGCAGCTGTTGTTGGGGCATATACTTGAATTATAGTTGTGTTGATAGGCAATCCTCATAGACGAATAGAGATTAAGTGTTCGCTGACTGCATTGTATTTCATTACAGTTCTTGCAAGTTTCTTCTTTATTATAAATGCAACACCATTTCTTCTTTGTCTTTCATTTCCAGCATAGTAGACCATGTGATCATCTGATGCAAAGTGCCCCATGCCAGTCCATTTCAGTTCGCTGACACCCAACAGATCAAGTTGTACACATTCCATTTCATTCTTGACCACCTCCAACTTCCCTTGGTTCATGCTTCGTACGTTCCATGTTCCAATGTGTAAGACATCTTTACAGCTTCTGACTCTCATTTCATGCGCAGCTACATCAGCAGTCAGACTTCCCGAGGGCTTTGATCCAACCACATCATAAATGCTGGCTTTACTCTGAAAAGTCTTCAGCTCTTCCCCAGTAGCTAGTTGAGTGCCTTCTGACCTGGGGGTCTCATCTTCCAGCACCATAGCACAATTTGTTTTGTTGTAACTATCCATTGGGTTTTCATGGCAAGATACAGAAGTAGATTGCCGGGCCTTTCTTCCGCGCAGTTTAAGTTTGGTGTTGTTGCCGTTGTCACAAAAATGTGATCCTCCGCCGTCAACACTGTCCCATTCTGCTGCTGCCCAGATGGGTGGTTTTGTCTTGGTCTGGCACCTCAGCTGAGACCTGTCCATCTTGGGAGACCCTGCCAGTAGTTAAACTACCGATAGTTTAGCTCTCAGCATCACTGATGCACGCATGCCCTCACAGCACGACAAGCTGCAAACCAAGTGAGAGTGGACATGTTTATGTTTGTTTATTGTTTATTTATCATTTGCTATACCGCCCCCCATTACAGCGGGGTTGTTTACAATGCAAAAAAAAAAAAAAAACAATATACAGAAAAGGAAAAGAAGTTACAATCTTCATCGAGAAAGGAGAGAGATGAAAAACTTCAAACATTTAGGCTCAACTTAGGGTGGGTAGGAAGGACTCAGGAGGGGAGATTAAAGGCAGAGGAGAAGAGATGGGTTTTCAGTAGGGAGCAAAATTTGTGGTAGGACTCCTCCAGTCAAAGGGCGGAGGGCAGAGAGTTCCACAGGGAGGGACCGATGTAGAAGAAGTCTGAATGTCTAGTTGATTGAAGGTGTGCTTGTGAGGGAGATGGGAGATATAAGCGATTCATGTGGATGGAACGGAGACTACGAGAAGGCGTATGAAATGTCAATAGATCAGTCAGGTATTGGGGTCTGCGGGAATAGATGGCATGATGCACCAAGATAAGGATCTTAAATTGTATCTGGAAATCCAATGGTAACCAATGAAGATGTTGAAGGATTGGTGAAACGTGGTCTCTGGAGGAGGCATGAGATGCCATCCTGGCTGCAGTGTTTTGCAGTAATTGCAACCTACAACATTGGTATTGAGGCATGACAATTGGAATGGAGTTGCCAAAGTCTAGTCTGGAAATGGCCAACGAGAGAAGAAGAGTGAGTAAAGCCTGTGAGGAAAGGAAGGGCCGAATTGCGCGGATGCATCGAAGGAAGAAAAATGAACGCCGTGAGACCTGAGAGATATGATCATTAAATGAGAGGTTACTATCTAGGATAATACCTAGGTAACGAAGTTTGGTCACAAGTGTGATTGGAGTACCTGTAAAGGAAGGAACGGGTGGTGGACAAGTAGAACCGTGAGAGAACCAGATTGCAGCTGTTTTGGAGATATTGAGGATGAGGCAGTTTACCGAGAGCCATGTGGTGACTGAAGAGAGGCATTCATTAAGGCGGGTGATATCTGGGTGAGAAGAAGAGGTATGGTGCAGGAGAAAAAATGTTGTTGGCATAATAATAAGTGGAAATGCCTAACTGCTGGATTAACAGAGCCAGTGGAGCTAGAAACACATTAAACAATAGGGGGGCTAGCACTGAGCCCTGCGGGACACCACAGCCAAGTGAAAAATGTGCTGTGGTGGAGGAGCTGGAGGTGACTGCAAATGAGCATGATTAGAGAAAAGAGTGAAACAAGTGGTAGACGGTGCCCTGAAGACCCGCATCCCGAAGTCTGGAGAGAAGAAGAGTATGGTCGACTAAGTCAAAGGCAGCGGAGAGATCTAATGACACTGCCACTGTAATATCACCGTGATCGTGTGAGGAGTGTATTTCATTCATGACAGCGGTGGCAATAGAGTGTATGCTATGGCCTGGCCAAAAGCCGGATTGACAGGGATGGAGAATCTAGGTGATGAGAGAGCTGAGAGAAGACTGCTTTCTCTAAGAGCTTCGAGGTGAATGGCAAGTTGGAAACGTGGTGGTAGCTTGCTGGAATAGAGGAATCAAGGGAGGGATTCTTCAGTAGAGGACTGACCAAGGCATGCTTCCATGGATGAGGAAAGGACCCAGAGGAAAGGCTAGTGTTAATAATGGTAAGTAGTGGCGAGAACAGGCCTAGTGAAGGCTCAGATAACCAAGTGGAAGGTATGGGTTTTAGCGGACAGGTGGTTTTGTGAGTAGTGGAAATAAGTTTAAGGAGTTCTGGGGATGTGAGAGGATAGAGGTTAGCCCAGAAATGGGAAAGCGGGGAGGATGGAGGTGGGGAAATAGGAGGAGGGGAAGATATCGCTGGGGGGCAAGAAGGAAGAGAAGAACGCAAATCCTGGACTTTAGCAGAGAAGAAGGATGCTAATTGAGTAGGGCTGGGAGCCTGAGCAGAGGAGGAAACAGTATTAGATGGGGAGCGAGAGTGTAGCTGAGAGAGAGTCTGGAGAGTAGAAAATAGGTGGCGAGACCTGTTAGGGGCAGAAGTGATAGCTTCTGAGTAAAAAGCATGCTTGGCCTGGTGAATACTCGCACGGTACTGTGAATGACAGGATTTGAAATATTGAAAAGCTGCGGGTGATCGATTTTTACTCCAGAAATGCTTGGCTCTACGCAGATGGGAGCGGTGTAGTCTGAGTCCTGCGTGAAACCAAGGATGGCGAACAGCAGGATGCGGAAGATGAGGCTGTAAAGGTGCAACCTGGTCTAGAGCATGAGAGAGCATAAAATTCCAAGTATCAACTTGAGATGTGGGAGAGAGTGATGAAAATCATAGGGAAGGAGCTGATGTACAGTGGGAAAGTTCTGTAATGTTATAGAATTAATACAGCGAGAAAGTTGGGGCGGCAGGGAGGAGGTGCTGGAGGATGGCAAGCTGGGAAAGGGATTAAGCCGTATATATTGCAAAGAAAAGGCAAGACAGAAATGATCAGACCAGGGGACTGGTCTGTGGACAAATGATGACAGATGGATTGGAGAGTTTTGTGGGGTAATGACTAAATCTAAAATGTGGCCAGCAGCATGAGTAGGGAAACTGGCATGTTGTGTCAGTGACAGATCATGCAAGAGTGAGACAAATGTGGTGTCCCTAGATTGAAATCTCCAAGTAAAACTAGTTGAGGAAATTGTAAAGATATGTCATAAATGGAGGAAAGAAGGGATTCCTAGAGAGGGGGAGAAAGTGAGGGGAGGAGTAAATGAGGAGAAAATAGAGAGCTGGGAGAGAGTCCAAACGTAAAAGAAGGGACTCTGGGTATCGGAGAGAGGAAGAGGATATTTGAGCTATTGGGGTCGAGGAGCGATAAACGATCGCAACTCCGCCACCTGACCGACCTACGCGGTATGGAAAGAGCAGCATAGTTTGGAGGCAGGCATCATGCCAAAAGGGGCTCTTCACCCTCTTTTAGCCAGGTCTCAAGTATAAATAAAGCATCTAATGATTCTTGTTTAATGAGATCATGGATCAGGACTGAACACTTACCGCATAGGAAATGGCCCACCATTTTAGGTCTATGGAGGGTCGATATGGGGTTCAGGGTTGAGGGAAAAAGATGGCTCCTGAGGTTTCTACCCTTTCTGTAAGCCCTTTATGCTACTCTCACTGAAACATTCATGGTTTTGCACAATACACCAATGTTTTCTAATGATGTTTTAAAGTTCAAATCTTGATTGAAATTCTACAGCATCAAAACCAATCACAAAAATGCATACATTTCTTAGAAGAACACTAAGTTAAGAAAAACAACAAAACAGGAAGCATAAAACAACAACAACAACAAAATAAAACAATACAATAGAGTGTATCAACTTATAATGACCCTTTTTGTGTAAATGTGCCACATTATAGCTGCACTGGACCTCAGATTAACTTAACCTTATCAACAGTTCCATTATTTTCTGCTGCATACAGCTTGAACTAATAAGTCTCATAAAGAGTATTCTACCAGAAAACATACTCTTTCTAATCACTATAGACCACCGTTAGGCCAAAAAGAGTATGAAATCCAACATGACTTTAGTAGGTTTGGGAACAGAAACATTCAGACAAGCTGGCCTGAATATTTCAAGTTTGAAGGACAAGCTTCACCTCCATATTCAACAATAGTTTGATCTGACCCCACACCTCAGACCAGAATTGTCTTAGCCTAGAGCAAACAAATAGCATATGCCGAAATGTGCCCAGTTCAGAGTGACAACTCCAACACAAATTAGTGGCCTTCTTTTCTGCTGTATGGGACTTAATTGGGGTCCACACTGCTTTGTGGTTCAAGAAAAAAAGTGACAGGAGGACCTGGCTGACAGAATTGGTCTGTTGACCTTACCCCACAACCACACCTATTGAATGTTTGAAAGGATTCAACTGGTATCATGTCCTCAAATCCTTTGCAGGCTAACACATGTTGCCTTGGCCTATGAACATAAAAAATTGTTATGAGAATCTGGGTGCCCCAAAGATTCCATCCTCCTGCAAAACTCAATAAGTTTTGGCTCAGCGCCAAGTAGGGTCACATCAGCAAAAGATGATTTAATGCAGTGCCAAAGTTGAGCATAGACAAACTGCTGAGTCTTTAAAAGCACACAGATCTGCAAAAACAGTCAACTCTAGGGCATAATGGGCCTGATATTCAAAGATCCTTACAAGGTAACTTCCTTAGTTACCCATGTAAGGGCCGTATCCAGGATATTCAGAGGGCACCTGCACGGGTAGTGCCCTTTGAATATCCCAGCTACGTCCCTAACACACCCAGATGCTATCTGCATAGCATCAGGACATGTTAGGGACTTCCGGGGTGGAGGAAGGAGCTAGCAGCAATTTTCGATGCTACCCGCATAGCCCTCTGTGCCTTAAAGATAAGCAAGGACAATAGGGGCGGGGCTCCAATACTGCATGGAAGTCACTACCCTGCTTAGTAAACATACCCCATAGTCTAACCACTGGGGCAGTATAGAGCATCTCAAACATATGAATAAAGGGTTGACCAAACCCAAACTGCTCCATATCTATAAACAAATAATCCCACTCAACCCTATCAAAGGCTTTCTCTGCATCCAGGTATAGAGCTGGTGCCAAAATATTAAACAAATTAGCCGAATGAAGAATATGACAAAACAAATACATAATTAGCTGCATAAAACCCCCTTATTTATTTATTATTAGTATTTAGCTCAAATCTTTCCAGTAGTAGTTCAAGGTGAGTTACATTCAGGTACAGTAGTTATTTCCCTGTCCCCGGAGTGAACTATATCCGCAATAACAATGGCTAGGCATATTGCCAAACATTTAGCATAAATCTTACAATCACAATTAAAGAGGGATATCAGACAGTAGTTGGAACAGTCAAGTATGCCCTATTCAGTTTGCTCACAAAGATGACAATTTTATTTTTTTTATATTCTCTTATATACTGTGCTATTCTGCATCAGTGTGGTTTACATTGAACAAACTGAAATTACATTGAACAGGGCATTATAACTTGGAGATAACTATTTTACAGGGAACATGGGCTATGGAAGGTTAAGTGGCTTGCCAAGGAGCACCTGTGGGACTAGAAACCCCAGTCCTTCCGGCCCAAGGTTGCTGTCCTCTAGTGGGATTTGAACCCCCGACCTTCCGGCCTGAAGTACCTTGCCCCAAGGACAAGGGCTTCTGTACAGATACCTGTAACAGTGTCCTTTGATTGTAGTTCCTAAAAAAGCCTTACAAGCTTATCAGATAAGATTCATGAAAAAGTTTTATAAAACTCAGCAATAGAGCCATCACTCTGAGAGCTTCCCTACAGTTAAGTTGCTTTATAGCAGCTGATACCTCTTGTTCAAAAACTGGGTAATCTAATTATGAAGCCTGCACCTTGCTAATCCATGTTAATTGCAACTGGTCCAAAAAAATGATCAGCACCATTTTAGAGATGGGCTCATCTGACCTTTAAAGAGCTGAAAAAAATTCCAGAAATTGTTCCACAATATCCACATCCTTAGAAAGAATGCAATCATCCCTGTGAATTGCACAAATATGACGAGACTTTCATTTTGCTTTTAAAAAACTAGCTAAAAATCTATTCACTTTGTTGCCTCAACATAATATTGTGCATTAGCCTGGAAAAATGCTCGAGGCCGCGGGCCCGGTCCCGTGGCCGTCAGTAACCTGGGCCCGGGCCCGGCCTCGGCCTCCAGTATGTGAGGGGGGCGGGGGTGAGAGAGAGGAGGCCGTGCGTGCGGCATTCGAAATCGCTCCGTCGCGTTGTCGGAGCGATTTCATTGGCCGCGGGCTGAAGGGGGCGGAGCAGTGTCTGCGAGGAGCCGCGTGGCCGTCTCCTTCTTGCCGCGGCTCCTCGGGAATCGGACGCGTTTGCGTTGTCGGGTCCGGTGAGTGGGGTGTTCTTGGGGGGTTATTGCGTTCGGGGGTGCTCCGGGGGTGGTTGTATTCGGGGGGGTTTGCTGGGTGGCGGGTCGCTGGCGGCGGGAGGAATATTATTACTCAAAAAAAAAAATAAAATAAAATAAAATAAAGGCAGCTTCCCCTGCCTCTGCAGCCAGCCGATCAGGGCAGGAGCACCGGTGGGAGGGCCAGAGCATAGCCGGTGGGAGCAAAGCCAGGGGGGCGTCGGATGGACTGGCTAGGGGGGGACTCGAGGAGGTCCCGGGGAGCGGGTGTTGCGCACGGGGCCAGAGCAGGCCGTGGGAGTTTGCGTGGGGCAACTAAGGGGGGCAGGGAAGTGTGGGGTAGGGGCTGTGAAGCGAGGGCTCTACCGGCTTCTGTAGCCGCGTTGGGTGGTACAGGGGAGGGGGGGCGGATGGGCTGGAGGGGGGGGCGGATGGGCTGGAGGGGGAGGGGCGGATGGGCTGGAGGGGGGGGAGCGGATGGGCTGAAGGTGGGGGAGCGGATGGGCTGGGGCGGGGAACGGAGGGGCTGGGGGGGGTGTGGAGGGGCTGGGGGGGTGTGCGGATGTGGCTGGGGGGCAGCGGATGGGCTTGGGGGGGGGTAGGGTGGGTTCAGGTCCCGGGCGTTGGCCCTGCGGGGGGGGCCTGTGCGCTGGGTGGCACGGGAGCCTAGGGGCCCCCTTTTCGCAGGGGAGGGGGCGGCCGGGTTTGCATGGAGAGGATGGGGCGGCCTGGTCCTCGGTGTCTGAGCAGTCTATGGGTGTGGGCACATGGAGGGGGGGGGGCTTGGGGAGGGGATTGGTGGGGGGGCCGGTTTCCAGAATGGCAGAGGGCTGCTTCCCTGGGGAGCGGCGGGCTGGGCGGCCGGGGGGTTGGGGGTCCTCGGGGTTTGGGGGTGTAAGGAGGGGGAGCTGGGTGGGGGGTGGGGCCTTAGGGGATGGCTCCTCCGGGGGTTGGGGCTCCTCCATCCCCGTGTGTTGGTTCTCCTCCCTCCCCGTGTGTTGGTTCTTCTCTCCCTCTGCAGGTTCCCGGGAGTGCAGTGGCGGCAGCAGGCAGTGTGGGAGTCGGCTCGACAGAGAAGTCGCGGAGCTTGGGCCAGACCAATCCGATCTCTGTGGAGCGGACGGGGTCCACCTCGGTGTTGCAAGGGACGCCGGAGCTGGCTGCGCTAGGTGAGTGTACCGGGAATACGGTTGGGGGGGTGGAGCCGTCGGGTGAGGGTGCGCCACTGGCACATAAAGCCTAAGCGTCGCGGATGCAACGGCGGCATCATCGGCGGAGGGCGTCGTCTTCGTCCTCGTGGTCATCGGATACTTCCTCGGCGGCCTCCACGGTCGGGCCGCAAGCAGGTGAGGGGGCGGAGTCCTCGCTGATGCGGTGGGCGGCGTTGTGGGAGAGTGTTCCGCGCAAGTTGAGGTGACGGATCGTAGCGTTACGTCGATATTCCGGCTGCTCGATGGGTAGAGACGCTCGGGGGAGAGTCGCGAGAAACGTAAGGAGGAGGAAAAGGCGGGGAGGGTGCGAAAGGTGTCCTGGAACACCTTAAAAATTGGACCTGGGTGTAAGGGGCATGAGGACCCGAGTCGGTACGGTGAGCTGCTGGCTTATGCTGACGCTATCGTGGCGGCGTCCTGGGCGCACGAAGGTTGGGCCTGGCTTACTTACGAAGAGGAGTTTTGGGATATGATGGAGGAGATTCGGCAGCTGTCGAGGGGAATGAAGGATTTTAATCCTCGGGGGGGGCAGGTCCGGTTAGGGCATCAGGCAATGCAGCTATGCCGGGCTTTCGGTCCTTTTGGCCAGCGGGCCCGGGGCCCGATTCGAGAAAAAGCGCAGCGAGCTGTCTCGGCGGAGACCTTTGTTGGCGCTTCAATGAACCGGACTGCAAGTTTCGGCGCACCCGCCGGCGTTGTGGTGCCTGTCACACGGCCGTCAAATGTAGCCGACGGACGGTGCTGGGTTTGCCGGCGGCGGGTAGGTGAAGAGGGTAGCGGGGGGGCTGGCGCCGACCCCCCTTCGGATTTAGGCGTTGCAGCTGTGGTTGGGGCTTTATGCGGGTAGCAGGCACGGTGAGGCGGACAATAGGTGGTGGGCGGGGGGTTTTTTCCGAGGGCTTTCGTTCCCATTTCAAAGGGAGGTCCGGGATGTGGCGGGGGGGGGGAAAGGCGAGTGCGGTGAGGCTGCTGGCGGAGGTGGCCCGCACGACGATCGCGGCGGAGTGCGCGCTGGGCTGAGTCGCAGGGTCATTTGACCGGCCGCCCTTTGCGCCGTTTATGGTTTCTCCGCTGGGGGGTTCTCCCGAAGAAGGAACCGGGGCATTATCGGCAGATACACAATCTGTCTTGCCCCCCTTGGGGCCTCGGGGAACGACCACATTCCGCGGGAACTGTGCTCGGTGCGCTATGCCTCCTTCGATGAGGCCTCGGAGCTGGGGCGCCAATGCGGTAAGTGGATTTGCTGGCGAAGTCGGACATTGAATCTGCCGTTCGGATTTTACCGGTTCCCCCTTCCGCCTTCCCCTCGCTGGGAGTTCGTTTCGATGCTCAGTATTATTGCGATAAGTGCAGGCCATTGGGTTGTGAGATCTCGCGTGCTTGCTTCGAGGCCTTCAGCTCGTTTTGCACTGGGTGCTGGTGCGGAGGTCGGGGCGCCAGAGTATCGTGCATTATGTCGACGCTTTTGTTCGTGGGGCCTGCACGGTCCGCAACCTGTGGATCCTGGCTGGGGCTTTTCCTGGGCTTGGCTGAGGAGTCGGCATCCCTTTGGCGGAGGGTAAGACAGTGGGGCCGGTGACGTGTCTTTCGTTATTGGGGAGCGAGATCGACTCAGTGAAGCTTGTGGTATGTTTACCTACGGATAACATAGAGCGACGGCGGTTGTTGGTGGCAGAGGTGGGCTCCGCCTCGAAGGTGGCGCTAACGGATCTTTAGAGGTGGGTCGGCCACTTGAATTTTGCTTGCCGAGTCATTGCAATGGGAGGCCGTTGGCGTGGAGGCTATCCTTCGTGATGGCCGGCGAGCGCTGTGGGTATCATCGTATCCGGGCGACGTCGGGGATGCGAGCCGAATTGCGGGTGTGGGATGCGTTTCTGGGGGGTCTAACGGCTGCTCGGTGTGGCGGTCTGCGGTACTATCCCATCGGGATGTGGAATTGTTTTCGGATGCTGCCGGTAGTTCGGGTATGGGAGGGTACGGCCCTGGTTCATGGTGTGTGGCGCCGTGGCTGGCATCCTGGACGGCGAAGGGGTGACGCGTAACGTGACGTTCCTGGAATTGTTCTCCCTTAGGGTGGCCTTCTGGGTATGGCCGGAACGGTTTGCGGTATCAGCGGGTGGTTTTCAGGTGCGACAACGCCGCGGTGGTGCAAGTCATCAATCGGCATCCGCCCAAGTGCCCGCGGGTAGCTGCTTGAGGTGTGTGTTGGGCTGGCCGGCCTTCGTCTCAATCTCCCGGCTCGGGCACGCCATGTGCCGGGTGCTCAGAATGCTATTGCGGACGCTCTGTCTCGTTTTCAGTGGAAGCCGTTGCGGGCGTTGGCCCCGGGGGCGGACGAGACCGCGGCGTTGGTGCTGGAGCACCTTTGGCGGAGGGGGGACGTGGGATTGATCTTCTTGTTGCGGTCCGATGGGGCAAGGCGGGAGAGGTGGTAGAGTGGAGGATGTCTTGGCGGGTTCCTTTATAGCGTGGGCACGCGAGTCCGGGTGGTCCCGGTCGGCGGCGCGGGCAGCGTTGGCCGGTTTCTCCTTGTTTCAGCAGGGCGGCAGCTGGGGCAGTCCGGGTGCCCTTTATGGGGTGAGGCGGCTATTGGCTGGGTGGGCGCGAGCGCAGCCACCGGTCCCGGATTGGCGCCGTCCCGTGACTCCTGAGGCCTACAGGAGGCGCGAGTGCGGATATTTTGTGGCCCATTCGCAGACCGACCTGCAGGTTTTAGGCAATTCTGGGTCTGGGATCCTGTCCGGTGCAGAACTTGGCGTCTTATTGGCGTCAGCGACCGGTTCTGGCGGGTGGTTTCTTCTGTCACAGGGACTGGAGTGTGGTTACCCAGTTTCAATTTATGGCGGTGCTCCGCCGGGCCTTGCGGCGTCTGGGCTTGGATGAGCGAGAGTATGCGTCTCAAGCCTTCCGGATAAGGACGGCGACGAGCGCTGCTGATGCTGGTCTGGGGGTGAGGTGGTTCAACGGATCGGGCGATGTGCCATCCGGGGCCTACGCAGGCTATGTGCGCCTGGACCAGTTGTGAGTTGGGGTGCTGGGGAGGGGTGGGGGGTGTGGGGGGGTGCTAATGCTGTGTTTCTTTTTCAGGTGTACTGCAGGGCGGGCTTACATGGGGGAAGGCACGGGGCCCGCTAGGCTTATGCTGGATTCTTGGACAATTTCCAGTTGGTTTGGCTGGACGAGCGCTCCTTCCATGGATTCGGGGGCATGCGGAGCGACGACAGCGCCAGTGGGACTACTGATACATCTTGGTGGGCACGATCTCTCCAGTGGGACGTGCCGGCAGCTCATTCGAGCGGTGCAGCGGGTCCTTCGGGCGCTGCAGGAGCAGTGGCCAGACATGGCAATCGTCTGGTTGGACATCATCCCGCGGCCGGCCTGCCTGCCTCAGCGACGGTGGCTGAGTGGGCTAGCAAAGGCAACAGGCAGATCGGCCGTTGGTGGCAGCAGGCCGGGGGAGGGCAGGTCCAGCGCCCTTGGGCGGACCACCAGTGTGCTGGACTGTGCCGTACTGACGGGGTACACTTGTCCCCGGTCGGACAGGACTTATTGCTTAATGATTGGCAGGAAGCACTAGTATGTATTGGTCGCAGCTTTATGGGGGGGGCGGTGCGAGGATAGTGAATACCTCGCACCGGTGGCGGGGTACAGAGCCAGCGCTCGCAGGAGCGGCGCGGGCTTGAACTGGTTTACGAGCAGTGGGGGCGAAGTGTTCCTGGGGGTGGGGCGAGACAGCCCGGTTGGGGGTCTCGGCCCGGTAGCGGGGGGGTGGGAGCCGGCCTTTGCTACTAGTATGGCGAGGCAGGCGGAGGGGTTTGGGGGGGAGGAGGATGCTCCGCCTTGCTACTAAGATGGCGGGTGGGGGGGCATCCTCCGGCAATGGGGTGTGGGGCTGGGTTATGTTGGATTGTTTTATATTCAGGCCCGTGTTGGGTCGGTTGTTACTGGTGTAAATAAAGCTGCGACCAAATGTTTGTACCAAACTACAGTTGTTGGTGAATTTGTGGGGGAATATTATTGTGGGATGCTAAGACATGGGAAGGAGGCGAGGAGGGCCTCCGGGTTACCAGAGTTAATGCTCGAGGCCGCGGGCCCGGTCCCGCGGCCGTCAGTAACCTGGGCCCGGGCCCGGCCTCGGCCTCCAGTATGTGAGGAGGTGAGAGAGAGGAGGCCGTGCGTGCGGCATTCGAAATTGCTCCGTTGCGTTGTCGGAGCGATTTCATTGGCCGCGGGCTGAAGGGGGCGGAGCAATGTCTGCGAGGAGCCGCGTGGCCGTCTCCTTCTTGCCGCGGCTCCTCGGGAATCGGACGCGTTCCCACCCGCCCGCCCATTATGGAGGTGGTTTTGAGATGTTGCAGCTGGTGGGGGCGGGGTACAGAGCCAGCGCTCGCAGGAGCGGCACGGGCTTGAACTGGTTTACGAGCAGTGGGGGCGAAGTGCTCCTGGGGGTGGGGCGAGACAGCCCGGTTGGGGGTCTCGGCCCGGTAGCGGGGGGGGTGGGAGCCGGCCTTTGCTACTAGTATGGCGAGGCAGGCGGAGGGGTTTGGGGGGGAGGAGGATGCTCCGCCTTGCTACTAAGATGGCGGGTGGGGGGGCATCCTCCGGCAATGGGGTGTGGGGCTGGGTTATGTTGGATTGTTTTATATTCAGGCCCGTGTTGGGTCTGTTGTTACTGGTGTAAATAAAGCTGCGACCAAATGTTTGTACCAAACTACAGTTGTTGGTGAATTTGTGGGGGAATATTATTGTGGGATGCTAAGACATGGGAAGGAGGCGAGGAGGGCCTCCGGGTTACCAGAGTTACTGACCTTCCCACCATATGACATAGAACAGAGTGATAGTGAAATTTTAGCCACATTAAATCATTGAATATATCTCACCACCCCCCCCCCTCACCCCTCACTTATGCTGTGGTTCCACATTAAGGATAGCTGTCTCAAGATTTTAGAGTGCTAAGGTTATGTTTAGTCCTTTTTGCAGCGTAACTAATTATGATCCCTCTAAGATAAGCTTTGTAAGCATCCCAAACTGTCTCAAAGGTAGTCTCCCCAGGCCAATTTAAAAGGAAGAACTCCTTGATACTGTCTTTCATTAATTCTAGGAAATCTGCATCCTCCAACAGTGAAGAGTTAAAATACCAGCAGCAAACTGGGGAACATAGTAAATATGCCCCCCAAATCCGCAGGTCACCTAAATATAGACAGATGCCAGTTATTTCCATAGACCACTCAGGAATATAACTCACAAAACTGAACTCATACCTGAACCAGGCTAACAAACACCCCAAGCCAAACAGAGCTCAGTATCAATTAAGCGTATACGAAGCAACCACATTAACCAGCAGCAAGTGCTGAAAAACAAAGCTTCGATATAGGTGATGAGGATTTAACCTCAGTATGAAACAACTCATTCTCTCCTGCATCTAAAAAATATTCAGTGCACTAGCCCCAATACCCTAACATTCTTGTTTTAACACAAGCAACAAAATGAAAGATTCCCAAGATCAATTCACAGAAAGAATGAACAAAAATGGCACCCACTCACCCTGCCACTGCCAAATTCTAATTACAAACATACCAAGCTCACTCATGCTTTAGCCTCACAAAGAAAAAATACCAAATAACTAGAAGTCAACAGCAACATACTGTACTGTAGTGTCATGCTTATAAATTTCTCCAACAGTAATGGATCCTCAAAATAATGAGTAGGATTATTCAGAACTGTACCTAGCCCTGTGCGAGTGGTACAGCCGCACAGGGCGCAAAGGCTTGGGGGGGAGCACATTTCGGCTGCCTGCTGTTGCTCTGCTGCCACCACTTTTTCTTGTCTCAGTAGCAGAGGGGCAACAGCAGACAGCTGAAATGTGCCCCCTAAACCTGCGATGTCAGAGCAGGGAGAGACAGATTTGCTTAAAGTGTTGGCGCCTTGCAGATCGAGCACGCGCCCTCTCCTCCACCTCCATCCAGCCGCTTTCTGCTCTTTCCGTGTTGCCGGCGCCACCATGGAGAAAACAGAGGGTGGCAGCAGCAGGGTAAGAGCAGGCAGCGGTTGGACAGAGGTATGGGGAGGAGGGGGGTGCGTGCCCCATATACAAGTCGTACAGGGTGCAATTCTAGCTCGCTATGGCCCTGGGATTATTGACGGTGATTTCATTACCAGTGGAAAAAACAACTCATAGCTTTTACACAGACTTTTCAGTCATTATTGCAGCCTAAGAAATACTTTCTGAAGTTCCACTGTTGATTTTGTGGTCTGGAGTAGGCTGTATCTAGTGACCTTTCCACAGAATTGGGCCATGGGCTTACACACCACTTAAAATTTGTCTTGCTTGTGGGTATTGTAAGACTTTGACAAGGAGATTCTGTTGAAAGGCCAATGAGCCAATGAGCAGCCTGTTAGCACTCAAAGAGCATGTTCTATTTCCAATTCCTTTTCAAAGAATAACTTAACTATCTGAAGAATTAACTTCTCCAAAACACTGATCAGATCCTGCCTCTTGACTTTCTTTAGTAGGCCAATTATTCTTATATTATTATGATGACATCTTTGCCAATATCGTCTATGTCTCTAAGCAACTGTTCCAATAACTTAAGCTAACAGTTACTTGTACATTCTTCCACCTTTCTATTCTTTGATGAAAAGCAATAAAATTCACACTCATATTTGACTCTTCAGCCTGAACACATTATGTTGCTCTTTATTCTCTGTGATAATCACCTTGAGGGAAATCAGTTCATGTGTACTTGTCACAATAGAAGCCTCAAGGGATTTCACTGGAGGCTGCTTCTCCAGCATTAGCAGGTCCTGCTTTGACCTCTTTAACACAGGGACAACTATAAAGTTGTCCAACTTGCCCAACTTTGATGCCACCATCACTTTTAAGATAAAAATAATGCTTAGGGCATCAAAATCAGGTTGTGCAAACAGAATAAATACTTCATTTTTGGGAGCTTTCTCTTCAAACTGCCATCCATTTGGAATTTTCAAACACAATATTTTTAATGGCCTGCGTCATATAAGAAAACCAAAAAGACAGACAAACCTGGGTGTTTGCAGCTTGTCCTTTTGAACAAGGGATGCCTATTAGATTTACAGGTCCTTTCTGAACCTTGCTGGATGCATGCATTCCGGTATCCTCTGTCCCGAAACTGTTTTCTTGTTGCTATAGCCTGTTGTCAAACTTGCTAATAGTAGTGCATATACGTCTTGCTATTAGGCAATGATTTGTGGGGAGGTTATGGTTTAAATTACTTATAAGGTGTGAGTATAATGTAAAGTTTGTTTGTTTGTTTCTGTGGGTTCTTAGTAATAATTAAGTTTGTTGATACTCTTTGGTTTTTTCATATGACACAAGCCAGTAAAAAGATCATTTAGAAAGCACCAAGATATGTTAACTAAGCTGCGCTAAGCAGTTAGCATAGGTTTTAGTTTGCACTGACTGTTAGCATGGACTTGTGCTAATGACCACTGTGCAATAAAAACAGTCATGTGGTAAAATAACATTGTTAACTACATTGCCCAAGGCAGAATGGGCTGAGGGCGGGTTATAAGCAGAGATAGGGCATGGCAGTACTGACCGTAAATGTGGCAGGTTACTATGCGCTTTTGGGACTGCCACTAGCTTAGCTGTACTTAACAACTCAAGAGGTGGCTTTAAGTGCAGCAACACTACCAGCAGTCAGACCTGGCCACAGCCCAGATGAAAATAAACTTGATCCCCCCTGAAGCATTAACCCCTCCTGATCAGACCCCCCACAAGAATACCCCTTCCCAATCTAATCCCCCATCAATCTCCCCCAAGATCTGATCCCCAATGATTAAGAACATAAGAATATAAGAAATGCCATATTGGGTCAGACCAAGGGTCCGTCAAGCCCAGCATCCTGTTTTCAACAGCAGCCAATCCAGGTAACAAGTACCTGTCAGATTCCCAGAAAGGTGCACAGATCCCATGCTGCATATCCAAGAGATAAGCCGTGGATATCCCTGGTCCTCTTTAGTAATGGTTTATGGACTTTTTCTCCAGGCACTTGTCCAAACCTCTTTTAAAACCAGCTACACTAATAACTTTTACTACATCCAGAATTTGATTATGCATTGAGTGAAAAAATATTTTCTATGATTAGCTTTAAATGTGCTTTACTGTAACTCATTGCATGTTCTTTAGTCCTTCTACTTTTTGAAGGAGTACACAATCAATCATTATTTTATAGACCTCTGTCATTTCTCCTCTCAGCTGTCTTTTTTCCATGTTCCACCTTTTAAATCTTTCCTCACTGGGATATTCTTCCACCCCCTTTATCATTTTGGTGTCTCTTCTGCATACCTCTTGTAATTCTGCTATATCCTTTTTAAGATGCAGTGACCAGACTTGCACATACTATTCAAGGTGCAGTCGCAGAATGCAGCAATACAGAAGCATTATAATATTTTTGATTTTATTCTCCATTCCTTTCTTTATGATTCCTAGAATTTATTTGCTTTCTTGGCTGACACTGTCGGCAGAGGCAGTGACATAAATTACAATGAGGGGCCTCCAAACAAAATTTTGCTGAGGGCCCACCATTGTTGTGGTGGTGGCACCAGCGGCAGTAGAGCACCAAACTTACTTTGTCAAGTTTGCCATGCAGTGTGGATGTTATCCTGAGACTTCAACCCAGTGAGTAATAGATGCAGGGCACATGGAAGACTTACAAGAGCGAAGGAGCGCAGCAAACATTATAAAGTGTGTTTGTCTCCACTGCTCTGTGGGCCCCCTTTATGCCCAGGCCACCACGCATAGTGGAGGCTGCTTGGGCAGAATTTATGCCAATGAGCAGAAGGTTTCAATGTATTAGCCGCGATGTTGCCCTGGATCCTTTTTCTGTGTGGTAGTTCCTAACGTGAAACCTTGCATCATGTAGCCATAGTTTGGGTTGTTCTTCCCTAAGTGCATAACTTTGCACATGTCCAAATTAAATTTTATCTGCCATTTGAATGCCTAGTCTCCCAATCTATCAAGATCCTCTTGCAGTTTTTCACAATCCTCTGAATAATTTTTTTCATCTGAAAATCTGATCAGCTCCCTCATTATTGCCATTTCCAGGTCATTTATGAATATATTAAAAAGCAGTGGGCCCAACACAGACCCCTGGGGTACTCCACTATTAACCTTTCTCCACTGAGAAAATTGGCCATTTAGTCCTAATCTCTGTTTTTTTTAATCATTTCCTGATCCACAATAGTACACTGCCTCCTATCCCATCAGTTTTTAATTTCCACAAGAGTCTCTCCTGTAGTAAAGATCCTTCATTACCAGGCCCACTCCTCAACAAACCCCCTAGGAGAAGCCTTTTCCCCAAATGCCATCCCCTGATTTTTCTTTCATCCCTTTGATCCATCTGGAAATTATCCAGGGTATCATCAACACCACTACAGCACCTAATGATCCATGTCCAGCCTACTGGATCAGGACACTGCACAAAGAACTTAGTCCTACCCTAGCTCACATCATGAAGCTTTCATTCGCATCTGGAGTTTTCCCTACCTCGCTTAAACAAACCTCCATACGTCCTCTCCTCAAAAACAATCATCTGGATCCATCCAAGACGGAATCATATCGCCCGATTTCAAGCATACCTCTACTGTCTAAACTCATAGAGAAAGTTGTTCAAATACAGATGCAACAACATATTGATACAACAGCCCCTCTTGAACCTTATCAACACAGATTCCGGGAGGTGCACGGTGTAGAATCATTACTTACCATACTCTCCAACACATTATCCAGAGGCATAGATAAAATGGAAGATGGGTTCATTCTAATCTTCCTCGATATAGCCGCAGCATTTGACTCTGTCAACCATGATTTACTCCTCTCCAGACTTCAAGAAAAAGGAATTCAAGGACTTGCATGGGAATGGTGCAAATCTTATCTATCCAATAGTCTACAATATGTCAGAGTAGGACCATCAACATCGGAGCCTTTCCAGCAACAGCAGGGAGTCCCCCAAGGTTCCTCCCTATCTGCCCTACTTTTTAACATTTATATGCAGTCGATTTGCAACATTATCCGCTCATTTGACATCCTCAGCCTAATCTACGCATCCTGACATCTCCAAACTAGTCGACTGCTTCAACACAATTACCGACTGGCTCCTATCCCAGAATTTGAGGATAAATTTCAAGAAGACGGAGGTCTTATTTATCTCCAGAAACAAGAACATCTCCCCCCCTGCCACCTTGAAGGTACGAGATGCAGAACTCCCATGAAGATCAGCCATACGGTATTTGGGAGTCACACTAGACAACCAATTTAACTTTAAAGAGCATATAAAGAACATGACCAAATCCGTCTACAACAAAATTTTAACGTTAAGGCACCTTAAACCCCTACTAGCACCACAAGACTTCAGAACTATATTCCAAGCACTAGTAATCCCTCATTTTGATTATGCAAATATAATCCTTCATGGTCTCCCTAAGAGCACCCTTAACCCGCTCCAAATGGCCATGAATGCAGCAGCACACATTCTAAGCGGCACAGCCAGGAATGATCACATCACGCCCATATTGATGGAACTTCACTGGTTACCGCTACACAGCAGACTCATTTATAAAGCTCTACTCATAACCTTCAAGGCAATTAACCAACTGTCTCCGTCATCCATCTCAGCACTCCTCACAATCAATCCAAATAACAGGCTGAGAAGATCAGCAACCGCCAACTCTCTTACTATCCCTCGCGAATCCATAAAGTGTAATCAACTAACCAGGAACAGAGCCTTTGCATTCTACGCCCCGAGAATCTGGAACAGACTCCCCACACACCTCCGAGCAATTAGGGACCTTCCCCAATTCAGAAAAGCTTTAAAGCATCATTTATTCCTCCTTCATTTCTCTCACCTCATTAACCCCCCTACACACTAACATTCCTTTATCCATTCCTTTACTCTCACAACCTGCCTCATAACTAAGAATATACCTGACTACCACGCCAGGTACATCTCACTGTTTCCACATTCCTATACATGATTCACTATTAATTCTAACCTGTAAATATGTAAATAGTTCATAATTTAACTCTGTTATTTAACTCTGTTAATAGCTTATTAGTTTCTTCTTCCCCTTTCAATCCAAGTTTATTTTCCTGTTTCAATGTAAGCATTGATATCATTGTTCTGATGTAATGCAAATATTATTGTTTTATGTAAACCGCACTGACTCTGAATAGCACGGTATATAAGAATGGTTAAATAAATAAATATAAATAAATAAATAGTAAGACAGGGCAGAAACAGTCCCTACCCACTTCAGCTGTATAGCCACTGGGATTCAAATGGCAGCCATAACTCCTAGCGCTAGTCTTGCGGTACTTCTATTAGAGTCAATTTGACATGAAGGAGCAATTGTTC
Organism: Ichthyophis bannanicus; assembly: GCA_033557465.1. NCBI lineage: Eukaryota > Metazoa > Chordata > Amphibia > Gymnophiona > Ichthyophiidae > Ichthyophis > Ichthyophis bannanicus. The sequence goes on along the minus strand of CM066031.1, from coordinate 1,718,830,335 downwards.
TCATATGGCTGATGGATGCATAATGAAAGTATCCAGAACTACCTCTAGGAGTCATAGCTATTTTGAACACTGGCAGTTATGAAGTAGGAGTAGAGGTGGATCACTCTCAACCAGGGGGATGGGAGAGGATCAAGATAAAGTGTTTGGGGGAGCTTCTGCCTACATGGTATTAATGCTGGATCTAAAAGCCCTGCTGATACCATTGTTATCAACTAGTGTCTACAAACAGGTTTCCATCTCTTAAAGATCTTTGCCATAATGGAAATGGTGATAGCATTCTAATTTATAGGACTTTGAACTATTTGAGTATGCTGTCTGAAGATTTTAGAGGCTTATAATAATATGAGGTCTTCAGACATTCTCTGAAGACCTTGCTCTTTAAGAGATGCTTATCATTGTTTGGAAGTCTATATTGTTTGCCTTTAGGGTGGGTTTTATTGTATGCTGTATTATATCATTTTCTGGTGTTGCTTGTTTTGGGAATTGCATTATTTTTTAATTATAATTGTAATCTGCTTTGAACACACATATATGATAAAGCAAACAAGAAATGATTATATTAAAATTTTCTGATTTACATATGGTTCATACAATTGGTCCACAGTATTTGGAAGCTGACAAAAGGGAAAAACAACATTTGAAAGTCTTCATTTAGCTTTGATTCTTATTATATAGGTGAAAGAACGTTTACAATACTATGAGGCATGTTTGCTAAAGCGCATTAGCTGTCTTTGTGATTCTAACGCAGAATCGTCATGCCACGAAGACAGCTAACACAGGAGAAATGCAATTACTGCAGCTCTTTTTCAGTGATAGTTGCATTTCTCATTGTGGCTGCTTGAATGGGGGGGGGTGGGGTATGTTGGTGGAGAGTGGATGCTTCAATTTTGAGCAGCTATCGTGGGCGTGGCAGCAGCTCTTTCTGCAGGCTTCACAGATGCAGCTATTACTACCTCAATGGGTAGCAGTAGCTGCATCTGCAAAGCTGGCAACCTGCGATCCCCGGGTTTTCTCTGTAGTATCTGCAGGGGAAACCCTAGAAATGTCCCCCACACAAACCATTCGCACTTTAGTAAACATACCCATGACAAAATCATTAATGTATGAGATAAGGTTATTACGTTTTTATAGTCTGACATGTGTGGACATAAGCTTCCTGAGACATTAAAAAAAAAAAACGACTTAAATTAGCATTTTGGAAAACTCATTCTTGAACTAGGGAATTGTAAGCTGACTGTAGTCTTCTGGTTTTTTTTGAGGGTTTTTAATAGAAGCTTTTCCCACTTTCTATGTAGTTTACTATTTTCAAGTAATTTAGCAGCTATTTCCTTATTCTGTTTAGCATAATAAGAAATTATATTCCAGAAAAAGGCAGTTTCATAGGAACTTTGCTGTTTATTGGCTACATAACTAGATCAGCTCAACATTTTTATCATAATACATCCAGGAGTTATTTCTCCATTTACAGTATAGGAAAATGTTTCATAAATAAGTTGAGTCTGATCTAAAGTAAATGGAGATGTTAGGAATGCCTGTGCTTTGTTTTTGTGGGTGTTGTCTTTCAAGGTTATAAAGTACTGTAGTGGGAAATATTCAAGAGCATGTGAGAAACCTGCCACTGTGCCCATAGACAAGAGGATCATCAATTAGTTGCCAATATTTAAATAGGCTGCAGAGCAGAGACTGCATCCACCTTTCCAAGAAGTGTCAAATTATCTTCCACAGCAGACTGGCTAAGCTGCTGAAGATGACTTTAAAATAGATTTGTTGGGGATGAGTGAAAAAAGCCACCAGGTAACTGACAGCCCTCAGGTAAGTGAAACATTAAACACTTCTGTAGAAATTGGTAGAAGGGGAAGGAGTAGATAACATGAGAAGGGATCTAGCTAAGCTTGAAGAATGGTCAAAAATTTGGCAGCTGAGATTTAATGCTAAAAAATGCAGGGTCATGCATTTGGGCTGCAAAAAGCCAAGGGAGCAGTATAGTGTAGGGGACAAAGTACTTCTGTCCATGAAAGAAGAGCAAGACCTGGGTGCAATTGTTTCTGATGATCTTAAACATTCTCTAACACTGGCAAAATGTGCCCCTTCTTTTCTGCATACACTATTTAGACACCTACCTATGCACTCTTTAGTCACCTCCTATCTAGACTATTGCAACCTCCTCATTGCTGGTCTCCCTCTGAATCATCTATCTTCCCTTCAGTCTGTTCAAAACTCAGCTGCATGGCTAATCTTCCGCTAGCCTCAAGATACTCATATAACCCCTCTTCTCAAGTTGGTTCACTGGCTCCCTATTCATTTCCATATCCAGTTCAAACTTCTCCTGCTGACCTATAAATGCAGCTACTCCTTCTCCTCATAGTAAGCTCCATTTACCTGTACCATTTGTTTCCTTCCACTCAGATAATTTCTAACCGAGTCAATCACTTTAGGAACTCTTCCTAGGATGCTCAATATATTTATAAGTTGCCTGTGTCGAACGGTGTCAAAAGCTTTACAGAAATCTAAATACACCACATCTAGGACTCTCCCTCAGTCCAACTCTCTGGTCGCCCAGTCAAAGAAATTTATTAGATTTGTCTGACAATACATGTCCCAGGTAAAACCAGGCTGCCTCAGATCCTATTACTATTACTACTACTACTACTACTACTACTGGACATTTGTATAGCGCTATAAGACTTATGCAGCACTGCACAGACACGTGTAAAAGAGCTTACAATCTAGTGAAGACAGACAACACAATAGTTGTAGACATGGGATACATCTAGAGGAAATGGTAAGGAAACACAAAGGAGATCAGGTGAGTCAAGATTCAAAAGTGGTAGTGAAGAGGTGAGTTTTCAGCCTGGATATGAAAAGGGTCAAAGAAGGCGCCTGATATACAGACTCAGGTAGTTTGTTCCAGGCAGGAGTTGAGAGTTGAAAGGAGCAAAGTCTGGAGTTGGCAATAGAAGAGAAGGGCACAGAGAGAAGCAATTTGCCTGAAGAAGGGAGTTCTCGAGGATGGGTTTAGGGAGAGATAAGAGAGGAAGGTAGTGAGGAGCTGCAGAGTGAATGTACTTGTAGGAGAAATTTGAACTGGATGTGAAAACGGATAGGGATCCAATGAAGTGACTTGAGGAGAGAGATAATATGAACATGATGAGGCTGGTGGAAGAGTGTTGAACAGATTGAAGGGGAGATAGATGGAGATAGAGGGAGACCAGCAAGGAGTAGGTTACAACAGTCTAGATGGGAGGTGACTAAGGAGGGGATAAGTGCCTTAGTAATGTGTTCAGAAAGGAATAGGTGAATTTTATTGATGTTGTAGAGAAGGAAATGCCAGGTTTTAGCTATCAGTTGGATGTGTGTGGAGAAGGAGAGAGAGAGGAGTCAAAGATGAATCCAAGGTTGCAAGATGAGGAGACAGGGAGGAGAAGATAGTTATTTACAGAGACTGAGAAAGGAAGAAGGGGAGAGGAGGGTTTAGGGGGAAAAATAAGTAGCTCAGTTTTGGCCAAGTTCAATTTCAAATTGCAGTGAGACTTCGAAGTAGTAATGTCAAAAAGACAAGCGGAGATCCTGACGTGGATTGCTGGAGAGATTTCAGGTGTAGAGAGGTAGATCTAGGAGTCATCAGCATAAAGATGGTACCGAAAGCCATGGGAAGATATGCATGCACCAAGGAACTGGGTATAGAGAGAGAAAAGGAGTTGGACCCAAGACGGATCCTTGAAGTGCACCAACTGAGAGAGGGATAGCAGTAGAGGAGGATCTACCAGAACAAAGACTGAAAGAGCGATGGGAGAGATAAGAAGAGAACCAGGATACCAGAGCATCCTTAAAACCAAGCGAGAACAAGGCATCAAGGAGAAGGTTGTGGTCAACAGTGTCAAAAGCAGCAGAACGGTCAAGAAGGATAAGGATTGAGTAAAGGCCCTTGGATTTTTCCAGGAACAGATTACTGGAGACTTTGGTAACAGTTGTTTCAGTAGAATGTAAAGAACGAAAGCCAGTTTGTAGAGGATCCAGAAGGGCTTGAGTGGAGACAAAGTCAAGGCAATGGCAGTGAACTTCACATTCAAGTAGTTTAGAAATGAAGGGGAGGAGGGAGATGGGTCAATAGTGAGAAGGACAGGTAGGGTCTAGTGAGGTTTCTTGAGGAGAAGAATGATCACAGCATGCTTGAAGGCTGCAGGTAAAGTTGCAGTGGAGAGCAATAGGTTGAGAATATGAGGGACGGAAGTGACTACAGTGGATTAGATGGAGCTAAGGAGATGGGTGGGAATAGGATCAAAGGAGCAGGTAGTGAGTTTGGATGAGGAAAGAAGGTGAGTGGTTTCCTCCTCAGAGATCATAGAAAACTAAGAAAGGGTAGCAGAAGTAGGAGGAGAAAGTTGGGAGTGAAGAGGGTGAGGAGGGAATATAGATAACCTCAGGAGAATTGGAGTATGGTCTTGTTGATTTTTCCATGGAAATAGTCAGCCAGAGTTTGGGCAGAAATGGAGGGAGGGGTCAGAGGTGGAGGCACCTTAAGGAGAGAATTGAGAGTTGAAAGAAACAGCGAGGGTCAGAGGCAAGGCGAGGGTCAGAGGCAATAAGGAAATCGATTGGGCAAGTCTTGTGTGACGTCTTCTATGACGATGGTGGAGTTTCCCCTGAATAGTGGGGTGCTCCTACCGTCTGATTGGATCTTCGGCGATGATTGATGGATGATGCTAGCCAATAAGAAGATAAGTACCCTTTAAAGAACATACCGAACATGTGAGCTCGGCGACATTTGGCGGTTTTACAAATTGAAGGAGATTGCACTTGATACAGGGAGTGGATCCCGAAACGTGCACGTCGTGCTTTATTGGACATTCACTGATAAACAAAGCTAAGTTTTTTGATTAAATCTATATTACTGAATAAAATGGATGATGCCGTCTGGAGGGGCCAGTTTTTCATACTGACTTCCCTCGGCTTTATCCGATAAAAAGATTAAAACATTAATTTTTTGGTTTTGGGGGTTCTTGTTTTGGTAATTTTTATTACATTTGCGGTATTTTATTACCTTAACCTAGGGTGGTTTGTGGATTTTGATTATGAGGAGACAGAGACACAGCTGAAAACAGAGAGGGAAAGCTGAACAAGATGACAAACAAAAATATTGAAAAGCAAGAAGTCTAACAATGATAGGAAAAAAATAAATAATATATACAGGCAGACAGACCTTACAGGCAAACAGTAAAATGTCATACTCTAGACAGAAGCTAGTAGCACAGCCTATAATTTTATAGGCCTATAACTTGCACGTTCCACAGCAAGAAGGCAAATGGCTGAACACATGTGGGGAAGAGGGTTAACAATGCTTCAACAAATGGAAGTGATGTAGAACTTGGATGATTTTCAGAAGAGCTTGCAATCTAGTGAAGACAGACAACAGAGTAGCTGTAGACATGGGATACATCTAGGGGAAATTGTAAGGAAACACAAAGCAGATCAGGTGAGTCAAGATTCCCCCTCCCTGCCTGCCCATTGGAGGGGTTATACTTTAGCACACAGTAATAGAAGGCAGGCAGGGAGGGGGAGATTTTAAACTCAGAGAAGGCTGCAAAGAGCAGAGGTAAAGTGGATAAGGCAATTGAAGTTAATACTTGATCTCCAATCCATTGGATCTCCAATCCTGCAATCCAGTGGGCTCCAGAAAACTCATTATCCTCTATTTTAGCAGTGTTTCCATTAATTTACTCACCACAGAGGTCAGACTAACTGGCCTGTAGTTCTCAACCTCATCTTTACTTCCGCTTTTGTGTAAAGGCACCACATGTGTCCTTCTCTAGTCCTCTGGGACCACTCCTGACTCTAAAAAAGTATTGAAAAGGTTTGACATTGGAGCCAATAGAACGTCCCCAAGTTCCTTCAATACTCTGGAAGGTACCCCATCAAGCCCCATCGCTTTGTCCACTTTCAGTTTAGCTAGTTCCTCATGAACACAGTCTTCTGAAAATTGCTCAAGATCACCTTCACTATTATTCCTATTTGTGGATGTTTTCTGAGGTCCTACTCCTGGCCCTTCATCTGTGAACACAGGACAAAAATATTTGTTAAGCAATTCTGCTTTATCCTCATCAGCTTCTACATATTCCTCTCCTTCACCTTTGAATCTGAGAATACCACTTTTGCACTTCTTCCTCTCACTAACATATCTGAAAAAGGTCATGTCCCTCCATTTTGCTGCATTGGATAGTTTTTTTTTCTATTTGTATCTTTGCTTTCCTGACAACTTTCCTAGCTTCTCTAACTTTATTTATTTATTTATTTATGTATTTATTTATTTATATTGGTGCTTGTCTTCCTCTTTCTGTGATCTCTTGTATTTTATGAAGGCCACCCTCTCTTTCTTCACCTTTGCAGCCTCTTCTTTCGAGAACGATAGTGGACTCCTTTTCCTTTTACATTTATTTACTTTACTAACAAAGATTTGCTTGAGTCTTGAAGGACTAGAAAAGGGGACTTCTACTTCTGAAGAGAGATCTGCAATTGTGAGTATATACTTATGGGAATTTTTCTGAAGGGAATTCTTTGGACTAAAGCTGATTAATCTGTGAACCCAGTGCATTTGTTAAATAAGTCAGGGCCTAGTAGCAGCAGTTTAAGTTTAAATTTTAAACACAAAAGAGAGCTTTCTGGTTAAATTTAGAACCCAGCAGAGAGCTTCTAGTTTAAATTTCATACTAAGTCAGAGCCTAGCAGCAGCAAAGAGCTTTAATTTAAATCAAATCAGAATACAGTATAACTTAGCATAAAAGGCAAAACAGGGTCAGTATTCTTTGAGCAACAAATAAAGTCTTCTAGAGACCTTTACAAAGAAGCCTTCTACCTAGGGGGAAAGAGACCTGTGAAACTTTTTAAATAGGTGTTAAAGCCAGGTGGCAGGTCAAAAGGCCAATTTGAAAGATTCCTTCTATCCAGGCAAGGACTGTTAATCACCCAGGAAGTTGATCACAGCTTATCCCAGAAGCATAGGACAGGGTACTGTGTAGCAGCCCTCTTTTAATGTCTTATTTCCCTCCCTCCCTCCCCAGCACCCACCTACCCCTGGGATAATCGTAGGTTTATAGGTACTTACACATCTTTTTTTTTTTAACTCGGTTTATTAATTTCCAACAACGTAATAAACAACAGTTTTTTTTTTTTTAAATACACACACCATCGCGTCCTGGGTGGGGCTGTTTCTTGTCCTCCACCCCGGGACTCATAAACAGATCATGATATTGGTACATCCATTATGTATATTTATTTATTTATCTCCCTCCCCTACCCCTCCCCCCTCTCCCACCCCCTCCCTCCCCCCTTCCCCCTCACAGCCTCTCCCCCCTACCTGCCTTTCTTAGGAACATACCATATTGTATTACTTACTTATTATCTTATACTACAATAACACGTCAATCCCCCCTATCCATGTACCAAAGTCCAGCCTTAGCCCACATGTACCACTTCATTACGAGTGTGTGATCTTAATGTTTGAATATAGGGCTCCCAGATCAACAAGAAAGAGGTCCAGCGTTGAACCTTTCCTCTGGCTCCACTCCGCTCCAAAAGCATCAGCTGATGAAAGCTATTATGCCATTCCCAAAAAGTAGGGGGTGAGGACTCCCTCCACCGATGAAGTATTGGGCCTTTACCCACCAGACATGCTTTGCTTACTAATAGTCGCTCCCATATCTCTTTTGGGTGGAGTTGTCCAAGTTGATCTAACACCACCACTGTTCCCTCTAAGCTGTGCGCGTGTGCACGCGCACACACCTTGCCAAGCAAGCGCACATACTTTACAACAGAGCGCACAAAAATTAAGGTTCTGATTCTGATAGAAAACAACACAGATGTCTTAAAATTTAAAAGTTGTTGTGTATTTACGGTTTTCACAAGTTCTACAATATTTTCTAGTGCAATCAATGTGATGTACATGCTGTATTCTGACATGTAGTCAAATTTTAAAGTATATAACTCCGAGTGTCGTTATGTGGCGCACAAAAATTTAACCTTCCTTCAAAAGCTGCACAGCTGATATTTTATGCGCACACAGCCTACAGAAAATTAGAGGGAACATTGAACACCACAGACGACCCTGTCCAACCAATCTGCTGCTTTAATACCCTACTCAGAAAGTTACTAATCTGCATCCAATACCTTCGGATTGCTGAACACCCCCACCATATATGCCCTAAATCTGCCAAAGAACAGGGACACTTTGGGCAACCTCTGTCCGATGTAAGATGGCACCGCAGTGCTCTCCTTTGGGAAAAATATGCTCGAATGATACACTTAAACTGTATCTCTCACCACCTAGCCCCTTCTACCAACCCCTACAATCCTACTTAAGGTTCTACTAATGGAACCCGAGGTCACCTTCAGACTCAGCTCCTCCACCCACAAGGCCTCCTCCGCAGAATAATCTGGCAGGGTAGCATATTGTATCAACCCATACCTTCAACTCTGCAACAGTGGGTGGGGAGTCAGCCCCCAATGCAAAAAACTCCAATATCTATGCCGAACGTTCGACTCGCATCGCACTTTGTGGAAGAGAGGCAACATAATGAGATATCTGAGCATAGGCAAAATAATGCCAGTTATTCAACTTGTATTCTCCACATAGAGTCTCAAATGATTTATACTTCCCTTGCCAGTCTACCACGTGCCCAAGATTACGTATCCTTAGCTGTTCCCATATCCGAAACATAGGTGTCTCTGATCCTGGGGTAAACCAAGCGTTGCCTTGTAAAGGAAGCCAACTCAAGACCTCTGGTGCCCCCCCCCCAGTATCTATTTAATTGCTACCATGTGTGGCGCTGGTAACACCAAACACTGCTAGTCACTCTGCCTGGCAAGCTTGAGCTCTGCAAATGCAGTACCACCGTCAAAGTCTGTGGGGCCACAAATGCCTCCTTCAGCGCCCTCAGCGTATACACATCCATATTCCCCAACCAGTCTCCAATATGCCGTGCCTGGCAAGCCAAAGCATACGCCCACAGATCTGGAACCCCAATTCCCCCGTCTATCCATCTTCTCCGTAGGTGATTTAATGGGATGCGAGCCCTCGCTCTTTCCACAGAAACCACTGGATCTCCCGATCTAAATAATTTATGTCTCGCCTCCTAAACCACACTGGGAGGGTTTGCAGCCAGTACAGTACTCGCGGCAGAATGACCATCCCCAACATCGTCGCCCTGCCCAGTAGGGACAGTGGAAGGGGGGTCCATGCTTGAAGTTGCGTTCGAGTTTTAAGAAGAACCCGCTCAAAAGTTTTCCTATACAGCTTCTTTGGTTCTCTAGTCAGAAGAATACCTAGATATACGAATGAATCATCGGCCCACTTAAGTGGGAAAGTCCCTATCCAGTTTCCCCGAAGTGTTCCCCCTAAATCTAAGGCCTCCGACTTATCCATGTTGATGTGTAGCCCCGCAAAGCTTCCGAATCAAGAAAATTCCTCTAACAAGTAAGGCAAAGACGTTTGAGGAGACAACACGTGCACCAGCATATCATCGGCAAAGGCGGCCATCTTGAACCCACGCTGACCAATGCACACACCTCGTATTTCCTTAGACAACTCTATCTTCCGTACCAGAGGATCCAATGACAACACAAATAACAGGGGTGAAAGCGGGCAGCCCTGCCTTGTGCATCTCTCTAGGGTAAAGGCATCCAACATCACGCCGTTACATAGCACTCCCGCTGTGGGCTTCGCATAGAGAAGCTCGACCATGTTCCCAAGACCATAATGCGGCAAGAGGAGTTTCAAATATGCCCAGCTCACTTGATCAAATGCCTTTTCCGCATGAAAGCTAATCAAAAGTGACTGCAGCTTTCACTCTCGGACCCATTCTAACGATGCCAGAATCTTACGCAGGTTCCGCACTGCATACCGCCCTTTCACAAACCCCACTTGGAATTTGTGCACCAGCTCCCCCAGAACCTGGGCAAAATGATCCGCCAAGACCTTGGCCGATATCTTTAGATCAAAATTTAGCAGGGAAATGGGTCTATAAGAAGCAGCTTGTGTGTGATCCTTACCCGGTTTAGGTATCAATATAATATGCGCGTAGTTCGCACCCCATGTAAACCCCCCCTGCTCTGCCCTTGTTTGGTATACCGCTACCAGAGATGGGGTTAACATATCGCCCAACAGCTTATAGAATTCTGCCCTGAATCCATCAGGTCCAGGCGCTTTATAACAACTCACCTTTTGAATGACCTGTTGGACTTCCTCAATCGTTACCGGTGTGTCTAATTGTGCCCTCTGGATTGCCTCTAAGCGAGGGATATGCATTTCACGCAGGTACTTTTCCATAGCAGTCAAAGATCCCTCCCTCCCTGAGTACAATTTTTGATAAAATGATCGAAATACTTGGGCAATCGCATGATTATCTTTATGTAATCTTCCCTGATCATCTCTCAGCGCTGCCACTGCATGAGCACCTCTACTGCCCTAAAGGCAGCATGCCAGCAGTTTCCCTGGCTTATCCCCATAGCGATAAAGCTGGTATTTATAATACAAGAATGATTTCTTAGCCCTCTGATGAAGATATTCGATAAGGGTCAATTGGGTCTCCCACACCCTCTTCCTATTTACCGTAGATGGGTTATTTGCTTGTCTTCGTCTATCCCTGCTCACTTGTTTCTCCAGTCTAACAATCTGTTGTGCTATTACTTTCCGCTTCCATGCCACATATCCAATAATGTCTCCCCATAAGACCATTTTAGCAGTTTCCCAAAACAGCTCCGTGTTCTCTTGGTGGCGCTGATTGTGAACCACAAACTCCTGCCACCTCTGCTTCAAATGAATTGGAAACTCAGCATCTCTATACAAATCCACTGGGAATCGCCAAACTCTAGCCTGCGAGGTAGTATCATGCCAGTCCAACTCCACCCATACCAAGGTGTGATCAGAGATCTCTGTGGGACCAATTTGTGTATCTGTTATATGGGCAAAAAGTCTTTCCGATACCAACACATAATCAATTCGAGCACTCGTACCATGCGCTCGGGACTGGTGTGTAAAGTCCCTTTCCATCAGGTGTAGCAAGCGCCAGGGATCAACCAGCCCTAATCTGTGCCGCAGACCTTGCAGCGCTCTTGTAGTCTGTATCCGTGCCCCATCAACTCCTCCCCTGGACGTATCCAACTCAGTATCTAGGACCCCATTCAAGTCGCCTGCCAGGATCAAGGGAGCATTGGGCAGCTGCTCCACCCAAGAGCCCAGACGGGCGTACAGCGCATGATCCAATACATTCAGACTGTAAAGATTACCCAGCACTGCCGGCTTTCCCTCCAGTATCCCATGCAATAACACATATCTACCCTCAGGGTCCACGAATTTGCGCTCCAAGACAAATCTGATCCGTTTGTGCATCAAAATGACCACTCCACCCTTTTTCCCCTTCACTGGAGCCCCCCATTCTTGTCCCACCCAGTCCTTCCTCAATTTGAAGTGTTCCTTAGCAGTCTGGTGGGTTTCTTGTAACATAGCAATATCACATTTTTGCCTAGCTAAGGCCTTTAACACTTTATACCTCTTAATAGAGTTGCCGATTCCACATACATTCCATGAAACAATCTTCACATCAGCATATAACAGTAAGATTCAACTCTTTTGGCAAACAACTTTTTATAGAAAGAGGCTTCCCCAGACTGAAGCCCCCCCCCCCCCCCCGAGCATCCCCTATGTTCCCTGGTCTTCTCTCAAGTGACCCCCTGAGGCTGCAACCCCCCACCCTCTGCCCTCCCCCTTTTAAACCTACCCTTCTCATCCCCACCCCCCATCCCTCCCTTTTCTCCTTCCCCTTCATCTCAATCTATCTCCGTGAACCCAAACTCTCCTCTTCTAAGTGATCACCTATGATCCGTCCGGATCCCCCTCCCCCCTGCCGATCGTTACCCCCACTCCCAACATCCCCATCTACCCAGGTGCACTCCCATCCCCCCTTTTTCTGTCTTGCCCATGGTCCCGCTGACAGTTTTACCTTCTCCCCTCCCTCTTCTCACACCCCCACTCCCTCAGGCCCCTCGGGCCCCTCAGGCCCCTCATCCCTCTCTCTGGGGTGGTGCCCTCTCTCCCTCTACCCCAGGCAAGACTGGAGCATACTCTTCCCATGCAGGGCTCCACCTGCTACAATGTCATACACATTCCTACAAATTCTGAACCAAACAGTTTTATCCTATCCATATACTCCACTCCAGTCCTATATCTATTTATACATATCTTAGTTTTGTATATTTAGTCTTTCACATTTCTCCTCTCCAATCCCAAGTCTCCTCGGGCTTCTCGTCTGCTAGCGCTCTGCCAATATCCGGCCTCAGGGTACTCCGGCTGGTTCTCCTGCAGCTGATGTCACCTGTCTTAGTAGTCCCTCCACATATTGGGACGCCTCCGTCGCCGACTCTAATATTTTGTGCATTCCCTCATGAGTGATATGGAGTCTGGCCAGGTACTGCACGTAAATTTGATGCTGGCATCCACTAATTTCTGGCAGATGGGCGCATATGGTCTTCTCCTCTGACTTAGGGCCACTGAATAGTCCTGTGCAACCCGCAGCTTCATGTTGTCTTTTTCAATCACTCCCTTCTGTCTAACTGCCCTCAGCATAGCTTCTTTCTGCGAAAACTGCAGGAATTTCACCAAGACTACACGTGGCCTTCGGTCTCTTGACTGTTTAGGCCCCACTCTGTGAGCCCGTTCTATCATACTCGGGCCGTGTTCTTCACCTCCCCCTAAGATGTAGGAAGCCAGGGATTCCACATGAATCTTCAAGTCTCTGTCTGAGATACTATCCGGTATGCCCAAGAAACGGAAGTTGTTGCGCCTGGATCTGTTTTCTAAGCCATCCAATTTGGCTTCATGTATTTTTAGCGCGGCATGTAGTCTCCCTATCTCGTGCGATAGCGTTTCCACTCCTTCCTCGGCCTGCACCACTCGAGCCTCCACCTCTTGCATTCTATTGCCCAGGGAGCTCATAGAGCTTTGCAGTGTGTCCATTTTATTATGTGTGTCCATTTTATTATGCCTTAAATTGTGCCGTAAGGGCTCCCGCTACCACCATGGAGATCTCCTCCACTACTGCTGGGGAGACTGGGGGGCTGGGTGCTGGAGGAGACGCCGCCATCTTCTGCGGCTCAACTGCCCAGTCTTTTTCTCTGTGGCTTGCTTTAACCGCCACCGCCATGCTCTGCACTCTTCAAACTGCTCTCCCCCGTCGGTTCCTGTGCTTCATGCAACTTTTCGGGACTGTCCGATGGCTGGATCGTGGCTCTATTCACCGGCAATAGGGCAGGGGGTCTGGAGCATGAGCGTTCCAGGTCCGCTCGCTCTCACCACATCACGTGATCCTCGTACTTAAACATCTTAAAGGAAAGGAGGTGCTCTCAGGTGCAGCTCGTTATCCAAATCAGTCATACACTAAGGACCTGAGATTAATTAAGCTTCAGGTGAACAAGGTATATTAAACGTATTAGGTACACTTTTATTAGTATAAGTATCCACAGCAATCCTTAGTAAGTAAAGAACTTAAAGATATAAACACAAGCTTAAAACAAAGATGCAGACAGCAGTCCAGCAGCGAGATGGGGGCTTTCCAGTCTTTTGCATGGAGTGTCACATGTATGATTGTCTCCCAGTTGGTGAGAGGTCTTACATGTGCACTAGGTACAAGGAGCTCTTTGGTCTCAGGGAACAAGTCCATTCTCTAGAGTATAGAGTAGTAGACCTGGAAGACATAAGAAAGACAGAGAAGTACATGGACGAGACCTACAGGGATATAGTCCTGAAGTGACACCTCCAGTTTGGCTAACTAACATATAAGTTCGTCAGAAAAAATCCCTATTTAAATTTTGCTTTTTTTGTCGGAGCTAGCTGTAGGAAGGTTGATACAGAAACATCATAAGCTTATGTCCCGAGCCGCTTTTGGACGGCGTTTTTTCAACATTGTTGCCGATTGGTGAGAATATCGAAGAGCACTTGATACAGGGTATACCACCCGAAACGTGCGCGTCGTGCTACCGGATGTTTTGAGAGCAACATATGTTCACTGGAGAATTTAAAGACGACTACAAAGAGTTCTTGAAGATAAGTGTTTTATTGCCATAAATGGTGAACCTTTCGTGAATAAAAAGTAGCGTGCTGTCTGGTGGGGGTGATGTTTCCGTATCAACCTTCCTACAGCTAGCTCCGACAAAAAAAGCAAAATTTAAATAGGGATGATGAACTTATATGTTAGTTATCTTATTTAGTTCACAGGGTGAGGTTTGAAGAGTTTTGACCTCCAGTTTGTCAGCATCCCTGTAGCCATGGAGGAGAGAGGTCACTTGACAGGAGAGCATCACCCTGGTGTGGCAAGAAGTGATCCTGTAACTAGGACCTGTCCTCCAAGTGATGTAAAACTCTCTCACACCGAGGAAGTTTCTCCAGGATCATGTGCCCATGAGGGAAAGGTTAGGCATGTAGATAGCTGGGTGGCTGGTGGATGTGAGGATTGCCTGGTAACATGCCTGCCTGGTGCGAAGGTAGCGGACCTCACATCCCACCTTGATAAGGTCTTAGATAGTGCTGGGGAACAGTTTGCTGTCTTGGTACATGTTGGTACCAATGACATAGGAAAATGTGGTAGGGAGGTTCTGGAGGCTAAATTTAGGCTTTTAGGTAGGAAGTTGAAATCCAGAACTTCCAGGGTAGCGTTTCTCCGAAATGCTTCCCGTTCCACGTGCAGAACCCAAAAGGCAGGCAAAGCTTCGGAGTCTCAATGCGTGTATGAGACGATGGTGCAAGGATGAGGATTTTGGATTTGTTAGGAACTGGGGAACATTCTGCGGAAAGGAGAGGCTCTTCTGAAGGGATGGGCTTCACCTTAACCGGGATGGAACCAGGCTGCTGGCATTAACCTTTAAAAATGGAGATAGAGCAGCTTTTAAACTAGATAATAGGGGAAAGCCGACAGTTGAACAAGACCGCATGGCTCAGAAGAATGTATCCTTGAACGATATTACCAAAATTAGAGAGGTTCCAAAAAAAAGTAAAGTAGCCCAAATGTCCTTGAGTAAGGATTAGACAGGGCTTAAAGATTCCAAATTACCCATGCCTACAAATAGACAAATTAATATGAATAAAACACAGTCTCTAAAATGCTTGTATGCAAATGCAAGAAGACTAAAAAATAAGATGTTAGAGTTAGAATATATAGCACTAAATAAGAGGTTAGAGATGATTGGAATCTCAGAGACATGGTGGAAGGAGGACAACCAGTGGGACACTGTGATACCTGGGTACAAACTATATCGTATGATAGAGCTGATCAAATTGGTGGAGGGATTGTGCTCTATGTTAGAGAGGGCATTGAGTCTGAAAGGATTAAAGTTTTGCAGGAAAAAAATTTGCTGTAGAATCTCTATTGATTGAAATTACATGTAAAAAGGGGAAGGTGATGGCAGTGGGGGTGTACTATCAACCGCCTGGCCAGAATGAACAAATGGATGATGAAATGCTCAAAGAAATCAAGGAAACTAACAAAATTTACAGCATAGTAATAATAATGGGTGATTTCAATTACCCTGGTATCGACTGGGTCAGTGTCACGGCAGGACATGCTAGGGAGATAAGTTCCTAGATGAAATAAATGACTGCTTCTAGGAGCAACTGGTTCATGAACTGACCAGATGGGAAGCCATATTGGACCTAGTCCTTAGTGGAATACCAGATCTGGTGCAAAAGATAAGGGTGTTGGGGCCACTTGACAATAGTGATCATAGCATGATTGTGTTTGATTTAATTAGTGGAGGAGGGATGGTAAGGAAATCCACAGTACTACCTTTTAACTTTCGAAAGGGAGACTATGATAAAATGAGGAAAATAGTTAAGAAAAAACTAAAAGGAGCAGTTGCAAAGGTTAAAGACTTACATCAAGCTTCGGTGTTGTTGAAAAATACTATCTTGGAAGCCCAGACCAGCTGTATTCCATGCTTTAAGAAAAGTGGAAGGAAGTCCAAAAAACTGCCAGCATGGTTTAAAGGTGAGGTCAGAGAGGCTGTTGTTGCCAAAAAAGCATCTTTCAAGAAATGGAAAAAAGAGCCAAACAATGAAAACTGGAAACAGCACAAGCACTGGCAAGTTAAATGCAAGGCATTCATAAGGCAGACAAAGGGAGAATTTGAGAAGAAGCTTGCTGTGGAAGCAAAAATGCGTAATAAAGACTTTTTCAAGTACATTCGTAGCAAAAAAACCTGTGTCAGTTGGTCCATTAGATGATCGAGGGGTTAAAGGGGCACTAAGAGGCGACAAGGCGATAGCGGAGAGACTGAATGAATTTTTTGCTTCGGTCTTTACTGAGGAAGATGTAGGAATGTTACCCATGACTGATGTGGTATTTAAAGGTGCAGAAGAATTGAAGGAAATATCGATACATCGGGAAGATGTATTACAACTATTTTATAAACTGAAGAATAACAAATCACCTGGACCAGATGATATGCATCCAAGGGTGTTGAAAGAACTGAAATATGAGATTTCAGACCTGCTATTAGTAATCTGTGAACTATCATTAAAATAATCTGTAATACCTGAAGATTGGAGGAAGGCGAACGTAACGCCAATTTTTAAAAAGGGTTCCAGGGGTGATCCAGGAAACTACAGACCGGTGAGCCTGACATCAGTTCCGGGAAAAATGGTAGAAACCATCATAAAGAACAAAATTGCTGAACATGTAGATAGTCATGGCTTAATGGGAGACAGCCAACATGGCTTTAGACAAGGAAGATCTTGTTTTACTTATCTGTTATGTTTTTTTGAAGGTATAAATAAACAGGTAGACAAAGGTGAGTTGGTTGATATAGTGTAATTGGACTTTCAGAAAGCCTTTGACAAGGTCCCTTATTAGAGACTTTTGGCAAAACTAAAGAGTCTTGGGATAGGAGGCAGTGTACTATTCAGGATCAGGAACTGGTTAAAAGATAGAAAGCAGAGGGTAGGGCTAAATGGCCAATTTTCCCAGTGGAGAAAGGTGAATAGTGGTGTACCCCAGGGATCTGTGCTGGGCCTGCTGCGTTTTGACATATTCATAGATGACCTGGTAAAGGGAATAACGAGTGAGGTTATCAAATTTGCAGATGATACAGAACTATTTAAAGCTATTAAAACCAATTAGGATTGTAGAAAATTGCAAGAGGATCTTGATAAATTGGAATACTGGGCATCAAAATGGTAGATTAAATTTAATGTGCACAAGTGCAAAGTTATGCACCTAGGGATGAAAAACCTAAATTATGGTTACACGATGCAAGGTGCTACATTAGGAACCACCACCCAGGAAAAAGATTTAGGCGTCATTGTGGATAAGATGTTAAAACCCTCTGCCCAGTGTGCAGCAGTGACCAAGAGAGCAAATAGAATGCTAGGTATCATAAGGAAAGGTATGGAAAATAAAACAAACTGGATATTATAATGCCTCTGTATCGTTCCATGGTGCGACCACACATTGAATATTGTGCAATTCTGGTTGCCGTATCTTAAAAAGGATATAGCATTATTAGAAAAGTTTCAGAGAAGAGCCACCAAAATGATAAAGGGGATGGAAGGATACTCCTATGAAGAAAGTCTAAAAAGGTTAGGGTTCTTTATCCTGGAAAAGAGACGGCTGAGGGGAGATATGATAGAAGTCTATAAATTAATGAACTGAGTGGAACGGGTAAACGTAGATTGATTGTTTACATTATCAGAATATAGAAAGACTAGGGAACATGCAATGAAGCTACAGGGTAACCTATTTAAGACAAATAAGAGAAAATATTTTTTCACTCAACGTGTAATCAAACTCTGGAATTTGTTACCGGAGGATGTAGTAAAGGCTGTTAGTGTAGCTGGGTTTAAAAAAGGTTTGGACAAGTTCCTGGAGGAAAGGTCCATAAACCATCATTAAAAAGGGATCCAGGATATCAATGCTTGACCCAATACAAGCATTGTGGAACCTGTGTCTTTTGGGGAAAGTGTTAGGTATGTATGACCTTGATTGGCCACTGTTGGAAACAGGATACTGGGCTTGATGGACCTTGTTCTGACCCAGTAAGGCATATTTTATGTTCTTATGTTCTTAGGCTGCTCTTAAAATATCCCCTTTCAGTTGTGCCATTGCTTTTTCACATCTCCCAGCTGTTCCCATCCCACTAATGACTCCTTGAGATATTATCACAGTTTGGCAAAGTTAGTTTCCCTGAAGTCTAGGACCCTCTCTTTAGAATGGACTTTATCAGCCCTAATCCTAATACTGAACACACCATCTGGAGATTACTGGATGCAAGATGATCCCCCAACATAACATCAGAAACACTTTCCCCATTGGTAAGCACCAGGTTCAGTATGATTTATTTTGTTTTATTTCATTAGGAAACAAAATAGTAGAAACAAATGAACCAAAATTTCATATTGATTTCTGTGATTTGATTTCTGCTGATCTTGAGGAAAGTGGAAATCTTAGCAGCATTTTTTTAATATGAAAATTCAAAAGATCTGTGATGATATGGATATTAAGATGGATGTTTGTTGGTAAGTTGAAAAGGTTTGATCTTTGAGGGGAACTATTTACCTATATTGAGTTAGTAGAATTATTTTCCCTGATGCAATATTAAATTCTGCTATTTATATTTTGGATCCTTGCCCTACAGTTCTTATAAAGGGGAGAAGAGTTACATGCCTGGAAGCATTTCATCAGACAGAAAACTCCTCATTATATGAAAAAAGCAGCTGTTGGACCTTTGTTGAAATATAACAAAACCAGATTTGCCCATTACTGATTAGCAAAATTTTTGGCCTATATAAAATTTGCTTTTTCCTTTGTAAAATCATTGAAAAGGTGGTTTTACAACATTATAAGGAGTAATATGACCAGGGTCAGTTTATTAATTCTAGATAATCAGGATTCCGTTGTTGCCAAGGCAAAGAAAACTTGATTATAATAATAGATAATTTGTGGTAAGTGCAGAAATATTTCTTTATGGAAAGAGTGTTAGATGTGTGGAATAGTCTTCCAGTGGAGGGGGTGGACATGAGGATAATATCTAAATTCAGAAAAGCATGGGACAAACACAGAGGATCTCTAAAGGTAAAAATGGGACTATTGTAGTTGATATGGAAGGGCAGACTAGATAGGCCATGAGGTCTTTTTCTGCTGTTGCCACTGAAATTTAACCCCAGATATTCAATCTCAGGGTTATATGTGGCCCCAGCATTGAATATCTGCGGTTGCCACCAATTGTACCGCTAACCTGTGCTGGGTCCGCCACCAACATACCTGCCAGCAGGGGGAGGTGCAGAGTGATCAACACAGGGTCTAACACGCGCCGCAGCATCCTCGCAAAGTTCTCTCGCTCTGCACCTCCCTACGCCGGCAGGAATGTTGGCTGCGGACCCAGCACAGGTTAGCGGGAACATTCATTGCCACACAACGAAAAATGCTGAAGAAGCTAACCATCGCTGCCCGGTTAGCTTCCATGCATAAAGATAGACCAGCTTTTGCTGCACCTATCTTTACCCATGGGTCACTATCCGGGCAGTGGTATAATAACTCCACTGCTCATTAGAAACTGGTGCCAACTCCTCTCTGCCCCAGGACATCCCCAACCCGCCCCAATGCTAAGCGGTTGGTATTGAGGTGTGTGGTGGCATTAATTGGGCATATTCAGTGGTGCTAAATATGTTAATGCCGCTGAATATCCCTCTAAGCAGTGGGTCTGTAAGCCATGTAAATGCCTTTGAATATCGGTCCCTCAGTGCTTATCCTTCTGGATATAAGCATTGTATTTGACATTATTGACCATGAGGTATTACTACAGAGATGGATGGAAGCTGTGATAGCAAGAAGATTATGTTTGTTTGCCTATTTCTTAACTTAAGAGAATACAATGTATTCTGTTTGCAGGATAGAAGTCTAATTTGTATGTAATAAAATACAGGGTCCATCAGGGGATCTCTTCTTTTCCAGCTCTTGTTTAATCACACTTTCAACCCTTTGACAGAATTGATCCTGAGATTGATTTCTTTCTTTGTTAGTCTTTTCTTTACTGATGATACTCAGCTCTATATGTCATTAGGGGAAGCTTATAAAAAATATCTCTGTTCATTCATATTTATTTATTTATGTTTATTAACAACATAGAAAACAATATCAGGTAAAGCTAAGCTTGAAGAATGGTCTAGAATTTGGCAGCTGGGATTTAATATTAAAAAATGTAAGGTCATGCATTTGGGCTGCAGCAATCCAAGGGAACAATACAGTATAGGAGGTGAAGTACTTTTGTCCACTAAAGAAGAGCGGGACCTAGGCGTGGTTGTGTCTGATGATCTTAAAGTAGCTAAACAGGTAGAAAAGGCGACGGCAAAAGCTAGAAGGATGCTTGGGTGCATACGGAGAGGAATGGCTAGCAGAAAAAAGGAGGTGATAATACCTCTGTATAAGTCTTTGGTGCGACCTCATTTGGAGTATGGTGTGCAATTCTGGAGACCGCACCTTCAAAAGGATGTGAACAGGATGGAGTCGGTGCAGAGGGTTGCTACTAAAATGATTAATGGGCTTCATTATAAAGCATATGAGGACAGACTTAAGGATCTTAATATGTACACCTTAGAGGAAAGGCGGGATAGAGGTGATATGATTGAGATGTTTAAATACCTCCGTGGCATAAATGTTCAGGGAGAGAGCCTCTTTCAATTGAAAGCAAGTTCTGCTACGAGGGGACATGGGATGAGGGTGAAGGGAGATAGATTCAGGAGTGATATGCGGAAATATTTCTTTACAGAAAGAGTAGTGGATCCGTGGAATAGTCTCCCAGTGGAGGTGGCAGAGATGAGGACAGTAACTGAATTCAAAAAAGCATGGGACCAACACAGAGGATCTCTAAAAGTAGAAAGTGGACTGTTGTAGTTGTTGTTATGGAAGGACAGACTAGATGGGCCTTGTGGTCTTTTTCTGTCATCATTTTTCTATGTTTCTATATGGCTTATCCAGTCTGTCTATCCATAAGAACTATTAAGTTCTACAACTTCTTCCTCTCCTTTAGTGATTCTCTGTGTTTGATGCTTTCTGAAATTCAGATATAGTTTCTGTCTCCATTGGGAGGCTGGTCCATGCATCTGCCACCTTTTCTATAAAAAAATATTTCCCTGACTACTCCTGAGTCTATCCTCTTTCATCTTCATCTGTGACTCCTTATTCCAGGGTTGCCTTCTGTGCATTTATTCCATGGAGGTATTTAAATGTCTCTAGCATATCACCCCTTTCTTGCCTTTCTTCCAGAGTACACATTTTGAGCTCTTTTAGCCTATCCCTATATGCATTATGCCTAAGATCACTGACCATTTTAGGAGCCACTCTCTGGACCTAATCAAACCTGTTTATATCCTTTTGAAGGTATGGTCTCCAGATTTGTACACAATATTTCAAATGAGGTCTCACTAGAAACTTATATAAAGGCACTATTACCTCCTTTTTCTTCCTGGGCATTCCTGTCCCTGTTCACCCAAGCATCCTTCTGGCTCTTGCCGTTGCTTTTTCTACCTGTTTGACTACTTTAAGATCATATGATATGATGACTCCCAGGCCCTGCTCTTCTTTCATGCATTGAAGAAATCAGAGTTGCCTGACATATTCTACCTCTAATAAAGCCATGCTGTCTCAGATCCTGTAATCCCTGCACTATTCTCTACTTCAGCAGCATTTCCATTAATTTACTTACCACAGAGGTCAGACTAACCAGTTTGTAGGTACCGACCTCTTCCTTACTTCCACTTTTGTAGGCAGGAACCACATTTGCCTATCCCCAGTCCTCTGGGATCACTGCTAACTCTAAAGAAGCATTGACAGAGTCAGCCAGCAGCCCCCCAGTTATTCTCTAAGTTCTTTCTGTACCCTCCGATGAATCCTGGTTGGCCCCATTGCTTTGTCCACATTGTTTTGCTAGTTCCTCATGAACAGAGTCTTCTGAAAATCATCAAAGTTCTATGTCACTTCTATTTGTCTGTTTGTTTTCTGAGATCTCAATCCTAGTCCTCTATCTGTAGCTCAAGGTGAGTTACACAATTGTGAACTAGATGGATGAGAATTAAAACTGAATCCAGAGAAAGCTGGAATTTTGTGGCTCTGGAAACTATGACTTTTCCTTTGCCTTGGTGAGGGTTAAAGGAAACTAAAAGGCTAAAATGAGTTTACAGGGAAACTGGATAGTATTCTGGGGATGAAACCATAGTTATCTTCTGTGATTAAGAACTGCCATTCCATCTGAAACTTAAGAGGATACTTTATCCTTGGTTATCTAAATATTATTTTTGTGAAAACTATGCATGCTTATTTAGCATCTGGATTGGATTATTTTAATCTTGTGTATCTTGGGTTATGGAAGCTACAAAATAGCAATGTATTCAAAACCTGGAAGCCTGTGTACTAAATGATTGTGGGTTTAAAGAACATAGTTCACCAAAGTTAGTTGTTTTTACTTATTGAGAACAATATCATCATTAGGGCTCTATGACATAACAGGCCCTACTTGCAATGGGAAACCACCACGAAAAGGCAGATAATCACTTGTCCAGAAATAGGAAACCACCACGAAAAGGCAGATAATCACGTGTAATGCTTATTTTACAATGACATCGCAACCATTATCCACTACATACGGCATCTCCTTTGCAATTGTTTTATCAAGTTAGCTTCGGTCACTTTATTACGTAACCTGTAAGTCCATTAACTTCCGCTATATGTTTACAGTACCCACAAAATAGAAGGTTTGTTTTTAAGTTGTCTTAAAACGAGCTTTTATCCCCTATCAAGGACATACATTAGGAAACAAAGATTTACAATCACTGCACGCTCTTGCCACGTTTTCTTTCATTTTGTCTCTTCTGGTCATCTATCAAAATAATAAATACACACATACTCTGTTTTTGATGCAGCTTTTATTACAAATTATGAATTTTGTATTTATTTTTAGTTGCACAAGAATTACCTTTATAATAAGGTTATTCAGAGATGTATTCCTAGTAATCGCTACAGAGGTAATTAATTATTTTATAAATGTTGTTTGTCACAGTCTACATCTTCTTCTTCCTTTTTATATTTCTTTTTATATTGATTATATGTATAGAGTTCCCCCCTGAGGAGCTTTTAATGTTTATTTTTATATATTTATTGATTATTGATTTTACATAGTCCATCCACACTTTTTACCCTTTTATATGCAATATGTTTTTAATAGTTATTAGATGTATTTATATGTGATATAGTTTTTTATTCCAGCATCTGTTTTTTATTGTTTTATTGGTTTACACAGCATATATTATGATTCATATTTATGTATTTATGTTTTTAGTTTATCTTCTTGATCAACCCCTGACAAAGTGTGCGAAACACGGCCTGTGTCGGGTTGGCAATAAGATTATCATTAAAGCTCTGGTTTTTCCACATAGTCACGCTTTGGACTGGGCCTACTTGCAATGGGCCTTGAATAACAAAACTTGCAAAGTGTTATTTTATTTGTATAATAAAGTAGTACTTTTTAGTAACAGGGGCAAAAGTTTTTAGAATTGTCCTTAAAGGAGGTAAAGGGGGTAAAATTGTCTAAACTGATCTTTCCCCATTATAGAGCAACAACCAGAGTGAAGGAATAGCCTAATGGTGGAAGCAGTGGCTTGCATAACCAAGCAGCCAGTATTTGATTCCTACTAGCACTCCTTGTGGCTCCAGTCATGTCAGTCAACTCTCTAATGCCTTGAAAGAAAGCCCTGGCAATCTATTTCTAATCACACTGCCAAAACAACCCAGGAGGTGCTGGGTTGTCAGGAGGCAACATAAACTCAAATGCACCCCATGTAGAACAATGTTCCTACAGATCTTTGGAAAGTTAAAGGTATATTAGCTTAAGATTTTTATTATCATTATTGTTTACCTTATACCTTTTCATTGGTAGCTTAAGGTAAATAGCATCTCGTACAGTTGGTATTATCCATTTTCCCAGAAGGCATACAAACTGGGAGGGGGGGGGAGGGGGGAGGCTCTTTTACAAATTGGTGACTTTTTTTTTTTTGCTCCTAAAGCATGTTTTGAGTAAAAAAAAAAAAACACCGTGGTAATGTCAGGAGAGTGGTCATCATGTACGTACAGATAGAGGGGAATTTTAGAAGATCCGTCCAAGTTAATTTGAGACATCTAAGCCAGAACATCTCAAAAAATGTAGGCACATCCAGATGCAGGCATGATTTCACAAACCTGGACATGCCTGATAAGGATGTCTGCAGGGTCATCTATTTAGATACCACCAGAACCATATTTCAAGCTCTAGTTATCTAGGATAGCACAATGTTTAGTGTAGTCAGTTAGGAACATGACAGCCAGGCTTCAAATCCCACTTCTGTTATAGTTGAAATTGTGCTGAATACTGGGGATGATAGAGTGCTCTTTTTTCTACATGCTGTGCATGTTTTTTCAGCTAAAATGAGCATGTTGCTATTCATGCCTTGGAGCAGGTCTAAAGTTGGATGTGACACCAGATGTTTCTGTGTTCAGGTGAGGACATCCTGGGAATGCCCTAACCATGCTTCCAGGTTCTCGGGAACACCCTGGCTACAATTCCTCCATTCAAATTTGGATATTCTCACACTGGGGACATTCCCATAGCCAGCTTCTAAAATGGCTCTGGAGATAGTCTTTGTGCTTTGAATGTCTCTATGACTATTTCCAAAGCACACATAGGACTTCTAAAATGACCCCCTTACTTGATAGGCAAGCTTCTTAGTGCATGCTTTTGGTCCTTGGCAATTACCATGGGTCCAACTATTATCACCTATTGATGAGGTGGTAGGCGCATCCATGCTAACTGCAACATTGGCAAGTAGTGTATAAATTGTGCAGTCAACACCCACTCTCTGCCCAACCCCACCCCGTCATTTCAGCACATGGTAACAATTATTACTGACCCAGGGAAACAGTTAATACACACTGGCAAGGGCATTGATCACATAATACATTTTAGTATAAAAGGTTCCTAATTTTGTACCTGACACAAATGAGATTTAAGTGACTTGCTCAAGCTTGCCAAAGGGGTGTCAGCAGATTTTGAAGCCTAGTTTCCCTAGTTCTCAGTCCACTGTTCTAATCTTTCTATAATTGTCATTTGTTAGCATGCATATGGTTCATTAGAGTGTCTTAATTAATAGGTTAATATGTGTTAAATATTTGAATATACTTTAAGAGTTCCTTTTACTAAAGCATAATAAAGTCTTGACGTTACTATGGGGAAGATAATCCAAGGCATTTACACAGTTTGCACACCTGTACTGAGCTGAATATCCGTGGATACCACCGCTACATGCCCCGATGCTAGACAGTTAGCATCGGGGCATATCGGAGTCATTCCGGAGTAGCACCCATCCCTAACTGGGCAGCAGTGATATTGAGATGCTGCCTCGTTAGCAACATGTAGCTAAATTAAGGTGCCCTAGTCTTACACTCCCCCTGGTTGTATTGCTCTTAGTGACCTGCTTTTGCCTCTGGGTCCCCCAGGGAAGCTGATGACCTAAGTGACTGCCTAATTTGCCTAGTTTGCCCTAGGTGACTGCCTAGTTTGCCAGGCGGGCCCTGAATATATGCACATTAAAACCCTGTGCACAGCTACAATTTTCCAGGCACAAGCAATATTTTTGTACTGAATAACAATACAGTACATGTACACAATTGCCTATTCAATTTTTTGCACACAAAATATAGCTGCTAGTAGCGCAAAGCCGTGTGCACCTGCTTACAGTGTGTTCTCCCATGCTAGTACTAATATTTTGTGCACAAATTATTTGCATGTATTTGGTTACTGCAATGGGGAGAAAAATTATTTCTTTATGCTTGTAGTAGGACACTATGCCTTTTCTACATGTTTAGCCACCTTAAGATCATCTGAAACAATCACGCCCAGGCCCTGCTCTTCTTTTGTGGACAGGCGTACTTCACCCCTAGTATAGTATAGGAGTTGAAGTACTTTTGTCCACAAAAGAAGAGCAGGACATGGGTGTGATTGCTTCTGATGATCTTAACCCTGGGAGTACTGATGGGGTCAAAAGTGACCCCATTGCAAGTTTCACAACGCGTATCTCGGAAACTAGTTGTTCAAGAATGCAATCTTTTTATGACTTTTCACATGTCAATATTCTCTTTATATTGTGCCATGAGAGAAATAATTGTCATCCTCTAGGTGATGCTAGTGATGAATTGAAGCACAGAGTACCAGTGGGGTCATTTTTGACCCCAGTTGCTTACGTCCAGTTTGGATCGTGATACAATTTGCAGTTTTGTGAATTTTTTGATCTGACAAAGGTATTTATCATTAATTATGTATCATTTATTTTTTGTATTCTTATTTTATGAAAATTACACATTTTCTGTAATTGATATCATACGTTCTCTCATTATTTCTGATGAAATCTAAAGGCTTTCAGCTCATTCATTCAGCCCAAAATAGATACAAGCAAGACCACTAACCCAGCTGCCAGAAGTTTCCACCCGTTTAATAGAGAACGCATCCTCGCTGAAACATGCACACTCATTAATGAGTCTTCCTTAAACCTAGATGAGTTGATCACCACTTGGAACAGTAGACTCAGCTCAATCGCAATCCGTTCTCCAACAAACAAGGCCCCGAAGAAAAAATCATCAGCCCCATGGTTTACAGCTGACTTAAGGACTTCATTAAACATTCTACGGAGACTGGAAAAGCGCTGGAGGAAGTCACGCACCAGTAGTGACAAGTCAGCATACATTCAACACCTGACTTCGCATCGCAAAGAAATCTCAGACAGGATGATGCAATACCATACAGACACCCTGAGACGGTCATTGAATAAGCCACATGATCTGTTTAACTTGGTCAAAACTCTTGCTAAAGAACCAACCCCTGAGCACCATGGCGATATTCACCCACAAGACTATGCAGTCTACATGCAATCCAAAATGTGCAAGACCGACAAAATAATAATACCTGACCCCCTTGACGTGCAAGAGCACTCAGCATCACTAACATCCTTCTCTATACCTTCAAAGAAAATTATCGAAGATACCATCTTAGCCCTAAACACCATCACTGCACACACAGATCCTTGTCCGGCATTCTGGATAAAGGATCTGCGATGTGACCTCTCTCCTATTATAGCCAACATCATAAACCAATCTTTTAACACTGGGTCTTTCCCCCCTACTCTCAAGCAGACCTCTTTTTAAAAAACACCAAGTTAGACCCCCAAAAGGTAGAGTCTTACAGGCCCATATCTAGTATACCTATGCTCGCAAAAATCATTGAAAAAGTAGTACATAGACAATTACAGGATCATATTGACACTACTGCCCCACTAGATCCATCCCAACATGGATTTAGAGAGTCACATAGAGTGGAAACCCTACTTACAGCCCTGTTCAACAATATAATTTCAGGCGTTGACAACATACGACATGGTTTCGCACTCATCTTTTTAGATATAGCAGCAGCCTTCGACTCTGTATGCCATGAGATTCTCCTCTACCGCCTAAGAGAAAAAGGTATCAGCGGATCAGCGCTCGAATGGTGCAGATCCTACCTGTCTGGAAGATGGCAGCATGTTCGAGCAAACGGGATTACTTCGGAACCATTTCAACAAAGTCAAGGAGTGCCTCAAGGATCATCCCTATCATCCTTGATGTTTAATATATACATCCAACCCATCTGCAAAATCATTAGATCCTTCAATCTTAGTTGCATGTTATATGCTGACGATGTGCTTTTATACATGCCAATATCATTAGATAAACTAGACCTCGCCCCTCTAACTAATTGCTTCAACACTATATCTGAGTGGCTCCTATCACAAAACCTGTGAATCCAACACAAAAAGACGGAGGTTCTTTTCATCTCAAGGAACCCA
This sequence comes from Ichthyophis bannanicus, assembly GCA_033557465.1. Taxonomy (NCBI): domain Eukaryota; kingdom Metazoa; phylum Chordata; class Amphibia; order Gymnophiona; family Ichthyophiidae; genus Ichthyophis; species Ichthyophis bannanicus. The sequence goes on along the minus strand of CM066031.1, from coordinate 1,718,802,404 downwards.
AATTTCATACCACCCAGCTGCGTTAAGGTAAATGATGCCGAACTACAAGTTAAACCTGCTATACGTTACCTCGGAGTGACGCTAGACCAAAATCTCGACATGAAGAAACATGTAGCCAATACCGTAAGGGCGATCTACTTTAAAATCAGATCCCTCAGACACCTACGCCCGTTACTCGAACCAGATGATTTCCGCACCATTTACCAAGCCCTGATTATTCCCCATTTCAATTATTCAAACTCCATACTACAAGGGCTCCCCCGGTCCACCCTGAATCCCCTTCAACTTGCTATGAACAGTGCAGCACGAGTACTCTTTGGCGCATCCAGGAGAGACCATGTGACACCACTCCTGAAGCAGTTACACTGACTCCCCATTCAAGCCAGGATTTGTTTTAAGACCTTGCTGATGACTTTCAAAGCTGGCAATGAGCTCTCCTCCTCCTCTCTATCTGACCTCATCCAACCAATTGCACCTAACAGACCAAGAAGATCTGCAGAGTCCAACATGCTAGTAATTCCAAAAGAAGCAACTAAATGCACCAAAACAACAGCTAACAGAGCCTTCCAACTCTGTGCCCCAAGTCTATGGAATACCTTACCAGCACATATCAGAGCAATCCCCAACTTGAGCCAATTTAGAAAGGCCCTTAAACATTTCCTCTTCACCAAATATCTCACTGACATCTCCGATCCTCAGTCCCACTCGAATAACGAGCACCTCAACAATAATAGTAGTCAACTAGGCAAGCCCTCGCAACAGGCGTCCCCTACAATGTAAACACCAAACATTATCCTTTCTCAGTACACCTTTTTCCAAGTTGCATTTCCTGTTTAATGTAATGACCAGACATATTTAAGTTGTCGGATGTTTCTGTTCCATGTGAACCGCGCTGATTGCAAATAGTGCGGTATATAAGAAATATAAATAAATAAATAAATTCATCACTATTATTGTACACCTATAGTAAAACTGCTTTGCGTTTTATTCAACTTTATCTTTGTTTATTTATTTTAGGTTATTGTTTATGATGTCAAAATGAAAGTATTCAGCTGCCGAAGTAAGAGAAATATTGCAACGAGATGCTGATAGTGACGGCTCTAAGTCGTCTGATGCAGCATATTCAGCAAGCAAAGAAGCATATCAGCCAAGCTCGGGCGATAAATCTGATGATGACAGTCATGATTCAGATGGCGACAGCAGTTGGTCGCCAAGTGAATGTGAGACTGATGTTGAGCCGGTAACATCGCCTGCAGCAAAGAGTCAAGTTACAGGTTGAGGCAAAGGTCGAGACTGTGCTGGACGGGAAAGAAGGTAGGAGTCCTCGGTGTCAGTATCATCTGTGAGGAATCTTTGTTGTGGTCGTAGAGGAGCTAAGAGGTCATCAACTATAAGCATAAATGTTGCCATTGAAGCCTATGTATCTAATGATGCCACATCATGGAACAGGAAACCTATAAAGCAAGCTGCTGGAAGATACGCCAGAGTTAATGTCATGCCCATACAACAAGGTCCTACAAGGTATGCTGTACAAAATGTTGATGGCCCTCTCGCAATATTCCACTTGTTCATGAGGAAGAACTTATTGAATGAAATCATGATGTGGGCGAGCAAACAAGGAAGATATATTTATGACGACACCTGGAAAGATTTGACAGATGGAGAATTTCAATGTTTTCTTGGACTTCTGATCCTCTCAGGCGTGTACAAGTCACAAAATGAATTCATAGTTCAGTTGTGGAACCTTGAAGATGGTCATTCTGTTTTCGGCAAAAATATGGCCTGTAACCGTTTTCACCAAATTTCTTGTGCTCTCAGATTTGATGATGCAACCAATAGAAGTGAACAACGAGGCGTGGATAAGCTTGCTCCAATCAGACACATTTTTGATACCTGGGAAGCAACTCTAAGTGACACCTTTGTTCCTGGTGAAAATGTTACCGTGGATGAGCAACTGCTTACATTTCGTGGCCGTGTTCCGTTCAGACAATATATTCCCAGAAAACCTGGGAAATATGGCATAAAGCTAGGGATGTTGTGTGACAGTGCAACATCATATGTTATGTGTCTTCAAGTATATACAGAAAGGGAACTCGGACAAAACAGGGAACAGAATCAGGGTGAAAGGGTTGTACTGCAATTCACTGAAGGATTGACGCATTCTGGCAGAAATGTTACTGTTGACAATTTCTTCTGCAGTTTATCCCTGTCATGGAAATTGCTAGAAAAACAAATAACACTTTTGGGGACAATTCGAAAGAACAGAAAAGAATTACCTCCAGAATTTGTAACAGCAAAGGGCCGAGAGGTATTCGCTTCACTGCTTTTCGCGATGACGCCACTCTGGTTTCCTATTGCCCGAAGAAAGGAAAAGTGGTTGTTCTTCTGAGCTGTTTGCATGATCAAGAAGAAGTAGATAACACACATCCAGACAAAAAACCACGCATTATCTTGGACTATAATTCTAGTAAAGGTGGAGTAGATACGGCAGATCAAATGTTGCACACGTATACCACAAAACAAATGACAAGACGCTGGCCAGTGACAATCTTCTACAACATGTTGGACATCAGTGCTTTGAATGCCTTCATTGTTTGGATGCCACTAAATCCAGAATGGCAGTCCAAGTCAAAGCACAGACTTTGTCTATTCCTCTTAGAATTAGGAAAGCAGCTGCTTCAGAGTAATGGAAAGGACACGGGCAAGGTCCCGGTGGACGCCGGTAACCTGGGGATCGGCCCGGGTCCGGCATCCTGCGGCGTGGCTGGGGGGGGGGGGTACGTCACGGGCCAAGGGAGGACGTGCTTGACGCGGCGGCGTCATTTGAATTCATTGGCTCCGCAAGAGCAAGGAGCAGAGCCAATGAAGCGGCCCCTGCACGCCCGAGGCCTTAAAAGGGGGGGGGAGTCTGGCGGCTCCCTCCTCTTCAGCGTCGGGCGTGCAGAGGGATAGCTTTGGACGGTGTGTCGATCTGGTGCAGGCTTCTGGGCGGCGGGGCACCTCCGTCGGTGCGTAGCAGATTGGCCGGCGGGACGTCAGTGTCAGGAGAGGCGTCGGCGGTGGTGCTCCAGCTGGCGGTATTTGCGGCCCGGTGTGGGTGAGTGCGGGGTCTTGTGTCTTGGCTCCCCCCCCTCCCCTACCATTCGGGTGTTCGAGGCTTGCACGGAGCGTAGAGCCCGGGGCTTTCCCCCCCCCCTCCATCCCATCTCCCGTTGAGTCTCTGGCCGGTGCAATTTCCTTGGGCAAGTAGTGCAAGGCCTTGTTTTGTTTTGTGTTGTTTAATTTTGGGTTCTTTTTTGTTCCCTGGCCTGCTGAGCTGAGGGGATGGCTCGAGGGGGGGATGGGCCTGGAGCACGTGGCTTGGGCAGCCGGAAGGGTGGGGCGCGTGGGAGGAACGCGCAGAGGCTTGCTAGGGTGGAGGGGCCAGGCCAAGGACGGGGTGAGGGCAGGCAGGGGGGTGGGGGGCGCGGTGGGCCTAGCTCGGGGAGTCCAGCGAGGGCAAGGGGCGCTGTGAGGAGCAAGGGTGGGCCTTCGATAGGCCGCGGCTCAGGGTCTGCTGGCTCACGGGGGCGGGGGCCCAGAGGGCGAGGGCAGCGCCAGATTGGGGCCAGGGGGGCTGGGAGGGCGGCAGCGGGGGGTAGCAGCGTCGGCAGCGCTGCGGGGAGGGGGAGAGGGGTGGCTAGTGTTGGTGGAGGGGTCCAGGGGCCGGGGGAGCTGGCTCAGGGGGAGGGGGGGGAGCGGGACGAGGTATGGGAGTTGTGCAGGAGGTGGCGGAGGCACAGGATTGGACCGGGGGGCTTTTGCCATTGCCCGGGAGCGGGCTATCCGGTCAAGGTGGGGGTGGGGCGTGGGCTGGATCCCCAGCTTGGGCACATTGGTTGGGTGGCGGCCAGGGTTCCTCTAGGGCTAATTGGCTGGAGGCGTGGCGTCCGGTGTGGCCCTCTGCTGTCCCCCCCCCTTCTTTGTCTTTTATGTCTCCACAGGTTCCAGTGATGTTGTCGCCGGCTGCGGCGCGAGATGGGAGTGGCTGTGAGGGAGCACGAGGACAGCAGTATGCAGAGCACCAGGAGGCGCAGGATGAAGGCATACGAACGCCGCCCGTCGTAGTCGCGTCCCGAGACGAGGATGGGGGACCTGGACGGGCGACCAGTACCCCGTCAGCGGAGGTGGTGTCTGCGACAGCGGTAGTGGGTGAGTTACCTGAGGCGCGAGATGCTGAGGGTGCGAAGGGTAGGGGGCGGGGAGAGAGAGGAGACTGAAGGGGGTTAAAAGACGTAGGCATTCGGGTCGAAGGCACAGGAGGTCTAGCTCATCGGGGTCGTCGTCGTCTTCTGACTTGTCGTCTACGTCGTCGTCCTCGACCGATGGTAGGCAGGAGGCGTGGAGCGAAAAAGCAGTCTCAGGAGGGGGCGGACGCAGGGGGTTCTTGCAGCGGCAGCGATATCTGAGTTGTGGGAGGGAGTGCCGAGGAAATTGCGGCAAAAAATTAAGAAGCGCCGGTACATTGATATCTTCCGTCTATTAGAAGGCCGGAAGCATTCGGGAGAAAGTAGACGGAAGCGTAAGGAGGACGAGAAGGCGGGATGTATTAAGAAAGTGGCGCGGAATGTGGTTAATTGGACGCGAGCTTTCTTGCGTTTGACGAGCGTGTGGGGGCAGTATTGCCCAGGGCATTACGAGATGCTTCTGTCATATGCAGATTCCATTCTGGAGGCGTCACAGACGCACGACGGCTGGTCATGGTTAAACTATGACGAGAAATTCAGAGAAAAAATGGAAGGGAATCGATCGGTTTCGTGGGGTATGCAAGACATTAATTTGTGGCTGACTCAGATGTCGGCCAGGTCGAGTGGGTTGGGTGCGAGCGCGGCGAAAGGTTCGGCGGGGGTTCTCCCGGGTATGGGCCGTGCCTTTCGAGGAGTGGGGACCGTCGGGCTGCAGCGAACAGGGGGGCAGTGGGACAGGGGATCTCTGCTGGAGGTTTAACAAGACCTCGTGCCCGTTTCCAGACTGCAAATTTCGACATGTGTGCTCCCTTTGCGGGGGTGCACATCCCGCAATCAAATGTCTTAAGAAAGGGGTTGCGCAGCCGCCCGGGCCTAGCACAAAGCAGTGAGGGGCTGTTGGACCTGGCCCCGACGCCGATTCGACGGGAGATTTTAAACGAGTGGCTGGCCCACTACCCTAGGCGGAAGGATAGGGAAATTTTGTATGCGGGCTTTAATTGGGGTTTTCTGATTCCCGTTTGTAGGCAGTTGGATGGCGCGGTCGCACGTAATTCCCTCTCCGTTAGGCGTTTCGCGCCGGTGGTTAGGGAGAAGTTAGGGAAGGAATTGCAGTTGGGTAGAATAGCGGGCCCCTTCGAGAATCAGCCCTTCGAGCGGATGGTAGTGTCACCGTTGGGGATAGTTCCTAAGAAAGAACCAGGGAAATTCCGATTGATACATAATTTGTCTAGCCCGGTCGGTGAGTCAGTCAATGACTACATCCCGCGTGACTTGTGTACAGTGCGCTATGCATCCTTTGATAAAGCGGTTGAGTTGGTACGGGAGGCGGGGCTGTGGGCGCAAATGGCGAAAGTGGATATTGAGTCGGCCTTCAGGTTGTTGCCGGTACACCCGTCTTCCTTTTACCTCTTGGGGTTTCGTTTCGAGGAGAGGCTTTATTTCGATAAGTGCTTGCCAATGGGCTGTTCCGTGTCCTGTGCTTACTTCGAGGCCTTCAGTACCTTTTTGCAGTGGGCTATCGAGCGCAGAGGGGGTACAGCTCGGGTAGTGCACTATTTGGATGACTTTTTGTTTGTGGGGTCCGCGCAGTCGGAGGGATGCCGCGACATGCTGGACGGTTTTGTGCAATTGGCGACCGAGTTGGGCGTGCCGCTAGCAAAAGACAAAACCGAGGGCCCGTCCACGCGGATTACGTTTCTCGGGGTGGAGCTGGATTCCGGTTCTATGGTGGCGCGGCTTCCTCCGGAGAAGGTACAGCATTTGCGGGTGTTAGTGGCTAATGTAGTATCAGCGTCGAAATTGACATTGAAAGAAATGCAAGCATTGATCGGCTCACTTAACTTTGCTTGTCGGGTGATCCCGATGGGCAGGGTTTTCCTGCGGCACTTAGCAGCTTCTACAGCGGGGGTTTGCAGACCGCATCATCATATTCGGGTGTCCAAGGCTATCCGGGCTGATTTGAAGGTGTGGCAGGTCTTTCTGGAGGACTTTAACGGGACCTCTGTGTTGATGGAGCCTGAGTGTAGTAGCGCGGATCTGCAGTTGTACACGGATGCAGCCGGTGGCCTGGGGCTGGGCATTTATTTTGGGGGGTCGTGGTGCTCGGAACAGTGGCCGCAGACTTGGCGCGAGGAGGGACTCACCAGGAATGTAACATTTTTAGAGTTGTTTCCGATATTAGTAGCGCTAGAGTTGTGGCCGGACCGGTTGCGTAATAGAAGGGTGCTGTGGTGGTGCGACGATGAAGCGGTGGTCAGTGTGGTGAACAACTACACACCTCATTGTTTGCAAGTAGCGCACTTAATGAGAGCAGTGGTCTTGACTTGCTTGCGGTTGAATGTAGCACTGAAAGCGCGACATATACCGGGGCTCTCTAACGCGATTGCTGATTCTCTTTCTCGTTTCCAGTGGGACCAATTTCGAAGATTGGCACCGGAAGCGGAGGCGGAGGGGGTCGCGGTCCCTTGGAGGTTGTGGAGTCTTGGCCATTCGGGATGAAAGACTTGCTCCAGAAATCCGTGGCTACCGGGACTTGGGCAGCCTATGTGCGCGGATGTCGGAAAGTGGTGGCCTTTCTCGAAAGCTGCGGTTGGCAGTATGGGGCGGTGTCTGCTCAGTTAATGGGCCAATATGTTGCCTGGGCGAAGGATAAGGGTGTCGCCCGTTCTTCGGTGCGCAGCCACCTGGCGGGCTTCGAATTTTTTATAAAGGCGGTGGGTTGGGGCTTTCCGGTAGATGGCTTCCTGGCCCATAAGCTCTTGCAAGGTTGGGGCCGCGTGGCTCCAGCTCCGCCGGACACTCGGAGACCGATCTCGCATGCGTTATTGGCGAAGTTATGTCAGGCGCTGGCGGCAGTAGCTTCATCTGCGTATGAAGCGGTCCTTTTTAGAGCTGTCTTTAGCCTAGCGTTTTTTGGTGCCTTCAGGATGGGGGAATTGGTGCCAAGCTCGAGCAAAGTGGGGGTGGCCGGGACAGTGCAGAGGCAGCATGTTGTTCTTGAACGTGGCCGGTTGAGAGTCTTACTGGCCAGGTCCAAGACTGATCAGCGGGGGAAGGGTTTGTGGGTGCGGCTATCTGCGATTGGTGACCTTTGCACATGCCCGGTGGGCGCTATGCATGAATATTTGCAAGTACGGCCGGCTGTAGCTGGGGGGTTATTTCTGCATGCGGATAGGCGGCTGCTGACACGCTATCAAGTGGTGGCGGTGCTGCGGTTTGCTTTGAAGTTCGTAGGTGAATGCCCGGAGTACTTTTCGGCGCATTCCTTTCGTATTGGCGCGGCTACCAGTGCAGCGGCAGCTGGACTTTCACAACAGGACATTCAGAATATTGGAAGATGGCGTTCCCTGGCTTTTCGGGGTTACGTGCGCTTGTGATGAGTGGGGGGACAGGGTTTACTGCCTGAACTGATTATGTTTTCTTTTACAGATGAGGAAAGGAATGCGCCCATTTGCTGGCTGATGGGGCATTCCTTCGTTTACTGGGCAGGCAGGCGAGCAGCTGAGAGGCCGTTTGGGCCTAACCTGGGACTGGCTCTCGCGGCGATGTCGCTTCTATGGCTCGGTGAACGTGGCCTGCGGTGGACGCAGCTCTTGCCGTTGCTCCGGCATCATGGGCGAGTGTGAGACCAGCCAAAGTTCATCCTCTTGCATCTGGGTGGAAACGATCTCGCTGCTTGGACTTGTAAGCAGCTTATCCGCGCAGCTAAGCGGGATCTGGCAATTGTGTTGCGCTTGTTCCCAGGGGTGGTGTTATTATGGTCTGACATTGTTCCCAGACCTGCTTGTAAGGCTCAGCGACGGTGGTCGCGGGGTCTTGCAAAAATAAATCGACAAATTGGGAGATGGGTATGTGAGCGGGAAGGGGTTCAAATTGTACATCCCTGGGTAGAGGTTACTTGTGCCGGGCTATATAGGCAGGATGGCATACATTTGTCCCCTGTGGGGGGTCGACTTGCTGCTAAATGATTGGCAGGAGGCCCTTGAGGGATTAGCGAGGCGGGAGGACAACAGGTCGCAGCTTGGCAATAGGGGGGCGGCACGTTGACATGAATGTCGCACGTGCCGGTGGCGGGATCCCGGAGGTCTCCGGGGTCCGGAGCCTTTAGGTCATACTTGGGCGGGGGTGGGGGTGCCCCCGACCCGGATAAGCCCTGCTGGCCTTTGCTAGTCACATGGCGAGGTCGGGGACAGGGCGCGGTAGCAAGTTGGCCGGTGCCAGGGCACGGCCGAAGCGGAGGCAAGGTCACCTTGCTAGTCATATGGCGGGTGAGGTTTGGCTCCGCTTTGGGGGATTGTTAAGATTGTTATGTTTGGAATGTTAATTGTTTATGAATATAATAAAGCTGCGACCAGTTGGTTCTTCCACGTTAAGAAGGCTATGAGTGATTTGTAAATGGGGGATAAAGGTGTGGGGGGGAGAGGGGTGGGGCAGTAAAGATGTGTGGCGCAGGGGGGATAGGATGCCGGGTCCGATCTACCAAGGTTATGGAAAGGACACGGGCAAGGTCCCGGTGGACGCCGGTAACCTGGGGATCGGCCCGGGTCCGGCGTCCTGCGGCGTGGCTGGGGGGGGGGGGGTACGTCACGGGCCAAGGGAGGACGTGCTTGACGCGGCGGCGTCATTTGAATTCATTGGCTCCGCAAGAGCAAGGAGCGGAGCCAATGAAGCGGCCCCTGCACGCCCGAGGCCTTAAAAGGGGGGGGGAGTCTGGCGGCTCCCTCCTCTTCAGCGTCGGGCGTGCAGAGGGATAGCTTCCCTCCCTCCCTCCCTTTGGTTATATGGTGGAGGTGAGGGCGGTTTGGGGTGTCGCAGCTGGGGGGGTGAGGCGGGATCCCGGAGGTCTCCGGGGTCCGGAGCCTTTAGGTCATACTTGGGCGGGGGTGGGGGTGCCCCCGACCCGGATAAGCCCTGCTTGCCTTTGCTAGTCACATGGCGAGGTCGGGGAAAGGGCGGTAGCAAGTTGGCCGGTGCCAGGGCACGGCCGAAGCGGAGGCAAGGTCACCTTGCTAGTCATATGGCGGGTGAGGTTTGGCTCCGCTTTGGGGGATTGTTAAGATTGTTATGTTTGGAATGTTAATTGTTTATGAATATAATAAAGCTGCGACCAGTTGGTTCTTCCACGTTAAGAAGGCTATGAGTGATTTGTAAATGGGGGATAAAGGTGTGGGGGGGAGAGGGGTGGGGCAGTAAAGATGTGTGGCGCAGGGGGGATAGGATGCCGGGTCCGATCTACCAAGGTTATTGCAGCGAGACTTCTTCCAGCATTGAAGAAGCCACTGATACTGTTTGCAATGTTGGGATCCCAAAGAAAAGGGCAAGGTGTCACTGCTGTTCCAGAGAAAAAGACAAGAAAAGCAACATAGTTTGCACCTCCTGCAAGCGCAAGTTTGCAAAGAGCATTCAGAAATTGTCTGTGTCTCATGCAAATGACTAGTACTTTACTGTGTTCATCAAGTGCATGCAAAAACTGCTTTCATGGCAACTCTTCTTCATGCAATTTTATGATAAAGCATTAAATTTCAAAACATTTAACCTTCATATAATAAATAATTAATTCAGAATAATATTTTGTCTGTTTAGTTTAAATTTTTCATGGTTAACAATTAAAATTCGTCGTGGGGTCATTTATGACCCCAACGGTATTCAGTGTGTGCAAAAAATCTCGGTAATTCCAATGTTAAGGTGGCTAAACAGGTAGAAAAGGCAACAGCAACAGCCAGAAGAATGCTTGGGTGAATAGGGAAAAGAATGGCTAATAAGAAGAAGAAGGTGATAGTGCCTCTGTATAGGTCTTTGGTGAGACCTCATTTGGAGTACTTTTTACAATTCTGGAAACCATTCCTTCGAAAGGATATAAACAGGATTGAGCCGTGCAGAGGGTCACTACCAGAATGTTCAGTGGGCTTCATCGTAAGACATATGGGGACAGACTTAAAGAGCTCAAAATTTATGCTTTGGAGGAAAGGCGGGAGAAGGAAGATATGATAGAAATGTTTAAATACCTCTGTGGCATAAATGCACAGGAGGAGAGCCTCTTTCAATTGAAAGAAAACTCTGCAGCTAGGGGACATAGGATAAAGGTGAAAGGAGATTTATTTATTTATGTTAATTCTCTTATATACTGCGCTATTCTGCATCAGTGCGGTTTACATTGAACAAACTGAAATTACATTGAACAGGGCATTATAACTTGGAGATAACTATTTTACAGGGAACATGGGCTATAGAGGGTTAAGTGACTTGCCCAAGACCACAAGGAGCACCAGTGGGACTAAAAACCCCAGTCCTTCTGGCCCAAGGTTGCTGTCCTCTAGTGGGATTTGAACCCCCAACCTTCCAGCCTGAAGTACCTTGCCCCAACCACTAGGCCACTCCTCCACTCCATAGCCTCAGGAATAATTTGCAGAGATATTTCCTTACAGAAAGAGTGGTAGCTGCATGGAATAGTCTCTTGGTTAAGGTAGTAGAGACAGAGAGAGTATCTGAATTCAAGAAAGCATGAGCTAGACACAGAAATTTCTAAAGGAAGAAAAGGGGCTGTAGTAGTTGGTATAGAAGAGCAGATTGGATAGGGCATATGGTTTTTATGTGCCATCATGTTTCTATATACTGAGCTTTAGTACACAGTTCTTAAACAAGATTGCTGCATTGTCCCAATAATAACCATGGATTGAAAATTTGAATTCCAACCTGGTTGTTTTAGATTTTTATGAGCAAATGAGGAGGGGACAATGTGGGTAATGCTCTTTTTTCAAGAAATACATATTTTCATTACTTGACTTTGACACCTCATACATTTCACTCAAGTTTGGAAAGAGACAAGCAGTTTAGATGAAGTCCTATCTACATTCATGATTTGAAGTTCATTTAAACTCTTACAACTCAACCTCTATGAAAATTACATCTATGTACTTGCAGATTTTTCAACAGCAAGGTTTAGGGGATCCTTTACTAAAGGGTGCTAGCTGGCAGCATGTTTTCTGGTGATGCTGAAGGTGCCAGCTAAGGTGATGAGCTCAGAGCAGTTAGCACTGGTTTCACACCATGTGCAAATTGCATTGGCATGGGTTCATCTAATGACATTAGATAGGGGTTACAGTAAGTGCACTCACGTTAAAGTGGCCCATGTAAATGCTTTCAACACTTCCAAAGTTAACACGGTGTTGTTGTACCTAACACATGATAGTTTGGACCTTCTTGGAGCATTAGCTGCAACAGCCTAGTGTCCTTTAGTAAAAGAACCTCTTAGATTCTTGTTCCATTCCTGAACTAGTATTAGTCTTCATCGACACATTAAGCCAGTTAATAGAAGACTAAATTTCAACATTGTAAGAAAAATGAAATCTAGCTTCACAAATTATCTCTTGAGTAAGAAAAGTATTTTAAAAGTTCTAGCTAATCTGTGGGGGGTTTTGCCTGTCAGAATTCACTGGACATGTTGACTACGAGCTATTTTATCTAAATAGGGTTGACCATAGCCTGCATTGTCATCCCTGCTTCATGAATACAGTCAGTGCAACAACCTAATTAATGTAATATTTTAATTCAGATATGATGGGAAACACAGTATAAGCGAGCGTGATCTAATTATCATGCAGTTAGTCTAATTGGCCTCTGACATTCCTTGCTAAGGCCATTAAATAAATAGCTTTTTTTCTAATTGCCGCTGTAGTTACATAAATATTTCAGATATGTGTATATGCTATGCAAGGCATAAAAATGTTACAGGCCATAGCATAGATAAGATATACTGCATTTCAATTGTACACCACAAGATAGAGCCATTGCAATGCCATGTCTCAGCTGCAACATTAAACTTTACAGTAGCATTTTTTTTAAATCAAGATTTCCAAGAAGCAGGTAATATTTAAGTAGTTTTCAATTAAAGTAGTTCCTAGTTTGTGAGCTTCTTAAGTGGTCATAACATTTCTGTATATCTCTGCTTCATTTAAATCAAGAATGAAAATAGAGCTATTTGGATCATGGCTTATTAAATCCTTGAAAGGACATTGCAAATCACAATGCTTTGTACAGTGTGAATATTTTACTTGCATATTGTATTGAGGTTGATTCCTTTGAGATCAAATGAAAATTATAATATTTATGCGTAATCTTGCAGCAAAATAGAACTCTATTAAGTTTTGTAATTAATGTTATACTGTACCTATAAAAGTATGAGGTATGATAAAAACGTATCAAGACTTGTACAATAACACAAGAAGTACAACACTGACAGTTACTGCACTCAATCTCCTTCAAAGTAGTCCTATTCTGATAAAAAAAAAAACCCACTTCCTCCAGGGTTCCTGCCACTGCTGGAAACAATTATGAAATGCCTCTTTCGTTATCTTGTGAAGATGCAGTGTTGAATTTTGCTTAATGGTCTCCAACTCATCGAATCTTCTTCCTTTAAGTGGTAATTTCAGTTTTTGAAACAAGAAAAAGTCACAGGGTGCGAGGTCAAGTGAGTACGGAAGCTAATGGGCTTGCTTGATTTGATGTTTGGCCAAAAACTGCTGGACAAGATGTGAGGCTTGAGCTGGTGTGGTATTATGATAAAGCAATCATTTACCATTCCTGTGCAACTCTGGCCTCTTACGATGAACTGAATCTCTTGAACGAGTCAGAACTTGGACATTATACTCCTTATTGATGGTTTGGCCTTTTGGAGCATACTCATGATGAATAATACCCTGGTAATCAAAGAAAACTATGAGCATGACTTTGATATAGTCAGGTGAGGACCATTCTTAAGTCTGGGAGAGTTTAGAGTCTTCCATTGTGAGGACTGAGCCTTAGTTTCTGGGTTATAATCATAAAACCATGATTCATCACCAGTAATAATCTTTTTGATGAAATCTGAGTCATTTTTCAATGTATTCCAACAACTCCCTGGCTGCAGACAGTCAATCTTCTTTTTGGTCAGGAGGCAGAAGCTTTGGCACAAATTTTGCAGACACGTCTCATCCTCAAATTGACAGTAAGAATGGACTGTATCAACCTAAAACTGATGTCCATGTCCTCAGGAACTTCCCAATAGTAAATCAATGATTTGAGCATATTGCGGCATGCACTGCTTCAACTTTGTCTTCATTCCTTCACATGGATAGCCTTCTAGAATGTTTGTCACTGTTAACACTTTGGCAGACCTCTTGAAAATGTTTGTACCATTCATAAACTCAAGCATGACTCATGCATTCATCACCATACAGTTGCTGTAACTTGTCATATGAGAAAACATAAGAAATACCTTACTGGGTCAGACTAGGGTCTATCAAGCCCAGTATCCTGTTTCTAACAGTGGCCAATCCAGGCCACAAGTACTTGACAAGTTCCCAGAGAGGCACGTAGGTTCCACAATGCTTGTCCTGGGGCAAGCAGTGGATTTCCCAGATCCTCTTTACTAATGGTTTATGGATCTTTCCTCCAGGAACTTGTCTAAACCCTTTTTAAACCAACTACACTAACAGTTTTTACTACATCCTCCGGTAACACATTCCAGAGTTTGATTAAACGTTGAGTAAGAAAATATTTTCTCTTATTAGTCTTAAATGGGCTGAATTGTAGTTTCCTTCTGTGTCCTTTAGTCTCTCTACTTTTTGATGGCATAAACAACAAATCTACGTTTACCCATTCCACTCCATCATTAATTTATAGACCTCTATTATATTCCCCCTTAGCCATTTGTTTTCCAAGTTTTAGAGCCCCGACCTTTTAAGTCTCTCCTCATAGGGATATTCTTCCATTCCCTTTACCAATTTTGTTGCTCTTCTTTGTATCTTTTCTAATTCAGTTATATCTTTTTTAAGATATGGCAACCAGAATTGCACACAATATTCAAGGTATGGTCTCTGCACAAATACAAGTTTCTAGCAGAATTTAATGCAAATTTGCTGTTCAATTTTTTCACTCATTGTAAATCTGACGAACTGCTTTTACACAAAACCAAACATCGCGTGATTAAAAAAAGTACAGGTGTGCTGCAGTTACACTATACTCCGCACATGCAGATCACATAACTAGGTCACCGCATGCTTAACAGCATCATGGTGTGATGTATTGTTATATAGCTACATAAATCTTGACACTTTTTGATCACACCCTGTACATTTTATAATCTGGGATGTCCATGCCAGAACGTCTGAAATAAAAGCAGGCAATCCAAGTTCAGGCATGATTTCACAGATGTGGATATGACCAACATGGACGTTTATGGGGACATTTACATAGACATCCCTGGAATGATCTTTGAGAACAGGGTACATCCAGTAGCCTAATGGTTAGAGTAGTGGGCTACTACTACAACTGATCATTTGTATAGTGCTACAAGGCATACACAGCACTGTCAAAGATGGTCCCTGCTCATCAGAGCTTACAATCTAGTCAAAACAACACAACAGCTGAGGACAAGGAAATATCTAGAGTATTGGTAAGGATACACACTGGAGACTAGGCAAATCATGATCCAAAAGCAGCCTCAAAGGCTAGGGTACAAATCCCACTGCTGCTTGTTGTGATCTTGGGCAAGTCATTTAATGCTCCATCTTCTCTATATCCTCTAAATGTTTTATGCCAAAACAACCACTTTCCTGGATGCCTATTTGTGCCCGGAGCAGGTCTAAACTTGGACGTCCCCACAGACATCTTTGAAGTTTCTGAGATTGAACAGGGGCATCTAAGTCCATTGCACCTCTCCGGACACATTTCTGCCATGCCCCCTGCCTACTTGGACGACTCCTCATTGGATGAGGAGATGTCTTTAAAAGCCATTTGTCTCCGTGATTTGGATGCCCATGTGCATGTTTTCAGATGTCCAAATCACGACTGAGTTTTTTTTTTTTAATGACCCCCATGGCATACATCTTTATGGTGCAAAATTCCAAATGCTTTCAGTTTGAAATATGAAAATTAAATGGTATGTCTCTTCTGTGTGTCACAAAAAGTCGTGCAGTTTCATCCAGCAATTTCACTAGGCTGCAATCTACAGATGTGCCTCTTGCATAGTGTGTATTTGTACCAACTTCTAGAAAGCTTTCATTTGCGGCCCCTTAGGCTAGCTGGGTTTTAAAAATTAGGGAAAACTACCATCTAGTTGCAAATGAAGACGTATGGTGCTTTAGCTCAATGAATGGTGGTTCCCATTAAGCTGGAAACCCAAATGAGCAGGAGGAAATGTTAAAGTCAAAATAATAATAATAATGCCATCAAAACTAAAATTCAGCATATTTTGGATGACAGTCAAAGCAGATTGTGTAAATACAAGGATGAAACTGTGGATCATATGATTAGCAGCTCTAGCAAAATTGCACAAACTGACTACAAACAAAGGCACAATAGAGTGGCAAAGATCATCCACTGGAATCTGTACTCTGAATACAAACAGACAAGCATTTAGAACACAAAAGCGATGTTGAGCCACTTACTGGCTAACCTAAACCAGATAAATTTAGGAAATGAAAAAGCCAGTCTAACTTTAGCCAGTTTAGCTATCTGACCAGTGGCTGAGTATTGCTGCTGACCAGATAGCTAAATTTCTATCCAGGCAAATCAAATATTCAGTGCTGATGGCCAGATAATGTCCCAGTACTTAATGTCTGGGCATAAATTAAAATAACAATGCACAGCTTCTTTAATTGTACTGGCTGCCACTACTTATGTCCCTCATAATCTCATATAGTTTTGGAATTACAGACAGACCTCAAAGGTCTTGGAAAACAATGCACGAACAAGAAAACTCTTCTTTGCCTGTAAGGTAATTTATAAGAATCAATGTATGTCAAGATTGTACATTCCAAGAGCCAAGAGGGGAATGGGCCTTTTGCTCTGTATAATCTATCATAAGGCTCTAGGCATACTTGATAACAGCACCAACAGATTCAAAACCACAAAATTGTTGACGTATGGAAGCAAATATCTAGAGTCAGTATCAGGTCTTAAAAATGGAGAAAAACTCCAACAAATTGGAGGAAGAGTGAGAATTCCACCAGTAGATACAGGAAAGATAGAAATAAAATTTGCAAAACAAGAAAAAAGGTTCCTTAAAGAAATCAGATCAGCAAGCAGGAAAAACATGTGGCACATGCACAAATACAGTGGGAAATACAAAGAGTTACTTGAGATACCGTGTGTTTATCTAGTCATTAAAATTAATGAGCCGCCTACGCAGGGAGTGCTCCAGGGAACTTACAATCAAACATACATAATTCTGAAATGGAATGGTTAAAGGGAAATGAATTTAAATCTAAGGATGAGAGATTGATAATTGCAGCACAGAACAGTACACGACAGATAAGAAAAATCACAGCAAGCATAGAAAAAAATGATAAAACATACATATACAGATTCGATAAGACATAAATGGTAACGTTTACAGATCTTGCTACTGATTGTGAAGTGCTGTCAGAAGGCCACGTTACAGAAAGGTACAGTAAGGAAGCAGTGCTCATCTACTGAAAGCTGTATAAACCAGCTTCTCAAATAGTTTCCCAATGTGACCCAATTTCAGCGGTTGAAAATTATTATTAAAACGACATAAGCAGCACATTCATTGTATTTTTTAAAGATTGAAAAAGATATAAATCTATACATTTGTTCTTTTTAATTTAATTATCTGATGTATTCACCATACCAGAGATGCACGAGCTTATAAATTGCAACATGTTTTCTCAAGCTCTTTCTGCAGCACAGCCTCTCCGTCTGGTCAGCATGCCTCTTTTTAGTTGGAGGCTATGGGAAGATGGGCTCGGAGGGTGTCTCTAAGGGTGTAGTTGGGGGTCTCTGGATATGTGTGTGTGTGTGTGTGTGTGCGTGCGCTACTGCTCCTATTACTACTACTTACCATTTGTATAATGCTACGCGGCATAAGCACCACTGTTCAGTAGATATACACATGAGAGACAGTCCCTGCTAAATAGAGCTTGCAATCTATGCAAGACAGAAATGCAACAAACAGGGGACTAGAGTTCTTTTTTAACACACATAGGTGATAAATAGGAGAATAAAGGGTCAGGATCGTGTGCATGAGTAAATGAGTAGATGGATTTTATTTGTGACTAAGGGCTCAACTCACAGAGGTGACTTGTGGGGACGTGCAGCCATACAAGCCATCCTGCCCCTAGTACCCCTCAAGCCTTCCCCACATGGCTAGAGTAGCAATATAGGGAGAGCTGATGGGGGATGGGAAGGGGCGGAGCCTGGGCAGAGCAGGGCGGGCCAAGGCGGCAGGACATACAGTACAGGACTGATTCAGGTCATGGCCCTGTATGTCCTGTGGGGTCAGAGGGAGCGTACTGCTTATTCCAGCTTGAAGCTGGAATAAGCAGCATGTACCTAGCAATTGGGGCTGGAACTCCTCCCCCCCCATCAGAGGCCGGGGCCAAGGGCAGGTAGGTCCCCTCTACCCGATCCAGGCCCTGGCTGCTCAGCTATGGTTTGGGCAGCAGGAAAGAAAAGGGTCGGTGCCGTGGGTTACAGGGGAGCATTATAGAATCAGGTCCTAATGGGCCCATCCTGCTCAGGACCATCCGGACAGCCCTGACATGTCTCTTTCTGAATCATGTTCCACATGAGTAGATTTGAGTGTGGGCATTAATTTGACCACATGGGTAGTAATTGTCTGGATATGATATGCTTCAGAGGATGAGAGAATTATTGCAGTCAGATCTGTGTATGTGTATGTGAGTGGATGGGGGTGGGTGTGACTGACCAAGTAGATTAAGATGACTAAATGAATAAGTGACTGCATGGGTAGTAAGTGATTGGGTGTAGTGTTTATGAGTGGGTGAGAAGAGCCACCCCCTTCCTACCCTACTTCTTTTGACTATTCACCACAGCCATTGACCAAGCAGGAGGATATGATCTGATGCACTTCAATTGTTCTCTTGGGCTTCCACAGCTAGTATGATGATCTTTGCAGTTTTCCAGGTCATGCTGCATTTTCATAACTGAAACCGATGTTTCAGCCACCATACTGTGACTTTTGTCATGGTGAAGTGGTTAAGCAATGGATGCCTGTTCTTATATATATATAGACTGGTGGGATTGAAGTGAGAAATTTGAATTTGAATTTTAGAGGGAAAGTCCATTGCAGAGAGGCTGGAGACCTTTCTTTTCCCAAATATCAGGAGATTCTCTGGTGAGTTAAAGATGCTCTCCCCATACAGTTTCAATCCCACCAATCCAGTTTGAGGACTACTACATAACAGGCATCCACTTTGCCATGAATTAAGCCACCCAATTAATACAAACCCAAACAAATCACAAATCCCATAAATATCCAATCCAAAAAATATAGAATGTGTATGCTAAACTATAATTTTTGTCAGAACTATTGCCTTGAGGATAACAAACACCCTCTCGAAGCAATAATGTTCCTTTTGATCTTTTTTTAAAAATGGGGACGCAACCCCTAAACCAACGACCCTAAAAGATATTTAAATCATACTGGGCCAATATTGATTTAGTGATTTGGTACTTAATCATAACAAACTAGCTATAACGGTGACACAAGCCAATGTATATGAGCAGGGGGCTGTTTAGTTTGGCTTTCCTGTTATATTAACGGGCGTCTGAAGATTGAGGTATGAAACCCATAAGCGGCAATAATCAATGCCCCAACAGAGGTTTAAAACCGCAAAAATAACTTCATCAGTCCAAAATATAGATGAATAGGAAGGCTACTTAACTTTCTTGTTCCGTCATCGGGCATCAAAAGTTTGTTACTGAATCCCATCAGGTGGTGGTAGTTGATACCCCTGCAAAGGCTATAAACCGCAAGAATGGCTTCATCAATCCGCAATGTGTTCAAAAAGTTCTTTGAAGAACTTAGTTCTTTGAAAACTTCTTTGAAAGCTTAACCCAACGTTGCATTTCGGGCTTCCGATTCTCACAGCCCTTCTTCAAAATTGACAATTTGACAATTGCAATGGAATTTTGAAGAAGGGCTGTGAGAATCGGAAGCCCAAAACGCAACGTTGGGTTAAGCTTTCAAAGAAGTTTTCAAAGAACTAAGTTCTTCAAAGAACTTTTTGAACACATTGCGGATTGATGAAGCCATTCTTGCGGTTTATAGCCTTTGCAGGGGTATCAACTACCACCGCCTGATGGGATTCAGTAAGAAATTTTTGATGCCCAATGACGGAACAAGAAAGTTAAGTAGCCTTCCTATTCATCTATATTTCGGACTGATGAAGTTATTTTTGCGGTTTTAAACCTCTGTTGGGGCATTGATTATCGCCGCTTATGGGTTTCATACCTTAATCTTCAGACGCCCGTTAATATAACAGGAAAGCCAAGCTAAACAGCCACCTGCTCATATTCATTGGCTTGTGTCACTGTTATAGCTAGTTTGTTATGATTAAGTACCAAATCACTAAATCGATATTGGAACTTGGAAATATTGTCCTTGATAGCTATAACCACATATTTATTTATTTTATTTATTTATTTAACAGGTTCATATACCGCATTTCCAAAGGTCAACTTGCTTTTCATGAAACAAAACTTCAACATTACAAAGAACATGAATTGCATAGTACAATAACTTAACTTTAACATTACTAACTTTTAGGCTAATAAGGAGGGGAGAGTGATTCACAATAAATATGAGAGAGGGAATGTTAAAGGGGAAGGAGGTGGGGTTGACAGGTTAAATATCATCTGACATGCAATGCAAGCAATTGAGTCAATAGGATGTCTGGAGTGGATTGGGAGGTCAAACGTCCATAAGAGAGTGGTAAGAGACTCAAGGTCAAGTTATATCTTTGAACATGAAGGTTTTTAGGAGCTTGTAGATGGTTGTTAGGTCAAGGGACTTATAGAGTCTTGTGGGATTGAGTTACAGATGCCCTTCTCTTAGTAATGCCATTCTTAATTTATTTTTCCCTTTGGCACAGTGTCTGGTTTTTTGGAATCAAGATTCTTGTCAGATGAAACTTAATTCTCCGCAATTCTCTTAGGGTCATGTTCCCAATATCTTTCTAGTACAGTAATTCTATACTGTTTATACAATTTCCAGTGGATGGATAATGCTATAGCTATGAAGAACAATGTTTCCAGCTGAATGTTGGGTATGTCTATGAACAAAAACAATGGGGGGGGTGGGGGGTGGGGGAAGGCTTCAGAGTTATGAGGATACATCTCGCTTTACATGGATGAGATGGCCTGACTGAAAATTGTTATCTTCTGTCCATTTAAAAATGTGTGCCTTTAGTGCAATTAAAAAGAGGTGCTTCTAGGGGGCGGAGCCAGTTACGATCCAATATGAACGTATGATGAGACAGCTTCGGCATTCCTAGCTAGAATCCTGACTCCCGCATCTCTCATCGCCCGCAGGAACCATCTCTCTTAGTTCTCCACACTAGCACTACGAATACGATCAGACCTGCCCAGCTCGAATACCCATAGATGTTGTCACAAGGAGCAAAATGATCCAAGCACGAGCCACCGTCCCTTGGCAAAATGGCGGCTGCCAAAGAATCAAATGGGAGCACTTGGGAACTGCTTCGTGAAATCTACCATGTTAAAGAATTGGTTACTACAAATGGAGAATCTTTATCTGAAATGCATCTTGAAATCAATGAGCTTAAAGAGCAGCTCGGCTCAATGACACTCCAGTTCAACTCTGTCGAAATGAATTTGGATAATCAGGAGGCCCATCTACACCAAGTACAAAAAAGCATGCAATGTTTGCAGCAAGCAGAATGACAGCTTGAGAACATGAACAGCAGAGCACATTAGAGCCACTTTCGTATCCTTGGAATACCTGAAGGGTTGGAAGGAACCGATACTGTTCGTTACCTGGAAGCTCTGCTGCCTCATCTTCTTCCAATTGATTTGCAAAGGCCTTTCGAAATTGAAAGGACCCACCGTGTCCCATTGCACCACTCAACACAGGCCAAGTATCCAAGGTCCATGGTGGTGAAGGCCCATTGATACTAACATATACTTCTTATATTGCAATCTGCACGGCTACATGCCCTCATCTAGCTGACCAGCCACAATCTGTTGATATGGAAGGACAAACTAGATAGGCCATGTGATCTTTTTCTGTCATCATTTTTCTATGTTTTTATGTTTCTAAGCTACAGTTCTACCTGGACCTTAATAAAACTATGGTTAGTCGGTACAAACAGCTACTTGCCTTTAGGCCTCAGCAACAGCAGTTGAAAGCGCAATATGGTTTATATTATCCAGCCCGGATGCAAATCACATTCTATAATCAGACCTGATCTTTTGAAGACCTGGAAGAACTCCAGGCCTTTCTGGAGAACCTTAGTGGTACAGCAATGCACTAATTTGTCATGGAGCAGCAGTTCTTACATCATTTATTTTGCTGACATATCTGCTCAAACTATGGGGTAACTGAGACAGTTGACTTCTACCCCGGCCACCTTGGAAATACTAGCTGAAGTTTAAGTTGGGAATTTAACCCCTCTGGACTTATATAACTATTGGTCATCTGTCCATATTTACAAAGGGACTCATAGTCGGCTCCTGCTGGACATTTGGTGGGCAAGTATCATTTTGTTATGGTGTCATGCTCTTTGTTGATTTTCTGTTTAGTCTACATTGGGCTTGACATTTTCAGTCCACATGTATCTGGGAAGAGTATGACAAAGGTTTGTAAGTAACATATGTCTCATATGAATATACACATTGATCTGTTGGGGGGGGGGGGTATGTAAGGGTTAATTCTTTTCTTTTGTAGCCAATAGACCATGAGGTCATCTATCACAGTTTTAAATGCTCTGGTTTGAATGCTGTCTTTTTTCTACTGGTTCTTCTTCCATTTCCAGGTTCCACTCTCATCTATTACAGTGTCCTTTACTCTGTCCCTATATTGGGAGGCTACTTTAGTCCCACCTGCAAACATGTTTGCCTAATTAGTCTTCAATATATGGTCCCTTGTACATGTAATTATGTTGCTCTGAATTTGTTTATTACTTTGCTTAACATCAATGATGTAGGTAGTATATATAGGAAACTGAATATCATGATCTAATGGCTATTATGTTAAAAGTATCATTATTAAATATAAAAGAAATAAGTAATCCTATTAAGCAGAAAAAAGTAATCCTTTATTATAAAACACAAACTGCTGATTTTATTATGTTACAAGAAACCCATTTGAGTCAGTCTGAAACTAACAAACTGGGTGCCGGCCCTTATGTTGGTCTGCTCGCCTGCTCTATGCAAAAAACATGGCATGATTATTTTGGTTTGCTGGTCCCTGGCTCCAGGGATCCTCACTATGAAAACAGAGGTTGAGGGTCGCTGGGTCAAAGTGGTCTGCCAAATAGGAGACCATAAAGTCATATTTCTCATGGTATATGCTCCCAATATCGATAATCCCCAATTTTTTCATGATATTGCTACAGAGCTCCTCATAGACTCCCCTACCACAATCATTGTTGGCAGGGATTTCAGTTTGACTCTTGACCCACTTTTAGACCAAGTGTTCTCACATCTGGTGCATCCCCAAAAAGCTGATCGACACAATAGATCTCACTGACCCCTAATGTTTGCAACATCTTACCAATAGAGAATACATGTTTTATTCTCTTCCCCGTGGTACACAATCTCGAATTTACATTTTTTATTCAAATCACTCCTCCATGGTATTTTATCCACTGATATTGCACCCATTACCATATTGGATCATGCAGTTATCTTCCTCTCGCTTCAGCTTAATCAAACCCTACCAATGCCTCTTCCATGGAGACTAAATAAAGCTTTGCTTGGAGATGAGACCTTTTTGCAGAAGATTCGCAATGCAATCATGCAATATTTTACAATCAACTTCCCCACAGCAACTTTTTAAAGCCTCCATGAGATCCACCATCACCAGTTATTCTATAGGGGTCTCACAACAGCAGAAGAAGGTCCTCCAGGATGTAGAGGTACAAATACATGCAGGGGAACAGACTCTTCTTCGCCATTCTGATTCTAATACCCTACTGCAAATGAGAAAGTTGTGATATGAGAATAACAAAATACTTGGAGATCAAGCCTCACAGTTGATTTTTACACAACAAACACAAATATTGATGCAAAGTCAAGATATTTTATGCCAGTTTCTAACATTCTATCAGCATCTATACTCTTCTGAAGTCACCGATTCATTTTTCCATGATATAATATTTAATGACCTCACACAACCAGTCTTGACACAGGGGCAGGCTGATAACCTCGGTGCCAATATTATGCTGGATGAAGTCCTGGTGGCTATTAAACAACTCCCTATAGGGAAGGCTCCTGGATCAGACAGACTTCCACCAGAATTTCATAATGCCTTTCAGCAAATATTGCTCCACACCTTCTTACTTATTACAACTTAATGATTGCCCAATCCTGAAATGTAGAGGCCCTTGCTGATGCTACCGTAGTAGTCCATGAGAAACCAGGTAAAGATCCTCAGGTGACTGGTAATTATCGTTCAATATCATTGCTTAATCTAGATTATAAAATTGTAGCTAAGTTATCGGTGAAGCAGTTGTCGAAGGTCATACCCACTATTATCCATCCAGATCGATGTGGATTTGTGGCAGGAAGATTGACCTCAGACAATGTCCATATCCTCTGTTATGTTTTAGCCCTTTCCTCAGACCTTCAAACCCCTCTAGTTGGACATTCACTCGATGCTGAAAAAGCATTTTATTGCTTAGAATTGTCTTTTCTCTTTCGGGTCCTTCTGTGGTTTGGAATTCTCACTAGATTCATTGCTATGGTCACCACACTCTACACTAGTCCCACAGCTCATATCCTGGCAAATGCTACCTTTTCTCAATCTTTATACAGAGGCACCCAGCAGGGATGCCCTCTTTCCCTGCTACTTTTTACATCACCTTAGAGCCTCTAGCATTTATGATTCGGCAAAGTCGTATGGTCAGAGGATCACAAGTTAGGAAGCACATATCAAGATATCTGTGTAAATGGATAATCTACTGTTGTTCTTGGATCCATCCTCCATCCCAGCAATATTGAATCGGAATGTAAAGTTAACTGGACCAAATTGGTTCTTTTCCCTTTCAACATACATACCCTCAAAAAGAATCTTTCCCATTTTCCTTTTCAATGGGCAGGTTCATTGTTAAAATACCTGGGGGTTATGCATTGTAACATCTTCCCTCTATCCTACAATTCTATCCACATGCTCTAGGCCGCATAGGCAGTTACACTTCATTGGTCCCCTCTATACCTGTCTTGGTGGGGACGGTTGGAAACATTCAAAGTAGTGTTGGTACCCAAAATAAATTATAGCCTTAGTGTGCTCCCCATTGCATTTCTAGATCATTTTTATAGAAAATTGAAGTCACGCCTTATATCCTTTATATGGCATAATAAGCCCCCTTGCATAGCTGCCTGGAAGCTTAAGGTTGCCAAAGAAGCAGGGGGGTGTTCACTTCCCTGACTTCCAAAAATATCATCAGGCATTTCTTTTATACCAATGAGTATTTTGAACGCAAGCCTTTTTAGATTCAGATTATGTCTGTCTGGCCTGGTTAGCTCTTGAGAAGCAGCTTACCATGTCCATCCCAATGTATTTATTGATGGATATGTCTCTTTCTAATGTCAGTGTTAGGAATACTGTTATTGTGGCCACATAATCAGCCTTTCACTCTCTAGCTACACTCCTTCAACCAGACAACCTCCCCGTCCTGACTTTCAGTGATCTGGTACAACCCAAAATTTAGAATACAGCATTGCACGATACAATGGTATCACTGGCAAACTAAGGGGATCTGGCAGTTAGGGCAACTTATGTCCCTCAATATAATTCAATTCTATCAGGACCTTCAGCCAGAATTTGGCCTACCAGATACAACTGAAACATTGTATAGGCAAGGCAGGCTTACTTAACAAAGTTAGAGAGCTCACTGAAGGTCCCTATGTAGCTTTGAAGATATATGTCCTTTTAAGAGATCATTCCAGTCCTTGCTGTACTGGTACAGAGAAATCATAGGAGCAGGATCTGGATACTATGCTCACTTCACAGCAATGAAAAGTGTTTTGGGGTCTCACTCCTCAAATTTCCATGTGAGCCTCCATGACACAATCACTCTATTTTTTGTCCCACAAGGCTTTTATTACTCCAATCCTTTTAACTAAATGGCAATGTGGGCAGACCAATCGTTGTTGGTCATGTCAGACCTACCCAGGTACCTTTCACCACATGTGATGTGGATTGGTACACCCCTGCTGCGGTGTCATCTAGAAATAAGGAGATCCTGGATTCTCTACAGGGAGAACTATTCAGGCAACTAGTAGCAGAACCTGCACATGATGAGGCCATACCGCTTAGTGCTTACCGATGGAGAAAGTGTTTCTGATGTTACAATGGGACATCATCTCTCATTCAGTGATCACCAGATGGTATGGTTCAGTATTAGAACTAGGGATGATAAAATCCATTCAAAAGCGAGGGTCTTAGACTTCAGGAAGACTAATTTTGTCAAGATGGGACAATAACTCAAAAGAGTCATTAGTGTGATGGGAACAGCTGGGGGATATAGAAAACAGTAGGCAAAACTGAAAGGGGATATTTTAAGGACAACAAACCCTTTTGTTAGAAAGGTAAATAAATGTAAAAGGAAAAGGAGGCTACTATGGTCTCAAAAAAGTGTCTGAAAAGGTGAAGAAAAAGAGGGAGGTTTTCATGAAATACAAGAGATCACAGAGAGAGGAAGACAGGTATCTATATTTGAAAAAATCTTAAAGAAGCTAGCAAAGTAATCAGGAAAGCAAAGGTACAAAAAGAAGAAGAAATAGCCAATACAATAAAATGCAGGGATAAGTCATTTTTCAAATATGTTAGTGAGAGGAGGAAGGGCAAAAGTGGTATTGTCAGACTCAAGGGTGAAGGGGAGTAATATGTAGAAGCTGATGAAGATAAAACAGAATTGCTTAATAAATATTTATGTTCTGTGTTATTTTTTATTTTATTTATTTATAGTCTCTTTTATACCGCGCTATTTGATATCAGTGCGGTTTACATGTAACAAACGTGTTTATACAGGCAGAAATTTATACCGTATTTACAAATAACAGGTGAATCAGCTTGGATAACCAGGGTAACTATTTACATATTTATGGTACAGTATCGGTCTATGTCACCAGGGTAGCTATTTACATATCTATGGTACTATATCAGTACATGTCATAGCTTAAGCAAAGCACGGTATTGTGTGTGAGGCGGATTGGGGCGCCATTCCTCTGGGTAGCACTTGAGGAAGAGGTAGTGTTTCAAAGCCTTCCTAAATTGTGTTATGTCAGGGATTGCCCAGATGTCGGGTGGCAGAGCATTCCAGCATCTAGGTGCACAGAGCCTAAAGGCCCTGTTTACTGCTCCCTGGGTGCATTGTGTCACTGTTTTGGGGATTATCAGTGTATTTAATGCTGCAGATCTTCTGGCCCTGTTGGGGGGAGTAATGTGAATAAGGTCAGCGAGTGAGGAGGAGGAGAGCCCGTTAATGGCCTTGAAGGTTAGCAGTAAGGTCTTGAAGGAGAGCCTGCTGCAGATGGGGAGCCAATGCAGCTGTTTCAGAATGGGTGTTACGTGGTTGTGCCTGGAAGCGCCATTCAGAACTCTGGCTGCGGCATTCATGGCGAGCTGTAGCGGAGCCAGGGTGGATTATGGGAGCCCTTGGAGGATCGCGTTGGTGTAGTCGAGATGTGGGATGTTCAGTGCTTGAAATCATCCGGTTGTAGCAGGGGGCGTAAGTGTCTGAGAGTCCGAATCTTATGGTAGACCGCTCTTACCATGTTGCTAATATGTGCCTTCATGTCCAGTCATTGGTCCAGAGTGACACCAAGGTATCGAATCGTGGACTTGGTTTGCAGCTCGGCTTCCTTGACTTTTAGATAGGTTGGGAGGATGAAGACTTGGTTCCTTATGATAAAGAGTACTTCTGTTTTCTTGTGCTGTATCCAAAGGTTTTGGGTCTGGAGCCATTCGGACACTGTGTTGAAGCAGTCTGTTAGTGGGGAGAGGTCTAACTAGTCAGTTATGAATGGCATGTAGAGTAGCACGTTGTCAGCATATATCAGGCAGTTCACGTTAAATGATCTTATGAGGTCACAGATGGGTTGCATGTATAGGTTGAACACCAGAGCAGATAGGGAGGAACCCTGCGGAACACCCTGCTTGTGGTGGAAAGGTTCTGATGCTGAGGTCTCTGTTCGTACATGCTGCCATCTGTCAGACAAGTACGATTTTCACCAATCTAATGCTGCGTCGCAGACACCCTTCTCTTCGAGTCATCTCAGGAGGCTTACTGAGTCAAATGCGGCAGCTATATCCAAGAAAACAAGGACAAAGCCATGGTGGGAGGAGTGGCCTAGTGGTTAGGACAAGGTACTTCAGGCTGGAGGGCCGGGGGTTCAAGTCCCACTTGGGGACAGCAATCTCAGGCTGGAGGGACTGGGATTTCTAGTCCTATAGGTACTCCTTGTGGTCTTGGGCAAGCCACTTAACCCTCCATTGCCCATGTTCCCTGTAAGTATTAGCGTATGTGTGTCATATCCCCTCATGTTAAATGTATCTCCCAATTGACCGCTTTGACCCGGTGAAAAGTGGGATATAAATACAGCTAAATAAATAAATGACGGATGCTATCTATTCCCATAATTATGTTGCTGAAGAGGGTGGTGAGAAGCATTTCCACACCGTGGGATTCCCTGAATCCATGTTGGCAGGGGTCAAGTGGAGCGGTGTCATTGATGTAATGTTGTAACTGGCGATGGACCTCTTTTTCAATTATCTTGGCTAGCAGGGGTATGCTGGATATGGGTCTGTACGAGTCTACCTTCTGAGGGTCGAGCTTGCTGTTTTTCAGTAGAGGTCTGATAGACGTGTGCTTGAGGCTTTGGGGGAAGGAGCCTGTAGCAAAAGATAGGTCCATAATTTTGGCTATGACCGGGCTAAA
The DNA here is from genome assembly GCA_033557465.1 of Ichthyophis bannanicus. Lineage (NCBI taxonomy): Eukaryota > Metazoa > Chordata > Amphibia > Gymnophiona > Ichthyophiidae > Ichthyophis > Ichthyophis bannanicus. The sequence goes on along the minus strand of CM066031.1, from coordinate 1,718,774,251 downwards.
TTCACTACGTAGCTCTTTTATCCAGAAGGCGGGCAAGGGTCGGTTTGGGCTGTAGTGGTGTTGATCAGGGAGATGGTGTCTTCAATGTGCTTCCTGGATGGGGTGTAGAAGGTGGTCAGTGGTGCAGTGAGTGTTGGTTTCTGGGGAGTGGCGAGTGATGCAAACTTGTTGGTCTGGCATAGATTTGATTGAAGGAAGTCTGCAAAATCTTGTGGGTGGATCTCGAGTTTTTGCTCCGGACCCGGTTCCTTTGTTAGGTTCTTGACAAGGTTGAACAGGTCATGGGGTTTACTTAGTGACCGTTTAAGAGTGTTGGTGTAGGATTGCCTCATTTTCTCAGTTATCACCTCGTGGTGTTTTGCCAAGTGAAGGTTATATGCGTCCTGGTCTTCTGATGAGCGGGATCGCCGCCAGCGTCTTTCTAGCTTTCTTAGGTGGAGGAGTGACGTACGCAGCTCAGTGGAGTACCAGGGTGCCGTATCTCGTTTCCTTGGAGGCTTCTTAGTGAGTGGGCACTGTGCAATGGTATTGAGGCTGTCATTCCAGCTAGAGACTAGCTCATCAAGGCTGTGTGTTGTCATGGTGAGGAGGGGACGGGCTTGGTTCATGATGGTCTCCTTATTGAGAGGTCGGAATCTCCGTGTTGGAGTCCTTGTGGAGTTGCTCCGGCTTCCGGGGCGCTTCTGGCCATTATTGGCCATGGATATTTGAAAAATAATTAGCTTGTGGTCGGACCATGGTACTACGGTATAGGACAGTTTTGGGACGTATGCTACATCAAAGGCTGCTTGTGGGGTGAATATAAGGTCCAATATGTTTCTTTTTGCATGGGTTGGTTCATTGATTAGTTGCTGGTAACCTAGTTCTTTGAGGGCTTCAAGGAATCCTGCTGCTTGGGTGTCCTGTAGTGTTGGAAGGTTGAAATCCCCTAGTAACCAGCTTGGAGTGCGGATGTTCGGGGTATTGCAGGCAAGGTCAATTATTGTAGAGAGGTCATCAGGGGAGGTTGATGGGGCTCTGTATGGTAAGTTAATGGTGCAGTGATTGTTGGCTATGGTGACTATATCGAGGTTCGTTGTGCTGGTGGAGTTGACTAGATGAAAATGGAGATCTGTTTTAGCGAGGATGAGTACTCCTCCTCCTCTCTTGCTGTCTCTATGGCAGCAATGTATTGAGAACTCCTTGGGTAAGAGGTGGTTGAGGAGGACAGTGTCGTCATTGGATAGCCAGGTCTCTGTTATCAATAGCATGTCAAGATCATGGAGGGCTATCATGTCAGTGATAACTGGCCATTTCTTGTGGACTGAGCATGTGTTTATGAGGGCACATTTTAGGATTTGGGGATGTGGGCTTTCCTTCTGTTTGTCTTTTTTGGTGTGTTGAAGGGCAATGTGTAGTAGATGCTGGTGGGGTGTGTGGGTACTTTCTATTGTCTTATGGTGGGGGTCATTAGACCATCTTCTATTGTGTTCCTGTAGAATTGGTATGTGGTTGTGAGTATTAGTTAGGGCCACTGTGTTGCTGAGCCACTCTGAGAGGAGGTAGCAGCTGAATATTTCAATAAAGGTGGGGGCCATTCTTGATATCTATCTTGTTTTGAGTCTAATGGCGCTTGTGACGGACAGTAGTGATGCGCTGCTATAGGCTGTTGTGTGGGTGAGCAGTTACCCTTATGGAAGTATTTGGGGTCGGGTGATCATAATGTGTAGCTACACCAGTCGCAGTATTCTTACATGAATTTAGTAATACAGGCATGCAAAAAATTTTTCATCAGCTACCCACTAGTATGGTACCACGGCCCTGACTGTTAGAGATTAGCTAGGGTCTTGGTACTCTCTCTTAAGTCTGATTAGTGTTTAACTTCAAGCATTCACGATAGTGTTCTAGCATACCTATTTTGTTGTCAGAAGCTGTGTTCCGTTAAGGTTTCAGTCGGATCCTATAGCAGAGGGGGTAGTCCGTTGAGGCTTCAGTCGGATCCTATAGCAAAGGGGGTAGTCCTAGCATTCTCTGTGTATGTAGGTTTCACCCTGAATGCGGGCCGGTGGCTTTCCGTGGGAGCCCTTCTTAACAGTCCGCTCCTAAGGGCCACGCCAAAGGTGGTGCCTTTTTTAAATGTTGGAGGGCTGCCCTGATTGGGCGGAGGTCACGCTGCTGGGCTGCTGGGCTCTGGCGAGCTCTCTATGCCTGGGGAGCTATGCAGGGCCGGAGGGAGACGGTCGGGCTGCCTGGAGTCCTTTGGTCTGGTGGCGCCCTTTTTATGTTCAAATTTGTTTATTGAAAATACAACAGCCATACCAAAACAACCTTAAAACAGTGCCTAATTATACTGTACAGGCATTAAACCAAAGCAAATCAAACAACAATTTTGTACTGGAGAGCCCACCCCAGCAAATACAGTCCAACAACAAAAACAAAAAAAAACAGAGGAAAATCAAAATGTAATAATCAAAGAGCCAAAGTCTGAAAGTCATATAGGCCCCCCCAGAACCCACAGGAATACCCCAAAAAAAATATCTGCAAGGTCATTGCCCGCACCCCAACCCGCTGTGGGCAGGTTGGTCCTAAATCAAGGGTAGCCACCCACCCCCACCCGCCGCCAAGAGCCTAAACTAGTACTAATACCCCCCTTTGTCCTCCCCCCCCCGCCCACCTACCTACCCCCCACCCCTGCTCCACCCCCTTCCAACAAGAGACAGGCTCGAGGTGTGTTCTTCGCCCGAGCCCATCCCTCCTCTCCCATGGAAACCCACATCTCACCTCCCCAGCAACCCCCCTTCCCCCCCTTCCCCCCAGTGCCTATCATAGAGCCCCCCTCCCGAACCCCCCCCCTTTCCCTCTTCCCTTACCTTTCCCCCCCCCCTGTGACTGGAAGCTCCTCCCACCGGAAGGACACACCTATGTGATTAGACCATCTACTAATTCAGAGTGGACGCCTCTCATAGGCCCCCCAGAATCCGACTACGGGCATTTCGAGGCAAAGAGTTCAAATGAGGCCCCCATTTCACCAAAAACCTCTGCCAGCGCCCAGGGTCCCCACTCGCTCGGAGCCTCTCCATAAGCAACACCTCATGCAAACGTCCCCTCCAGAGCCCATAGGTTGGCCCCCGAGCATCCAGCCATCTAAACAAAATAGTCATCCTAGCGGTCAACAACACCAATCGCATCCATAACCATACCTCTCGCCCCATCCGTGCTTCCCACTCACGTTCCCACACATCCAGCACTGCATTCGACGCCGTCAAGGATAGCGAACTACCCACACATCCCGCAAGGTAGGCCTGTACCAGCTTCCAGAAGACTGTAACCCGTGGGCATGTCCATAACATATGTCCTGACGTAGCCCTCTCTTCCCCACAACGGGGGCAACAGTGGGACCCAGCGATCCCCACCTTCCACGCCCGTACGGGGGCATAGTATAACCGGCGCAGCAATTTATATTGCATGTCCCGAAAGGACACCAACACACACACCTTGGGGATGGCAGCCAAACCTTCCAGCAAGCCGCCGCTTGTCACCTCCTCTCCCAGCTCCCTGGTCCAGGCCTCCACCAATCCATCCACCGCAATCGGCGGTGTCAGGTCCCATAAGAGCTTCTGTAACCCAGCTACTCTCGCCCTTAACTCTCCCCCCAATAAGGTCGCCTCGAGCTGTGAGCTGACCACCCCCCTCAGAGTCGCAGTGGGTATGGTGCGAAGATAGCTCCGGACCTGTGCAAGCGGAAAAACATCCCGCCCCCCCAAGGGGTAGTGCCGGCAGAGCTCAGGAAATGGCAGCACAGCACCCTCAGGCGATACCACATGTTCCAAGTTAACGATCCCAAGCTGTTCCCAGCACCTGAAAGAGCCACCATCCAATCCGGGCAGGAAATCACCATTACCCCTAAGAGGGAGATAGGGTGAATGGGAGGCCGTAAGCTGCTGACTAGCGCAAAAATGTCGCCACCCCGCCTGAACCGGATCCACTAGAAAGACGCGAAGATCCCGGTCCAGCCCGGAGGGGGTCTTAGCATGCAGGAGGTACCGCAAATGATAAGGTTTCACCGCCTCCTGTAACAGCCCCTGTGGGGTGTATTCCTCCAGGTCCCATAGCCAATCCCGAGCAAACCGCAACAGGCAAGCCACATTGTATTTACGAAGATCGGGTAACCCCATTCCCCCCGAGGACCAAGGCTGCCGCAAGACCTCCGCCCGAACCCGAGGCCGCCGCCCTCTCCACAGCAAACGGTTCAACAGACCGTCCAGCTTCCTCAAGTCCGACCGCGTCAACGCCAACGGAAGAGTCTGTAACACATACAGGACCCGAGGGAACAAGGACATCTTATATAAGGCGATGCGACCACCAAGAGACAGTGGGAGGTCCCGCCATTTATCAACACAGACGGCCACGGTGGACAATAGCTTGTCAACATTCAACTGGTAAAGCTCATCTAAATCAGCGGGAATGAACACCCCCAGGTACTTAAAGTGCCTCGACTCCCAAGTTAGTGGGAAATCCCCCTGCCACCCCTGCATGTTCCCCGGACCCAACATCATCGCCGCCGATTTGTCCAAATTTAAGCGAAACCTGGAAGGCACCCCATATTCACAAAAAAGCTGAAGTAAATGTGGGAGTCCCACCTGGGGGTCCGCCAAATGCACCAAGAGATCATCAGCAAATGCTGCGACTCGAAACTCAGACCCCCCCACCCATACACCCCTAAATTGGGGGTGAACCCGAATCCTCTGCAGAAGGGGCTCCAATGTCAAGATGAACAGGAGAGGGGACATAGGGCAGCCCTGCCGGGTCCCCTTCTGGATAGGAAAGTCAGCGGACATTGCCCCATTTATCAAACTAGCCCCCTTTGGGTCCGCATACAGAAGCCGAACCACCCGGACATAAAAGCCCGTGAACCCCATCACCTCCAGGACCTGATACATGAAGTCCCAGTTGACCCTGTCAAATGCTTTCTCAGCATCGAAACTGATGAGCATAGACCGCACCTTAGCCGCTCTACCCGCACACATAGATATCAGAAGCCGCTGCAAACTGTAGGCTGCATGGCGTCCCCGGACGAAGCCCACTTGGTCTTTATGAATCAAAGTCGGCAGAATAGGTGCTAACCGATCGGCCATAATTTTAGCGAGGATCTTAATATCGACGTTAAGGAGAGAGATGGGTCGGTAGGAACCCGGAGCCAACGGGTCCCTCCCCGGCTTAGGCAAAACCGTAACCAGCGCTTCATTCGCCTCGTACGGGAAACTACCCCTATGAACCAAGTCCTCGAAGTAGTCCGCGAGGGGAGCCGCCACCACGTTCCCCAGAGTCTTATAGAACTCCCCCCGCAGGCCATCCAGGCCGGGGGCGTGACCATTTTTCAAATTCCGGATCCCCTCCTGTACCTCCTTCAAGGAGATAGGCATATTCAAAGCCTGCACCTGTTCCTCGGTCAGCTGTGGTAACGCGCAACCCTCCAAGAAGTTCTTACCCTCCACCACACCGTCCCCCTCACGGGCATAAAGCTGCCGATAATAGTCCGAAAAAACCTGCTGTATCGCAGCAGTGTCATTACAGAGAGACCCGTCCGGGTGCCGAATCGCCCCTATGTGGCGCCCCCCTCCCGCCGGCCGCACCAGCGCCGACAACAACTTCCCGGCCCTGTTCCCGTACTGGTACAACTTATATCTATAGTACATCAAGGATTTTCGGGCACGTTGATGAAGGAGCATTCCTAACTCCTGTTGTATTTCACGCACCTGGCGCCCGTGCACAGCCGATTGATCTGTCGCCAGCCGCCGCTGTGCTTTCCCCAGTTCCCGCTCCAGAAAGAGAATGCGGTGGTTCTGGCGCTTGCGCCGGGAGCCATAATAACTAATAATCTCCCCCCGCATGACCGCCTTACCCGCCTCCCAAAGAAGGGTTGGCGAAGTCCCCGGGAGATCATTAAGAGCTTCATAGTCTCTCCACCGAGCCTGAAGAAACCCTGCAAATTTGGCATCCCCACTTAACTCCAAGGGGTAGCGCCAGAACCGGTGACCAAGCGGGGTCTGTTTTTTCAACTCCAGGGTGATCATTGCGTGATCCGAGATAAGGGAAGGGCCAACCGCCGCATCCACCACCTTGTTGAACAAGGAGGCCGATATCAAAAAGTAATCAATACGGGACCATGTGCCATGGGCCCGAGACAGGTGGGTGAACGTCTTTTCCCCGGGGTGCAAGACTCGCCAAATATCTAAGAGATGATGCGCTTCACAAATCCCCAGCAGCCGCCTTTGACCCCTATGGTCCCTACCTCCCACCTGCCCAGACCGGTCCACACTATCATTCAATACAGTGTCGAAATCCCCCCCCACTATTACCTGATACCTGTCGGCCGTGGCCAATAACCGTTCTAATGTATGGTAAAAGCGAGTTTCATATACATTGGGCGCATACACAGAGCCCAAGACAACCCTGATACCCTCAAGTACTCCCCTCACCAAGACATACCGACTGTCCGGGTCTATGTCAACCTTCTCTTCCATCCAGCCCACGTGTTTGGCAATGAGAACCACCACCCCACGCTTCTTCCCAACAGCAGGGGCTCCATAGACCTGGGCTATAAAGCGACCGCTCAGCTTCGCATGCTCAACTGCAGACTGGTGGGTCTCTTGCAGCATTGCGACTCCCACCTTCTGGCGTTTAAGCTGCTGCATGACTTTATGTCTCTTTATTGGGGATCCCATACCACAAACATTCCAAGAAGCAATCTTAAAACCGCTAGTCATGGTAGCTCATCAAATAAGGCCGCCTGCTATAGAGGTTCATCTTCTTAATGTGGCGAGAACCCCCCCAGCCTAGGGTCCTCCCCCTATTGCTCTCCACCCCAATTACCAACGGCCACTCCAAAACACTCACCCATCCAGGGCGCACCCCCGACGGACTCTCGAAACCAGTCACATCCCCTCCCCCAATCCCCCCCAGACCCCCCCGCTCACCCCCCACTCCCCCCCCAATAGCCGAATCAGAGACGAGTCCCCACTCTTCCCTAGCCCCCCCAACCCCTGCCCATGCCCTTCCCCATATCTCATACTCCCACACCCTAGTACTGCCTCCAACCTCCCCTCCCCCCCACCCCCCATATCCTCTCTACCCATTCTCTTAACCCAATCCTGTCCGGCCAGTCTAACCCGGTCGGTCGACTCCTACTGGTAGCGGGCCCACACCCCCCCAGCAGCCCCCCCATGCATACCAACATACAACAGACAGCAAACATTCGTACCAATATTACTTAAACGAATGGTTGAACCTTGCCCCCTCGCGCCGTGGCGGGGTATGTGCCGCGACCACCTCCCCCCCCCTTTGGGCTCACTCCAAATGCGAAATCTCCACAGCAGTAGAGGCGGGAGCTGTCCTCCCCATTCGTATTCGCTCCCCTCTACCCCCACCCTCTGCCACGCCGCCCGCTACTATACTATACCAAGGAGGGACCCCCTCCTCCATGTCCATCGTCCCCCATGAAACGTACCCCCCTGGGCCTCCCCCCACACCCAACAAACAAAGGGCCACGAGTTAAGAGAAGACCCAGTAGGAAGCCAGGCCTGTATCAGCAGAGGGGAGAGATGAATCGCGTCGAAGGAGGGAGAGCCTGTAACAACCCCCCATCCCCCAGTGACCTTCCCATAGGCTGGAGGCCAGGAAATAGCAGAGCCCCTTACCAATATATTAAAAATAAGAACCCAAGGTGCCAAAGAACCCCAGAGCCCGCACCAGCCACCGGGCGGGGCCATGGAAGCAAGCCCGCGGGCTCCGCCTCCCGCTAACCCCTCGGGGCCTGAAATCCGGGAATTATAGCTCCCCGCCTAAAAAAAACAAACAAAAAAACAAACAAACGACGGTGACAATCCCATTATCCCCCCCCCTTCCGAAAACCAGTACCATACTTGTATCCTGGGAAATAGAGAACAGAAAAACAACAAAAAACAGCGCAGGATACAAAGTTCAACACAGCACACAATATAAAATGCAAAGAAATTGCAAATCAGAAAATGCAGGTATAAGAATGCAGATACTAGACCCACTGCCAAATTGTTCCCCACAGGGCAGAGCATAAAACATTAGGAGGCAACATCTTCAGTCTCTGATGCCTGTTCTCAGCAGGTCGGGCAGGGAGGATTTTTTGAGGCAGAGGAATAAATCGCGAACAAGGCATGCCCGCAGTCCGGGTCCCGGAGCCAACCTCCATGGCACTGTCAATCATATCATGAAGGCTCCCATAACAATGCCTCACCTCCAGCTGCCACTGCACGTTGTCATCCTAATGCGGGATGATTCATGAAGTCAGGGAGCAGCCTCCGCCGCCCCAGCCAGACGATCCAGAAAGGCCCCAGCCTCCGCGGGGGAGCCCAAAAGGTGCGCCCGCCCCTGGTGCTCCACTCGCAGCCGGGCAGGGTATAGAAGTGAGAATCGCAGCCCCTTGCCAGCCAACTGCGCACATAGGGGAGAAAAGGCCTTGCGCTGCTGGCTAACCAGCGCAGAGTAGTCCTGGAAAACCAGGAATTGCTCCCCCGCTCCAGACTGCCTCCGATGACTGCGGGCTGCCCTCAGGACCGCCTCTTTCTGGCGGTAATCTAAAAATCTGGCGATGACAGCACGTGGCCGCTGGGCCTGTTCCCGCCTTGGGCCAACCCGATGTACCCTCTCCAACGCAATCGGGGCTGCCATCTCCCCGGGCATGATTTTAGACATCCAGGCCAGCAGGTAAGCAGAGAGGGCGCCGTCGGCAATATTTTCAGGCACCCCAACAAAACAGAGGTTTTTCCTGCGGCCCCTGTTTTCGAGGTCGTCCAGTTTCTCTCTTTGCATTTTCACCGTTGCCTCCAACGCTTGTACCCGAGCTGCAAGGGAGTGTTGTTCATCCTCCAGGCCGGAGATTCGAGTTTCGGCATGCTCCATGCGGTCCGTAAACTCGCTGATGTTTTGGGCCACCGAACTGAGCTGGTCCCCCAGCTCCCGAAAGCGACCGTCAAGGGCCCGCACGATTGCCGCGCTGACGTCCTCCACCATGCCCTGGTCACCCTCAGATCCCGGGCTCCGAGGCGCCCCCTCCGCCATTTTTGGATCCGGAGCACGGGCCTTGTCTCTTCGTGATGATTTCGCGGCCATCCGAGGTACAGCGCTGATCGGAGAAGGCACCGAGGCAGACCGCCCACTCTCCTTGTTGCTCCGCGCTGGAGTGAGGGGCATTCAGTTGCGAATTGCTACAAAAGTAAGGCTGCTGGGAGGGTATGGAGCCCGGAGCCGATCAGCACACGTCTGGTCAGCTCATTACCAGACCGGAAGTCTCCGGTGGCACCCTTTTTAAATGTTGGAGGGCTACCCCGATTGGGCGGAGGTCACGCTGCTGGGCTGCTGGGCTGCGGCGAGCTCTCCATGCCTGGGGAGCTGTGCAGGGCCGGAGGGAGATGGTCGGGCTGCCTGGAGTCCTCGGGTCTGGTGGCGCCCTTTTTAAATGTTGGAGGGCTGCCCCGATTGGGCAGAGGTCACGCTGCTGGGCTGCTGGGCTCTGGCGAGCTCTCCACGCCTGGGGAGCTGTGCAGGGCCGGAGGGAGACGGTCGGGCTGCCTGTTCACAAATGTTCATAAATGAAGGGCCAGGAGCAGAAAACACTCACAAACAGGAACAGAAGTGATAGGGATCTTAAACAATTTTCAGAAGACTGTGTTCATGAGGAATTATCTAAACTAAAAGTAAAGAAAGCCATAGGTCCAGATGAGATACATCCAAGAATGCTGAGGGAACTTGGGGAGATTATAACGGCTCCACTGACTGACCTTTTTGAATGCCTCTTTGAAGTTGGGAGCGGTGCCAGAGGACTGGAGAAAGGCACATATGGTCTCTTTACACAAAAGCGGACGTAAAGATGACATTGAGAACTGCAGGCCGGTTAGTCTAACCTCTGTGGTTAGTAAATTATTGGAAAGGCTACTAAAAGAGAGATAGTGAGATTTCTGGAGTCCAATGGATTGCAGGATCAGAAGCAGCATGGATTCACCAGAGGCAGGTCTTGTCAGACAAATTTCTATGGCTGGGTAACCAGGGAGTTAGACCGAGGGAGAGCCCTAGATGTGGTGTATTTAGATTTCGTAAAGCCTTTGACACTGTTCCACACAGGTGGCTTATAAACAAACTGAGCACTCTAGAGATGGACCCTGAAGTTACTCATTGTGCTCGAAAGTGGTAGAGTGGGAGGCGACAAAGAGTACAGGTAAATGGAGCTCACTCTAAGGAGAAGGAGGTTATCAGTGGTGGCTCCAGGGATCTGTCATTGGTTCGATTCTTTTTAACATCTTTGTTAGTGATATTGCAGAAGGGCTGTCAAGTAAGATTTGATTGTTTGCATATGGTACCAAACAGGGGCGGCCCAAGGGGGGTGCGGGGCCATGTGCGGAGACTCGGTGCAGGGCCTCATTTGCATAAATATTTGCATAATGTTACCATACACAAACTTTTAGTAAACATGCCTCTTAATGAGTGTATGAATAAAGAAAGACTAAAAGACTTCTACATTACTATAATCCAGTGCCAACCGCCAGACACATTAGGAACTACTACAAACACTGCCCATTTAGAACCCATAGCAAACCCGCCGTATCCTAACAGCACTACCAGGACTCATAAAGCACCATACCCTAACTATCAAAAGGAAACGCTGCAAATATTAAACCAATACATTTCAGAGAACAACAATACATGACCTACTGGGGAAAGAGAACAAGTGGCAATGTCAAATAGGAATTACATAAACAGAATACCTCAGCTCAGTTACACATGCAGAACATAGACCATCACCAAACAAGGAATCACAATTTAGAAACAGGAAGACAATAATTAAACTGGGAATCCCAAAAGCCAAACTTGGAATGTACAACACTGTAGAAATAAAACTATACATTAATTTGCTCTTGTACTAAACAAAGCGCAGACGTTAATGATGCACATTTCCCAGAGCTGACATATTCCAATTAATAAATTCAAAATAAATAGATATTTTTCTACCTTTTGTGCATTTTTGTTTCAGCTGCAATTGCTCCAGCACTTTCTTCTGGTTTCTTCGTGTCTTCCGCTAACTCTTCATCGTCTGCTGTCCATTTGTCTTTTCTTCTCTCTTCTAGTTTTTTTCCATTCTCTCTCTACATCTGCTTTAACATACTAATCTTTCTCCTTTTGCTCTTTCCTCATTCCTATTTCATCCACTCAAATTTTACCCCTCCATCCTCAATCCCCACTTACTCTCCCAATATCCGGACAATTGTAGATTTGTCTTCCCTCCCACACAAAATATTTTTTCCCTCTCCATTTCACTCTCCCAGCTCCATCCCATTCTAATCCTCCCCCAACATCAGCTCCATTCTAGTTCCAGTCCCACCCAGCATCCGCTCCCTTCTAGTCCCCGCATCAGCCCATTTCCAGTCCTAGCCCCCCATAAGCCCATTTCCAGTCCTAGCTCCCCCATCTATTTGCAGTCCCATCCGAGTCCCTCCATCAGCTCATTTCCAATCCCAGCCCCCATGAGCCCATTTCTAGTCCTTTCCTAGCCCCACCATCAGCCCATGTCAAATCCTAGCTCCCCTCCACTCAGCCCATTTCCAATCCAAGCCCCCCATGAGCCTACTTCCAGTTCTAGCCCCTTCATGAGTCCATTTCAATCCAAACCCCCACCACAGCCCATTTCCAATCTTAGCACCCCCCCCAACAGCCAATTTCCAGTCCTATTCTAGCCCCTCCATCAGCCCATTTCCTGTCCTAGCCCCCCCCACTCACCCATTTCCAGTCCTAGCTCCCTCCCCCTCACAACCCATTTCCATTCCAAGCCCCCGTCCCCATCAGCTATTTGCAGTTCAAGCCCTCCTTCCACTCAGCCCATTTCCAGTCCTAGCCTCCTCATAGCCCATTACTAGTCCTAACCCCCCATCAGCCCATTACGTCCTAACCCCCCATCACCCTATTTCCAGTCCTAGCCCCCCCATCAGCCTATTTCCAGTCTTAGCCCCCCCCATAGCCAATTACCAGTCCTACCCCCCCATCAGCCCATTTCCAGTCTTAGCCCCCCCCATAGCCCATTACTAGTCCTAACCCCCCCATCAGCCTATTTCCAGTCATAGCCCCCCCATAGCCAATTACCAGTCCTACCCCCCCCCCATCAGCCCATTTCCAGTCTTAGCCCCCCCATAGCCCATTACCAGTCCTATCCCCCCCATCACCCTATTTCCAGTCCTTGCCCACCCTTGAGCCGATTTCATTTGTTTGCACACCCTTACCCAATTACTAGTCCTACCCCCCCCATCAGCCCATTTCCAGTCTTAGCCCCCCCATAGCCCATTACCAGTCCTAACCCCCCCCATCACCCTATTTCCAGTCCTAGCCCCCCCATCAGCCTATTTCCAGTCTCATCCCCCCCCCATCGCCCTTTACCTGTCCTACCCCCCCATCAGCCCATTTCCAGTCTTAGCCCCCCCATAGCCCATTACCAGTCCTAACCCCCCCATCACTCTATTTCCATTCCTAGCCCCACCATCAGCCTATTTCCAGTCTTAGCCCCCCCATAGCCAATTACCAGTCCTACCCCCCCATCAGCCCATTTCCAGTCTTAACCCCCCCCCACCACCACCACCACCACCACCCCACTTCCAGCCTTAGCCCCCTCCCCATAGCCCATTACCAGTCCTAACCCCCCCATCAGCCCACTTAGCCCCCCCATAGCCCATTACCAGTCCTAACCCCCCCATCAGCCCACTTCCAGTCTTTGCCTCCCCCCCCCCATGGCCCATTACCAGTCCTAACCACCCCCCATCAGCCCTCTTCCAGTCTTTGCCTCCCCCCCCCATGGCCCATTACCAGTCCTAACCACCCCCCCATCAGCCCACTTCCAGTTTAGCCTCCCCCCTCCCATAGCCCATTACCAGTCCTAAACCCCCTTCCCCCCTATCATCCCAAATTAAAACAAAAAAACAAACAAACTGGCTGCTTCTGCCGCGGCAGCATCTGCCGCGGCAGCATCAAGAGCTCTGCTGCGAGGCCCCCCCCTGCCCGGCAGAGCCTCCCTGCATCATCAGCTTTCTTCAAGTCCCAAAACGCGGGCTTCTTTCAGAGCCGCGAGAGTTTCCTTTCTCGCGGCTCTGTTAATCCCGCCGAGGGTGATGGGAAATCCCATCAGCCCCGGCGGGATTAACAGAGCCGCGAGAAAAGAAACTCTCGCGGCTCTGAAAGAAGCCCGCGTTTTGGGACTTGAAGAAAGCTGATGATGCAGGGAGGCTCTGCCGGGCAGGGGGGGGGGCCCGCGGCAGAGCTCTTGATGCTGCCGCGGCAGAAGCAGCCGGTTTGGTTTTTTTTTTTTAAACTTGGGATGCTGAAGAATGTTTTTTGCGTGGGGCCCCCTGAAACGCGGGGCCCTGTGCAAAAAACATTCTTGCTCAATGGACGGGCCGGCCCTGGTACCAAAATCTACAATAGAGCAGACACTCAGAAGGAGTGGATAACATGAGGAGGGATCTAGCTGAGCTTGAAGATTGGTCTAGAATTAGGTAGCTGAAATTTAATGCTAAAAAATGAAGGGTCATGCATTTGGGCTGCAAAAATCCAAAGGAGCAGTACAGTGTAGGGGGTGAGGTACTTCTATCCACAAAAGAGGAGTGAGACCTGGGAGTAATTGTGTCTAACGATCTTAAAAGTAGCTTAACAGGTAGAAAAGGCAACTGTGAAAGCCAAAAGGATGCTTGGGTGTATAGGAAGAGAATGGCCAGCAGAAAAAAGGAGGTGATAATGCCTCTGTATAAGTGTCTGGTGCTACTTCATTTGGAGTATTGTGTGCAATTCTGAAGACCGCACCTTCAAAAGGATATAAACAGGTTGGAGTCTGTGCAGAGGGTGGCTACTTAAATGGTTAATGGTCTTCCTTATGAAGCATATGAGGACAGACTTAAATATTTATTTATTTATTTGCTTTTATATACCACACTATTTCAAAATCAGCATGGTTTACATAGAACATGACATGATAGAGACATTTAAATACCTCTGTGGCATAAATACACAGGAGGGTCTCTTTCAATTGAAGGCAAGCTCTGTTACGAGGGGACATAACATGAGAGTGAAAGGGGATAGAGTCAGGAGTAATATGCAGAAATATTTCTTTACGGAAAGAGTGGTAGATGCGTGGAATAGTCTCCCATTGGAGATGGTGGACAAGAAGACAGCATGGTAAAAACACAGAGGATCTCTAAATGTAAAAAGAGGATTATTGTAGTTGATATAGAAGAGCAGACTAGATAGGCCATGTGGTCTTTTTCTGCCGTCATGTTTCTATTTTTTCTGCATGTCCAAACATTTAATCCTTTTGGCGGCCTATATGGCAAAAGATCACAGACATCATTAAATTAGGGGGGGATCTCACTTATTGGACCTTTATACTCCGTTCGCTAGCTCAAATTCCTCAGTTGCAAGCTAAAGATCAATTTCTCTTTGATATTATGATTAGTATTGCACTCAAGCAGAGCATCAATCATTGGAAAGACCCGTCTGTATTCAAGTTTCATCATTGTTGGAACGCATTATGTTTATTCCGCATGTATGAATCCACATATTAGTTGCGCTGCAATCCATCTATCCAGTGGTGGCTCCATGTGAAGCAGCATTGGAATGGACTCTTTCTTTTTAGTACCTAAGATTGATGGGAGGGGTGGAACCGGGGTGGGGGGTTTCTTTGTTTTTTTTGCTGTTTTCATGTGTTTTTGGTATTACTATTTTACTGTTATTAAAATTTAAACTAAAGATTGTAAAAAAAAAAAAAAAAAAGGAGTTGCTCCTGGGATGTATTTAAGTCGGCAAAATATCAGGGCATACTTGACATTTTCAAAAGCACACACTTGTTGAAATAGCTGATAAGTGAATGTGGGCATTGTTAGTATGTCTACCTTATCACAAGGAATTAATTTCTGGGGGAACGTGGTGGAATGCAGTTCTGGCATTTTTCAGACTCCAGAACAGCAAGGGTGTTCTGCTCCAGCCCCTCCCTTCCAGGCAGCCTGCAGGGAAAAGGAGAGGAGGGGATCAGGCCGGAGTAGAGCAGAGAACAATCACTCTACTCCCTAATCTAGGTCCTCTTCTGTTGATCTGTTCCTGACCAGCCTGCCTCTCCCCGTCACAGTTCAACTTCCTTTTTATCTACAAATTAAGCCCTGCTTATCACTGTTAATTCTCAAAGGGAAACAACACACATTGGGGCATATTCACTAAAGTTTGGAAAGTTTTTGAACTTGCTGTATGTTATGTGCAAAGAATAGCCTGTGGTAAGTGCAAAGACTGTGCACTGAGTGTCAGGGGCATCCTCAGCATCTCCCCAGCAGGTAGCGCATAGAGTAGACACTTACCATAGGGGTTGATGTCCCATACCTCAGTGGATAGCATACGTGCACCCAGACTACCTGCCGACTCATAGAATACTGGACCTGGTACAATATGAAACCCCCCCCCCCCAAAAAAAATAAATAAATTATGTATTGCTTCATGACTTTGCAACCTGACCCCCCGCCCCAGTGCATAATTCTCTCACTTGATATCCCCCATGATGTAGACCGCCCTGCATCCAGAGGTCCCCTGACAGCATCCCTTGTCTCAAATCAGTCCCCCAAATACTCACCCAAATTCAGTCCCCCTGAGAGGAAACCCCAAATGTTCCCTTCTATACACCTGCAGTGATAGCACCCCACCCCACAATCAAGCTCAATGTATCACTTCCCAAAATGATCCCCCAGCCCATACCCCAACACCATAGCCTGGCACTCATCCTAACCTCTGACCTCCCTGTCCCCCCGACTCAGCCGGGGGTCATCTGGGGATCTCTCTCATAGTTTTGTTGACCAGGGCAGGAGCAGTTCTCTTCCACTTCCATCCTAGTAGGCATTGGGTTTCAAAATGGTAGCTATAACCACCAGCAGTAGAAATCAAACTGCCAAATAAGGACAAAATGGAAACAAGGTAGAGGGTCTTGTCTTGGGAGCACAATCAGTGGGATGAGGATGTCAAAAAGAATAAAGAGGTTCTTAATATCAGGAGTATAGGGGGTAGTCTTGCTGTCAGGCAGTGTCAGAAAAGAGTGAAGATTATCAGAGGAAATTGGGAATGGGTGATGATTGTTGATGGGGTATTGGGAAGGGTATTGCTGATGGAAAGGTGCTGATCAGAGATGGGGTATTGATATCTAGGGTATTGATATCTAGGATTTCGAAGGTGAGGAGGAATGGATGGGAGCAGTGATTTTAAAAACTGCTTTCACATATATTGGGAGAAAGCAGGATGCTTTTTCACCCCATGGGCAGCTTTCTAAAAATTGCTGTTCCCGCTGTATGTGGTGGAATATCACTGTGCAGTTCCGCATTTCATTATGCATATATTTCATAAGCCACTCTACTAAATAGAATAGGAATTTTCTACATCCCGAGCTGGATGCCTTATTCCCCTCTCCATGACCTATCTAAAATGCCTACTCTTTCAGGCATACGCTTGGGCACAATAAGGATGTGTCCAGGACAAACAAATCCAATTTTCAGACCATTTCTTAACATGCATTAGAAATGGGTTAAATTCTCAAGCAACTTATCACACATTAATTCAAGGGTTAACATATATGAAATCAATTTAGTTCAGATTATATTGTTTCAGAAAAGTTAATCAATCAAATTCATGCTAATGAATGCACATCCCTAGCACACAATTACACCTGGCTCAAACTAGCGTAAAGCTGTGTGCCTACTTTTCTTGGGGTCATTTTATACAGATACATAGATGCATATCTTACCTCTATAAAATAGCTAAAATAAAGTCTCATCCAATCAGGCTGTTGTGGTAGTCCATCTGTGGGAGTGGGATTTAAGAGGGATCTTCAGTGGAGTCTGTTAAGCGTTTTGAATTTTAGGAATGCCTGATGCAGATAAGTTTTGCAAAAGCAATATTGTGTCAAATGTGGATTTTTTTTTTTTTTGGTTATTGCTATACTGAATATTTATGCTATTGGACAATTAAGTCTTTATTTTTGAAGCTAAAGGAGAAAAATTGATATACATAAAGCTGGTTAATTAATGCCCATGTTGATACATTGGGCATATTTGGACCAGTGATGACATAAGAACCATTCTGGCTTTGTAGGCTTAATTTTCTTTAAGCTCTCTTCCTAGAAGAATTATCTGCTCACATTATTTGAGGTCCTTTTATAGAAATATGTATTTTCTGGGGTATATGTTGCTTTTTGCCTCTTTAAAATGGGCACAACATAAGACCCAATGTGCCTTGCTAGCCTAGGTGCCTTGCAGTAAAATTACCTTTTTAGGAAAGAAAAATCTCATTCCTGAAAATCTTTCACCCACTAGTACAGTAACAGAGTAGATGATGGCAGTTAAAGACCAATTGGTCCACAGAGTCTGCCAGACTTCTGTCTCTTGCTGTTATTGTATAACAAAGAAGGAAATGAAGTAGAATGATATAAAGGGCAATCAACTTTCCATTGATATCCACAAAAGAAAATCACAATGGATCTCAATTTTGTTACCATACTACTTAAAAATGCCTGCCTCGTGCTTCCTATGAATCATAAGAGCTGGCATGTAGATACCAACCCTCTTAATATAGGAACTCCCTGCAGTTAACATCTTTTCTTTGAATAGAAATAATTCTACCTGTAGGTATGATTGTGTGGAGAAATTATTATTGAGTCCACTATGGAAAAAAATACACACAGACATTTACCATAGCAACCAAATTATTAAATAAAACATTCATTTTTCCATGCATGTAAGAACTATTTATACTTAGAGATAGTGTATTTTCAGTAATGATAAGATATTCTACATTTCTGCCCTTGTGTTATTCAATGCTTGTAAATAATCTCTAAGATATGGGATAATTTGCTGAATGTAGAAGAAACGCTGTGTACCTGATGTCAATGTTTTATGGTGGATTTTTAAAATATGCAAAATAGTTTTTTAAAACAATTGGTAGTAATGGACATCCAAAAGTAATTCTTTTTTTGTTTTTTAAATTAATGCATTATTTCCCACTTGGGTTGTAGCTGACCACTTGCCTGATGCTTCTATTCTCAGGCCAGCCTAGTAACCTTTCTTTTGAATTTCCAGAACAGTCTCCTTAGCAGCCCTGTTTCTTCACAGGCTTCATCAAACAAACCATAGTTAGGCTTTAAAAGCCACCAACAATTGTTTGAACCATTTTGTTGCCTTATTGTTTTATTTCATGGGCAGCCGACTGCTCAGCTCAACATTAATGAGGCCTCCTCTGGATTGAAAGAAGCTCCTTCTAGACCAGCTATATTTATTAGATCTGTCTCCTCCCTTACTCCATGTTTCTTTGGGTTGAATCCTCATCCAGGGCTAGCATTAAGGGGTGAAAAACAGGGCAATTGCCCTGGGCCTTAATGACACAGGGTGCTCCAAGTTTGCCCTCAAGCTAAAGATGTGGAGCCCAATTCAGAAAGGGGCACATCCAGGCCCCATGCACATCCCCAGAGAGGACGTGTATGCAGAGCACCGATTTTACAACCCCGTGTATACATGCACACAGGAATTTAGAATTGGCATGTGGCAGTTCCTGGGGAAGCACGCCTAACTGGTGGCCTATTGCACCTTCCTGAGCCATGCACATGTATAGACTGTGCGCACACTGCCCGTGTTGCCCAAGCTGCCCAATGCATCAGCAACTCCGAAAACATCCCCGACTCCATGTCCTGCAGACCACATATGACCGGAACCTGGAAGAAGGACCCCCCCATCATAATGCACACATCAACATGGCTACCAGGCAGCCCAAATTCAGTGAGGTGGAGACAAGGCTGTTGGTGACCATAGTCTTGGAGCAGAAAGAGACTCTCCTCCCCACCAGGCAGTGGTGGCCAGCCCACATAGAGCACAAAGTGGCTGGGAAGATATCAGGACCACCCTCGCCCAATAAGTACATCACAACACAGACAGACAAACCTGAAAGCAGAGAGGTGGGCAGGCTGGCGCAGCATACAAGTTGGCACAGAGACAGGCATGTACCAAGGTGGAGCGGAAGGGCAGGGAAAGTCATGATCTGCCCCTGCCCTTCCTCCACAGCAGGGGTCCAGGAAACAAGGGAGAACAGGATACAAGCAGGCCCATAATGAATACACAGGGGGACACAGAGACAGATGGAAGGGACATGCATAGCAGAGAATGGTCCCAGCGTGTCAGTCACAGCCCCACATCACACAGATGCCTCCTAAGGAGCCCAAAAAAATGGGCCTGTGCATGCCCCCAGGCTGAAGGCAAACCCAGCACCCTGAGCTCTGTAGATCGAGCACAGAACCAGCAGGCTACAGCAGTGAGTGCTCCCAGGCCCTAATAAGTGAGAGCAGAGCAAGTCAGAGGGGAGACACAGTGTGTATGGTACAGGTGCAAAATGTAATATTACAGGCCCCCAGGCTGGAGGCAAACCCAGCACCTTGAGCACTGTAGGTCAGGCAGAGAACCAACAGGTTAGAGCTCTGAGTGCTCCCAGGCCCCTGGAGGGGGAGGGAACTGGGCCCTGTGTATGTACACCAAATGCAATGACCAGATGCAAGCCGCCCCCCCCCCCCCACGGCATGGCATGGCAAAGTGATGCGCCAACAATAGCAGATGGGGACAGAGCACATGATGCACATACGCATAGCGCCAGCAGCACCCCCCTAATGAGTAGGTAGGCCTGTGTCCTAGCATGGGGGAATGATGATTTGTATCTTTACCCCACAGGCATTTCCAGATCCTGTGCGACACAGAGACAGAGCACAGAAGCAGGGCACCACATGTAAGAGCACATATCACTGTGATATGGACACCATGGAAAGAACATGCCCCCACCCCATGGTCACACAACACATAGTCCGTGCCCATTCTGCCCCACCCCCTGCAAAGTTGGGACATGCTGGCCCCCCCAGCAACCACAGTAGGGCAGCAACAGGAAGAGCAGGGTGTGGGCATGTGTGGTGCAGCCACCATGATGTCCCACAGAGAGTTATGGGCATGGAGCATGGACACAAAGAGGCCTGCATGCCCCACCAAAGTGGCAGTGACAGGAGGAGCACTGTTCAGAGGGTGACACAGGAAATACATAGCTGATGTGGACCACCCATGGTCCCAGAATGACAGCACCTTGTACCACAGGCATACCAGGAACCCAGCTGCCTGTGGATGACCTGCCAGACATGCAGCAGAGATACCACAGCTATGCAGGTAACCATGGTGTCTGTCCCCCACAGCAACAGCACAGCAGGAGGAAGAGTACCTACCCCATCCCCTGATGACTCCACCCCTGACACTATAGAGGATGATGGCACCGATATGCTCCACAGCCCCAGCAGGAGTGGCAGCATGACCACCAGCGGGGGCAGCAGCAGCTCACTGACAAGCTCCATCCTTCTGTCCAGCCCAACACCATTTGCAGATGACGAAGAGGATGAGGAGGACATGGCAGGGGAGGCAGCATTCTCCTCCTCCACCTCCCATGAAGGGGGCAGAGCTGATTGCAGAGGGCAGGGGGGGGGGCTATGCCCCATAGCACACCTGGGTGATAGAGCACAGCAGGTCAGCAGTCAGGTCCCATCAATGACATGTGCAGGTGCTGCAGAGACAGGGGGCAACCTCTGGACCCTCATCAACCAGCCCCTGGTGGAGGGTGTGTGTGGTGTGACAGGGAGGGTGGCCGGGGGGGGCCCCATGGAGTGGTGTGGGGGTGACTGTAGTGCACAGGCTGAGGGGTCAGGCAGGGGTGGTGAGGGGATAAAGTGTGAGGGCATGGAGGAAGGTGAGTAGCTGGAGGAATGTGCTGAGGATGAGGGAATAGAGCATATGCAGGGGGAGTGTGTGGGACTGTGTAAGTGGCAGTAGGGTGGGGGTGAGGGTAAGGGGCTTGTGTGCAGACAGGATAAGCGTGTGGGGGGTGTGAGTGGCAGGAGAGTGGGAATGAGGGTAAGGGGATGGAGGGTATGCAGGGGGAGAGTGTGGGCAAGGATGGGTGTGCAGAGTGGATGGGGGTTCTTAGTGTGGGTGCAGGGTGGGATTTGACAGTGTGGCTAAAGGAGGACATGGATGGTGAGGAGTCAGTGGGGGCCCAAGTTATGGAAGCTGGGGTTGCCAGGAGGCTGCAGTGGTGCCAGGTCATGGTAATGATGAGGGCAGTGATGTGGCAGAGGTGCCTACGGCTGGGTGCACATGGGAGCGGGGTGCCCATATTGGTTTGTCACAAAGCCCAGCTTTATATGATGTGGGACCCACTGAGAGGTCCGAAGAGGCAGGTGGAGACCCTGGAGACACATCAGCCATGGACAGTCTGGAACGCATGCTTGTACTTAGTCTTGCACAACTGCGCAGGACCCTCTCCCACTGTGGAGGACCTCAGGGGTTAGATGTTGGGCCTGAGGGGTAAGCTCAGGGGCCTGCAACTGCTGCTGGAGGTCCACCTAAAGCACTACACACCACCCCTCAGTCACACAGCAGGCAGCCCTGCGGGGTGCTGAGGGGACCCCACCACCAGGGAGGTATGCAGGGGCAGCTGTACCACCAAGTGGAATGAGTCACACCAGTGGCTGCTGGTGCAGTGACAGCTACCAGAGCAGACTGTCTGGCACTATTAATGGCCCTGTAGGTGCAGCAAGGGCATTAGTTGGGTGCCGTGGGGCACACCTATTTGCTAGTATGTGTGGGTACTGTTTGCCCATATTATGTGGCTGTCCATTGCATGTTTACTGGGTAACTAAAGTGTTAAGCTGTTCAACATGTGTGCCTTGTATGCCTATGTCTGTCACCCATAGCAACCCTGATCAACAATGTCCCCGGTCATATGTGTATCACTACAGAGTAGCCGCTGTGCTATCTGCCACACATTCGTAGTAGCACATGCATGGCTGAGGAAAATAGACAGGTAGGCTGGCCACCACGTTAGCACGGAATGGGGAAAATACCCATGGGGATGGGGTGGTTCCACATGGGGGGAGGGGAGCCATGAACATCTGGCAGCAGCATAGTCAGCGGTCCATGGGGTACCGCAGCCTAGGGTGGTGGGGTTGGCCACAGCACAGATGCTAGTGGTGCATGCCATGCAGAAGGAGCAGGATGAGGATGGAGGACTGGGCCAGAATAAGCTATGGATGTGGCAGGGACAGGTCACATGGACAGCCCAGATGTTCAGGCACCTCCAAGGAGAGCTGTGGAATGACCCATGACAGGGAGGGTAGGGAGGGAGGCACAGTGGACAGACTGAGTGGGAGCAGGATTTGCTGGATATGCTGCATGTGGGGTGCAGGGCTGAGTAGGATGAGGCCCACAGCTGACCAGCTGCACTATGCATTGAAAAACAGAAGGGAGGAGGGCAGGGGGCCTGGGGTGGGCCACCAGCACTGAAGGTGCAAAAGGCATGGCGGGGGTGAAGTAAGGGTTCATGGGGTCCCAGGGGTGTAACACATGTGGAATGTGCGAGTCAGTGAGCCATAGGCGGGCCAGTTGTGGCATGGTGGAGCCAGTAGCAGCATGGATGGGTTGGGGGCAGGGACCAAATGCTGCCACAGACACCTGCCCCATGCATGAGACCACCTGTGTGGCAGCCTTCCACCCCATGGTGACAGGAACAGGCCTGAAACTGCATCTGTAGTGTGCAATGGTAGCCATGCATGACCTGTGCAGCTGGATGATGACATGCTGGGGGTACCATATGTATGCAGCACACCATGCGCATGACCCAGCCTCCCATGACTGCCACCACATGTGTGGCACTGGCAGCAGGCAATGGGCAGGTGACAGATGCACAAGGGACAGGTGGACTGCCTGATATGTGTGTCCCAGCTATGCAGCCATGGGTGCATGCCATAGATGCGCCGGTCCAGGCATGTGGGCCCACATGTAGGGCTCCCTATGAAGATGCCACTGGACATGTGTCATGGCATACATGGGGTCCGGGGGAGGGGGGCATGGCACATGGCTGGGTGGACACCCCACCCCGGCACATGCCAGCAAAAATATTGGTGGGGCAGGCCCCAAACCCATGAGACAGTGCCCATACCAGCAGCCCATGGTACCACACTGCTGTGACCAATGTCCCAGGCAAGTAATGTGCACATCACAGAGAAGCATGGGCTGGCTACACAGGTCAAGTCTGCATGGTGTGGACATGCACAGGCCCATGGCGGCAGTAGTACGTGCCCCAGCCTCCCCCCAGACACTGGCATGAGCATCGGGTTGTATGGCCAGAGAACATATGGTTTAGGCAGTCAGGCAAAGTTTGCCTGGACAAGGCTGTCATGCGTCACCATCCGCCATCTGGACTGAACACTCTGGGGTGTGTCTGTGGTGACATCCAGTTCATCACCATCACCCTGGGCTGGCTCAGGCTCATCTGGCAGTTACTGCCAGTGCCGCAGGGCATAGTTGTGGAGCATGCAGCATGCCATGGTGATCTGACACACCTTGTGGGGCCTGTAGAGCAGCTCCCCCCTGGACCTTTCCAGGCATCGAAACTGGCACTTCAACTGGCCGAAGGTGCACTCGATGATCCCCTGTGCAGTTTGGTATGCACAGTTGTACTGGTGAAGGGCTGGGCTGCTAGGGTAGTGTATGGGGGTCAGCAGCCAGTCAACTAGGGGGTAGCCCCAGTCACCTCTAGTGAGAGACAGAACCACAAACCAATGATCAGCTGGTGTGCTAGTGAGGAGGGTCATGTATTAGCGATATGTTTTGGGCTGTGGACAGCTGACTACATATATGCATGGCTGTGTCTACTGTATGGATGGTCCCAGGGGTACCAGTGGGGCATTGTGGGTCCACAGCCCACCACATGTGCATGGGCATCCCCAAAGGCACAGGATCCCTGCTGGGGGTGGGCCTCAGCATCATGGGAATGTATGGTGCCCCTGCCCTGTACCTGGACCACATCTGGTGGGAGATGGAGCTACATGGCACATCAGTACATGCAGGCCTGCTGCCACCATTCTAGTCACCTGCCTCTGTCCCCCTGCATGCATGGGTCAACTGTGCATGCTGCAGAGGATGGGGGTGGGACAAGTGCAGAGGGTAGGTGTGGAGTGGGTAGGACCAACCCCTGGATATACAGGGCCAGGGTGTACCATGGCCATATATGTCAGAGGGTCACCAGGGAGGCATCCTGCATGTACCCACCTGTGGTGGCACAGGGTCAAGGAGCCTCCCTGTATATGCCCAGTGGCCTCCCCAGGGCCAAGGGGCCCACCCACATGGCCTCATGTTCATGGAGGGTGAGCTATCACCTCCTGCCCAGCACACACACACCCATGTGGTGCCCCATGTCTCCAGTCCCAGGATGTCTATACATATGCCCACCTAACAGCCATCCACCAATGATGTGGCCCCCTAATGTCTCAGGATTTAGGCATCATGGCAGGACGCTGGGTACTTTGTGCAGACATCCACTATCCCCCCATGAGCATTGCACACCACCTGCACATTGACAGAGTGGAAGGCCTTGCAGTTCCGATAATTAGCCTCACTCCATTGCAGGGGCCAGAGGTGGACGTGTGTGCCATCCACCACACCTAGTATCCTGCCACAACATAAAAGTCCTGCATGGTCCGGTGCTGATACTGCTGAGTTGGTGGGAAGCAGATGGTTTATGCCATCAACCGAAGGTAGGCACCCAGGAACTGTGTGACACACCGGGATAATGCAGGCTGGCTGAGTTCCCCAACAGCTGACAGCACTGTATGGAATGAGCCTGTCTCTAGGAAGGCCAGCATGGTCGTTACCTCAGGTGTACTGGTATCAAATGGCTCCACTGTGTGAGTCTTTCAAGCTAAAGCTCCAGCTGCTGGCAAAGGTCGTGTATGGCAACCCTGTCGAACTGGTACCTTGCCACACATGCTGCATTGCCCATGTCCATGTACTGGACCCTCCACCATGGGACACATGCATGTGGGTGCCTCTGCTCCATGTCCTGCCCACCATAGTCACAGCTATGCAGCAGGGTCAGAGTATACCATCTCTGGATGTCCTGCATGTTGTCTCATTCCAGCCAGCTGGCTGCGCACTGCTGGGCACCCATTTCCGCGTAGCTTGGTGAGCTGTAGGTGGTACTGTCACTGACCCGCACCGTGCCAGTCCTGCTACAAACCTTTTCAAGCCTGAGGGTGTGCTGATGTATCCACGGCACATGTGCAGAGGCGCACATTCACAGGCATGCACATGCACGTCAACACAGCATAAAGGTTATCTGCTTGCGCCCGACTCCCACCATGTCCTGTATCCCCTTCATACATACTATGACTGCTTCCTCTTTACAGACTGCTGCTTATTCATTGGCATTTTCCTCCATTGTGTAGGCTATGAGAGGCGAACCACTGACCTGCATTCCATGCACATGCCATCCCAACCACTCTGTATGGCTGCATTCTGTAGGGGGTGTATGGGCACGGATATGTGTCAATGTGACCATGGGCATGTCAATACAGAGACATACACATCGGCACATTTTGGCATGCACATCCAAGACGGGCACATCCCAGGCCTCCATACGTTGCCTATATGTCACAGATAGTCCATGTAATGACACCTAAGGTTGCTACCAGGAAGGCAAGGTTCTTCGAGGGTGAGGTGACCATCATGCTGGAAAAGATCCTCCAGCAGCTGCCACAATTAGTGGGTGAGGCATCCACACATGTGGCTGCCTATGAGAAACAGCGGCAGTGGCTTTATGTGTGCTGTCATATCAGTGCCATATATCACTGGAACCACACATCAAAGATGTGAAACACAGGTAGTGGCACGTATTCTGTGACACTGCCCAGAAGGCACAGCAAGAAGCCAAGGGGGAGCTGCTCACTGAACTCGAACAGTGTATCCTTCCTCCCATGCACCTTAAGGGGTATAAGCCCTCTTGACACAACATAATTACCTTGTTATCCAAGTTTCTTGACCCTGTTTAATGTAACTCAGACGCTTGTTTTTGTGCTGAATTTTGTGTTCGATGTAAACCACGCTGATGTCAAATAGTGTGGTATATAAGAATTGTAAATAAATAAATAAATAAAATTGTAAATAAAAAATAAACTCAGGCATCCCAGGAGCAATTTATTTATTTAGTTAGTTGTATTTATATCCCGCTTTTCACCGGGTCAAAGCGGTCAATTGGGGGATACATTTAACACAAGGGGATATGAGACATCATGCATCATGCATCATTCACCAGGCAGCGGCAATATTGAGCCTGGTTAGCAACATGCGGCCAAAGTCAGGTGTAGGAAACCCCAGTCTAACTTTTGCTGAACATCATCGCTGTCCAGTTAGCTATGCAGTAGTCCAGGCAACCCGGATATTCAATGCCAGAGCCCGGATATGGCCCCGTTATTGAATAACTGAGCTTAAAGTTCAGCTCTGGCAGCTAGCTGCTTAAGAAGCTCTAGCTGCTGACCCTGAATATTGGTTCTTCTATATTTTTCAATACAGGGTCTTTACATAGTTCTGCTTTCAATTTACAAAATGCTATAGCGGTGATTTTATAAGGAGATCCCTAGTTTTTGGAGTTGTAATATATGTTGGTATTTTAGTCATTTGTATGCATAAGTAACCACTGAGGCATGTAAATGACTCCTAAAATACTGACAAGCATAAAAGTACATGTGGTGTCTTCAGGGTGCCTACAGTACATTTACTGCAGGCATGCGTGAGAGAGTGAGCAGTGCCAACATGTATTTGCCTTGATTGTGGAATATGATAATTTATACACATAATACACTACTACTAAAATGCTTTTAAAAAGCTCCTTCACATATTTTTAAAAGTCCAGAATAAAAAGATTGAAAACATGCACACAGCGCTTCATATACATTTGGTAAATTATCCCTAAACATTCCGAGTATTTCCAAAAACTGACTAATAAAAGGTCAAAAATGAAGAAAAGCTAAAAAGGGTAGGGCTCTTTGGCCTGGACAAAAGAAGTCGGAAGGGAGATACGATAAAGGTCTATAAGATACTGAGTGGAATGGAATGGGTATACACAAAGGGGTCTGTTTACTAAACCGCGGTAAACGTGAATAACGCGCGTTGTATGACGTTAACGACCGCAAGTGCAGTATAACGCGCGTAAACACGCGCCAACGACCGGTAACGTCATACTACGCGCGTTGACCGCGCTTAACGATCGTAAAGCCCCGCGGCGCGTTAAAACAGCGCAGAAGGTGGAGAGTGGGCGGAGAGAAGGGGTCAATGGGCGGAGAGGGGGCGGGGAGAGGCTCCCCCTCACTAACGCGCTGTAATTCTGAGCTCAATTCCAACGCGAATGAAAACCTGCCGTTGAAGGCATCTTTAAAGGTAAGAGAAACCATTTCCGTCAGCAATGTACAGAGAAACCTGGGTAACACACAAAACGTGAGCAGTGTGATACATGTGCACAGAATGAAATGTCACAGAAGACAATAAAAATGACCAGAGGAAACCCCTTTAAAAGCATAAATCAGCAGTTAAACAGTGATAGCAATGGACAACAAGGAACAGAACTCCCTGGAAAGCACAAAATAAAAACCTAATGATATGTGGAAGGGTTCACGCTTCGCAGACCCTCTAAAAGGGAAAGTCACTGTAATGGAGCTGACCTGGGAGTGTAGTGTAATGTCTCCCAATGATATCATTGTTGCCCAGCTCGGATATGGGTGTGTGTCCCTTCTGTGAGGTCCCCCTGAGGTGTATGTGCACCGTTGTCTGCATACAAGGGAAATGAGGCCACAGTAAACCTTTTGCAGAGCAGAGTCCCTGACCAGCCAGGCAGGTCATACTAACACCAGGGACAGCACCATCTCTGTGGCCCCAGTGTGGAGCAATGGACACAGCCAGTGCCTTTAAGACCAGAGGGTCACAGGTTCAAATCCCAGCTGGGGCCATGCCAATCCTGCCCACATATTCTCCCCACAACTAAACTGTGATGGAATGGTCACACCCTTATTGCTGAGAACATACGCATGGACAAAACGCCAATATTTTACCACACCAGATATAGGCGCATTACCCAGAGCATAGTCCCCCAAATGCAGTCCTGGAGGGCCCCACACCATTCAGTTACCATGCTGCCCCCAATAAAGATACCTGTGCTGCATAACTATGCCCCCCCCCCTTGTCTGCAGATGTAGCCCATGCATATTTATGAGGGACAGCATGAAAACCCGATCAGTGCCTGGAATGACAGGACTGGAGTTGTGGAACCCTGCCGTAAAGCAGCAGCTAACAGTGACACCCACCCACCCACCCACAGGCCCCATTGGCCAATGAAACCTGAAGAGGTAAGACAATTGGCCCTGCTGTCAACTCCCAATACTAGCAGGTGCATACCTTAGCAATGGCACCCTACACATGGGTATATGGTGCACATGCACTAAAAGTTGCCAATGATAAAATGTAGAACTCATGTCCTATGTAAAGCACATTGTGCACATTGAGCTGCGCCACAACAAGCAGTCAGATGTCTGTGGTGTGTGCCGCAGGTCTGGCCCCTGACAGTGTCCAACACCCTTGGGAGTGATCCACCAGAGTATGTCGTACCACATCCATGCATGTACTGTGCCCATGACAGGTGTTGTGTGTATGGCTGCAGAACCCCCCTACAGTAGCACAATGCTGGCATAGGTGTGGGGGTGGCTGTCTGTCCAGCCAGTGTGTGGTGGCTGCAAACACTGTCAACAGGCCACACTGCCAGCAATGTTGCCAGTAGTGGGCTGCCAATGTGCATAATGAGTAGCAAAGTACCATGGGTAGAGGTCGGATAAGGCGGCCTGGCCAGGGTGTATATGCACAGGGCAAAGGGCAGTGACAGGTACATTGTAGTGCCAGGCAACCACCTGCCCAGACAGGGTGACCACGGTGGATGCCGCTGCAAGCTCAGTGTCACCCTGAATGTGCAGTGACCACAGCATGTCTAGGCTCCACCATGGTGCTACATAGTAGTTCACTCATGTGATAAATATGGGTGTTCCCCTGGGGCCCAGTCACAGATGTATCTGCTGGCTGTGTATGCTGGCACCCCAGTTCTGGGTGCAGGCATCTCTGCTGGTCACTAGCAGCCTGGTTGCAGCTGGTAGGTGATGTGATGGAGTGGCCTGCAGGGTGTGTTGGCCTGCACCAGGGGAATCACAGATAGTGGTTGGGATTGTCATTTTCTACCAAGTCCCAATGTCAGATTGCTCCTGTGGCATGCATGTGTCTGGATCTGCAGTGACTGACCTGTGGGGTGTCTGCACCTCAGTAGGACTAGGGTTAATGTCCCCCCTCCACTGGCACCTTCCAAGGGAGGTAGAATGTGCAGATTATGATGGGTGACCCTGTTTGCCACCCAGGGGTGAGGGGGGGGGGGGCGGTGGGGCATGGGTCTACACCTGCCCCAAACAGACAGAGATGTCCAAGGTAGTCATGCAGAAAATATCTATCTCACACAGTAACACTGCTGTGGACGGTGCTGAGGACCTAGGGCTGGATGCCCCACTGCACACTCAGGGTGAGCAGAGCACCCGCACAATGTGGTGTTGGGCAGGTCCTCAATGCCAGTACAACAAATGGTCAGTACCCCCTATAAGGGCAAGGGGCTGTGGGGGGTGCACATGACAATTTACCCCTACCATGTCCAGAGTCTGTGGGGATGCATTCCATATGGTGTGCCTGTGTGGAGAGCTGATTAGCATGTGCAGTGCATCATGGGGGTGACTGTATTATTCAATCCCTCTGAAACTGCAGCACGAGCTCGCAGCCATTGATAAACCATGGGACAGCACACGTACATCTGGTAGCAGAAAGCATAGGTGCACGACACACTACAGAGTCTGTAATATATGAGATGCCCACACTGCTGAAACCCCGACGTACCCACACACATAAAAGAAAAGATCCCCGGGCTCAATGGTACGCGCGTCGCTACGCACGGCGCTGCACACGCAACAACGCACGTAGCTCGGCTCGCATACGCAATGTCCCGTCCAAAAGCCTCAGCAATCCCCCTCCAATATACAGGCCAATACCCCTTCCAATATACAGGCCATTGCCCGGGACTCGAACCCATGCTGCCCGTATCAGCTGTCAGTGCAGTAACCATTGTGCTACAGCTCTGTATGGGTCAGGGATGTTTGCTGGCAACCCTCTGACACATAACAGACATATACATGCCCGCACACTCAGTGAATAATGTGTGGGTGTGTTTACTTACACCCCATACGGACAGCAAACATAGACATGCCCCCTCACTCACTATCTGATATATGGGTGTGTTTGCCTGCATCCCTCCGACACGTCCAGGAAATAAAATATAATTGGTGCTGCCCCCTCCCTCATTGTGTCATGTACAGGGTGCTACATCAGCCAGCCTTCTGCTAATGCCACCCTGGGGACTCGAACCCATGCTGCCCGTATCAGCAGTCACTGCAGTAACCATTGTGCTATAGCTCTGTATTAGTCTTGCATGTCTGGGTGGCTACTTATGCTTTACGCGCGGTGGCCCGCTCGTTAGTTTCGTAACGCGCCAGTTAACGCTCGTTGGTTTCGTAACGTGCGCTAGGTCTTCCGCGGTCCCGCCCATCTCCTTATTTGGGGGTTTGTCTTCTTAACGCGGCTCCTACCGCGAACTGCACTAACGCGATTTAGTAAACAGACCCCAAAATGACTGTTCTTTCAAAAAACACAAGGATTAAGGGGCATGCTATGAAGCTACAAAGCAGTCTATTTAAAACAGATAGAACATATTTTTTCTCTCAAGGTATAATTAATCTTTGGAATTCATTACCTAAAGACATGGTAAAAGCAGGTAGTGTAGAAGGATTTTAAAAAGGATTAGACAAATTCCTGGAGGAAGAGCTGTTTTTAGAGTGGTCCAAATGAAAACTATAGCTTATCCTTGGGTATAAGCAGCATAGAGCTAGCTATTTTTAGTATATGACAGGTACTTATGACTAAAATTAGCTACTGTTGGAAACATGACATTCAGCTTCAAGGATCTTTGTTCTGACCCATTATGGCATAAGAACATAAGATATGCCATACTGCAGGGGTTTTCAACCCAGTCCTCAGGGAACCCTAGGCCAGTCAGGTTTTCAGAATTCCCAGAATGAATATGCATGAGAAAGATTTGCATGTTCTGCCTTCATTGTATGCAAATCTATCTTATGCATATTCATTGTGGGAATCCTGAAAACCTAACTGTCCTAGGGATCCCAGAAGACTGGGTTGAAAACCTATGCCATACTGGGTCAGATTAAAGTCCATCAAACCCACTATCATGTTTCCTGTAGCAGCAAATCCAGGTCAGCAGTACATGTCAGGTTCGCACAGAAATGCACAGATTCCATGCAGCTTATCTCAGGGTAAGCAGTGGATTTCCCTAGTCCTTTTTAATAATGGTTTAAGGACTTTTCCTCCAGGAGCTTGTCCAAATCTTTTTTAAACCCAGCTACACTAACAGTTTTTGCTACAACCTCTGGTAACAAAGTTTGAATATGCAGAGTGAAAATATTTTCTCCTATTAGTCTTTAATGGGCTTATATTGTAGCTTCATTGTGTGTCTTCTAGTCTTTCTACTTTTTGATGGAATAAACAATTGATATCCCTCACTTGGTTTACAGTATGTCGTGCTGTGAGGGCCTGTGAGCATCAGTGATGCTGAGAGCTAAACTATTGGTAGTTTAACTACTGGCAGGGTCTCCCATGATGGACAGGTCTCAGCTGAGGTGCCAGACTAAGACGAACCACCCATCTGGGCAGCAGCAGAATGGGATAGTGTTGACGGCGGAGGATCACATTTCTGTGACAAAGGCAACAACACCAAACTTAAACTGCATGGAGGAAAGGCCCAGCAATCTACTTCTGTATCTTGCCATGAAAACCCAATGGATAGTTACAACAAAACAAATTGTGCTATAGTGCTGGAAGATGAGATCCCCAGGTCAGAAGGCACTCAACTAGCTACTGGGGAAGAGCTGAAGACTTTTCAGAGTAAAGCCAGCATTTATGATGTGGTTGGATCAAAGCCCTCGGGACGTCTGACTGCTGATGTAGCTGCACATGAAATGAGAGTCAGAAACTGTAAAGATGTCTTGCACATTGGAACATGGAACATACGAAGCATGAACCAAGGGATGTTGGAGGTGGTCAAGAATGAAATGGAACGTGTACAACTTGATCTGTTCGGTGTCAGCGAACTGAAATGGACTGGCATCAGGCACTTTGCATCAGATGATCACATGGTCTACTCAGGGCCGGCCCGTCCATTGAGCAAGAATGTTTTTTGCACAGGGCCCCGCGTTTCAGGGGGCCCCACGCAAAGAACATTCTGCTTTTTTAAAAATTAAATTAAAAAAAAAAAAGCTGGCTGCTGCTGCTGCCGCTGCCGCCGCAGCAGCAGCAAAATGGAGTGTCCCGCGGGTCCCCCTCTGCCCGGCTGAGCTCTCCCGGCCTGGCTGAGCCCCTCTGCGCCGGCTTTCAGATACGCGAAGGGAGAGTGTCTCCCTCGCGTCTCTGTTAAGCCCACAGGAGCAGATGGGAAATTTCCCATCAGCCCCTGCTTCCCATCAGTCCCTGCGGGCTTAAGAGAGACGCGAGGGAGACACTCTTCCTTCGCGTATCTGAAAGCCGGTGCAGAGGGGCTCAGCCGGGCTGGGAGAGCTCAGCCGGGCACCGGGGGCCCCGCGGGACACTCCATTCTGCTGCTGCCACAGCGGCAGCAGCCAGCTTTTTTTAAATTTTATTTTCCATGAGCCGGTGGGGGGGGGGGGGTGGTAGGACGGGGAATGGGCTATGGAGGGGGTTAGGACTTGACTTGTGGTGGGCTGTGGGCGGTGGGGGGGGGGTTTGGACTGGTAATGGGCGATGGGGGGGGATTAGGACTGGTAATGGGCTGTGGGCTGATGGGGGCTGTCTGGAAATGGGGGGATGGGTGGTTAGGACTGTTAATGGGCTATGGGGGGGCTAGGACAGGAAATGGGCTGATGGGGAGGGGTTAGGACTTGAGGTGGGCTGAGGGGGTTAGGACTGGTAATTGGCTGTGGGCTGTTGGGGGGATTAGGACTGGTAATGGGCTGTGGGCTGATGGGGGCTGTCTGGAAATGGGGTGATGGGTGGTTAGGACTGGTAATGGGCTATGGGGGGTAGGACTGATAATGGGCTATGGGGGGCTAGGACAGGAAATGGGCTGATGGGGAGGGGTTAGGACTTGAGGTGGGCTGAGGGGGTTAGGACTGGTAATGGGCTGTGGGCTGTTGGGGGGTTAGGACTGGTAATGGGCTATGGGGGGTTAAGACTGGTAATGGGCTGTGGGCTGAGGGTGCTGTCTGGAAATGGGGTAATGGGGGGTTAGGACTGGTAATGGGCTATGGGGAGTTTAGGACTGATAATGGGCTATGTGGGGGGGCTAGGACAGGAAATGGGCTGATGGGGAGGGGTTAGGACTTGAGGTGGGCTGATGTGGTTAGGACTGGTAATGGGCTGTGGGCTGTTGGGGGGGTTAAGACTGGCAATGGGCTATGGGGGCTGACTGGAAATGGGCTGATGGGGTTAGGACTGGAAGTGGGATGATGGGGGGTTAGGACTGGTAATGGGTTATAGGGGTGCTTAAACTGAAAATGGGGTGATGGGGGGGTTAGGACTGGAAGTGGTTGATGGGGGGCTAGGACTGGTAATGGGTTGGGGGTTGCTAGGACTGGAAATGGGCTGAGTGGAAGGGGAGGCTTGTACTGCAAATAGCTGATGGGGAGGGGGCTTGGAATTGAAATGGGCTGTGAGGGAAGGGAGCTAGGACTGAAAATGGGCTGATGGAGCAGCTAGGATAGGACTGGAAATGGGCTGTTGGGGAGGGGTTAGGACTTGAGGTGGGCTGTGGTGGGGGCTTGAATTGAAATGGACTCATTGAGGGGCTAGAACTGGATGTAGGCTCATGGGGGGGCTTGGACTGGAATTGGGCTGAGTGGAGGGGAGCTAGGATTTGACAAGGGCTGATGGTGGGGCTAGGAAATGACTAGAAATGGGCTGATGGGGGGCTAGGATTGGAAATGAGCTGATGAAGGGACTCGGACTGGAAATGGATGGGGGAGCTAGGACTGGAAATGGGCTGATGGGGGGCTAGGACTGGAAATGGGCTGATGCAGGGACTAGAAGGGAATGGATGCTGGGTGAGACTGGAACTAGAAGGGAGCTGATGTTGGGGGAGGATTAGAATGGGATGGGGCTGGGAGAGTAAAATGGAGAGGGGAAAAATATTTTGTGTGGGAGGGATGAAAAATCTACAATTGGCCGGGTATTGGGAGAGTAAGTGGGGATTGAGGATGGAGGGGTAAAATTTGTGTGGATGAAATAGGAATGAGGAAAGAGCAAAAGGAGAAAGATTAGTATGTTAAAGCAGATGTAGAGAGAGAGAATGGAAAAAAAAAACTAGAAGAAAAGAAAGGACAAATGGACAGCAGACGATGGAGAGTTAGCAGAAAACATGAAGAAACCAGAAGAAAGTGGCTGGAGCAATTGCAACTGAAAAAAAATGCACAAAAGGTAGAAAGATATCTCTTTATTTTGAATTTATTAACTGGAATATGAAAGCTCTGGGAAATGTGCATCATTAATGTCTGCGCTTTGTTTGGTACAAGAGGAAATTAATTTATAGTTTTATTTCTACAGTGTTGTTGTACATTCCAAGTTTGGCTTTTGGGGTTCCCAGTTTAATTATTGCCTTCCTGTTTCTAAATTGTGATTCCTTGTTTGGTGATGGTCTATGTTCTGCATGTGTAACTGAGCTGAGGTATTCTGTTTATGTAATTCCTATTTGACATTGCCACTTGTTCTCTTTCCCCAGTATTCTCTGAAATGTATT
This sequence comes from Ichthyophis bannanicus, assembly GCA_033557465.1. Lineage (NCBI taxonomy): Eukaryota > Metazoa > Chordata > Amphibia > Gymnophiona > Ichthyophiidae > Ichthyophis > Ichthyophis bannanicus. Next base: position 1,718,739,388 of record CM066031.1, on the reverse strand, counting down.
GGTTTAATATTTGCAGTGTTGCCTTTTGATAGATAGGGTATGGTGCTTTGTGAGTCCTGGTAATGCTGTCAGGATACGGCGGGTTTGCTATGGGTTCTAAATGGGCAGTGTTTGTAGTAGTTCCTAATGTGCCTGGTGGTTGGCACTGGATTATAGTAATGTAGAAATCTTTTAGTCTTTCTTTATCCATACACTCATTAAGAGACATGTTTACTAAAAGTTAGTGTATGGTAGCATTATGCAAATATTTATGCAAATAAGGCCACTTATGCAAATGAGGCCCCGCGCCGAGTCTCCACACATGGCCCCGCATCCCCCTTGGGCCGCCTCTGGGTCCACTATGCTGGAAATGAAAGACAAAGAAGAAATGGTGTTGCATTTATAATAAAGAAGAAACCTGCAAGAACTGTAATGAAATACAATGCACTCAGCGAACGCTTAATCTCTATTCGTCTACGAGGAATGCCTATCAACACAACTATAATTCAAGTATATGCCCCAACAACAGCTGCAGAAGAGAATGAAATTGAAGAGTTCTATGAACAAGTACAAGCAAGAAATTGACAGAACATGCAAACAGGATATCCTGATAGTTATGGGTGAATGGAACGCATAGGTGGGCAACAAAGAAGAAGGCAAAGTAGTTGGACAATATGGACTTGGCAACAGAAACGAAGCTGGCGAAAGACTGATAGAATTCTGCAAGACAAACAATCTATTCATCTCAAACACCTTCTTCCAGCAACACAAGTGGCGACTGAACACATGGACTTCACCCAATGGATTGTATAAAAATCAAATTGACTACATCTGTGGAAGTCAATGATGGAAAAGCTCTGTAACATCAACAAAGACAAAACCTGGAGCTGACTGTGGTACAGATCATCAACTACTAGTATGCAAACTCAAGCTAAAGTTGAAAAAAGAGCAAACCACTCATGAATGCTGCAAAATATGACCTTGAGAATATACCACTGGAATTTAAAGACTGCCTGCAAAATTGATTTGCTGCTTTAGATACAAATGACAGAGCTCCAGAAGAGTTATGGAATGACATCAAGAAGTTTGTGTTGGAAGAAAGTGAGAAGTCTCTACAAAAGGTGAAAAAGAAAAAACGGCCAAAATGGATGATGGAAGAAACAATGACAATTGCCCAGAAACGCAGAGAAGCTAAAGCCAGAGGAGAAAGAAAGACAATCACAGAACTCAACAGAGATTTCCAACATGCAGCAAGACAGGACAAGGAAAAGTACTACAATGACGTATGCAAGGAAATAGAAGCAGAAACTATTAGAGGAAGAACAAGATCGGCTTTTCTAAAGCTACGAGAGTTGATGAAAAAGTTCCAGCCTCAAATTGGAATGTTACAAGATGCTCAAGGTTCTATGTTGAATGATGCTGAGAAGATCAAGAAAAGGTGGAAGGAAAATACAGAGTTTTTATATGATAAAGATCAAGTGGACCAACAGCCGTTTCAACCTGTACCTTATGATCGGGAACCATTGGTGATGAAAGAAGTTGAAGCAGCATTGAAAGCCTTATCAAAGAACAAAGCACCAGGCATTGATAGCATTCCCACAGAAGTATTACAGCAATCTGATGCAGCTGTTACCGTATTTACAAGGCTCTGCCAAGAAGTATGGAAGACAACATCATGGCCAACTGACTGGAAAAGATATGTGTTTATACCAATACTAAAGAAAGGTGATCCAACTGACTGTGGAAATTATCGCACAATAGCTCTTATCCCACATGCCAGCAAGATTCTACTGAAGATTATTCAAAAGAGACTACAATCATACCTGAAACAAGAACTACCTGAAGTGCAAGCAGGGTTCAGGAAAGGGCGAGGAACGAGATACATCATTGGGGATGTGAGATGGATCCTTGAAAAGACTAAAGAATACCAAAAGGATATCTATTTGTGCTTTATCGACTATAGTAAGGCTTTTGACTGTGTAAACCATGAGAAACTCTGGGCCACATTAAGAAGCATGGGTATACCAGAATACCTGATTGTTCTCTTGCACAATCTGTACATTGATCAAGAAGCAACAGTTCGAATGGAACAAGGAGAAACAGAATGGTTTAAAATAAGCAAAGGAGTAAGACTAGGCTGCATACTTTCCCCCTACCTGTTTAATTTATATGCAGAACCCCCAAAAAACCCCAAGCAATTCAATGACCCAACATAAAATCCTCAAACTATAGTCATTGAAGTTCTAACCAGTCATCACTCTGGTGAATGTCCTTCTATTCCCTCCAATTTTTGTCAGGAACAACCAACCTGGGAGGCAGGAATAGGCAACCACCTCCCCGTGTTGGAAGGACCCTTTTATTCAAGAGAGCCTCAGCCCTCACAGTATAATAGTGTGAACCCACAGCTGAAACCGGGTGAAGGAAATTCCAAAATCCAAATACACCCCCCTTATCGTTTACTAAAGGTAATAAAACTTCAAACCGTACTGGAACCAAGGCAGTTGATGGCTGAACAGTCTCGCCGTGTTAATCCACCAACAACACCAGCAAGCGTCACAACATGCATGTTTCTGACCAAATCCGGGCCCTGTATCAAGTGATTGCGTTCCTTCAGAGAAGTTGCCGTACTCTGCCTCCTCCCCAGAGAAACCTTATATAGCGAAAAACGTGACTTATAATTGGCCCAAACCATCTATGCGTCAGAGGAAAGACCCCTCCCACCCTCCCACGAACTACCCAGACCCGTTCAGAAAAAGGCACAACCTAGACCCACCTCCCCTACAAGATGCTCCACCAATCTGACTCCATATTTAAACAATCTATACATCAGAGAGAAAACCCCCTCCCACCCTCAGACAAACTACCCCAACCCCATTAATAAAAAGGCACAATCCTAGGCCTGCCTCTCTTACAAGAGGCTCCACCAATCTAACTCCATATTTAAATCCGACGGTATAACAGTATTTAAACGATAAATCCAATGTTGTTCCCTCCATTGTAGGCGCTGTTCCCGGTTACCCCCTCGAGGATGTGGCGGGATCCAATCAATCACCCGCCAACGTAAATCAAAAAAAGTGTGGGAAACTCCAAACAATGCTCAATGATAGGTGCGGCCAAACATTTAGACTTAATCTTGGAGGCATGCTCTCCCAAACGAACTTTAACCGGGCGGATTGTGTGACCAATATACAAGAGGCCACAAGGGCATTGAAGCATGTACAAACGATGTCTGACAGGTCGAAACCCCTTAAATTCATACATCTGAGCTGTGACCGGATAAGACCACTGAATTCCCTGTAAAGTGTTTTGACAATATTTACAATTATTACACGCCCAATGACCCCAAGAACCATCCACCTGAGGGCCCTGCTCACTTCTCAAAGAGGGCTGAGGCCACTGATCTCTGGGTGGATATGTCTGTACCAACCGATCTCGCAAATTGGGGCCCCGTGTGTATGCAAATCGCACAGATCTACGAAAACAATCATGTACTTGTAAACCCCCCCAATATTTTCGCAAAACATGTGAAACTTCATTAGTGTGTGCAGTGAAAGTTAAAACCCCAGTTATGGGTTCTAATTCCCCACTGTTAGAGCTACTATCCAACGCAGGGGTCCCAGAATGAAGCAACCACTCCCTATGTGAGAACCGAGCTCTACAGTACGCAGATTTTATAACTGATTTTGGATAGCCTCTCTCCTCTAGACGAGACCACAAGAGTCTTGCCTGATCCTTAAAATCAGTTAAAGAAGAACAGATTCTACGAAGACGTAAAAACTGACCAAAGGGCAGATTTTTCCTCAAGGGGTACGGATGATGACTTTGAAATAAAAGAAGACTATTCCGCTGCCTAGATTTCCGATATAACGATGTAGTTAACCTGCCATCTTTCTGACAAACTAATACATCCAAAAATTCAATCTGAGATTTATTCTTGTGTGCAGTAAACTTAATGGTAGTCTTTAGGGAATTTAACCAGTCTACAAAGATTTTTAATTCTACTTCTGTTGAGGACCACAAGAAAAAAATGTCGTCCAAAAATCGTACCCACAAGATAACATGCTGAAACATTGTAGCTTGGTAAATCTGTTGTTCTTCCAATGCTGCTAAATATAAGATCCCAATTCAAAATAGAGAAATATGTGAAAACAGAGTCACCATCTGACATATATGAATCAATAAATGTCGGAAGTATAGCCTTGAGACAGTGTACGTCAGATGGTGACTCTGTTTTCACATATTTCTCTATTTTGAATTGGGATTGGAAAAAAAAGGGGAGAAATTTTTGTTAGGTTGCTTGTTTGGATTTTGCTAAATATAAGGTGGCAATGGAGGGAGCCACGGTGGCCCCCATAGTGATACCTTGACACTGCTGATAAAATTGGCTTTGATACCGAAAATAATTTTTAGTCAAGACCAATCTGGTCATATCTAACAAAAATGATTTGGGGATCCGTGTAGGTGCTGTTGTAAACGCTGATTGCAGCAAAGACAAAGCTTCCTCTTGAGGAATGTTCGAATATAAAGCCACCACATCCAATGTAACTAGCCAAACGGAATCCAGGGGTTCCTTTAGGGTAGCTAAGATATTCAGAAAATGGGATGTATCCCTCAAATAGGATCGCACGCCTTGAGCCTCCACCTTCAAAAATGTGTCTACAAATTGAGATAATGGTTCCAAAACTGAACCCCGACAGGAAACTATAGGATGCCCTGGTGGAGCTGAAAGCGATTTATGGATCTTAGGGACCGTATAAAAAACCGGTATACTAGGGTGCCGCTGATATAAAAACGCAGATTCTCCGGAAGTGATCCACCCCTTCTCACGAGCATCCTTAACCAATGCCCTTATGATAATTTGTAAGTGTGGCGTAGGATCACTTTGCAAAGGTTTGTAGTAGTTAGGATCATTTAACTGTGCTAACACCCCTTCATGATTAAATTCAAAAGATTGCACCACCACCGCACCACCTTTGTCAGCTCCCCTTATGACTAGCTGATCATTTCGTGCCAATTCATTGATGGCTTGGCGCTGTAATCTGGAGACATTAGAAAAATGCTCTGAAAAGGAGCTCTCCCGAAAAAGCAGTTCTTTCAAAACTAAAGATTGATAGGTCATAATCATGGGATCTATGGCTCCTGGTGGAATCCATCTCGAAGGGAGGGACTTGATAGAGCCATCTTGAACCAAATTCTTATCAGAAAAAAACCGTGTTATCCGCAGTTTCCTAAAAAAATGATGAAGGGCTATTCGCATCCGAAATCCATCATAAGGTACCATAGGTACAAGGGATAGTCCCAAATTCAAAACTTCATTTTGAGGGGGGGTCAAGACCAGTCCTGAAGTGTTGACAATTGTTGTCGGTGGGACCGTTGCCTGGTAACAGGGGGCTCCCATTGATCGTCGTTGTAGGGCCGACGGAGGCGACCCCCTCTCCGTCGGCCCCGCGAAAACCCTGTTGGGTACCTGAACCTCTCCGTGGTTTTCCCAAATCACGTGAGGAATCACTCTCTTCAGTATCCTCTGAGGAATTCTCAAAAGTCACTCATTTCTCTGCTGCTCCCGTTCCATCCTCCCCCCCTGATGTTTAAATATGGAGTCAGATTGGTGGAGCCTTTTGTAGGGGAGGTGGGTCTAGGACGGGTTGTGCCTTTTTCTGAACGGGTCTGGGTAGTTCGTGTGAGGGTGGGAGGGGTCTTCCCTCTGACGCATAGATGGTTTTGGCCAATTATAAGTCACGTTTTTCGCTATATAAGGTTTCTCCGGGGGGGGGGGGGGAGGCAGAGTAAGGCAACTTCTCTGAAGGAATGCAATCACTTGATACAGGGCCCAGAGTTGGTCCAAAACATGCATGTTGTGACGCTTGCTGGTGTTGTTGGTGGATTAACACGGCGAGACCGTTCAGCCATCAACTGCCTTGGTTCCAGTACGGTTTGAAGTTTTATTGCCTTTAGTAAATGATAAGGGGGGTGTATTTGGATTTTGGAATTTCCTTCACCTGGTTTCAGCTGTGGGTTCACACTATTATACTGCGAGGGCTGAGGCTCTCTTGAATAAAAGGGTCCTTCAACACGGGGAGGTGGTTGCCTATTCCTGCCTCCCAGGTTGGTTGTTCCCGACAAAAATTGAAGGGAATAGAAGGACATTCACCAGAGTGGCGACTGGTTAGAACTTCAATGACTATTGTTTGAGGGTAATTTATATGCAGAGCAAATCATCAGAGAAGTAGGATTGTATGAAGACAACAGAGGTGTGAAGATTGGTGGAAGACTCATCAACAACCTTCGCTATGCTAATGATACCATACCACATTACTGGCTGAAAGTGAAGATGATCTGAAACATTTGCTTCTCACAATCAAAGAACATAGTCTCAAAATGGGCCTGCACCTTAATGTAAAGAAGACAAAGATCATGACAACTGGCATAATCAACAGGTTCATCGTTGAAGGAGAAGAAATTGAAATCGTGAACAACTTTAATCTACTTGGATCAACTATCAATAAAGAAGCAACAAGCAGTCAAGAAATCAGATGATGCATTGCTATTGGCAGAATGGCTATGAAAGACCTAGATAAGATTCTCAAGAGCAGAGATGTCTTTCTCCATTTAAAGATTCGACTTGTTCAAGCCATGGTATTTTCAATAACATCATATGGATGTGAAAGCTGGACAGTGAAAAAGATAGACAGGAAGAAAATTGATGCCTTGGAATTATGGTGCTGGCGGCGAATACTGTGTATACCATGGACTGCCTGAAGAACAAACCAGTTGGTATTAGAGGAGATCAAACCTAAGCTTTCTTTAGAAGCTCAGATGATAAGACTTTGACTTTCATACCTTGGACACATCATGCATAGAGAGAGATCATTAGAGAAAGACATCATGCTTGGCAAGATAGAAGGTCAACGCAAAAGAGGAAGGCCAGCAATGAGATGGATCAATACAATAACAGCAGCTACGGGTACCAGTTTGTCAACAATGAGCCGCCTGACTGAAGACCGAACACAATTTAGGATAGCTATCCAGAGGGTCGCCATAAGTTGACTCTGACTCGACGGCACTTAACAACAACAACATCTCCCCTTAGCCATCTCTTTTCCAAATTGAAGAGTCAAAACCTTTTAAATCTTTCTTCACTGGGATAGCCATCCATCCCCTTTACCATTTTCATGGCCTTTCTCTGTACCTTCTGTTCTGCTATATCCTTTTCAAAATATGGTGACCAGAACTGCACACAATTTTTAAGGTGTGATTGCACCATGGAACAATACAGGGGCATTATAATATACTTTGTTTTATTCTCCATTCCTTTCCATATGATTCCTAGCATTGTATTTGCTTTCTTGAATGCCCCTGCACACTGGGCTGAGGGTTTCAACGTCTTATCCATGATGATGCCTAAATCCTTTTCCTGGGTGGTGATTCCTAATGTGGAACCTTGCATTGTGTAATCATAGTTCGGGCTGTTCTTCTCTAAATACATTTATTTATTTAGACAGTTTTGTATACCACCTTATCCTTCAATCAAAGTAGTCACAACATAATTGGGGGATACTTTTAACATGAGGGGATATGAGACACATGCACTAATACTTACAGGGAACATGGGCATAACTTTGCACATGTCACATTAAATTTCATCTGCCATTTGGACACCCAGTCTTCCAAATTATCAAGATCCTCTTGCAATTTTTCACAATCCTCTTGTGTTTTAACAGCCTTGAGTATGCTTACTGAACATGTAGCAAGTCTATCATGGTTTAATAGGAAAAAGCCAACATGGATTTCGCTTAGGAAGGTCTTGTTTTACTAACCCGTTATATTTTTTTGAAGGTGTGAATGAACAGGTAGATAAAGGTGAGCTGGTTGATATAGTGTATCTGAATTTTCAGAAAGCCTTTGACAAGGTCCCTCATCAGAGACTTTTGGCAAAACTAAAAAGCCATGGGATAGGAGGCAGTGTACCATTGTGGAATAGGAATTGGTTAAAAGACAGAAAGCAGAGAGCAGGGCTAAATGGCCAATTTTCTCAATGGAGAAAGGTGGAGTACCCCAGGGATCTGTGCTTGGGCCCGCTGATTTTTAACATATTCATAAATGACCTGGAAAAGGGAATAACAAGTGAGGTGATTAGATTTGCAGATGACACAAAATTATTCAAAGTTGTAATAACACAAGAGGATTCTGAAAAATTGCAAGAGGATCTTGATGAATTGAAAGCCTGGCCATCCAAATGGCAGATGAAATTTAATGTGGAGAAGTGCAAAAGTCTGCACTTACAGGGGCATTCTGAATGCCAAATAACAGCATTCTATGTGCGGGCTGGACTTTCAACCCGTGCTCAGCTTCCCAGCCCTATTCTGCCGGCAGCGCTTGTGCAGGGAGTGCTGTATGTGGGCAGAGCAGTGGCAGAGCAAGGGAGTGCCCAGGTGCCGAGATGTACAGAAGCTATTCCGGACAGGCCTTTGTATGCACCCCAGCACCAGCATGGACGCCTGGCATATTCCACCCTGATGGTGGAATAAGTGGTGGGCTTCAGCCCCCCCGTATCCCATGGCAATGCTGCACTCAGGGGCGGCCCAAGGGGGGTGCGGGGCCATGTACGGAGATTAATTGTGGGGCCTCATTTGCATAAGGAATCTCATTTGTGTAAATATTTGCATAATGTTAACATGCACTTTTAATAAACATGCCTCTTAATGAGTGTCTGAATAAAGAAAGAATAACAGATTTCTACATTACTTTTCCCCTTTTATGTTAAACCGCTTTGACCCGGTGAAATGTGGGATACAAATACAGCTAAATAAATAAAATAAAATTACTATATTGCAGTGACAACCACCAGGCCCATTAGGAAGTACTACAAACACTGATCATTTAGAACCCATAGCAAATCCACCGTATCATAACAGCACTATCAGGACTCACAAAGCACCAAACCCTACCTATCAAAAGGCAACACTGCAGATATTAAAACCAGAACATTTCAGAAAATACCAATACATCTCACTGGGGGAAAGAGAACAAGTGGGACTGTCAAATAGAAACAATATGAACAGAATACCTCAACTTGGTTACACATGCAGAACATAGACTGCCACCACACAAAGAACAAGGGATCACAATTTAGAAATAGGAAGATGATAATTAAACTGGGAACCCCAAAAGCCAAACATGAAATGTACAACACTAGAGAAATAAAACTATAAATTCATTTCCACTTGCACTAAGCAAAAATGCGAAGATGTTAGCAATACACACTTCCCAGACCTGACATATTCCAGTTAATAAATTCAAAATAAAAAGTAGTTTTCTACCTTCTGTTTGGGATTTTATTTTTCACCTGCAATTGCTCCAGTCACTTTCTTCTGGTTTCTTCATGTCTTCTGCGAGCTATCCATTTGTCCTTTCTTCTCTTTTAGATTTTTTCCATTCTCTCTCTATATCTGCTTTAACAAACTGATCTTTCCCCTTTTGCTCTTTCCCCCTTTTCTTTCCGTATTCCTTTATCATCCACTCAAACTTTACCCTTCCATTCTCAATCCCCACTTACTCTCCCAATACCCAGCCCATCGTAGACTTTTCTTCCCTCCCACACAAAATATATCTTTTCCCCTCTCCATTCTCATTCCCCATCCCCAACCCTTTCTAGTCCACCCCCAAAATCAGTTCCCTTATAGTTCTAGACCCACCCTACATCCGCTTCCTTCTACTGTATGCTTTTTTTCCAGTTCTATTCCAGCCCCCCATCAGCTAATTTCCATTCCAAGCTCCCCCATCAGCCAATTTCCAATCCTAGCCCCCTTGTCAGGTAATTTCCAGCCCTATTCCAACTCCTCTCAGCCTGCTTCCAGTCCTATTCCAGACCCCATCAGCCCATTTCCAGTCCTATTCCTCCATTAGCCATTTCCAGTCCTATTCCAGCCCATCACCCATTTGCGGTCCAAGCTCCCCCCATCAGCCCATTCCCAGTCCTAGCCCCCCATATGCTCTTTTCCAGTTCCAATCCTAGCCCCCTCGTCAGCCCATTTCCAGTCCTATTCCAGCCCCCATCAGCCAATTTCCAGTCCTAGCCCCCATATGCTCTTTTCCAGTTCTGTTCCAGCACCCCCCATCAGCCCATTTCCGCTCCAAGCTCCCCCATCAGCCCATTTCCAATCATAGCCTCCTCATCAGCTCATTTCCAGCCCCCATCAGCCCATTTCCAGTCCTATTACAGCCCGCATCATTCCATTTCCAGTCCTAGCCCCCCTGTGCTCTGCTCCAGTTCCATTCCAGCCCCCCCATTAGCCCATTTCCACTCCAAGCTCCCCCATCAGCCAATTTTCAGCCCCCTCATCAGCCCATTTGAAGTTCTAGCCCCCCCATCACTGCCCATTTCCAGTTATAGCCCCCCATCATTACAGCCCATTTGCAGTCCTAGCCCCCCATCACAGTCCATTTCCAATCCAAGTCTCCCCCATCAAAGCCCATCCAGTACTAGCCCCACCACCATTACAGCCCATTTGCAGTCCTAGCCCCCCATCACAATCCATTTCCAATCCATGTCCCCACCCATCACAGCCCATCCAATCCTAGCCCCCCCATCACAGCTCATTTGCAGTCCTAGCCTCCCATCACAGCCCATCCAGTCCTAGCCCCCCCCATCACAGCCCATTTTCAATACTAGCCCCTATCACGGCCCATCCAGTCCTAGCCTCCCCATCATGTCCCATTTGCAGTCCTAGCCCCTCCATCACAGTCCATTTCCAATCCAAGTCCCCCCAATCACAGCCCATCCAGTCCTAGCCCCCATATCACAGCTCATTTGCAGTCCTAGCCCCCCATCACGGCCCATCCAGTCCTAGCCCCCCCCCCATCATGGCCCATTTGCAGTCCTAGTCCCCCCCCCCCACATTACAGCCCATTTCCAGCCCCAGTTCCCGCTCCCTCCATCATAGCTCATCCAGTCCTAGCCTCCCCCCCACCCCCAACAGCCCCACGGCCATCTAAAGGGCTGGAAAGGAAGCCAGGGAAGCTCGCGTGAGGCCCCGGCTCCCTCTGCACAGCCGCTAGCATGAGGAGTCTTTTCCCTCACGTTAACGGCTGTATCTGTGAAGCTGCAAATGCTGGGAAAGGTTAAAGGGCACCCGCCACCTGATCCAGGTCTTGGGAACCCCCTATGATGTTTGAACGGTGGTATGCTAGGACTGCTGTCAGAGTCGGCATTCTGTACTTCCAGCTAGACATGTGAGTGCTATGTTAACAGGATGCCACTGCACAAGCATGCCAGCTGGAGCATTGTTTGGTGGGGATAGGCAGCCTCAGATACATCTCCCACATCAGGATACAGTACACTCCAGGTCATCTATCTGCCTGATTCTGTAATTGCTGGTATATATAGATCCCGCGGTTGTGGAATCGGGTACAACTCGGTTCCGTCCATGTTTTAGACATGCACCATTTAGAATCGGCCCCCACAGAAAGAAAAACCCCAACTATAGTTATGCAATAAAAGGTTCCACATTAGGGACCACACTCAGGAAAAGGATCTAGGCACCATCATGGACAATACGATGAAACCCTCTGCCCAGTGTGTAGCCATGGCCAAGAAAGCAAATACGAGAAGGAATGAAGAATAAAACCAAGGATATTATGATGCTTCTGTCATTCCATGGTGAGACTACACCTTGAATATTGTGTGCAGTTCTGATTGCCATATCTTAAAAAGGATTTAGCAGACTTAGAAAAGTTACAGAGAAGTGTCACCAAAATGGTAAAGAGGATGGAAGTATACCACTATGAGAAAAGGCTTTAAGGTTAGGACTCTTCATCTTGGAAAAGAGATGGCTGAGGGGGATACAATATGATAGAGGACTGTAAATTAATGAATGTAGTAGAAGGTGTAAATGTAGATCGGTTGTTTACTCCATCAAAAAGTAGAAGACTAGGGGACATGCAATGAAGCAATAATGTAACCCATTTAAGAGTAATAAGATATGTTTTTCACTTAAAAAGTAATCAAACTCTGGAATGGAGTTACCAGAAGGAGTGGAAAAAGCTGCTAGTGTAACTGGGTTTAAAAGAAGTTTGGAGAAGTTCCTGGAGGAAAAATCCATAAACCATTATTAGGGAGGACAAGGGAATTCCACTGCTTACCCCAGGATAAGAACATAAGAAATAAGATATGCCATACTGGGTCAGACCAAGGTCCATCAAGCCCAGTATCCTGTTCCCAACAGTGGCCAATCTAGGTCATACGTACCTAGCAGTATCCCCAAAAGACACAGGTTCCACAATGCTTGTATTGGGTCAAGCATTGATATCCTGGGTCCCTTTTTAATAATGGTTTATGGACCTTTCCTCCAGGAACTTGTCCAAACCTTTTTTAAATCCAGCTACACTAACAGCTCTTACTACATCCTCCGGTAACAAATTCCAGAGTTTGATTACACGTTGAGTGAAATAATATTTTCTCTCATTTGTCTTAAATAGTTTACCCAGTAGCTTCATTGCATGTCCCCTAGTCTTTCTATATTCTGATAGCGTAAACAATCAATCTACGTTTACCCGTTCCACTCCATTCATTAATTTATAGACCTCTATCAAATCTCCCCTCAGCCGTCTCTTTGCCAGGTTGAAGAGCCCTAACCTTTGTAGCCTCTCTTCATAGGAGTAGCCTTCCATCCCCTTTACCATTTTGGTGGCTCTTCTCTGTACCTTTTCTAATAACACTGGTCAACATTGAAAATGTTACTGACTTTAAAAGGCCCTAATCTGTAGTATCTTGGTGAGCTGAACACGAATATAACATTAAAAAAAAATTATTGGCTCTCGTTTTGAAGATATTGCATGTAGTTCATTTTTGACGTTTCACCGTGTAAATTTATCCAGTAGGACATCAACAACATCACAAATAAGCCTTGAATGATGTAATATTGCATCACATTGCATAATACCAGCATGCACACATCATCCAGAGTTGATTGCATTATTTTCTGATGCAATGCAATACTACTGCCAGACGGCTGCTGAAGCCATCTGACGTCAGCAGTGTACTATACGCAGTCGGAAAGGTTGAGCATTTAAAATATTTCAGACTGTGTGCGAGACATTTTAAGCTACTGTTACATGTAACTTTTTTAATCATATAATTTTAGCCATTTAGGTACAATACAGAATAGTAATGATGCAAAAGTGCGTTAATACCGTTGACAATTTCTGTTTTTTTTTGTGGGGAAGTGACATTTGCCAACCAGAAGAAAAGTATCACTTCTCAACTGAAGAAGGCATATCTTCTTTACTTCGGATGCAAGATTGGTGACCAAGACAAGCCTTGGGCCCTGCATATATGCTTCGCTACATGTACAACACAGCTTTCACAGTGGTTGAATTGCAAAAGACCTTCAATGACATTTGCAGTCCCCATGGTATGGAGAGAGCCAAGCAACCACATAAATGACTGTTACTTCTGCTTGGTTCCTCCTCTTTCCAGCGGAATAACGAAGCAAAAGAAGTCGAGCATAGTCTACCCAAACATTCCATCTGCATTGAGACCAGTTCCACATGGTGAGGGATTTCCTATTCCAGAACTTCCATCAGAATATTATCTTGATTCATCTGATGAGGACAAGGGTGAGCCGACCTGTTCTTCTCATGGTCTGCCAGCATGCAGTGACCCAGATTTTCATTGGGATGCATATCAACTCCAAACAGAATAACACAGGAAGAACTAAATGACCTGGTTTGTGATTTGGACTTATCCAAGAACAAGGCAGAATTGTTAGGATCAAGACTCCAACAATGGAATCTTCTAGAAGAAGATGTCAACATTACTTCATATCGAAAGCACCACCAGCAGCTGGAGCCTTTCTTCAGAAAGGAAAGTAATCTGGTATTCTGTTCCGATATCAAAAGCCTCATGAATGCCTTAAAAATCACTCATGACCCACAAGACTGGAGACTATTTATAGACTCTTTGAAACTGAGTCTGAAGGCTGTTCTTTTGAACAATGGAAACCATCTTCCATCTGTTCCAGTAGCGCATGCCGTCCACATGAAAGAGACATACGATAACTTAAAGCATCTACTGACTTCCATTAACTATAACAAGTACAGCTGGCACCTCTGTGGTGACTTGAAGGTAGTTGACCTTTTAATGGGAATGCAGCAGGGATATATAAAATATATGTGTTTCTTATGTGAGTGGGATAGCCGAGCAAGAGATTGGAACTACTTGCGGAAGGAATGGAGTCACAGACAAAATGTAACAGTTGGAGAGAAGAATATCCAACACCCAACTCTGGTTGAGGCTCACAAAATCCTGCTACCACCCCTTCACACCAAACTAGGTTTGATGAAAAACTTCGTGAAAGCCATAGACCGCACTTTGCCAGCTTTCCGATACCTGCATGAAAAATTCCCTCGACTCAGTGAAGCAAAGATTAAAGAGGGAGTCTTTGTGGGTCCTCAGATTCGAGGGCTCTTCAAAGATGACTGGTTCAACAACTTGCTGCAGGGTGATGCGAAACAAGCATGGAATGATTTTTGCCTAGTGTCAACAAACGTTCACGGGAATTTTAGGGCAGAAAACTACAAGGAACTAGTAGAAGACATGCTGATGCAGTATCAAAAACTTGGCTGCAATATGTCTCTAAAGATCCATTTCCTTGATTCCCATCTCGATTTCTTTCCTGACAACTGTGGTATGGTTAGTGATGAACAGGGCGAACATTTTCACCAGGATATCGCAATGATGGAACAAAGATACCAGGGAAAATGGTCCACTACAATGCTGGCTGACTACTGCTGGGCACTCCCCAGAGAAGCTCCCGAACAGCTGTACAAGAGAAAGGAAAAAAAATCTAAGAAGTAGTCTATGACTTGGTTTTTTACAGGTATTAACCAAAGGCCTATTATATTTACTATTGACATGCATTTCGTGATGCAAACATTAATTCTTGTAGATTACAAAAAAACTAGAGCCACCTTTGCAATTTCACTGTCATATTCAAGTTCAGCATATAAAAATTGATAAGAAATTACTATTTTTATTTCAGTAACATGACTTTTGTAAAACTTTGTTGACCAGTGTAACGCTATATCCTTTTTAAGATACGGCGACCAGAATTGCACACAATATTCAAAGTGTGGTCGTACCATGGAACGATACAGAGGCATTATAATATCCTTTGTTTTATTTTCCATTCCTTTCCTTATGATACCTAGCATTCTATTTGCTTTCTTGGCCGCCGCTGCACACTGGGTGGAGGGTTTTAACATGTTATCCACGATGACTCCTAAATCTTTTTCCTGGGTGGTGGTTCCCAATGTGGAAACTTGCATTGTGTGGCTATAGTGTGGGCTGTTCTTTCCTAGGTGTGTAACTTTGCACTTGTCCACATTAAATTTCATCTGCCATTTGGATGCCCAGTTTTCCAATTTATCAAGATCCTCCTGCAGTGTTCCACAGTCCTCTTGGGTTTTAACAACTTTAAACAGTTTTGTGTCGTCTGCAAATTTGATAAGCTCATTAGTTATTCCCTTTTCCAGGTCATTTATGAATATGTCAAAAAGTAGCGGACCCAGTACAGATCCCTGGGGTACTCCACTATTCATCTTTTTCCATTGGGAAAATTGGCCATTTAGCCCTACCCTCTGCTTTCTATCTTTTAACCAGTTCCCGATCCACAATAGTACACTGCCTCCTATCCCATGACTTTTTAGTTTTGCCAAAAGTCTCTGATGAGGGACCTTGTCAAAGGCTTTCTGAAAGTCCAGATACACTATATCAACCGACACACCTTTGTCTACCTGTTTATTCACACCTTCAAAAAAACATATCAGATTAGTAAGACAAGATCTTCCTTGTCTAAAACCATGTTGGCTGTCTCCCATTAGGCCATGACTATCTACATTGTCACAGAGCAGACTCATTAGTGACCCCTATGGAGACAGAGGATAGTGCAATTCAGGAAAATAATAACGTTTGGGGAAAGCACATGGTGGAAAGTTGCCATGGGCAACGTAAGCAAGTGAGCTCACGAGCTAGGGAGAGACACCCAGCCAATAGAGAAGCCAGGAGGTTCTCACCTGACTCTAATCAGCTGGGGAGTGGTGCAGCTAGGAAATACCTAGATAAACTCAGCTCACAAGCAGTTAGGCAGACCCAGAACAAGAACAGGACTAAGCTCAAGAGCCAGGATAGGAGCTGGAGAGAAACCCAGAGAAGGAACTGGATGTATGAGGAGGACGAGAGAAGCTGTGAAGAGAGCGTGTCTAATTACCACATTGGAAGCTTGAACGGAGGTCTGAGTGAGTCCGAGGAATGCTTGAATGAAAGGTACAGACAACTTGACACAGAGAGTGAGAGTGGATGTAACAGCCCAGATTGGAGCAGAGACAGAAGACAAAAGGTACAAGCCAGGAAGTTTTATTCCAGTCCAAAAAGGGGGAGTTCAGAGCTTGGAGATAAGGGACAGTTTGTGAAAGTCCCGAAGCCCTCCAAAACCAGCCTAAGGGGAGCAGAGAAACTCCAGTACCCTTATAATAAACTAAGGAAAGGCTTGTTACCTGCAGAAGTAGAACACTCTGAAAGGTACGTGAGACACAGAGTTTCAGAAGGGCTGCCGTCAGAAGTTCCAGCTGGCTCCAGGTTCCTAAACAGAACAGAGCTCAGAGCAGGAGTAATTCCTCCTAATAGATGGGCAGGGGAATTCTATAGCCTGCCAAACAGAGGTCAGCAGAGGGGAGGCTCCTACTACCAAAACAGCAGTAATTGTGGTAGGAACAAACAGTTTTCCTTTAGTGAAAAAGAACTACGTCACAGCCAGGACGGACTGTTTGCCAAGCCCACACAGGGAGAAAGTAAAGAGGTATTAATTCCTATTGAGGAGCCGATGCAATGTGAAGCCTCTGTGATTGAAGAGCATATTGAAGAAATGGATTGTAGCCTGTCTCTGGCAGATAATATAATCTCCCTAAGATAGAGAAGAATAAGCAGCCTGACAAGGAAGAGAAAGCCTTATTCTTTGTGGCTATAGGTCTGTGTTTAAAATACATTTCTGTTGTTTAGAAGCTGAAAGAAAGCCATTTTTGTGTTACAGTTTGCTTTCTGTTTTACCCAAGAAGGGTTATGTTTTGTTTTTGTACATATTGAAATATCCTAATTGGGAAAGGGAAATAAAGCCCTGTTTACCTTATATCGGTTGTCCACAACTATTTTTGGTAACTGGCAGCAGCTACAACTACCAGGAGGCCAGTTACACTGAGGCCCAGTGCAATACCTGATCTCACCGGTAGGTGCACCAAGAGGGCCCACGACAACATGTTGTGTAATTTTGTTCTTTATGATGGTTTCTACCATTTTCCCCGATACTGACGTCAGGCTCACCGGTCTGTAATTTCCCAGATCACCCGTGGAACCCTTTTTAAAAATTGGCGTTACATTGGCGACCCTCCAATCTTCAGGTATTACAGATGATTTTAATGAAAGTTCACAGATAAGCATTGTGTAATCTGTGTAACTTTTTGGGAACCTGACAGGTACTTGTAACCTGAATGGGCTACTGTTGTAAACAGGATGCTGAGCTTGATGGACCTTGATCTGACTCAGCATGATATTTCTTATGTTCCTATGTAAGACTTTCCTTGGCTAAATCCACGTTGGCTTTCTCCCTTTAAACCATGAATATCTACATTTTAAGTAATTTTATTCTTCGGAATAGTTTCTAACATTTTGCCAGGCACTTCTTATGTTCTTATTATTGAAAACACACTAGCTTGAAGAAATATAAATAATTCATACATTCATTTTTCAGTGTATGTTATATTTAACAATCATTGTGAATGTTGCTATGGTAAATGCTTGTTTATTGTTTTTCCATAGGAAACTCTAGTAATTCTCCACATAATCATACCTACAGGTATTTCTATGTAGAGAAAAGATGTTAACTGCAGGGAGTTTCTATATTAAAAGGGTTAATATCTATATGCCAGCTCTTATGATTCATAGGAAGCACAAGGCAGGCATTTGTAAGTAGTATGATAACAAAATTGAGATCCATTGTGATTTGCTTTTGTGGCTATCAATGGAAAGTTGATTGCCCTCTACATCATTCTACTTCATTTCTTTCTTTGTTATACAACAGCAGGAAACTGAAGTCAGGCAGACTCTGTGTACTAATTGGTCTTTATCTGCCATCATCTACTCTATTACTGCACTTGTGGGTGAAAGATTTTCAGGAATGAAATTTTCTTTCCTGAAAAGTTATCTTACTGCAGGGCACCTAGGCTATCAAGGCACATTGGGTCATATGCTGTACCTATATTATAGAGGCAACATATGCACCTATTTGTTGTTGTTGTTTAAGTGCCATCAAGTTGGTGTCCTAAACTGTGTTCATTCTTCCATTAGGACATGATTATTGGCACCCTTATAAACCCTTATAAACAATTCAAATCAGTGTGAACAGAAGAAACACATCTCCATTGCAGTAAAATTAGACATACCTGTGATCAATTGTCAGTACTCACATGACTTGAATCAACCAATGAATGATCACACTAATGTTTAAAATAGCTATATGCATTCCCTGTTCCATTTTCATCATGGTGAAAAAAAGAGATCTGTGTGAGACCATCATAAAAGCCATTATCACCAAACATCAAACTTCATAGATATACAAGGTCATCTCCAAAGATGACCACGTGCCCCTTGTCTACAGTTCGCAATGTTATTAAGAAGTTTTCTGCTGATGGAACTGTCAAGAACCTCCCACGACATGGTGGGAAGAGGAAAGTTAATCAAAGAAGTCTTTGAAGGTTAGTGTCAACTGTTAGAAAAACACCACATAGAACATCCAAAGAGTTTGAGGCTGACCTGGAGCAATCTGGAGTGGTGGTTTCAACCCACAACATACACCATGCACTAACAAAGAGGGACTTCATGGGCAAAGGCCAAGGAGGATCCGACCACTCAAAGACAGACACAAAAAGGCAATCCTGATCTTTGCCCAAACCCATCTTGAGAAACCATAATCCTTCTGGGAAAATGTCCTGTGGACAGATGAAACCAAACTTGAGCTCTTTGGCAATGCAGATCAGCAATACATTTACAGGCAAAATAAATGAAGCTTATAAGGAAAAAAACACACTTCCTACAGTTAAATATAGTGGTGGTTCCATAATGTTGCGGGGCTGTTTTGCTGCCTCAGGAACTGGAGGTCTGGAATATATTAAAGGAATCATGAAGGCAGAGGATTTATTTTGGAGTGAAATCTGCTACCTTGTATCAGAAAGCTAGGTATGGGTCGAAGGTTATGGATCCTCAAGCAGAACAATGACCCAAAACATATATCCAAAAGTACAAAAGAATGGCACCCTGTCACACCGCCCCCCCTGGTGGCAATGGCGGGTCACAGCAGAAAGGGGGTGGACATGCAAAGTTTGTTTGTGGAGGAGTTTAGCTCAATTACAGTGCCCAGGTTTTTATAGTCCTGGTAGCCTTCTGTGTAACTAAAAGCTCCCAAGAATATCACAGTCCGAGGGTAGGGAAAAATTAAGGCTTTTATTTCCCGTGTTGCAAATAGGTTCAAATAGCACAGATTACATCAACACAAAAGAATGTCCTTGCTCCAGGTTAAAAGAAAAAGAAACCTGAACTGAAGAAAACCTGTTAACTTCACAGCAATACCAAACGGAATACAGAATCAAACTTTTACCCCAGACCACAGCTATTCCTCCGCTAAGGGCTCAATTCTTTCGGCCAGGCAATAGCTACAATCCATCGGGAGGTCCGAGGGATCATCCGGGAATTCCACCTGCATTGGCTTGCAGTCTGGAATGTCTAGGGGCTCGCCTTCAGGCTTTTTGTATAATGCTTGTATGATGCCCCAATGTTCAGCATCTAAAGGTAAGCCTTTGCTTTGTACACTTTTAGCATGTGGACAGTCTCTCCTGCACACTGTTCCTTCTCTAGAAAGTCTCCTGTTTGGTACAGGTTTGTATTTTGTAGCATGAATGCATCTAGAAGGACAGCATTCTCCAGTACCTTGCTCCTTCTGTGTCACAGCATTCGTAAAATCATAGTCAGTAAAATAGTAATTACCTTTTCTTCTAAGGTTATCACAGTGAGGTGAGGGCTGAGGCCTGTTCCTGCTGGGGCTTGGCTTCTCTGGCACCCAGGTAGGCCTCCAGTTCTCAGGTCGGCCTTCTGCTGGGGTTAAGCCGCACATACACCACAGCTTCTTTCTCCCAGGGCCTTGAAAGTTGCCTTTCAATATTCCTCTTTCACCTCTTTCCTGGTTACTCCCTGTTGCGCCTTTCAACACTTGCTGGCCCTTGCCAAACTCAGGCCTTGGACTCTCTGGTACATTCCTTCTCCTTCCAGGGTTAGCTTCCACACGGTATCTTTCCCTCCTGGAAAGTGTGTCCTCTCCCCTTTTGAGATATCTAAAGCAAGTTTCTTCACCTGGCTCTACTGAGTCTGCTAGGCCGGATCCATCTGTCAGGACTCCTATTCCTGGTTCCTCCTCTCTTTCCAGGAAAGCTCTCCTTTCTCCTTCCAAAGTTAGCTTCCTTCCTGGATCTGGATCTCCATGCGAATCTGGAACTGGAACTCCTTGCACAACTCCCTGCCAGTCTGACTTTCTCCAGTCATCTGGACTTTTAAAAGGAATCCATCCCTTTCTGGATTGGGTGCAGGCCGGTATTGCATCATTGGCTCTAGGGCGTGGTTCCTCAGTCCTCCAGAGGTCCCTCTTGCTCCACCTATATGGCTCCTCGTGATGCTGCAGCTGGTGTCTGCCTCTTTTTTCTGAGTTTAAAACATTTTCTTCTGCCTGCAGAGGGTCTGCAGTGCCACAACCCTTAAAAAAGATACAAATGGAGGAGTTGGAAGGGGGCTGAATGCCTCCTAAGATGGCAGAGGTTCAGAGTTTGTACGTGTTGCAAGTTTCATCATGGGGAAGAGGAAAGCTAAAGAAGGCAAAAAGCCCTCTGGAACCCCCCTTGCTCCCTCCTTCATTACCTCTACAGGACCTATTGATCATTCTTATTTGCTCTCCTCAGCAGGCTGGTTTGACCCCGGTGACTAAATCCCCTTCTACCTGCATTTCGGAGCTAGGTCACTCATTTAGAAGCTCGGGTTTTGATATCCTGTTGCCAGAGCAGCATCATGCCGTTAAGGTTGTCGTGTTGGAACCTTCTTGCCCAGAGGTTCAGGAGCTGCTGGCTATTTCCAGGAGTGATGAGCCATCAACACTAGGAGGGTCATCCTCAGGGTTGTTTGGAAGGTCTGGAGAAGTCCTTCCAGGTCAGTGCTTCAACAGACCTAAACACGTTAGTTCTGTCAGGGACATGGGGAACTTGATGGTAATTGTTTTGATGGTGGCTTTTTTGTTGACCTCAGAGTTGGTTCCAGGGGCAGTGGGAAGTTCCTCTATCTTCTGTTTGCAATGTCCATCTGAAATCACCTTGGAGACAATTTGGTCTGCCATTCATCGACTTGGAGAGTCACTTGATTCACAGGTGCAAACTCTGGTGTTCAGGTACAGTCCAATATGAATATGCAACAGCATACTGAAGAAATGGTTGGTCTATGGGGGTTTCTTTCTTCGATTCAGGAGAGAGTAGGCTGGTTGGAGGACTTTGTGGATACTTTTTGTAAGGACTCTTTGGCTATGAAGACTCGTTTGGAAAATTTGGAAAGTTTTCTCGTTATCAGAATCTGAGACTTACTAATTTTCCCAAATATGCCCCATGAATAGCGGGGATGGACATCCTGCCTTATCAATGTCTTGCATCTAAATTGCCAGTGCATATATTGTTTCCTGTTTTCATTTGGCTCCTTTTTCCATTTTCTGAAAGATGTGTTTGGCCACAACAGTCTCTCTGACTTCATCTTCAAACCATGCCAATAGTGTTTTGGCATTCCTTCCACCTTTCTTAAAGTCTGGAATACATATATAGCCCATGCTGTACCATAGCGCACACTGTACATAGCTCAACCTAATCTAACACACTCTCCCCACACGCAAATTATAACACTTCTTACACTGCATGAATCACACATCCACTACTTTTGATTGTATTGTTGTGACACCGCCTTTATTGTAGGATAAGACGGTATAGAAATACTGTTAAATAAATAAATAAATAAATATAGTCTGGGCTTCCAAGATAGTATTTTTAAACAACACCCATGCTTGATGTAAACCTTTAACCTTTGCAACTGCTCCTTTTAGTTATCCCTATTTTCCTCATTTTATCAGTCTCCTGTTTGAAAGTTATAAAGTGGTACTGTGGATTTCCTTGCCATCCTCTCTCCATTTATTAAATCAAATGTGATCATGCTATGATCACTATTGCCAAGTGGGCCTAACTCTATTATCTCTTGCACCAGGTCCTATGTTCCACTAATGAAAAGGTCAAAAATAGCTCTCCCTCTTGTCTTTTCATGATTCAGCTGCTCCAAGAAGCAGCATTTGACACGGTCTCACATAACATCCTCCTTCACTATCTACAAGCAACCGGCATACAGGATAAGGTTCTCCAGTGGTTTCAACCTACTTGAAGGACCGATTTCAGCAAATCCGAACAAGAGCTGGCACCTCAACCCCCTACTGCCTAACCCAAGGAATATCCCAGGGATCAACACTGTCAGTGCTGCTCTTCAACATTTACATAAAACCATTCTGTTCTATAATACGATCACATAACATCAATTTCCACATTTATGCTGATGATATCATGCTGTATGGACTAAGAACCACCAAAGACCCCACAAATACACAGTTACTGCATTGCTTCACTGTGTTTCAAATTGGCTCCAAGACAACAACCTCAAGAAAACAGAAGCATTAATCATCACAAAAGACCAAATGTTTACCCCACAGGGATTTTTTTATATACTGCTTTATCATTTCAATCACAGAGGTTTACATTGAAACTTAAACATGGTAATGTACATTGACAATTTGAATTTTTCTGAGGTTAAGAAGGTTAAGTGACTTGCCCAAGGCGTGCTAGTGGGACTTGAACCCTAGTCTTCAGGTTCTTAAGCCAGTGCTCTTAACCATAAGGCTACTCCTCCACTTGAATGGCAATTCAATCACAAATAAAATACCTAGGGGTCATACTCAACCAAACACTTGCTTAAACAGCAGATAGCGAAGACAGCAAAAGCCATATTCTACAAAACCAAAATGATATGACTCAGACTCTTACTAGAGCCCCAGGACTTCAGATCGGTGCTCCAAGCCATGACGCTCCCCCTCCTTGAATACTGCAATGTGATCTACCAAGGTCTACCACTCTCCACCCTCCACCCTCTGCGCACAACCCTTAACATGGTTGCCCGGACAATTCACGGAGTGAGGAAATATGACCACATCACCCCAATATTAAAGCATCTCCACATCTTCCCACTGGACTCAAGAATCAAATATAAAACCATACTTTTGATCTATAAAGCGCTACATCAACAGCAAAACTCCCACCTCCACACCCTTCTACCACAACCACACTCTGCAAGAGCCACAAGGCAAGCTGCAAACAATATGCTGACCATACCACATGCAAGGACAAAATACAACAGCCGAGCATATGCCTGTGCATCCGACCTCTATGCCCCATCATTATGGAACTCTCTCCCAATTAAAATCCGGAACAACAAAGACATAGCCAACTTTGGCGCCAACTCATTTGATGCTCCATAAAAAGTCCACAGTGTAAATAAGTAATCTATGCCCTATGACAGCCAACAGAAAAAAACCTATGATTATGTTGATTGTATAACTTCTTGTAAATAACTTATGATTACGTTGATTGTATAACCTCCCCTCTCCCCTGACACCCTCAATCAGACTGTACATACGTGACAACCTGTTTTATGTTTTGACTGTTAAAATTGTTTAACGGAAATCATTTTGACTCAGTGAAAAGTGGTATATAAGCATATCTAAATAAATACATAAATAAAATTTCATCTATAAACTTTATCTCCCTAACATGTCCTGCTTCAACATTGACCCAGTCAATACCAGGGTATGTGAAATCACCCATTATGACTGTGTTGTAATTTTTGTTAGCTTCCCTGATTTCTTTTACATTTCATCATCCATCTGTTCATTCTGGCCATGAGGATGGTAGTGCACCCCACTGCTATTGTTTTCTCCTTTTCACATTGAAAGGAGGAGTGGTCTAGTGGTTAGGACAAGGTATTTCAGGCCAGAGGGTCAGGAGTTCAAGTCCCACCTGGGGACAGTAATCTCAGGCCAGAGGGACTGGATTTCTAGTCCTATAGGCACTCCTTGTGGTCTTGGGCAAGCCACTTAACCCTCCATTGCCCATGTTCCCTGTAAGTATTAGCATATGTGTCTCATATCCCCTTGTGTTAAATGTATCCCCCAATTGACCACTTTGACCCAGTGAAAAACAGGATATAAATACAGCTAAATAAATTTCTATCCATAGAGATTCTATAGTGCATTTTGTTTGCTGCAAAACTTTTATCCTGTGTGACTCAACACTCTGTCTATCATAAAGTGCAACCCCTCCACCAATCTGGTCTACCCTATCATTGCGATATAGTTTATACCCAGGCAACATGCTATCCCATTGATTATTTTCCTTCCACCTGGTTTCTGAGATGACAATTAAATCTAGCCTTTCATTTAGTGCTATATAATCTACCTCTCCCATCTTATTTTTTAGACTTAGAACATAAGATATGCTATACTGGGTCAGACCAAGGTCCATCAAGCCCAGTATTCAGTGGCCAATCTAGGTCATATGTACCTAGCAGTTTCCCCAAGGGACACAGGTTCCACAATGCTTGTACTGGTTCAAGCATTGATATCCTGGGTCCCTTCTTAATAATGGTTTATGGACCTTTCCTCCAGGAACTTGTCCAAACCTTTTTTAAACCCAACTACACTAACAGCCTTTACTACATCATCTGGTAACAAATTCCAGTTTGATTACACGTTGAGTGAAAAAATATTTTCTTTTATTAGTCTTAAATAGTTTACCCTGTAGCTTCATTGCATGTCACCTAGTCTTTCTATATTCTGATAACGTAAACAATCGATCTACGTTTACCCATTCCACTCCGTTCATTAATTTATAGACTTCTATCATATCTCCCCTCAGCCGTCTCTTTTCCAGGTTAAAGAGCCCTAACCTTTTTAGCCTTTCTTCATAGGAGTATCCTTCCATCCTTTACCATTTTGATGGCTCTTCTCTGAACCTTTTCTAAAATCGCTATATCCTTTTTAAGATATGGCGACCAGAATTGCACACAATATTCAAGGTGAGGTCTCACCATGGAACGATATAGAGGCATTATAATATCTTTTGTTTTATTTTCCATTCCTTTCCTTATCATACCTAGCATTCTATTTGCTCTCTTGGCCGCTGCTGCACACTGGGCTGAGGGTTTTAACATGGTATCCACAATGACGCCTAAATCTTTTTCCTGGGACCTTGCATCGTGTAACCATAGTTTGGGTTGTTCTTCCCTAGGTGCATAACTTTGCACTTGTCCACATTAAATTTCATCTGCCATTTTGATGCCCAGTCTTCCAATTTATCAAGACCCTCTTGCAATTTTCCACAATCCTCTTGGGTTTTAACAACTTTAAATAGTTTTGTGTCATCTGCAAATTTGATAACCTCACTCGTTATTCCACTTTCCAGGTCATTTAAGAATATGTCAAAAAGCAGCAGACCCAGCACAGATCCCTGGGGTACACCACTATTCACCTTTCTCCATTGGGAAAATTGGCCATTTAGCCCTACCCTCTGCTTTCTATCTTTTAACCAGTTCCTGATCCACAATAGTACACTGCCTTCTATCCCATGACTCTTTAGTTTTGCCAAAAGTCTCTGATGAGGGACCTTGTCAAAGGCTTTCTGAAAGTCCAGATACACAATATCTTCTAGCATTTAGATAAAGTCATTTTAGAGGTTGCATTTTATTCATATTCGTATTCTGTTTATCAGTTGGCAAGGGTAATTTGGAATCTTTCAGCTGTTTCCTATCTACTTAAAGGAATCTAGGTTACTTTTATCTTGCTTGGAACCTCCCTATCAGGATGTGATAACTTCCCTCTTTAGCTAGTAACCTTCAAGGGTGCATCCTTCCAAACCATGCACTTTTGGGTGACTGTCAACTTTCCCCTATTATTTTGTTTAAAAGCTGAACTTTCTCCTTTTTAAGGACTAAATCCAGCAGCCTGGTTCCACCCCAGGTAAGGTGGAGCCACTCTTTCAGAAAAGCCCCTGCCTTCCTCAGAAAGTTGCCCAGCTGCTAACTAATCCAAACCCCTCTTTTTATCCATGCGATGAGACTTCAGAGCTCTGCCTGCCCTTTGGGTCCTGCGCATGGAACAGGAAGCGTTTCTGAAAATGCTACCCTGGAAGTTCTGGATTTCAACTTTCTACCTAAAAGCCTAAATTTGGCCTCAAAAACCTCCCTCCCACACTTTCCTATGCCATTGGTACCAACATGTACCAAGACAGCAGGCTCCTCCCCAGCACTATCTAAAACCTTGTCTAGGGGGCATGTGAGGTCTGCTACCTTCGTAACAGGAGGCATTTTACCAGGTGATCCTCACATCCACCAGTCACCCAGCTATCTACATGCCTAATGATCGAATTGTCAACTATAACGGCTGGCCTAACCCTTCCCTCCCAGGCACATGATCCTGGAGAAACCACCTCGGTGCGAGAGGGTTTTACATCACCTAGAGGACACGTCCTAGCTACAGGATCAATTCCTGCCGCAACAAGGTGATGCTCTCTTTTCATATGACCTCCCTTCTCCATGGTGACAGAGAAGCTGCCAGACTGGAGGTGGGACTTCAATACCATATCCCTGTAGGGCTTGTCTATATACCTCTCTGTTTTCTTAAGTTCCTATAAGTCTGCTACTCTAGCCTCCAGAGATCAGATTCATTCCCTGAGAGCAAAGAGTTCCTTGCACCTAGTGCACACATAAGACCTCTCACCAACTGGGAGAAAATTGTACATGTGACATTAAATGCAAAAGAATTGAGAGCCCCCCATCTTGCTGCTGGATTGCTGTCTGCATCTTAGTTTTAAGGATTTGTTTAGCTATTTAAGTTGTTTCCTTAAAGTTGCCAGGGATACTTGTACCAGTACAACTATACTTACTAAGTCTAAGGTACTTTGTTCACCTAAAGTTTAATTAATTTCAGGGCCTTAATTAATCTATTCCTGATGAGGATAACCAGCTGAACCTGAAAGTTAATTTGACCACTTCTTTCCCTTTAAAAGGTTTAAGAGCCTTTGGAGTCATTCTGAAAGGCGGGTTGCGGGGCTGCACGTCCCGAGGACGTGCAGCCCCGCAAGCTGCCTATACCCTATTTCCCCACCAGCTCTCCCTATACATCCTGTGCTTCAGAACGAGGAGATCCAGCAAGGGGCATGATGGGGTGGGATCGGGGCAGAGTGGGGGCAGTGCTACTTATACCACGTCATGGTATAAAACAGTACAATCGGGAGATCGGGGCGGGTGAGCCATCTCCGGGGCCATGGCCGGGAGGGTCCCCGCTGTCTGATCTAGGCCACAGCAGGCCAGCATTGGGTCAGGTGGTGGGAATTTTGGGTCCAGAGCTGCAGATGTCTGGAGCACCTGTGGGCAGGATGTCCCCACAGGCAGAAGAAGCACCCTGGGCCATCCTCAGGCCCGATTCTGTCTCCCATAGGAGCGTTTTGTTCCCATGGACCAGAATTAAATCCAAACATCCCCGTGTTCATTGGGAACATCCAGGCAACCCAGACATCTCTTTCCTGGAATCAGGCTCTATATATCTAACTGGGAGGGAAAGAAACACTTAGTAAAAGCTGGCTGCTACACAGTGTCCTGACTTGTGTTTCTAAGGTAATCTCTTAACAATTTCCTGGGAGCTTAGAGGGAGCCTTTCAAAGTGCCCCTTTGATCTGTCACTTGACTTTAATGTCTATTTAAAACATAATAACATAAGAATATACGAAATTCCATATTGGGTGAGACCAAGATCCATAAAGCCCAGTATCCTGTTTCCAACATTGGCTAATCCAGGTCACAAATACCTGGCTTCTTCCAAAAAGATATACAGATTCCACAATGCTTGTCCCGAGGTAAGCAGTGGATTTCCAGGGTCCTCTTTAATAATGGTTTATGGACCTTTCCTCCAGGAACTTGTTCAGACCTTTTTTAAACCCAGCTTTAACTATCCAAAGTTTGATTAAGTGTTGAGTGAAAAAATATGTTCTCTTATTACTCTTACATGGGTTACATTGAAACTTGCCTCCTAACTGGAAGGCCTCTTTGTAAAGATCTCTAGAAACTATTTTTTTCTACTCAAATAATATTTACCCTATTCCACCTTCTATGCTAATCTATATTCTGATTTTGATTTAAATGAAAAGCTCTCTGCCATCCAATCATGTTTACAGTCTTGCCTCTCCCGTCAACTCCCAGGAAATTATTATGTCTAGATTGGATGAGTTCTCCATAGGTCCAGTGGAAGCATTGGCAAGCATTACTGAAGCCTTTCCATCGCTACATGGCAGTATGCACATCACCAGTGGTAGAGGGAAAGAGATCTTTAACACATGTGAGAATGGGTACAGGGAATGGTTGCAGGTTGAATGGGTGCAGGTTGAAGGCACTGGGCATGCATGCAGGTTGAATGTAGGAATACATGAGGGAAAAACCCAAAGAGTTTTGGTTGACCTTTGCAATGTAGGGGTGCCCCCTTGCACATGGCCACCCAAGCTGATAATATGCGCCATATACATCCCTAACATAAACATTCACCTATCAGGCAATGACACAGCAGGTAATAGGGTGCAATCAAACCTAAGTGAACAGAGATATCAGATGTACATTGTCCGGTGGAGGTGATAACACCTGTATCTGATG
The DNA here is from genome assembly GCA_033557465.1 of Ichthyophis bannanicus. NCBI lineage: Eukaryota > Metazoa > Chordata > Amphibia > Gymnophiona > Ichthyophiidae > Ichthyophis > Ichthyophis bannanicus. The sequence continues at coordinate 1,718,710,494 of CM066031.1, read as the reverse complement.
TCTGGAAAGACATACATTGTTAGTTATGAGCACATTCTATTTACCCTGTCTGAGCATAGTGACATAACAACAATAGTTTGCTATGGTCACAACTATGTGATTGCAGGGCACAAGACCATAGGGAAAGCTGTGGACACACTCTATTTGCACACCACTATTAATTGCACCTCAATAGGCAGAAGGGGTTTTTACATGTAATGCTTGTATATGTGACTCTGGAACATAATGGCAATTCAGGGCTGAGAAGTTTGATTATAGTCTACATCATTGGTATGGGTGCCTTATGAATATAGGGACCATTAGGGGTACACATGTCAGGAAATAGAAACAGATACATGATATGCCACTCAATATGAATCAACATGTACTGATGCCTAAATCCTTTTCCTGGGTGGTGGTTCCTAATGTAGAACCTTGCATCGTGTACCCAAAGTTTGGATTGTTCTTTCCTAGGTGCATAACTTTGTAATTGTCCGTGTTAAATTTCACCTGCCATTTGAACGTCCAGTCGTCTAATTTATCAAGGTCCTCTTGCAATTTTTCACAATCCTCTTGTGTTTTAACAACTTTGAATAATTTTGTGTCATCTGCAAATTTGATCACCTCACTCATTATTCCCATTTCCAGGTCATTTATGAATATGTTAAAAAGCAGCGGGCCCAGCACAGATCCCTGGGGTACTCCACAATTCACCTTTCTCCATTGATAAAATTGCCATTTAACCCTACTTTCTGCTTTCTATCGTTTAACCATTTCTTAATCCACAATAGTATACTGCCTCCTATTAATTTCACCAAGAATCTCTCATGAGGGACCATGTTAAAAGTTTTCTGAAAATCCAGATAGATTATATCAACCAGCTTACCTTTGTCTACCTGTTTATTCGCAAACTAGGAGTACAGGCCTCCTGTGGCGATGCACTCGGAGAAACAGGAAGAGGCACTGCAGAGTGAGCAGCATGCCTCATGTGTCTTGCTACAACCGGCGCCACTGCGCAGGCATTAATTATCTCAGAGATGGCTAATGCATAGTTTTTGGCCAGCAAGAAGATGAAAAGATATGGGCCAGGAAGTATTATAGAAAAAAGAGGAGAAAACACTATCCAGATAACTTTATCCATTTAGTAGGAACATACAAAGCCATCCTAACTTAAAAAGGTAACTTGTCGATGGAGGCGGAGCCTGCGAGGAACCAACATGGCCGCATAAGAGTTGCTCTCCTGGCCCCCTAGGTTACGATTCCTGGTTTTGAGCATCTTTACCCACCTAAACCACAGTGTTTAGAGGCTTCAGAGGTTACACATGGCAGCCGGCAAGCAGACCCGACTCGACTTTGCTGCCGCGGCGGCGACTGGCACTAAAAGGTCTAAATCTGACCCTCTCTCCCCACAAAAGATGGCGGCGCCGTCCGAGGCCACAGAGGGATTGAAGGAAGTTTTGAAGGAGGTGCGCGCGGTCCGCTGCCGAGTGGATGCCAATGGCGAATCTCTTGACGCTATGCAAACCTGTTTGAAGGAGCTGACAACACAGATGCAACAGCTTACGCAAAGAAATGAGCGAGCGGAAAAGGTCATTGCGGAGCATGAGGAGCGTCTGGCCCTTGTCCCAAGGATGATTCGTAAGTTGGAGGGGCTTGAGAAAAATTACGAGGATGCGAACAATAGAGCCCGACGGAATAACGTTCGAGTCCTGGGAATCCCGGAGGGGGCCGAGGGAAGCGATCCCATAAGCTACTTAGAATCTCTCATTCCAAAGCTCCTGAAGGTAGAATTCTCTCGCCCGTTTGAAATAGAACGGGCCCACCGACTCTCAAACCCTGCTAACCAACGCTCTAAATTTCCACGCCCGATGATATTTTGTGTGCTCCGGCATCAACATGCCCTTCAAATCCTGATGGCAGCTAAGACCGCCCAGCCCCTATTACCTGGTGGTCAGCGAGTGGCCTTCTATCCAGACTTCAGCAAGCCAACCGCTACACGACGCAAGCAATTCCTGGCGTTTCGGCCTCGGCTCCAGCGCTTGCAAGCGCGATATGGTCTTTTTAGTCCAGCCCGGTTCAAGGTGACTCTAAACAACGAGACCAAGACCTTCGAGGATCCAGCAGAACTGGCGGTGTATATTGAGGCCCAAGAAGCCTTGCAAATGCAATCGAGCTGATTGGCAGTGGCTGCTGGAGGACAGTTTTGTTCCTGGACGGTTTGTGGACCTGTAGGTTCATGGTCCCTCCGTGGCTTCTCTATGTTAGCGGAGCTGGGCCTGAGTCTCCCGCGGCGCAGAGCCGGGTTGGGCAGTTAAACTCTTGCTGCCTGGTAGACCTGTGTGGGGGGGATATGCTGAGTAAAGGGGATAAGGATGGTTGAGTTCTCAGACATGGGGGAGCCCCCTTGTCTTGTTTTTAGGCTGTAAATGTGTGACCGTGTTGTTCTCTTGTTTACTTTTATTTTTTCTTTTTCCTAAAATTTGGATAAAAGAGGGTGGTGGGTAACATTTATGGGGGCTAGGCTGCGTATTGTTGGATGCCTTTGCTGACTCACCCTAGTTTTTTTTTTATTGTTCTCAGGGGGAGTTTTGTTGGGGAGTTATTGTTGGCTCTCAGGGAAGGATTCCAAGGGATATTGGTAGGGGAAGCCAATCCCGAGATATCTTTGTGGAGTTGTTCTGCCCCTCGGAGTATGCTGCTTTTTAGATGATAATGGCTAATTGGCTAAATGTCCTATCTTTAAATGTGAAGGGCATTAAGACTCCATGAAAAGGAAAAAAATCCTAACGTACTGTGCCCGGAATCAGGCAGATGTAGTGTTATTGCAGGAGACCCATCTTACCACTCAGGAAACAATGAAACTAGAGGGCAAGAGGTATTTTCTGGCGGGCTCTTCCCCAGCGGACCGTAAAAAAAACGGCGTAGCCATACTTGTCCGGAAGGCGCTGGGGGCAATGGTAGTCCAAGCCAGCAATGATGCCTACTGGAGGTGGTCATGGTCCCTGATAGAAGTAGGGGGTGCCCGGTTTTCACTTGTGAACGTGTATGGCCCGAATAAAGATGACCCTGATATTTTTAGAGCCCTGAGCTGTGCCCTGCAGAAGAATTACACTGTTCCAATAATTGCTGGAGGAGATTTCAACCTGGTAAATGAGCCTTTAGTAGATCGTTGCCCTGCGAGACTAAACAGACCCTCTCGGGCAGATGGTGCCTTCTTAGCTCTCAAAGAGGATTGTGGACTGGTCGATGTTTGGAGACTGCTCCATCCCACTGAAATGGACTACACTTTTCATTCGCCAGTACACAATTCTCTTTCCAGGATAGATTTTTTCCTAGTCTCTCGATCCTTGGTGTCGGGCTGCTGTATAGCGGAGATTTTGGGAGGGACGGTGTCTGATCATTCCGCTATTACGCTCAAACTCCCGCTGCAGGTGGCCGTTGGGGGTAGTCCAGTGTGGTCCTTTAATAGGGCTTGGCTCGCGGAGCCTTCCTTCCAATCTGAACTAAGGGATGCGATTCAGTCATACTTTCTGAACAACAAATTAGGGGATACTGCTAGTTGGGCCTGGTGGGAAGCTTTTAAAGCCTCCCTAAGGGCTACTATTACAAGTTATAAGATTAAGGAAGCTAAGAGGAGGAAGGTGCAGCTTGAAACCCTGGAAAGTCAGATTAGAGCGGGGGAGCGGCTATGGATCCGGCAGCCTGCTGCGGGGATTTTGCTTAGGTTGCAGAGGTTACGATTTCAATACAATGAGTTGTTGAGTTCCGAGATTGAGCAAGTTATGTTGAAACAAGCGGCCAGATATCACGTCGAGCAGAATAGGTCCAGCAAGCTCCTGGCGAGTACCCTGCGCGGGAGAAGGGAAAAGTCTAGAATTGTTTCTCTCGTGGATGATAATCAGACTAGATTGGTTGAGGATGATCAAATTTTGGAAGAGTTTTCATCATTTTATGACAAGCTGTATTCCTCGGAGGCAACAGCAGATTCTGCAGCGATCGAGCAATTCCTTGACCCGCTTAGGCACCCCATATTAGGCGACCAGCAAGCCACCCAGCTTGGCAGGCCTTTCTCCTATATGGAGGTTTCCATGGCCATCAAAGCTATGGCGGGGGGGAAGGCTGCGGGCCCTGATGGGATACCAGCAGAGCTCTATAAAGTTTTGTGTGATGAGCTGATTCCCTATTTAATGCTGTACTTTGGGGAGGTGGAAAAGGACCCTGGCCATCCCGGTAATTTCTCAGAGGCCACTATTGTGGTCTTGGAGAAGCCCGGGAAAACCCCCGAAAACGTTAGGAATTATCGACCTATCTCTTTGCTAAATACAGATTATAAAATATACGCGAGTATTTTGGCCAAACGGCTCGCCCTAGTAATTGGGGATTTAGTTCACCCTGATCAGTGTGGTTTTATATCCGACAGGTCCACGTTTGATAACGCCCGGCTCCTGTGCAACTTGATTGATAGGGCAGCAGCGGGCTCGTCTCCCTATGTAGCCCTTTCCCTAGATGCCGAAAAGGCATTCGATAGGCTGGAGTGGCCCTTTCTCTTCTCTGTATTACAATGGTTTGGCCTTGGGGAGGGGTTTATTGGAAAGGTTAAGCTGCTCTATGCCAGGACCAGTGCGAGGGTTTTTGCTAACAGCCGCCTGCATCGCTCCTTTTCCCTTCACCGGGGTACTCGCCAGGGTTGCCCATTATCCCCGCTACTTTTCGACTTGGCCCTCGAATCCTTAGCTATTGCTGTTCGGGAAAGTGAAGCTATCCAGGGTTTCAACTTTGCTGGGATGAAAGTGAAACTATCCGCATATGCGGATGATCTGTTGTTATTTATGCAACCTGCGGAGATCCCACACATTCTGACTGTAATTAACAACTATTCCAGCATTTCTGGGTACAAGATAAATTGGGATAAGTCAGTGGCTTTCCCACTGAATGGCCGCCCGACAGTTGAAATGATGGCCCCCTTTCCGTTCCGGTGGGAGCCGACTGGTATCAAATATTTGGGGGCCTGGTACAGCGCGTCTGTAGCGGATACTATACGTGTGAACGTAGAAGAACTCACCCGGATAGTCCGTAGTAAAATACTAGCATGGTCCCCTTTATATCTCACTTGGTGGGGCAGACTTGAGGTTATTAAAATGGTGCTGGTCCCTAAGATTAACTATGTGTTGGGTATGCTCCCTTTCATAATACCGGTAGAGGTGTATACTAAGTTAGAGAGAAGTCTCTTGGGGTTCCTTTGGAAGGGTGCCCAGCCTCGTATTGCTCTCAAGAAACTTAAAGCCCCCAAGGAAAAGGGGGGCGTTCACTTCCCCGACTTCCAGTGGTACCACCATGCGCTTATCCTCAAGCAGGGACTTGTGTGGTTGGATGTTGAGGGGGAGACCTTGGGTCCCAGATGGCTCCAAGTAGAGGCCCATATGGCGAGCCCCTACCCTTTGAGGCACTTGTTAGGGATGTTACACCCTGAGGAAGGGTCGCAGGGCAGGGTAATACGGGCCACTCAAGTTGCTTTTACGCAGCTGCTCCAATTGGCAGGTAAGGATGGGCAGCCTTCCAGATGGACGCCGCTTTGGTGGAATCCACTCTTTAAGATCAGGGGGCGGAGGTTTGCCTGGCGTGGTTGGCAAGACAGGGGAATCTGGACTTTGGGGCAGTTAGTCGGGATCTCTGGTTGGAAAGATTTCACTTCCCTAAGAGAGGAATTTTCCTTGCCCCTAAATAGTTACTTTCGATGGCTGCAAATTAAGCGTACCGTCGAGGCTGCCAAGATTCTGGTCTGTGATTTAGTTGAGGAGGGCGCATTACTCCAAACTCTTAAAGTCCTGTATGGGCAAAAAGGCATGATTTCCGGTATATATGCTTTGTTCAGGGACTATGCCTGTTCAGACCCGAAGGGGCTATATAAGGTTTGGGAATCTGAATTGCCTCTGGCACGATTGCAAGATTTGTGGGCGCAGCTCTGGAGCACTATAACCAGGGTCTCCCGCTCGGCACCCATCACTCAATCTCTTTATTTCCTGTTGCACAGGGCCCATCTCACACCCGTGAAGGTAGCTAAATGGGACCGGTCCTCTACAGGGACTTGTTGGTCCTGTCAGGCAGCGAAGGGCACCTTTTTACATATGTTTTATGAGTGCCCTTATGTCCAGCGTTTTTGGGTAGCGGTTTGGAGTACCATTCAAGTGATTTTGGGCATTCCTGACAGGCTATCCAAAGAGGTTGTCTTTTTGCGGTCCCTGGGGTTAGCACAGGGTGGACCCAAGGCCAAGGGCTTCCTATTGAATTTTATGGTAGCTGTTGCTTTCAAGTTGATTCTGGTTCATTGGAAGTCCTTGGCGGAGCTGCGGCAGGGTGAATGGTGGAGTCTGGTTTGTCGATACGCCAAGTATGAAAGGTTGTATGATAAGCTTCGCCATCCTGACAGAGGAGATCTCTGCCATGATAAATGGTCTCTCCTGGACCAATATATCGCTCGCTCAGCTGTAGCTCCATTATAGTCGCTTGTCTCCATGTCATGTTGATAATTAGTAGTGGCGGTGTAGTCGCTATGCAGATAATGCTGTTGATAGGGATTGCCTTCCCTAGCATTGGTGTATATTTGTCTCCTTTACCTGAGAGCCTGGGAGGGTGGGGGGTGGGGAATGCTTTATTGTGTTTTGCTGTTTTTGGTTATGTGTTGCTCATTGTTTATTGTGTGTTTGTTTTTGGAAAATTTAATAAAGAATTTATTAAAAAAAAAAAAGGTAACTTGTCTGTTTAAGATTGGGACCACATATTCAGAAGTCCTATTTAAAGACCCAGGGTCACAAAATATATGACATAAAGACAAGCAGTTAAATAATCTACTTATCTTTATGTGGCTACGGGGCTACTGAATATCGCTCCCAAAGATTTCAGTTTTCTCCTGTACCAAAATGTCCAATAGAAATGTATATTCTAATAAATGCAGGGAAACCATCCAGTCAGTTCTCAGTAGCCAGTAATTCTAACCAGTTATCTTTAGCTGATTCAGCTGCACTTGATTGAATAGATTTATGCCTACTATTTATGCAATTAGTTATACTCCAGGGAATTATGTAACAAAATTTCAAAATTGGTTTTGAATAAATGTCAGTCACGTCTACCTGCCCCCTCCCCCTGCTCCATACCTGCCAACCTTCCATATGGCATGCAACCATTTTTCCCTCTTTGGGTCTGCTGCTGCTACTCAAATTACACATACTTATGAGATTGCATATTTATTATGTGGAAAATTATGTACGTACATAATCACGCATTTCCTTAAGGTATAATTGGAGTTGTCCAGTTAAATGTACCTATTTGGTGCTGGCCAGCTAAATTGTAGAACCAGCACGCAAATGACTCCAGAGCTTCCCCTCTGTGCTATCTGCAAATTTATGTGCACAAATTTAGCCAGTCAGTGGGAAAAAGTTTCATAGATGTTTAATCAGCTAATATAAAAAGTTAGCCAGTAAACCTGTTGATAATTGATCCCCACACTATTATGACAAGCCTGGCTAATTGTTGCTTAAAAACTGCAAAGGGTTTGTCCTCGGTTCTATTAAAAAAAAAAAAAAACCAGCTAGAATCAAAAAGAAATCTGCTGAAATATTCCGAGTCTGACAAATGTAAAATAAGAATCATGGCTAAGAACATCAAATTCTTCAGTCTGTTAGCTAATGAACAGATCCTCAGGGATGGGCAAATGGTATCGCTATTCAGAACTATGCAGCATGCACTATACCATAATAATATCACATACTTTCTGAGGAGCAACAGTTGAAATATTGTTAAGAGTTGTCTCAATAGTAAAATGAATTTTCAAAAGGCTGAAAGTCTCACATCTAACCTTTTGGCTTTATGGGCATATAAAGGGGAATATAGAAGATATTTCCAGGCCTCCTTAAAAGACAAAAGCCCAATCCACCTTACAGTAATAGAAGTACAGTTGGGGATCCTGGGAGAGAGGTGGGGTCCAGGTAAAGAATTTAAAACCCCAGACTCAGAATGAGGAAGAGAAGCCCAGACTAGAAGGAAGATGGTCTCAAGTATTTGTTAAGACAAGTTCCTGGAGGAAAAGTCCATAAATCCTTATTAAATTGGACTGGGGAAATCCACCGCTTACCATTGGGATAAAAAGCATGGTATCTGTCTATCTTTGGGATCTTGCCCGATACTTGTAATTGGATTTACCACTGTTAAAAACAGGATACTGGGCTTGATGAACCTTTGATCTAACCTAGTATGGTGAATCTTACATCCTTATGTGTATATGTGACTTATGCATTGTACTGTTAGCAAGCGTACAAAAGGTATGTCAGGCATTTTTTATTGCCTGTTGGAATTATAAACCTGGCTGTGCTGGGCTGTTGTTAAGAGAGTTTCCCTACTGGTCCAGAACCTGAGCTGCCGGTATACACTATCACAAGGCACAACACTCACTTCACAGCCATCCTAGGGTAAAAGAGGGTGGAACATGTCAAGGGAGTGAGTGGTAGATGGAGAAAAGGAAAAAGAATAGTCTTATGCCCCAAAAAATAATTGTTTTCTAGAGGTATGAAGACCATAAAAGCACCTCAGCTTGCCAAGGAAAAAACCCTCACTTGAGCATCATTAACTATCGCAAAATGACTGGAACATTCAGTGATCATATCTCTGATCAGCATTTGTAGTCATAATTTACTCACATATGAAAACAATGAAAATGTTGATAGTTGCAGAAAGCAGGTCACCATGGTTGCCAATTGTCAGTAACTTTAATGTCAGTAAACTACAACACATTATATGCCTGTAAAAATAATGTCATCTCAATAAATATGTCATAATCAATAGGTCTGTGCGTTTGGTGATTTGACCTCAGTCTCTGCAAGGCTGCTCTAATAAATGTAGTCGTGACCTATGTCTTAATCCTTCACACTTGAATCCTTCCTAGACTACCAAGTCACTTATGAATATCAACACATCCTATTTACAAAATGTTCCCTATTTCACGGTATAGTATTTGTTGGACTATTTTATTCAAAGCATGTAGTATGTCCATAGTGTTTTTTCATTGGTTTTCAAACATTATATTCCTCTTTTCATTCAACTGCAGTGATTCAGACTTCAGAAAAAATGTCTGTGGCATTTTTTTAAAAACTACTTGCTCTGCCTCTTCAACAGGATTGGACAATCATCCTAATCCAGTTGAAGAGGTGGAGTAAGTGTTTTTTTAAAAAACGCTGCAGCCATTTTTTCTGAAGACTGAATCGCTCAAGTTGACTGAAAAGCAGAGTGTAATGTTTGAAAGCCAATGAAGAAACGCTATAGACATTCTACATGACGATAAGTGATTGAGAGAATTACAAATCCTGTTGCCCTGAAGCAGAATAAGACATTTTATTCAAAATGCGACAGTCATGGTCGGCATTATTGCATTTTTGGACATAATAATAAATGATTATAATTGAGATTATTGACTATGGCCTTGATTTTGAATAAATATACAAATAACAAAAGGTACCTTTGATCATAAATATAATAAAATAGACTAAGATACTAAAAGCAGTCGATAATAGTGGTTTTGAATAAAATAGTCCGACAAATACTATACTGCAAAATAGGGAGCATTTTGTAAGCAGGGCGTGTTGATATTCATAAGTGACTTGTAACTCCTGTAAGGATTCAAGTGTAAAGGATTTAGTTGTACGTGAATCCATGATGGCAATGAATAAAGAGATTCTGCCTATACTGAAGATGAAATGTCTGATATTTTGAAGGGCAACTCCCTGGAGGACTGAGAGTGTTAAATGCTCCGAGGCTGTATATGGAGGATATGAAGCATTTCTTCATAAATGGAATGGAATCTTAACTAAGGAGGTCATTCACGAATGCGGGTTGCGGGGTTGCACATCCCGGTGGGATGTGCAGTCCCACAAGCCATCTGTGCCCAATTCCCCCTCCAATTCCCTGTATGTCCTGTGTATCAGGATGGAGAGAGCTGGCGGGGGTGTGGGGGGTGGGTGAAATGGCAGGAATGGGGCAGAGCAGAGGGTGGCCAGCCCAGCAGCATGTACAGGGTCAATTCAGGTCATGGCCCTGTACGTGCTGCCGGGCCTGTGGGGATATGCTACTTATACCACCTCAAAGGTGGTATAAGCAGCACTTTTGGGCTGATTGGGCCCGAGGATTCCCCCTGGGTCGGGGCGGGGAGGTCCCTGCCGCCCTTATCCAGGCCCTCAAATATCAGGAGCGCCTGTGGGGAGGATGTCCCTACAGCTGGAAGGAGCGTGTCGGGCTCTCCTCTGGCCTGATTCCGGCTACTGTAGGAATGTTTTGTTCCTGTGTATCAGAATCGGGTCCACACAGCCCTGTCTTCATTGGGGACATCTGGACTGCCTGGATGTCCCCCTCTGTGAATCGGGCTCCATGTGTTCCTTAGATTTGATGTTGTTGTTGGTAAAAACATTAACAGCCACCGATGAATCTACTTCTCAGTCAAAAAATGGAATATAAATGGGTAGAGGAATAGTCCTTTAAATAACAATTGTTGGAAATTAAGGATCAGGTGTCTAAGTACATAAGAACATAAGATATGCCATACTGGGTCAGACCAAGGTCCATCAAGCCCAGTATCCTGTTTCCAAAAGTGGCCAATCTAGGTCATACGTAATTAGCAGTTTCCCCAAAAGACACAGGATCCACAATGCTTGTACTGGGTCAAGCATTGATATCCTGCGTCCCTTCTTAATAATGGTATATGGACCTTTCCTCCAGGAACTTGTCCAAACCTTTTTTAAACCCAGCTACACTAACAGCCTTTACTACATCCTCCGGTAACAAATTCCAGACTTTGATTGCACATTGAGTGAAAAAATATTTTCTATTATTAGTCTTAAATAGTTTACCCTGTAGCTTCATTGCATGTCCCCTAGTCTTTCTATATTCTGATAACGTAAACAATCGATCTACGTTTACCCGTTCCACTCCATTCATTAATTTATAGACTTCTATCATATCTCCCCTCAGCCGTCTCTTTTCCAGGTTAAAGAGCCCTAACCTTTTTAACCTTTCTTCATAGGAGTATCCTCCCATCCCCTTTACCATTTTGGTGGCTCTTCTCTGAACCTTTTCTAATAATGCTATATCCTTTTTAAGATACGACGACCAGAATTGCACACAATATTCAAGGTGCGGTCTCACCATGGATCGGTATAGAGGCATTATAATATCTTTTGTTTTATTTTCCATTCCTTTCCTTATGATACCTAGCATTCTATTTGCTCTCTTGGCTGCTGCTGCACACTGGGCCGAGGGTTTTAACATGTTATCCCCAATGACGCCTAAATCTTTTTCCTGGGTGGTGGTTCCTAATGTGGAACCTTGCATCGTGTAACCATAGTTTGGGTTGTTCTTCCCTAGGTGCATAACTTTGCACTTGTCCACATTAAATTTCATCTGCCATTTTGATACCCATTCTTCCAATTTATCCAGATCGTCTTGCAATTTTCCACAATCCTCTTGGGTTTTAACAACTTTAAATACTTTTCTGTCATCTGAAAATTTGATAACCTCACTCGTTATTCCACTTTCCAGGTCAATTATGAATATGTCAAAAAGCAGCGGACCAAGCACAGATCCCTGGGGTACACCACTATTCAACTTTCTCCATTGGGAAAATTGGCCATTTAGCTCTACCCTCTGCTTTCTATCTTTTAACCAGTTCCTGATCCACAGTAGTACACTGCCTCCTATCCCATGACTCTTTAGTTTTGCCAAACGTCTCTGATGAGGGACCTTGTCAAAGGCTTTCTGAAAGTGCAGATACACTATATCAACCGTCTCACCTTTGTCCACCTGTTTATTCACACTTTCAAAAAAACATAATAGATTAGTAAGACAAGATCTTTCTTGTCTAAAGCCATGTTAGCTGTCTCCCATTAGGACATGACTATCTACATGCTCAGTAATTTTATTCTTTATGATGGTTTCTACCATATCTTCCCGGTACTGACGTCAGGCTCACCGGTCTGTAGTTTCTCGGATCACCCCTGGAACCCTTTTTAAAAATTGGTGTTACATTGGCGATCCTCCAATCTTCAGGTATTAGAGATGATTTTAATGATAATTCACAGATTACTAATAGCAGGTCTGCAATCTCATATTTCAGTTTTTTCAACACCCTTGGATGTATACCATCCGTCTCAGGGGATTTGCTACTCTTCAGTTTATCTAATAGTTGTAATACATCTTCCTGATGTAGCAATATTTCCTTCAATTCTTCTACACCTTTAAATACCACTTCAGTCATGGGTAACATCCCTATGTCTTCCTCAGTAAAGACCGAAGCAAATAATTCATTTAGTCTCTCCGCTATCGCCTTGTCGCCTCTTAGCGCCCCTTTAACCCCTCTATCATCTAATGGACCAACTGACTCTCTCACAGGTTTTTTGCTATGAATGTACTTGAAAAAGTCTTTATTTTGTGTTTTTGCTTCTGCAGCAAGCTTCTTTTCACATTCTCCCTTTGCCTGCCTTATCAATGTCTTGCATTTGACTTGCCAGTGCTTGTGCTGTTTCCAGGTTTCGTCGTTTGGCACTTTTTTCCATTTCCTGAAAGATGCTTTTTTGGCAACAACAGCCTCTCTGACCTCACCTTTAAACCATGCTGGCAGTTTTTTGGAATTCCTTCCACTTTTCTTAAAGCGTGGAATACAGCTGGTCTGGGCTTCCAAGATAGTATTTTTCAACAACACCCAAGCTTGATGTAAGTCTTTAACCTTTGCAACTGCTCCTTTTAGTTTTTTCTTAACTATTTTCCTCATTTTATCATAGTCTCCCTTTCGAAAGTTAAAAGGTAGTACCGTGGATTTCCTTACTATCCCTCCTCCACTAATTAAATCAAAGGCGATCATGCTATGATCACTATTGCCAAGTGGCCCAAACACCCTTATCTCTTGCACTAGATCTGGTGTTCCACTAAAGACTAGGTCTAATATGGCTTCCTCTCTGGTCAGTTCATGAACCAGCTGCTCCAAGAAGCAGTCATTTATTTCATCTAGGAACTTTATCTCCCTAGCATGTCCTACCGTGACACTGACCCAGTCAATACCGGAGTAATTGAAATCACCCATTATTAATACTGTGCTGTAACGTTTGTTAGCTTCCTTGATTTCTTTAAGCATTTCATCATCCATTTGTTCATTCTGGCCAGGCGGTCGATAGTACACCCCCACTGCCATCGCTTTCCCCTTTTTACATGTAATTTCAATCCATTGAGATTCTACAGTAAATTTTGTTTCCTGCAAAACTTTAATCCTTTCTGACTCAATGCCCTCTCTAACATAGAGCACATAGAAAAGAATACCAAGTAAAGCTCAAAGAGGCAAGGAGAGAAATCAGAACAGCTAAATCATGAACAAAAGAAAACATGACTAAAGATGTGAAGTGACAAGACTTTCTTCAGACATTTTAGAGAGGCAGAAGGCAAGAAGCAGAATTGTAAGACTGAAAGAATCTGAGGACTGTTGTATCGAGTGGAAATGCTGAATAAATACTTCTGTTCTGTGTTCACAGAAGAAAATCTGGGAAAAGGATCCCAGGTGACTGTGGGAACTCAGAGATATTTTGGTGGGTCCTCTTAGGATGTGCTTAATAGATCTTTAGAGATGAGATATGCTCCTCAGTAGTAAAGAAGGGCTGATCTGGGGCCCTCTTCAGAAAAATGGCAACAGAGAAAAGGTGAGAACAGCAGACCCCTAAGACTCACTTTGGTGGCTGTAGAAATAATGGAGATACTACAGATGGAATTCACTCAGAAGAAAGAACAGAGAGTAATGAAGTGCCTTAAGGATTTGTACTGGGACTAATTCTGTTTGACATCTTTGTAAGTGACATTGCTAAAGGTTTAGAAGGAAAAGTGTGCCTTTTTAAAGATGACACGAAGATTTACAATGGAGTGGATACTCACAAAGTGGGTTGAGAACATGAAAAATAATCTATAAAAATGTAGAAGAATGGTTTAAAGCGGTGCTTTTCCAACTTTTATTCCATATGATCCCATTTTAGCAACTGAAAATACACATGATCCCAGATGATGATGAAATAAAAATAGCAGGACTCCAGTCTCCTTCCCCTCCTTCCTGTCATTTAAAGCAGAAAGCAGCGGCAGTTGGCACAGGTTCCTTTGTATCCATTTATTTATTTAAATGGTTTTTTTATACCTCTTTTTCATTAAATCAAAGTGGTTTACAAGGAGTAAGAACAAAATCATTTTACATGTAACATGGTTGGATATAAACTAGCAAGTGGTACAATTTACATAGAACTTAGTTAACATAAACATGGAACATGATTAATTATAAACTAATTAGTGGCACAAAATACATGGAACTTGGTATTATCTACACGTAAAAGTAGTATAAACATCAATTGGGAAGCTGTAACAGGGTAGGAAATTTGTATGTGAGTTTGGGTTAAGTTAGATTATTATGCAGTGGGGTTGGGGTGACAGGAAAGTGAGATACCCACATTTAGATGCAAGGGGGAGGCTCCTATGTGTATCTGAGGTATCAGGTGGGTCTGTATTTGGGCTATATAGGACTTTCCCAAACTGCTCCATGAATAGGTGTGTTTTGAGTTTCTTCTGGAATGTTGTCAGTATCAGTGTGTTCTTACAGACCTCCATATTCAGAATGGACTTTGAGTCTAACAGTACGTTTAAACAGGTGGGGGCAAGGGCCTATGAATGTTCACTGGCTCACAGGCCACATGCTGACTGGTGACTACCACTATTGGCATAGGTCCCAGTGAAAATCCAGAGAGGAGGATAAATGGGCATGTTTCTGTGACCCCCATCCACTGTTGATGTGACCCCATTTGGTGTTCCGACCCTCAGATTTGGGAACCACTGGTCTAAGGTTTGGCAGTTAACATTTAATGCAAATAAGTGCATTCAGAATGCAGAAGGATGTTACCAGTGGTGTGCCCCAGGGATCTGTCCTTGGTCCGATTCTTTTTAACATCTTTGTTAGTGATATAGCGGAAGGGCTGTCGGATAAGGTTTGCCTCTTTGCGGATGATACCAAAATCTGCAATAGAGTAGACACCCAGGAAGGTGTAGATAACATGAGGAGGGATCTAGCTAAGCTTGAAGAATGGTCTAGAATTTGGCAACTGGGATTTAATGTTAAAAAATGTAAGGTCATGCATTTGGGCTGCAGCAATCCAAGGGAGCAATACAGTATAGGAGGTGAAGTACTTTTGTCCACTAAAGAAGAGCGGGACCTAGGCGTGGTTGTGTCTGATGATCTTAAAGTAGCTAAACAGGTAGAAAAGGTGACAGCAAAAGCTAGAAAGATGCTTGGGTGCATACAGAGAGGAATGGCTAGCAGAAAAAAGGAGGTGATAATGCCTCTGTATAAGTCTTTGGTGCGACCTCATTTGGAGTATAGTGTGCAATTCTGGAGACCGCACCTTCAAAAGGATGTGAACAGGATGGATTCGGTGCAGAGGGTGGCTACTAAAATGATTAGTGGGCTTCATTATAAAGCATATGAGGACAGACTTAAGGATCTTAATATGTACACCTTAGAAGAAAGGCGGGATAGAGGTGATATGATTGAGATGTTTAAATACCTCCGTGGCATAAATGTTCAGGGAGAGAGCCTCTTTCAATTGAAAGCAAGTTCTGCTACGAGGGGACATGGGATGAGGGTGAAGGGAGATAGATTCAGAAGTGATATGCGGAAATGCATTTTTATTTTTAGCTTTCCAGTGTTGCAGTACCTGCTGAACTTGACTTCCTGGGATTCCCAGTTTAATTTTTGTCTTCATATTTTTATTTCTAATTTGTGCCCCTTTCTGTATTTGGTGAGTCTGTCAGAATTTTGCATGTGACCAAGGTGTGGTGGCATTGTTTGTAGTTTCTATAGAGATCCGTAGCAGTCCCACTTGTTCTGTTTTACCAGTAGTAGGTGTATTAGTGTTCTACGGCCCAGTGTAATATTTGTAGTGCTGTCTATTCTTTGGTAGGGTACTATGTTTGAATAAAAAGAAGTAGTGCTTTTATGATATGGCACATTTGCTACATATGTAAGTGGTGTGTTTTTTTCAGGTTTTGTGTTCTTTCAAAATATCCCTGGTAATGTGTGAGTTATGTTTTTGTTATTCAAATGACGTTTGAATCAGAATATTTTTTGCATGGTTATTTCAGTGGAGAAATGCCCCAGTTCTGCACCTGTTGTAGGGCTTTTGCAGATGCAGAACATGTTTACATTTAACTGTACTGTACCAGACCAAAGATGTGTGAGCCACACATGTGAGCATCATCTGTCAGGTGTGTCCCGACAAGAAAAAGGTTGAGAACCACTGCTCTATAGGAAGAGGAACATTCCTTCTCAAAGCAAAACTTTAATGACTTTCCATGCGTCTCTAAATTAACTTTTGCATTCTAACACATGCAAGTTTAGCTCATTTTGGTAAACATGCCCAATAGTGAGGTTTTTTTTTTTAAATCACACAGTAGTTTTTACCACATGGGAGCTGGTAGAAGGGGCCTGCATTAACAGCTACCAGATACAGTGGAATAAGTCCCCTGTCTAAGTTCACAGCCCCGGACGTACAGGGCTGACCTCAGAATTGGTCCTGTACATCCGGGGTCGCGGACCGCCCATGCTGCCCTGCTCTGCCTCCGGAGCGCCCCCTCCCACCCCCGTCTAAGCCTCCCCATATAAACGAGGTGTTTTTACGGTGAGGATTTTGATCAGGCCGGCAGGGGGGCGAATAGCGGGGATGGACGTCCCAATGAGATATCCATCCCCTCTATTCGTGGGATAGAATAGACCCCAGAACTTCTAAGCTCCTAAATTAAGATTAATTTTCAGTTGAAAAAGTAGGCTCCTACTTTTGGCTGAAAATAGGGCACAAATTTAGAAGCCCAACTTAGGGATATATTTACTAAACTGTGGTAATGGACTCTGTGTGATATTGGAGCCACGGCCCCATTGATTTCAGTGGGGCCACGGCTCCAATATCGCATGGTGTCTGCTACCGTGGTTTAGTAAACATACCCTTAGATGCCTAATTTTAGGAACTTGGCTTCCTTTTTATTTAATCAGACCCTACGTTGTTATGTTTTTTGTTTTAATTTTTCTTTTTATATATATATTTTTTTATTTTAAGGTCTCAGCAACTCATGACCTTTTCAATGGGATGGTCCCAGTACAGTAGTTGTTTGACAGTAAGACCATTCTTTTTGCAAAGATTGCCATGGACTAACTTAGCCACTCAATCATGACATTGTTTATAGGCAGTTTGAGCTATTTGGCCATATGCGCTGATTAGATGATCTACAGTCTTCCTTGGCTTTGCATAACCACCATCTGCTGTCATTTGAAATTTTATCAATCTTAGATTTCATAACATTTGTTTGTAATGTTTGTTTTTGGTCTGCTAAGATCATTCCTTCAGTTTCTTTTTTTAGTGCTCCAATTTTCATCCATTGATAGTTTTTTGTCACATTTTTTATGCAGTAGTGGCCATGCAGTAGTGTGTCTTTCCAATTGGTTTTATATTCTATTTACAATTCTGATGTTTTTCTGTATTTTTTCTTTTTAAACTTCAATTAAAATGGTCTCTTTGCTTTTCATAATACAACAGTAGTTATGTGTACATACTTATCGCCAGCGGCTAGATCCTTTTCTGGCACTTCTGTGTGTAAGTTCCTTAGAAAAGGAAAAAAAGAAGACTGTATCATCCTGTGAAGACTTTTACCTTTGTGGAAGGACCCTAGCAGTGTGCTCACAACAATTTGTTTAAACACTGTCCCAAGAGAATGAGGGGATACAGCTCCAGACATAGCTGGTTTATAGGCACCTTATCTAACTTGAACAGGGTCAGACACTGATTACACAGGTACACTAAAAAAAAATTTTTTTAAACTGCCTCTAATGTTTCGATTGATTTTTACGTTTTTTGGTGCGCTGAATCCAAATCTGGTAACCAATTTGCTCCATCACGTACAGATTTTTTGCTACATTGGGTTAGCAGTTTGAGGTGAACGTTTCAGATTGAGTGCGATCGAGATAAAAGTTTTTTGGAATGAATTCTTTATACTAATTGTTTAGTAGTTATTCAAATAAGAATAAAGAAAATTGTAACAAGGCAGCACATAAGAATAGAGTAATGTCAACAAAACACACTGTGATGGTAGCAAAATTGTCTGCACTTAAAACAGCCACATACATGTGCACAAACATTGAGCATATAAGAGCGAGGTTAGACACAAAGCAAAGCAAAGAAATGTGCAAAAAATGTTGTACAGGTATGTATGTAAGAATAGAAAACGCAAACCGCACCATTGCAATACATGAAGACAAACACCCGATGGTGTGAAAATAAAATTCTAATAAATGAGATCCGACACTGTGGTAATAACTAGCAAATTTTTATTTCAAAGTTTAGTAAAAACACGATATTTGTCAACACAGTTTAGATTTTAAAGTCATTCTTGGGTCAATCAATCTCCTGATGGGCCCGTTTCTTCTTCCCCCGAATGCTTCTCTTGGTGCGCTGCTTGGCGTATTTTTCATCTGGGGTTTCCCGCAGCAGCAACCAGCAGAAATCAGCCATCATAGTGGTGTTCCATCTTCCTTGGTACCTTCTCTCTGCATCCTTGATGTCCTGGTGAAACCTTTCACCTTGTTCTTCACTGTACGCCCCCAAGTTTTCGGGAAAGTAGTTCACATGGGAGTGCAAGAAATGGACTTTCAGACCCGGCGGCGAATCAACGCTGCCGGACGCAGGCACCGGTGGCGAGCCGAGGGCTTGGGGGGGAGGGGTGGGGGGACGGCAAAGGGGGGGGCGGGCAATGAGCCGCATTTAAAAGAGCGCGCCTGGCGCAGGCGCGGCCTCTTTGCCGCTCACCCCCCCTTCCTGGAGGAAGCCAGAGTCTACAGCAGAGAAGCAAGGACAGCAAAAGGAGCTAGGAACGCTCACCAGCTCTTCGACGCAGAATCGAGTACCGCAAAGGAGCTAGGAACGCTCACCGGCTCTTCGACGCAGCGACCGGGATCGGAGGCCGCAACGGGGACTCTTGCCGCTGACCCCCTCCACTTCCGGGAGTAAGGCCGGACAGCGCGCACACATAGTCGCGGCACGAACATCGTTGGAATCATCGGTGGAAACAGCAAGTACAGCAGTAGGCTAATATAAATAAATATATAAATAAATATTGATTGTGCCGAGGGAGATAGCACGAAGCCCGCAGGGTGTGCGACGGAGGCAGAGAGTGTGTGAACTGGTTCGGGTGAGGGGGGGGAAGGGGGGGGCTGCGGTGGCAAGAAGCATGGTAGCTAACCTGAAATTTAAAAAAAAAAAAAAGAAAGAAAAACAAATGAGATAAGCCCCTTTACCTGTAGCGTGGAGGTTGGGAGTAGAGGATCCTAGGCTGGAAGGTGCTGGGGCTGGAGTAGAGTGCCAGCAGAGAAAGGTTTGCACGTGGAGAAGCACCGTGCAAGGGGTAGCCAGATTGCAAAGCGCTGAGAAGAGGGAAGCAAAAGCAAGGGAGTGGGTGAACAATAGTATAAGGTTGCCATCTAATGGAACAGAGTGGTAATGCAGACAGTGAGGGTGCTATTAAACAGATGCTGAAACCTAATGGGACGCAATGTGTTTAAGCTATACAGGGTGATGCGATGTATGTATATGAAATGTTTGAA
Organism: Ichthyophis bannanicus; assembly: GCA_033557465.1. Taxonomy (NCBI): domain Eukaryota; kingdom Metazoa; phylum Chordata; class Amphibia; order Gymnophiona; family Ichthyophiidae; genus Ichthyophis; species Ichthyophis bannanicus. The sequence continues at coordinate 1,718,690,816 of CM066031.1, read as the reverse complement.
TAACGAGATAGAGAGGTAAGGAGATAGGGAGGGAGGTTACAGGTATATAGAGAGCTTTAGATAGATATGCAAACAATAAAAATAATAATAAATAAATAAATAAAATTAAAAGCGGTGGAGCGGGATTACAGCAAGCAGAATGAATGATAGTAATTTAGAATTTCCATTGCCTCTACATAGTAATTCTATTCTAGTTGAGAGATGCCGAGAAAAGAGACACCAAAGGCTTCCAGGACACGAGGCGCCAAGGCGACACCGAAGAAGGCAGCGGCATCAAAAGCAAGAGCAGCGGCCGCCCCCAACACGAGAGGGAAGACGCAGAGGGCTAGCCGTGAGCCAACCACCTCTGCAGCAACAGCACAGCCCCGCCTCAGTAATAGGAAGAAGGTGCCGCGCCAACTGGAAAACTCGGTCCCGCCACACAATCAAGAGCTTGACGACCTGCTCCAGATGGTCCGGGATCAGGTTGCACAACACGGCCTGAGCTCAATAAAACAACGGCTGGGAACACCGGGCGCTCCGAACGATGAAATGCCGTCGACGAGCGGCAGCTCGGTGGCACCAAACTCAACACATGGTAGGTCAGGGTGTGATAAGGGGGCGCCAGAGCTATCAACGTCATCATCTGACGAGCCTAGTTCAGACAGTGAGAGGGACATAGACTGGGCAGACGTGATGCGATATGCACTAAAGAAAGTCAGGAGGAGGAAAAGCTCAAAACAGTCCAATCCCCTCATGCAGGCCTGGTCAAATCAGAGTGGCGTAGACCGTGCATGCACGCCAGCGGGAGCGGCCCAAAGAATGCAGATGGATTGGCGTGACACCAGCTGTGACCCACGCTGCAGAGTGAGCTCCCTGGCCGTGTCAGTGCTAAAAAGATGAAAAAGAGGATTTGGAGGAGGGAGTATATTGATATCTTCTCTCTCCTGATCAAGGATCAAGATGAGGAGTACAACAGTGGAAAAGATAAGGATAGGAGGAACGAGAGGGATCGGAAACCCAAAATTACCAAATCCATCAACAATTGGGTGACAGCATTTCACCTCTTCATGAGCGTAGTGATGGAAAAAGAACCCGAAGCAGGACCATACCTGACTCGGTACCTGGATGCGATCATCAGGGCACATAAACAATACGGTGGATGGGCCTGGCTGAACTATGACGTGAGGTTCAGGAGGAATATGGCCGACGATCCTACCCTCGCATGGCACCATAGAGTCCTGGACATGTGGACGGAAGAAATGGCGCACAACAGGCCATTGTGTCATGACGGGCTGCAGCAGCCACAGTCGACCACACAATGGCAGCAGCCCTTTCCGAACACGCAATGGCGGCAGGCCAATCAGTTTCCTGGGAAACGGCCATGCCGACAGTACAACACAGGCAGTTGTACATGGCAGCCATGCAAATTCAAGCATTCCTGCGCAATATGCGGAAACGGACACCCTGCCTTCACATGCAGGGCTTCAAGGGAGGCCAAGCCTTTTAGGGCACTACAGCAAAGATCCACCGAAGGGGTTGGCTCCAACACCCATCAGACTTGAGCCTATGTGGCCATGGCTGAGAGCATACCCTAAGCGGGAAATAGCTATCAGTATAGCGGATGGCTTTTCTCAGGGTTTCCACATCCCATCACTAATTTTAACAACAAAAGCACAAACCAGCTCCATTAATAACCCCCCATCTGTGCAAAAGCACATTGAGATCGCCCGCAGCAAGATAGCAAAAGAATTGGGTATGGGGAGGGTAGCCGGTCCTTTCCAGTCGCTCCCATTCAAGGACATGGTAGTCTCCCCATTGGGGGTCATTCCCAAAAAGGAGCCGGGACAATTCCGGTTAATCCATAACCTCTCCTACCCGGAGGGACACTCAGTAAACGATTATATTGACCCGGCATTATGCTCGGTCAAATATGCCACCATGGATCAGGCAATTGGCCTCATACGAAGTAAAGGGCCGCAAGCGCAACTAGCGAAGGCAGACATCGAGTCTGCATTCTGGTTATTGCCTGTACATCCTGAATCGTTTCCAATGTTGGGATTCACGTTCAATGGGGAGTTCTGCGTGTTGGAGGTGGTGGCACAAGGGTATTAGAAGTGGGACATCAAGAGTGTTGGTGGTATGTATAAACCCTGGATGCTGTGTCGGCCTAGATTGTGCTGGATCTGCAGGAGGAGGCCCACAGGGAGAACAGGAAGGAAAGAAAGGGCATGCCTACCAGAGGGTGTTCGGGCCAGAGCCCAATATCTGGACTCTACAGATAATCAGTGTCTGACCCTGTTCAAGTTAGATAAGGTGCCTATAAACCAGCTATGTCTGGAGCTGTATCCCCTCATTCTCTTGGGACAGTGTTTAAACAAATTGTTGTGAGCACACTGCTAGGGTCCTTCCACAAAGGTAAAAGTCTTCACAGGATGATACAGTCTTCTTTTTTTCCTTTTCTAAGGAACTTACACACAGAAGTGCCAGAAAAGGATCTAGCCGCTGGCGATAAGTATGTACACATAACTACTGTTGTATTATGAAAAGCAAAGAGACCATTTTAATTGAAGTTTAAAAAGAAAAAATACAGAAAAACATCAGAATTGTAAATAGAATATAAAACCAATTGGAAAGACACACTACTGCATGGCCACTACTGCATGGAAAATGTGACAAAAAACTATCAATGGATGAAAATTGGAGCACTAAAAAAAGAAACTGAAGGAATGATCTTAGCAGACCAAAAACAAACATTACAAACAAATGTTATGAAATCTAAGATTGATAAAATTTCAAATGACAGCAGATGGTGGTTATGCAAAGCCAAGGAAGACTGTAGATCATCTAATCAGCGCATATGGCCAAATAGCTCAAACTGCCTATAAACAATGTCATGATTGAGTGGCTAAGTTAGTCCATGGCAATCTTTGCAAAAAGAATGGTCTTACTGTCAAACAACTACTGTACTGGGACCATCCCATTGAAAAGGTTATAGATCATGAGTTGCTCAGACTTTTAAAATAAAAAAATATATATATAAAAAGAAAAATTAAAACAAAAAACATAACAACGTAGGGTCTGATTAAAAAAAAAGGAAGCCAAGTTCCTAAAATTAGGCATCTAAGGGGTATGTTTACTAAACCACGGTAGCAGACTCCATGCGATATTGGAGCCGTGGCCCCACTGAAATCAATGGGGCCGTGGCTCCAATATCACACAGAGTCCACTACCACAGTTTAGTAAATATATCCCTAAGTTGGGCTTCTAAATTTGTGCCCTATTTTCAACCAAAAGTAGGAGCCTACTTTTTCAACTGAAAATTAATCTTAATTTAGGAGCTTAGAAGTTCTGGGGTCTATTCTATCCCACGAATAGAGGGGATGGATATCTCATTGGGACGTCCATCCCCGCTATTCGCCCCCCTGCCGGCCTGATCAAAATCCTCACCATAAAAACACCTCATTTATATGGGGAGGCTTAGACGGGGGTGGGAGGGGGCGCTCCGGAGGCAGAGCAGGGCATGGGCGGTCTGCGACCCCGGATGTACAGGACCAATTCTGAGGTCAGCCCTGTACGTCCGGGGCTGTGAACTTAGACAGGGGACTTATTCCACTGTATCTGGTAGCAGTTAATGCAGGCCCCTTCTACCAGCTCCCATGTGGTAAAAACTACTGTGTGATTTAAAAAAAAAAACCTCACTATTGGGCATGTTTACCAAAATGAGCTAAACTTGCATGTGTTAGAATGCAAAAGTTAATTTAGAGACCCATGGAAAGTCATTAAAGTTTTGCTTTGAGAAGGAATGTTCCTCTTCCTATAGAGCAGTGGTTCTCAACCTTTTTCTTGTCGGGACACACCTGACAGATGATGCTCACGTGTGTGGCTCACACATCTTTGGTCTGGTACAGTACAGTTAAATGTAAACATGTTCTGCATCTGCAAAAGCCCTACAACAGGTGCAGAAATGGGGCATTTTTCCACTGAAATAACCATGCAAAAAATATTCTGATTCAAACGTCATTTGAATAACAACAACATAACTCACACATTACCAGGGATATTTTGAAAGAACACAAAACCTGAAAAAAAACCACCACTTACATATGTAGAAAATGTGCCATATCATAAAAGCACTACTTCTTTTTATTCAAACATAGTACCCTACCAAAGAATAGATAGCACTACAAATATTACACTGGGCCGTAGAACACTAATACACCTACTACTGGTAAAACAGAACAAGTGGGACTGCTACGGATCTCTATAGAAACTACAAACAATGCCACCACACCTTGGTCACATGCAAAATTCTGACAGACTCACCAAATACAGAAAGGGGCACAAATTAGAAATAAAAATATGAAGACAAAAATTAAACTGGGAATCCCAGGAAGTCAAGTTCAGCAGGTACTGCAACACTGGAAAGCTAAAAATAAAAATGCATTTCCGCATATCACTTTTGAATCTATCTCCCTTCACCCTCATCCCATGTCCCCTCATAGTAGAACTTGCTTTCAATTGAAAGAGGCTCTCTCCCTGAACATTTATGCCACGGAGGTATTTAAACATCTCAATCATATCACCTCTATCCCGCCTTTCTTCTAAGGTGTACATATTAAGATCCTTAAGTCTGTCCTCATATGCTTTATAATGAAGCCCACTAATCATTTTAGTAGCCACCCTCTGCACCGACTCCATCCTGTTCACATCCTTTTGAAGGTGCGGTCTCCAGAATTGCACACTATACTCCAAATGAGGTCGCACCAAAGACTTATACAGAAGCATTATCACCTCCTTTTTTCTGCTAGCCATTCCTCTCCGTATTCACCCAAGCATCTTTCTAGCTTTTGCTGTCACCTTTTCTACCTGTTTAGCTACTTTAAGATCATCAGACACAACCACGCCTAGGTCCCGCTCTTCTTTAGTGGACAAAAGTACTTCACCTCCTATACTGTATTGCTCCCTTGGATTGCTGCAGCTCAAATGCATGACCTTACATTTTTTAACATTAAATCCCAGCTGCCAAATTCTAGACCATTCTTCAAGCTTAGCTAGATCCCTCCTCATGTTATCTACACCTTCCTGGGTGTCTACTCTATTGCAGATTTTGGTATCATCCGCAAAGAGGCAAACCTTATCCGACAGCCCTTCCGCTATATCACTAACAAAGATGTTAAAAAGAATCGGACCAAGGACAGATCCCTGGGGCACACCACTGGTAACATCCTTCTGCATTCTGAATGCACTTATTTGCATTAAATGTTAACTGCCAAACCTTAGACCAGTGGTTCCCAAATCTGAGGGTCGGAACACCAAATGGGGTCACATCAACAGTGGATGGGGGTCAAAGAAACATGCCCATTAATCCTCCTCTCTGGATTTTCACTGGGACCTATGCCAATAGTGGTAGTCACCAGTCAGCATGTGGCCTGTGAGCCAGTGAACATTCATAGGCCCTTGCCCCCACCTGTTTAAACGTACTGTTAGACTCAAAGTCCATTCTGAATACGGAGGTCTGTAAGAACACACTGATACTGGCAACATTCCAGAACAAACTCAAAACACACCTATTCATGGAGCAGTTTGGGAAAGTCCTATATAGCCCAAATACAGACCCACCTGATACCTCAGATACACATAGGAGCCTCCCCCTTGCATCTAAATGTGGGTATCTCACTTTCCTGTCACCCCAAACCCACTGCATAATAATCTAACTTAACCCAAACTCACATACAAATTTCCTACCCTGTTGCAGCTTCCCAATTGATGTTTATACTACTTTTACGTGTAGATAATACCAAGTTCCATGTATTTTGTGCCACTAATTAGTTTATAATTAATCATGTTCCATGTTTATGTTAACTAAGTTCTATGTAAATTGTACCACTTGCTAGTTTATATCCAACCATGTTACATGTAAAATGATTTTGTTCTTACTCCTTGTAAACCACTTTGATTTAATGAAAAAGAGGTATAAAAAAACCATTTAAATAAATAAATGGATACAAAGGAACCTGTGCCAACTGCCTCTGCTTTCTGCTTTAAATGACTGGAAGGAGGGGAAGGAGACTGGAGACCTGCTATTTTTATTTCATCATCATCTGGGATCATGTGTATTTTCAGTTGCTAAAATGGGATCATATGGAATTAAAAGTTGGAAAAGCACCGCTTTAAACCATTCTTCTACATTTTTATAGATTATGTTTCATGTTCTCGACCCACTTTGTGAGTATCCACTCCATTGTAAATCTTCGTGTCATCTTTAAAAAGGCACACTTTTCCTTCTAAACCTTTAGCAATGTCACTTACAAAGATGTCAAACAGAATTAGTCCCAGTACAAATCCTTAAGGCACTTCATTACTCTCTGTTCTTTCTTCTGAGTGAATTCCATCTGTAGTATCTCCATTATTTCTACAGCCACCAAAGTGAGTCTTAGGGGCCTGCTGTTCTCACCTTTTCTCTGTTGCCATTTTTCTGAAGAGGGGCCCAGATCAGCCCTTCTTTACTACTGAGGAGCATATCTCATCTCTAAAGATCTATTAAGCACATCCTAAGAGGACCCACCAAAATATCTCTGAGTTCCCACAGTATCCTGGGATATACCTCATCCAGAACCATGATTTTGTCCATTTTTGTTTTTCAAGTTGTTCATGGGCACTTTCTTTTGTGAATGGTGTGATATCTATTCCATTCCAATATATAACTTTGTCAGTCACCTGGGATCCTTTTCCCAGATTTTCTTCTGTGAACACAGAACAGAAGTATTTATTCAGCATTTCCACTCGACACAACAGTCCTCAGATTCTTTCAGTCTTACAATTCCACTTCTTGCCTTCTGCCTCTCTAAAATGTCTGAAGAAAGTCTTGTCACTTCACATCTTTAGTCATGTTTTCTTTTGTTCATGATTTTGTTGTTCTGATTTCTCTGTTTGCCTCTTTGAGCTTTACTTGGTATTCTTTTCTATGCGCTCTATATTAGAGAGGGCAATGAGTCAGAAAGGATTAAAGTTTTGCAGGAAAAAAAATTTACTGTAGAATCTCAATGGATTGAAATTCCAAGTAAAAAGGGGAAGGCGATGGCAGTGGGGGTGTACTATCGACCGCCTGGCCAGAATGAACAAATGGATGATGAAATGCTTAAAGAAATCAAGGAAGCTAACAAACGTTACAGCACAGTATTAATAATGGGTGATTTCAATTACCCCGGTATTGACTGGGTCAGTGTCACGGTAGGACATGCTAGGGAGATAAAATTCCTAGATGAAATAAATGACTGCTTCTTGGAGCAGCTGGTTCATGAACTGACCAGAGAGGAAGCCATATTAGACCTAGTCCTTAGTGGAACACCAGATCTAGTGCAAGAGATAAGGGTGTTTGGGCCACTTGGCAATAGTGATCATAGCATGATCACCTTTGATTTAATTAGTGGAGGAGGGATAGTAAGGAAATCCACGGTACTACCTTTTAACTTTCGAAAGGGAGACTATGATAAAATGAGGAAAATAGTTAAGAAAAAACTAAAAGGAGCAGTTGCAAAGGTTAAAGACTTACATCAAGCTTGGGTGTTGTTGAAAAATACTATCTTGGAAGCCCAGACCAGCTGTATTCCACGCTTTAAGAAAAGTGGAAGGAAGTCCAAAAAACTGCCAGCATGGTTTAAAGGTGAGGTTAGAGAGACTGTTGTTGCCAAAAAAGCATCTTTCAGGAAATGGAAAAAAGAGCCAAACGACGAAACCTGAAAACAGCACAAGCACTGGCAAGTCAAATGTAAGGAATTGATAAGGCAGGCAAAGGGAGAATGTGAGAAGAAGCTTGCTGCGGATGAAAAACGTGAAATAAAGATTTTTCAAGTACATTCATAGCAAACAACCTGTGAGAGAGTCAGTTGGTCCATTAGATGATAGAGGGATTAAAGGGGCACTAAGAGGCGACAAGGCGATAGCGGAGAGACTGAATGAATTCTTTGCTTCGGTCTTTACTGAGGAAGATGTAGGGATGTTACCCATGACTGAAGTGATATTTAAAGGTGCAGAAGAATTGAAGGAAATATCGATACATCGGAAAGATGTATTACAACTATTAGATAAACTGAAGAGTAGCAAATCACCTGTGCCAGATGGTATACATCCAAGGGTGTTGAAAGAACTGAAATACAAGATTGCAGACCTGCTATTTGTAATCTGTGAACTATCATTAAAATCATCTCTAATACCTGAAGATTGGAGAATCGCCAATGTAACACCAATTTTTAAAAAGGGTTCCAGGGGTGATCCAGGAAACTACAGAACGGTGAGCCTGACATCAGTACCGGGAAAAATGGTAGAAACCATCATAAAGAATAAAATTACTCAGCATGTAGATAGTCATGGCCTAATGGGAGACAGCCAATATAGCTTTAGACAAGGAAGATCTTGTCTTACTAATCTGTTATGTTTTTTTGAAGGTTTGAATAAACAGGTGGACAAAGGTGAGTCGGTTGATATAGTGTATCTGGACTTTCAGAAAGCCTTTGACAAGGTCCATCATCAGAGACTTTTGGCAAAACTAAAGAGTCATGGGATAGGAGGCAGTGTACTATTGTGGATCAGGAACTGGTTAAAAGATAGAAAGCAGAGGGTAGGGCTAAATGGACAATTATCCCAGTGGAGAAAGGTGAATAGTGGTGTACCCCAGGGATCTGTGCTGGGTCTGCTGCTTTTTGACATATTCATAAATGACCTGGAAAGGGGAATAACGAGTGAGGTTGTCAGATTTGCAGATGACACAAAACTATTTAAAGTTGTTAAAACCCAAGAAGATTGTGGAAAATTGCAAGATGATCTTGATAAATTGGAAGACTGGGTATCAAAATGGCAGATGAAATTTAATTTCGACACGTGCAAAGTTATACACCTAGGGAAGAACAACCCAAACTATGGTTACACGATGCAAGGTTGCGCATTAGGAACCACCACCCAGGAAAAAGATTTAGGCGTCATTGTGGATAAAATGTTAAAACCCTCGGCCCAGTGTGCAGCGGCGGCCAAGAGAACAAATAGAAAGCTAGGTATCATAAGGAAAGGAATGGAAAATAAAACAAAAGATATTATAATGCCTCTATATCGTTCCATGGTGAGACCGCACCTTGAATATTGTGTGCAATTCTGGTCGCCGTATCTTAAAAAGGATATAGCATTATTAGAAAAGGTTCAGAGAAGAGCTACCAAAATGGTAAAGGGGATGGAAGGATACTCCTATGAAGAAAGTCTAAAAAGGTTAGGGCTCTTTAACCTGGAAAAGAGACGGCTGAGGGGAGATATGATAGACGTCTATAAATTAATGAACAGAGTGGAACGGGTAAACATAGATTGATTGTTTACATTATCAGAATATAGAAAGACTAGGGGACATGCAATGAAGCTACAGGGCAAACTATTTAAGACTAATAAAAGAAAATATTTTTTCCCTCAACGTGTAATCAAACTCTGGAATTTGTTACCGGAGGATGTGGTAAAGGCTGTTAGTGTTGCGGGTTTAAAAAAGGTTTGGACAAGTTCCTGGAGGAAAGGTCTTAAACCATTATTAAGAAGGGACCCAGGATATGAATGCTTGACTCAGTACAAGCATTGTGGAACCTGTGTCTTTTGGGGAAACTGCTAGGTATGTATGACCTAGATTGGCCACTGTTGGAAACAGGATACTGGACTTGATGGACCTTGGTCTGACCCAGTATGGCATATCTTATAAAAAACTTATAAAGTTCTTCTTTTTGTGATCTTCTGTATTTTGTGAAGGCTGCATTTTTTGTTTTTATTCGGCGCCCCGTCTCGTATAGACTGTTGAGGAAGCTTTGCATTGCATTGCCGAGGGTTGTGGAGTCTCAATTCGAGGCGGTGCTGTTTCGGGCCGCGTTTACGTTGGCCTTTTTTGGGGCTCTGCGAGCGGTGAGCTGGCGGCCGCTTCCAGGAAAGATGGGTCGGGATCGGGTTTGCGCATCCAGCATGTTCGGATAGACGGGGGGCAGCTTAAGGTCCTGATTCCGAGATCAAAGACCGATCAGATGGGAAAAGGGGCTTGGGTAATCCTAAACGATATAGGCGGTGTCACGTGCCCGGTGTCGGCCATGCGGGATTATTTGCGGGTCCGGCCGAGGGTAGCGGGTAGCTTATTTTTGCATGAGCATTCCCAAGCGCTAACGCGTTTCCAATTTTCAGCGGTTTTCCGGAAGGCATTGACACATCTGGGCGAGGACGCCTCGCTTTTTGCGGCGCATTCTTTTCGCATTGGCGTGGCGACCAGTGCAGCGCAGCTCGGCTGTGGGGACACGCAGATCCAACGGATAGGCCGGTGGCAGTCTCGGGCATTCCAGAGTATGTACGTTTATGACGTCTAATCATGGATAACGCGCATGTCTATATATATATAAGGATAACTATATATATAATTACGGCGATACATGCTCCCGGTGGGGGGAGATTGTGGGGGGGGGGGGTGTTATTAACTGTTATTTTTCTTTTCCAGATGTCGGACACGCTGGAAGGGTGTGTTGGTTGATGGGGCACTCCTTTGTCTGCTGGGCGGAGAATCGTGCAGCTGTGCGGCCGGTCGGGCGCAACCTGAGCTTCGATACGGCAGTGTTGTCAGTCTCATGGCTGGGTCTGCGGGGGATGCGCTGGTTCCAGCTGCTGCCCATGCTTCGACAGCAGCTGCAGCTCGGAAGGCAGCCCGCGATTCTGCTCGTGCACCTGGGAGGCAACGAAGTGTCATCATGGACTACCAGGCAGCTGATTAACGCGGCGAAGAGAGATTTGGCAGTGGTGCTGCGTTGGTGTCCGGAGTTGGTGGTGGTCTGGTCGGACATCATCCCTAGACACGCTTGCTTGGGTCAGAAGCGGTGGTCCAGGGGTTTGAGTAAGATTAATAGACAGGTGGGGAGATGGGTGTGTGCACAGGGGGGTTACCAGGTTCAGCATTCCTGGGTGGAAGTGGCTTGTGCGGGCTTATATCGATGTGATGGGATACACCTATCCCGGTTGGGTTAGACCTCCTGCTCAACGACTGGCAGGAGGGGCTGGAGACAGTAGTTCGGGACAAAGGAACTGGTCGCTGATGCAGTTATTCCTCCTAGTCTTCTCTTTTTGGGGGGGCGGCACAGACGGCTAAAGTGTCTGTGCCGGTGGCGGGGTCCCGGGGGTTCCCGGGGTCCGGAGTGGCAGGCCATGAGGGCGGGGGGCCCTCGGCATGGTTAAACCCGGCCGGCTTGTGCTACTGAGACGGCCAAGTCGGGGAAGGGTTATTGCCAATTGGCCGATGCTTTTACTGTGCGGGGGGCGGCGGAGAAGTCACCTTGCTAATCACACGGCGGGTGGCCGATCTTGCCGCGGGGCACAGGGTTTGTGTTATTATTGTTATAACTGTTATTGAGGTTATGTTCAATAAAACTGCGACCAGTTTATACCCAACTACCGTCTCTGTGCTTGATTTGGGGTAAAAGGGGGCTAGGAGAATCGGTGGGGGACTCCTAAGAGCTGGGAAGGAATGGAAAGGGGGGGGGCGGGTTTGAGGGGGATAAGGATTGGGTAAAGGTGAGCGGAGGGTCCGGCTACCCGGTTAAAATGAGGGCGCGGGCCAAGTCCCGAGCGCCCGACTAGTAACCGGGTGCCCGGCCCGAGGCGAGCCGGCGCGTGCTGCTCGGGCGCGAGCAAGAAGGGTGGGGGGGGGGGGGTCGGCAGGAGCGGGTTGCAAGGCCGAACGGGATTGGCCGACAAAAAGGGGGTTATTTGAACTGATTGGATCCCCCAGCGCGGGAGCGCGTGCGGGGGATCCACCAGCCTGCACTTCTGCGCGCCCGAGCCTGTCGGCATCGTGGCGCGGCGAGAGGTGCACGCTGGTTGCTTCCCACCCACCCACCCTATGGTTAGTTGGTGGAGTGTCCTGTATGGGTTGTCGCAGTTGGAGGGGGTTGCGGGGTCCCGGGGGTTCCCGGGGTCCGGAGTGGCAGGCCATGAGGGCGGGGGGCCCTCGGCATGGTTAAACCCGGCCGGCTTGTGCTACTGAGACGGCCAAGTCGGGGAAGGGTTATTGCCAATTGGCCGATGCTTTTACTGTGCGGGGGGCGGCGGAGAAGTCACCTTGCTAATCACACGGCGGGTGGCCGATCTTGCCGCGGGGCACAGGGTTTGTGTTATTATTGTTATAACTGTTATTGAGGTTATGTTCAATAAAACTGCGACCAGTTTATACCCAACTACCGTCTCTGTGCTTGATTTGGGGTAAAAGGGGGCTAGGAGAATCGGTGGGGGACTCCTAAGAGCTGGGAAGGAATGGAAAGGGGGGGGGGCGGGTTTGAGGGGGATAAGGATTGGGTAAAGGTGAGCGGAGGGTCCGGCTACCCGGTTACTATATCGGTTTTCTTCTTCTCTTGTTTTTATTGGCTTTCCTTATATAAAGATCAGTTGCCATTTTTATAGCTCCTTTCACTTTGGTTCACTGCCTTTCTTCTTTCCTTATCCCCTTCCATCCTCCAGCTCCTTCAGCTCCTCTGTCAGGAAATCCAGTGCTTTAACATTAATGTGTTACTTCATCATTGACATGCATTATTCAACTAGGTTCCATTGACTAACATGAAACCTGTGTTAAAATTTTGCGTTTTAATGGTGAAATAACATGCATTAACCTTAGTGCACCTTAGTAACTAAACCTCTTTGAGTTTTATGTGTCTGGACTTTGCTTTAACCCTTATATCAAACCATACCATTTGATGATCACTGCTGTCCAAGTAGGAACCCACTCAGGCATTGGACACACTGTCTCCATTTATGAATACCAGATCCAGTGTTGCCCCTTCTCATGTGAGTTTTTTCACTGGTTGTTTGAGCAAGGCGCCTTGTATGGAATGCAAAATATCTCTTCTTCTTTTTGATTCTGAAGATGAGCTAACACCATCCACGTCTAGCAGACTGAAATCTCTTAGCAACAACACCTCTCTATCCATTCACAACTTTTGGATATCAATGGCCAGATATCTGTCCAGTTTTTATGTTTGAGTTGCAGGTCTGTAGACGCACCTGAATGGACAGAAATTCCATCTTCTCTTTCTTAGATGACCCATATCACTTCCTCTTTTCCCCAAACCCCCTGCATTTCAGTTGCTTTAATATTGGTTTTCACATAAAGAGCTTCTCCACCACCCTTTTGGACATCTATGTCCCTCCTAAAGAGATGATAGACTAGTATGGCTGCATTCCACTCATGGAATTCATTGAACCATGTCTCTGCAATAGTATGGCTGCATCCCACTCATGGGATTCATTGAACCATGCCTCTGTAATAGCAATATCTAAAACTGTCTCTACCATTGCAGATCTGGAACTTTGTTGCCTTGACTGTGAACATTTGTACTCATTGATTTCTAGTTCTTTTTTTGTTGGCTTTCTCATGTTTTCTATAACCTTTTGCCTAGTATCCTCTGTTGTTAAGAAATAAGTTGTTAAGATTGTTTCTTTCATTTTTTTCTCCATTGTTGTATTGCTTTAGCTGGAGATAATATCCTGAATTCATCATGTGCCACCCCTGTCTTCTGGTTTAAACACTCAGAAATATATTGTCTGAATTTCACTCTCGATATCTTTTATCTGCCATGAAAAGATATAAACCATCATTAGAATATGGCTGTTTTTCCATACATTGCCCCAGCCTGCAATACTATATATTCAGAACCTTCTTATTTGCATCAGGTGTTGAGCCACTTGTTGACGTTGTATGTGTAAGGTAGTCTTTCCTTTTCCTTTTCATAGGCAGATAGTACTTCTGAGAAAGGCACAGTCCTTACCATGGACTTTTACTCTTCCCCCAACCTCTGGAAATGTCTCTATGCTACAAGAGTGCTCTTATGAGAGCACCTACTGTATGGTATGTGCATTTAAGGAAACATTTTCGATTAGGGCAATCTGGCCAGGTGCTTATCTAACTTTCCAGCTAAATGCCTTTCAAGGTTTTCCATCCTGTGTATAGCAGACCACATAAGGATGTTAAAACTATAAAACTGACATAGGTTTACAGATAACAGGGAAGGAAACTTACACCCAGTTACCTTCCCTGTTATCTGTAAACCTATGTCAGTTTTATATTGATAGGTACTTGTTGTTTAATGTAAACCACACTGATGATGAATAGTGCGGTATATAAAAACTGTAAAATAAATAAAAAAAACTATTATAATAGAGCAGCTAGTAATGGTTTTGTTTTCTTTTTAATTTCCTTGTTCTGTAGATATTGTTTCACACAAGATTTTACTCTGCAATTGCAATCTCTGCCTTCCTGTAAGACTCCAGTTTCTTTCACCTTCAAGACTCAAATAGACTGCTTGAGTTCTCATCCATTCCTTGCATATGTTTTATTCATAATTGTTGCCGTAAAGATTGTTTTTGACTATCAAGTAGAAGGTGAGCATATGGTTCAGAAGCTCTTGCATCACAAATTGAAATCAGGGATGTTTTGCTCTGAAATTTAGAGTCAGATCAAAAGAAGCTTGGATGTTAATTAAGACATTCAAAGTCAGAAGTAGTATGATTCATAGAATCTCTACCAGCTCCAATTATCTGTAGACCATTAAAAAGTTTTCTTATTGCTATTTACAAAGGTACTCTTTAAAGAAAATAAACTGTAAGGTATGGTAAAATAGTAATTTTGATAAAGGATTTCGCTCAAGGCAAAAGTTCTAGCAGGGGGCCTCCAAGCAAAATTTTGCTGAGGGCTCCCCCATTTTCACTCCCCCCATTGACCGCAGCAGTAGCAGCAGCAATAGCGACAGCCCCACAAGGTGTTCCTCCCAGGCCAAAGTATTGTGGTGTGGCTGTTATTGCAAGACTTCAGTCCCAGAGCTAACAACCAGGTCTGGAACGGAGGCAGCGCAGCAAACACACTGCTGAGTGGGCCCCTTCCCCCCCCCCCCCCCCACACACACACATTGCAGAGGCTGCTGGCTTTGCCAGATATTGATTGCAAGTTATGACATTTCCTTTCTTGTTGATTATAACTAATAGAGATCCCATTACATTGCAATGAATGGATAATAATAATATGAATAATAGGCAGGTGTAGTGCTACTGTGAATACCCTCCTGAGCTGGGATTCTCCAGATGAGCCAATGGAGTCGTAATCAAGTGGTGAAGATATTAGTCAGGCCTTCTCCAGCTGTAACTCCCAGGTAGAACATCACAAAATCAAGTGTAGTTTCAATGAAAAATGATGTCCAATAGAAAAAATTAAAGGTTTTAAAAGTAAAGTTATTTTATTCATATTCTCTCAAGTTGGATGGTAAAAGTTTCTTACAGTAAAATATTTGCTGTGATGTAATCAACATTCTTTCATAACAATTGAACCCTTGTAAACAATTTTATTCTTTGCAGCAGTTTGGCAACTTACAAAGAAATCTGGATCAACTCGGTCAATTACATCAGATACTGTAAGTATTCACTTTATAACAACCTTTATCTGCCATTCCTTTGTTATATGAGCATTCTGTATCCTGAAATACTGATACTTTGGAGTCCTTTTGCTAAAGTGCCTTAGGTTGGCCCTTGAATCGTCTTTAGCATGAAAACTAATGTTTGTTAAGTGCAAAGCCTCAATGTTCCTGACAGCTATGACCTAACAAAGGACACTATTAATGCAGGTGCACTTACCTCCACCTATTGAAGTAGAGGTAAATGCACCCATGCTAATTGCAACATTGACAGCAAGTGATATGTCCAACTGAGAAAACTACAATGTGCTCAGCTCACTTACTCTCTGCCCCTAACCTGCCCATTTGGCACAAAAGTCAGCATGTTAATGGTCATGCCTCTGTGGTACCACAGTCCCCTGTATGTACTGTAGTTAATGAACATTAAATTACAAATTAACTGCATAATGAACTTTAGTGAAAAAGGCACCTTGTGGGGTTTTTTTTTGTCTTTACAGGTCTTATTGAATTACCTGTCCCTCTTCCCTAGAATTTGGTAAGTTTCTCCACTGTGTAGGTGTATCTACATCCCCTTCTGAACACTCAAGTCCCTGTGTATTTCTTCCTCACTTCTGAAAAGAAAATGT
This sequence comes from Ichthyophis bannanicus, assembly GCA_033557465.1. Classification (NCBI taxonomy): domain Eukaryota; kingdom Metazoa; phylum Chordata; class Amphibia; order Gymnophiona; family Ichthyophiidae; genus Ichthyophis; species Ichthyophis bannanicus. The sequence goes on along the minus strand of CM066031.1, from coordinate 1,718,674,762 downwards.
CTATTTTTAAAAATGTTTATTCTTCCACTGGCCAGGATTAAATGTAGGTGAGCACTTAGCCTACAATGATCCATTGGCCAAGCTTACTGTTGCCTGAGAATTGCCGGGCTCTGAACTGGTCGGGACAGTTTCATAATGGCTATCTTCAAAGTTTCTTGCATTCTATCCTGACTTTAATCAAAACAAAGCAGGGAAACCCCTATCTGGCTTAAGGGTGGGGTTTACATTGATAATGTGTTTTCTTTCACCCACTATTAACATTTTTGTTTGTTTTTTTACAAAAAGACCCCAAATAGCAGATACAGTCAAACCTCGGTTTTCATTTGCCCCGGTTTTCATACTCTTCGGTTTTCAACGTCTTTTCTGACTGAGATTTTGTCCCGGTTTTCATGCATTGCTTCGGTTTTCAACGTCTTTTGACTGAGATTTTGTCCCGGTAGCAGGGAAGAAAAGCTGTCAACGTAAGCAGGAGATGTTGCATGAATGTGGGAGGCAGTTCTTTCTCTTGCAGGGTACGTCTGAAGCTATATCATTAAGATTTTCTGCCATTCTGAAGCATTGAGCAGATAATGTAAAGGTATTTTAATGGACTGAATTCAATGTGATTCCGAAGAGAGCTGGGCACAGCAGCTTGTCAGGGGTGGCTAAGGCCAGATGTTAACATACTGTACTGTACAGTACTGTACTTAGCTTGCTTTCAGTGATGTTAAATGTTCATTTATCCATTTCATTAGTCATTTATATTTATTTCTCATTGTTTTCTGTATGTAAAAATATAGTTATTCTCTATAAAATGTATTTTTTGTGAATATTTTTGGGTGTCTGGAACGGATTATTTGGATTTACATTATTTCTTATGGGAAATATTGCTTCAGTTTTCATACGTTTCGGTTTTAGTCAGACTTTTTCGAACGGATTAATCATGAAAACCGAGGTTTGACTGTATTTAGTTCCTAAACAGTTGCTAAGTTACATAATAAAGATAAGTAAGATTCCCTATATTTCAACCAATAGACTTGATTCCTCACTCACTCCATGAACTTCCTTAAAGTGCTACTGATCACTTTCACACTCTCTCAGCCAGGACCGTACCAAACTAAAAATGCGCTCTGTGTGACTAAGAAATCTGGTGCCCCCCTCCACCCAGCCACATTCAGTAACTCACTCTTTTTGAGCTTTCTGAAAGCCCAGTGATGATATAATTGTCCCCTTCTGTGCTTGCGTCCTGTGCGGATACACTGCTCACACAGCCCTTGGTATGGCCCTGCTCTCAGCACACTTTCTGTTTTTAGCACTTCTGCCTCAGTAGTTGATTAGTTTTGTTTCTCCGACAGCCAACACTTCCCTCAATTCTGAAGATATAGCTTGAGCACATTAAGTCTGACATTTTAGCAGGACTTGTCTCCTTCTCACAGTGCTTTAACGAAGGGGCAAGTCTCATAATTTATTTATTTATTATTTATTTATTTATTAACAATTCTTATATACCGCACTATTAGACATCAGCGCGGTTTACATTGAACAGAAAACATCCGACAGTTTACACGTGTCTGGTCGTTACATTTAACAGGAAGTATAACTTGGCGAAATAGGGGAAACTAAATACAATGCAGGGTTATCTGATAAAGGATATCCTGGTTAACTATATACAACAGTGGTACAATAGTATATGGAACAACTTGCTATTTACATTGTGAAGTTGGTCTGTTGCGGGGTCTATCTGTTTGACCACTTCTGCTATTCACCTGGGGGTTATGTTCGGAGCTGCCATTGAGATATTTAAGGAAGAGGAAATGCTTTAAAGCCTTTCTGAACTGACTTAGATTAGGTATTGCTCTGATTTGTGCTGGTAAGGTGTTCCATAGATATGGGGCACAGAATTGGAAGGCTCTGTTGGCTGTTGATCTAGTGCATCTTTTTTTTTAATATATACGAGGTGTGACAAAAAAGAAACGAGACTGTCCCATAAATGTTCTATTACAAAATCTACAGAGAAATTACACATTGTCCCCTTCAAAGTAATTCCCCCCCCCCCCCCCCAGAGTTAATGCACTTCTGCATTTGCTTCTGCCACGTACGGAAGCACTCGGTAAAGTCCTCTGCCCTTGAGGTCCCTCAGCTCCCTCGACACAGTGGCCTTGATCTCTTCTACAGAAGTGAAATGAGTTCCTTTGAGCACAGTCTTCAGGCTGGGGAAGAGCCAGAAGTCACACGGTGTGAAATCTGGGGAATAAGGAGGATGGTCGAGACCTGTGATCTGTTTGTTGGCCAAGAACTGCCTGACACTGAGCGTGGTGTGTGCGGGTGCATTGTCATGGTGGAGCAGCCATGACTTGTCTCTCCACAGAGCCTGCCTGCTGCACTGAACCCGGCCATGGAGACGATTAAGAACCTGCTGGTAGAAGTGCTGATTGACTGTCTGACCCTCAGACACAAACTCAGGATGGAACACTCTCTTTGGTCAAAGAATGCGATCAGCATGACCTTGATCCTTGATTTGGACAAGCATGCCTTCTTGGGTTTGGGTGACAGTCGAGTCTTCCACTGCAGGCTCTGTCTCTTGCTTTCATAACAAAAAACCTGTGAGAGAGTCAGTTGGTCCATTAGATGATAGAGGGGTTAAAGGGGTACTAAGAGGAGACAAGGCAATAGTGGAGAGACTGAATGAATTCTTTGCTTTGGTCATTACTGAGGAAGATGTAGGTATGTTACCCATGACTGAAGTGGTATTTAAAGGTGCGGAAGAATTGAAGGAAATATTGATACATCGGGAAGATCTATTACAACTATTAGATAAACTGAAGAGTAGCAAATCACCTGGGCCGGATGGCATACATCCAAGGGTGTTGAAAGAACTGAAATATGAGATTGCAGACCTGCTATTAGTAATCTGTGAGTTTTCATTAAAATAATCTGTAAAACCTGAAGATTGGAGGATCGCCAATGTAACACCAATTTTTAAAAAGGATTCCAGGGAAGATCCGGGAAACTACAGACCAGTGAGCCTGACATCAGTACCGGGAAAAATGGTAGAATATAGAATATAGTAGCAATATTTAGTCGACAATATAATTGGTCATTGGAGCCTATTGGGGGAATTTGAACTGTCTACGTGAGGTTTCACGTTTTTTTGTGGTAGGAGAAACCATACGGATCCCCCATCATTTGACCGTAGTCGACTTGGATTGAAGAGGAAAGCTAAGTGCTTCTTTCATTTTACAAATTTGAAATTTGCACATGATATGACTATGTTATGACACACTATGGAGGTATTGTTCTCCGGTGTGGTTGGGGAGTTATGACCCCTTTGAAAGTTGAAAGAAAAAAGAATAAAAGGACTAGTACACTATAAGGAGGTGCAATAAAAGAGTGGCCTTCATTGTGTACATTCCGACAAAAAAAATATGTAGATAGTGTTACCCTTGTTTTGGTTGGAGATATTAGTGGGAAACACTGTAGGGTTGTGCGGTAAAATAGATTAGGGGAGGCTAGCACTGGTAATTGGGTTGAGGGGGGACTAGCACTGGAAATGAGCTGATTAGGGGAGGCTAGGATTGGTAATGATCTGATGGAGTGGGGTAGGACTGGTAATGGATTGATGGGGGGCTAGCATTGGAAATGAGCTGATCAGGGGGGCTAGGACTGGAAATGGGCTGATTAGTGGAAGCTAGGATTGGTAATGGGATGATTTATTTTATTTTATTTATTTAGCAAGCATTTGTAGCCCGCTCCTTCCAGCGATCAGAAGCGGGTAGGATTACTATTGTGAAACTGCCGAATCAAGGCAGGTACAAATTTTGTTTACATACAGATTGTCAGAAAAGCACATCATACAGAGTTAACACTTCTTAGCTATGGGGGAGTTCATTTACATATATACATAAATACATATATACAGGATAATCTTCTTGGACACAGTGGTCAGGGGCTGCTCCATCTGTGGGTTTAGTTCAGGTTGAAATGTGATTGGAAAATGTGCGTTTTGAGTTTCTTTCTGAAGTCTAGAAGGTCATTGCTAGCTCGTAGTTCTGGTGGGAGTTGGTTCCACAGTGTTGGCGCCGCATATGAGAAAGCCCTGTGGCTGGTGTTAGCTTTGGCAGATCTTATATCTGTTGTAGTGTGAAGGATGTTGGAATTGTGGGTTCTTCTGTTTCGGGTAGGAGGTTGCAATCTTACTAGGTTGTTGAGGAAGGAAGGTGCTAAGTTGTGGATGAGTTTGAAGGTGGTTATTAGTATTTTGTATTTTGTGCGAGCTGTTATGGGTAGCCAGTGTAATTGAATTAGTACTGGTGTGATGTGGTCACTTAGATTTTTCTTCATTATGACCCTGGCAGCTACATTTTGTGCCATTTGTAATATGTTTAGGGTTTTTTTTAGGTAAACCTTGTAGGATGGCGTTGCAGTAGTCAAAATGTGGCATGGTGAGTGCTTGGGCCACTGTTCTGAAGTCTTGGGGATCAATAATATTCCGAATGGGTTGGAGCACTCTAAGCTTGTGGAAAACTGCTCTGTTGGTCTTTCGGAGGTGTTTTTCCATCTTTAGGTCACAGTCAAATGTGACTCCTAGATACTTTATTTCTTTTTTTGTTTGGTAAGTGTTGTTACATAGTGTTATTGATGTGGGAGGGTCAAAATTCGGTTCTTTGGAGATATACATTACTTCGGTTTTTTTGTGATTAATTGACATACTACTTTGTTGTAACCAGTCTTGCATCTCTCCGATACATGTCTCCAGTGGGTTGTAGTCTGGGTTTTTAGTGTCTAGTTGTGTGTATAGCATGATATCATCGGCATAGATGTGGTAATTAATTTCGTGCCGTGAGAAAATTTTGCATAGTGGCTGCATATATATGTTAAACAGAAGTGCTGAGAGAGCAGAGCCTTGGGGGATTCCCTGTGTTTGTGAGAAAGATTCTGCTTTTTCTCCGTTGAATTGAACCTGTTGTGTTCGATTTGAGATGTAGGATGAGAACCATTTTAGTGGGGTTCCTGTTATTCCTATTGATTTTATCCTATTTATGAGGGTCCCATGATTAACTGTATCAAAGGCAGCTGAGATGTCAATGAATACAAGAATGTACATTTTCTTTTTGTTTTCAAGGCCCTTTAGGAGGTTGTTAAGTAGAACTAGTAACAGGGTTTCAACTCCATGATGTTGCCTGAAGCCATATTGCTGGTCATCAAGAGGAGCACTGTCAGTCAGATGGTCTTGGAGTTGTAGAAGGACCGTTTTTTTCTATGATCTTTGCCAGGAATGAGATACTTGATATGGGACGGTAGGAGGCTGGGTCTTCTCCGTTGAGTGTAGTGTTTTTTAGGATCGGTCTAATGACTGATTTCTTTAGTTCTGAGGGCATGATTCCTTGTTGTAGGGATAGGTTAACTATGTGTGCTATGTGAGGTGCTATGTCTTGTTTCACTGCCTTGATCCAGGATGCAGGACAGGGATCTAGTGGGGAGGTGGTGCTTTTCAGGCTTGTGACAATGGCTGTGATTTGCTTGGTTCCTATTTTGTGGAAGTGCTCCCATAACTGGTTTTGCGTTGTGTTGTTCTCACTTCTGATTTGTGGTGTTGGTGGGGGGGGGGGGGGGGTGGAGGACCAGGGGCCGTCAGTTTGGTCGCGTAGTGGTTTGCCAGTGTTTGGACCTTGATGGATTTGTTGAGGTTGGCATTTTGGTCGGTTTTGGTTAGTGATTTGACTAGTTCAAATAACTCTCGTGGGCGATTGATTGCCTTGTTTAGGATGTTGGTGTGATGTAATTTTTTTGCATTGTTCACGTCGTCTTTGTATTTTGCGAGATGGGCCATGTATTTAGTTTTGAGATCGGAGGATTTGGTTTGTCTCCATTTTCTCTCTATTTTACGGAGCTCCCTTTTTGATTTTATTAGAGTTCCTGTGTACCAGGGTTCCGAGTTGATCTTATGTGGGTTTGATGTGTGTTTCAGAGTTGGGTTAGATGTATTTTGGATGTGTGTGTTCCATCTGTTAGTTAGTTCGTCTAGGTCTGTGGAATCTAGGTTTATGTGGGATGCAATGGTGCTTATGAGGTGTTCCTCGTTGAGTTTGCTGAATTTCCTAATGGGGTTGGTCATTCTCATCTCCTTTGAGTTTTTGGGTTGGCACTGTAGTTTAAGTTTACAGTTGATTTGGTGGTGGTCTGACCATGGTACTTGAGTTATGTTTATTATAGGTGGTTCATTGCTTTGTTGTGGATTTCTGGGTATGAAAATCATATCTAGGATGTTTCCTCTATTGTGTGTGGGGTTGCTTATTATTTGTTGGAAACCCAATTGGTCGATGGCTTCATAGAAGGAGTCCGTGTGGGACGGAGGAATTGATGCTAGGTTCAAATCTCCGAGGATGATCTGGAATTTTTTGCTTTGTGTGGATGTGATGGTTTCTAGTGCTGTGGCTAGTGTTTCGTGCTGTGGTGAGGGAGGTCGATAGATTAGGCAGATGGATAATGCCATGCTCTCGACTTTAAGTAGGTCAAGATCTGGATTTGTGACCGTAGATGTGGTTGTGAGTTGAAGGCTGGTTTTGGCTGCTATAAGGACTCCGCCTCCTCTTCTGTTGATGCGTGGGCAGTTGTATAGTTGGTATCTGGGCTTCTGATGGGGGAGTAGGACTTGTATTGGGCTAGCACTGGTAATTGGGTTGAGGGGGGACTAGCACTAGAAGTGAGCTGTTTGGAGGGCTTCGACTGGGAATGAGCTGATGCTGGGTAGGGGAGGATAGAGCTGTTGGCCTTGGAAGAAAACTGGGGGCTAGGGCTACAAATGGGCTGATGCGAGGGGATGGGAGAATGGAACTAGAAAGGAGTGGATGCTGAGAGGGGCTGCCATGGTATTTGGACTAGAAGAGACTGGACAGTGGTGAAGGAGGGGGAATGGAAGGGAATGGACACCAGTGGCAGTCATGTGAATGCAAGTTGACATAGGAAGGTACTGGGAGGGAGGATTGGAAAGGGGCTGATACTGGGAAGGGTTATTGGGACTGGAAATAGGCTGATGGAAAGAAGTGAAAACAAAAGAAGAGAAAAGAAATGGCAGATGGACCATAGACCATAGAAAAAGAGCTAAGAGAAGATAGGAAAGCAGAAGCCTCAGATCGGGACTAGCATGATCAGAGAATAAAATGGTCAGACAACAAAGGTAGAAAAAATAATTTTATTTCATTTTAGTGATTGGACTTTGTGTTATTTTTATATTTTATACTGCATGGAGGAACTGCATATTTATCTGATGTACTGCTTGAAGAGTCTGGCTTCTTGGAGTTTCAGTTTAAATTTTGTATACATATTTTTATTTTTACTTTAGATTGCAAATCGCTTATTCTGTACTTGGTGAGGGTCTGTGTTCTGAGTGTGTGACTGAGCCCAGGTATTCTGTTAACATAGAGTTTGTACATAAAGATCTATACTGTTCTGTAGTAATTTGACTTGTTCAGCTTTTCAAATATGTGTATGGATGTTCCAGGGTCCACTGTAGTATTTACAGTGACACTTTATTTTGGTGGGCTCCTTATGTGAGTTTTGGAAGTTGGTGCTGGTATGGTATGGTAGATTTGCTCTATAGATACTCAGTGACTTTGTTGTAGGGTTTTGTATTAGTTCACAATATGCCTGGTACTGGAGAATGTTTGTTGTTTTTGTTAGTGAGATGATCAGAATCAGATTTCTTTTTGTTTTTTTTGTTTTAAGATATTGAGTTCTGTGGGTGAATGTCCTGGTTCTGCTCTGCAACCACTGTTGAAGGGGGTTCTGTGGATGCAAAATATATATTGAAAAAGAAAAGGTGTGGGGGGGGGGGAGGCAGATCCATCCGTGGAGCAGAATGGCAGCATAGAACGGTAGCTCCCGTTGTCAACGCAGATTCCTTAACAAATCTCCAACAAATAGCTTTGAAGTTCTTCTGTCTTTAGACTGCAGTGGAAGAAGAAAGATAGTGGAGGATGGCGACACTGAAACCGGCACATCTGGACTTTCAGCAGGGGACTGGAACAGCGCCGAAGTGATCAAAGCAAGATGCTGGCAACCCGCAGAAAATGGCGGCGGCAGAGAAGGAGACAACGGCGGAAGGTCTCCGAGAAATATTAAACGAATTGAAGCATGTTAAAGGAATGATAGAAAATAATGTGACTACACTCGAGTGCATACAGGGAGATTTAAGTACAGTCAAGGAGAATCTGCACGACATGAATAAATGTATGAGGACAGCATACTCACCCAGATGGGGCCTCTCACGAAACGCGTAACAATGTTGGAGAGCCAAATAGAAGATCAAAATAACCGAGCAAGGCGGAACAACATAAGAATGATTGGGGTGCCAGAAGGAGCAGAAGTTATGGACCCGATAAGATACCTGGAAAAGATGATACCAGAATTGCTGCAAATTTTGTTTGAAACACCGTTTGAATTAGAGCGTGCAAACCAAGTCCCTTCGCATAAAACAAGCGCAGCGAAATACCCAAGGCCAATCATTATGAAAGTGCTTAGATATCCCCAAGTACTGCAGATTTTGCAAGCCACAAAAAAGCGTACTGCGTTACAAATGCAGGGGCAAAAAGTAGCACTTTTCCAGACCTGAGCAAACAAACAATGGAACGGCGAAAGCAACTTTTGGCCTGCAGGCCACTGCTGCAATAAATGCAAGCAAAGTATGGCATATATTACCCAGGAACTATGTGTGTGACTTTGCATAACACTACAAGAAATTTTGTGGATGCAGCAGCACTGAAAAACTTCTTGCAAGAGAGAGGAAGTATGGAATCATGATTCACTGGGGTAAATAGAAAGACAATGTAGAAGCTGGTAGTTGATAACCTGTTGGTTAACAATGAGAGAAATGCAAGGGGCTCGGCAGCATCGAAAGCTTGCCTATGAAGCATATTTGATATGGACAAATGAGAGAGTTAGTCATAGAGGATCACTGTTAATGAATATAGTAACAGATGTTAGAAAGATGAAGAAATATGCTTAGTGATTTATTTCAGAAAAATAAATGTTAAACAGAGCCAAGCATCGAGGTATCTTGGTTAAATTGATTGGCTGAATATGATCATATGTACTAGGGACTGTGTTGTAGTCAACAATAGCAACTACAGCTCAGAGAATGTCATACAGGCTAATAAATAAGTACAATAAAGCAGCTAGATAGACCGATGTTAAATCTAGAGATATTTGGAAAGATAACAGTTGGCAACGGTTGAGTAGAAACTCCCATTCTGCACAATAGTGGATGGTTTTCACCAAACAATATTTGTTATTAAGTTTGAAATGTTAGGCTGACTGATACGATCCAATGAAACGCCTGTTAAAGTAAAGGTAGAGATAGATGATGGGGAGAGACTCGATGCTCCAAGAGAAATGGAGAGGCGTGATAATGGCTAATAATTTAAAACTATTCACCCTAAAAGTAAAAGGGATTGTAAATCCAATTAAATGAAAAAAGATATTAACGTATTGCTCCCAGGAAAACACTGACATTGTCTACTTAGAGGAAACACACCTGTCTGTAAAAGAATCCCAGAAAATGACAACGAAAAAATATCAAGTAATCATAGCTGCGCCGGCCGTAGGAAAAAAAGGTGGAATGTTGATAGTAGCATGGAAAGCGCTCCTATTGGCAGTCAAAGAAACTAGAATTGATCCTAATGGAAGATGGGCTAAAATCACTCTGCAATTAGATCAGAATATATATACACTAATGAATATATATGCGCCGAATCAGGATGACCCCAATTTTTTTGTGCAAATTGCAGCAGAATTAACAGAGACAATAACTACACAAATAATATTAGGGGGAGACTTTAATTTAATATTAGATACTCTTGTTGACCGGACGCCATATAAGTCGCCGACAAAAAAACAAGTCCCACGGAGTGTTACAGGGTATGATAGAATCTTTGGGTCTAGTCGACCCGTGGCGGTTTCTACATCCAAATGGCAGAGAATACACATTCTATTCCCTTCCACATAATACTCAGATCAGAATTGACTATTTTTTGGTAACAAATAAATTGATTCCTCAGTTAACTCACTCGGAAATACATACAAGAACAGTATCGGATCATACGGCAGTTTCCCTAACGCTGAGTAATATGGATTCACGACAGACATCATCAAAATGGACAATGGATAAATCTCTGTTGGTAGATGAAAAATTTATAGCCTATGTGAAAAACAAAATAGAAGTGTACTCACAGTTTAACTTACCTGCAGACACCTCGATATGGGGATGGTGTGGAGCCTTTAAGGCAACCCTTTGAGTGCATATAACGACTTTCTCAATACAAAAAATGAAGGCAAGAAAAAAGGAACTGAAGGAATTGGATGCTCAAATAAAAGCGGGAGAACGTCTTCTTGCTAAGAAAGCAGACTCTATGATCTTGGTGAGACTTCAAAAGTTAAGATTTTGATACAACTCCATCCTCAATACAGAGGCCCAAGCCAATATAAACGTACAACAGAGTAAATACTTTCATGAAAATAATCGGGCAGGGTCATTACTGGCTAAGATGCTTAAGGCGAAACAAGATGTGACCCGTATTACTGCACTGCAAAATACCAATGGCAAACTGCTAGTTCAGGATGAACAAATACTGGGACGCTGCAGAGAGTTCTATGAAAATCTCTACCACACAGAGGTAACCTGGGAAGATAAAGCTTTTGAAGATATGGTCTGTACCATTAAGGGACCAAAATTGTCGGAGGCCCAAACGCAGTCACTTGAGAAGGACATAAAGATTGCGAAAATTCGTAAGGCAATCGCACAGTTAGCCAGAGGCAAAGCATCAGGCCAGGATGGTATACTGCTAGAATTCTACCATGTCTTTTAAGAACAGATATTGCCCATGCTTCAGATCTACTACAGTGAGTTATATGAGGAGGACCCGAATGTAGGAAACTTTGCGGAGGCTACTATTGTGATACATCCAAAACCAGACCAAGATCCTTAGAGAGTGGAAAGCTATAGACCCATATCTCTACTGAATGCTGACTATAAGATATATGCCAAAGTGTTAGCCAGCAGATTGAGCAGAGTTTTGGATACACTTATCCATACGGACCAATGTGGATTTGTACTGGGAAGATCCACCACTGACAACGGTAGATTGCTGGCGCATGTCTTGACTAAGGCTCAAACAATGCCTGAACCACTAATTTTGTTAGCATTAGATATCGAAAAGGCATTCGATAGATTAGAATGACCTTTCCTCTTTCAAACACTATGGTGGTTTGGAATCAAGGAAAAATTTGTAAAACGGATATCGTTGCTATACACCAGGGGTCTCCAACTCCAGTCCTGGAGGGCCGCAAACCAGTCAGGTTTTCAGGGTATCCCTAATGAATATGCATGAGATATATATGCATTAGAAATAGCCTGTCAAACTGACTGGTTTGTGGCCCTCCAGTGCTGGATTTGGGGACCCCCACCTTACACCTCTGTCATTTCAGATTGTGAGTGGGCAAGGTACAGATGTCCTCGACATCAAAAGAGTAGATAGAATGTGTCACATACCTCCTCGCTTCTCACCACCACCAAAATATCGTCTATTAGACAACTTTTTGGTGGTGGTGAGAAACGAGGAGGGATGTGACACATTCTATCTACCCTTTTGATGTCGAGGACATCTGTACCTTGCCAACTCACAATCATACATGACAGAGGTGTACGGCAGGGGTCCCCAAATGCAGCACTGGAGTGCCACAAACCAGTCAGTATGGCAGGCTATTTCTAATGCATATATATCTCATGCATATTCATTAGGGATACCCTGAAAACCTGACTGGTTTGCGGCCCTCCAGGACTGGAGTTGGAGACCCCTGCTATACACTAAACCCACGGCTCGTATTGCAGCTAACTCAGCTTTATCTACATCCTTTGAACTGCACAGAGGCACCAGGCAAGGCTGCCCTCTTTTGCCACTTCTCTTTAATTTGGCGTTAGAACCTTTAACAATGGCCATTCAACAGCACAAAGATGTTAAAGGGATTGAGCTGGCGGATGGACAGTGTAAATTGTCAGCATACGCAGATGATCTTCTACTTTGTTTGAAACCTAGTTCTCTACCAACAGTGTTACAAATCATTGATACATATTCAGCAATCACCAAAAACAGCACTCTGCCACGTAGGCAACCAAGAAACCCACAGTCAGGAGACGTGGCAGGTAAATAGGCCTTTATTATCCCACGGATCAAGCGTGCCAACCCGACACTGGCCGTGTTTCGTATTACACTTCCTCAGGGGTTTACGGCTCACTATAAATAAACACACATAAAAACCAAACGCACCACAAATAAATTACTATTTAACATTGTAAAAAACTATTAAAAAGATAAATAAAACTCATAACATGTAAAATATATAAGATAAAATATGGATCCAACAAATAAACCAGAGTAAAAACAAAACCAAAACATGATAACCAATGATAAAATAATCTCAAATTGTAAAACTATAAATACATAAATTCATAAATAACATGCACTATCTAAAAGACAGTAATATGAGTTAATGTCTAAAAAGATAATAACATGAAAATTAATAAGATGAAAATTAATAATGTGCAAATTATACATGTTTGTTAAGGAAGACATCGTTGACTAAAAACCACCTATTGGTGTGACTAAATTAAGGCTAAAAGGAGAGAGAGGAGGACAACAAACTCAAATTCTCTGAATAAACGTAAGAATGGATGCGTGTAATCTTCAGAGAATGTGAGCATTGAATAAAAAACAATTAAAACCTGATAAATATGACATAGAAGCTGTACATATTAAAAACAATTATACTCCTACCGCTATGGCGTCCCGTGCAACACGGGCGTGCTCCTGATCTTGCTGACACCAGAAATTGCTGGTGCATGTGCAATAAATTTAGAATAATCATAATAAAATGAATGAAAAAATAAAATTATAAATATGCACATACTACATTTAATTAATCATAACCATGAGAATTGAAATGAAAAAATGTAATGAAAAAAAGATGAAAAAAATGGGCCACCCGTACAACAATCTTTTTTGAATATCGATCAGTTATGGAAAGGAGGTGGTCGAGAATTGTCCCATACATGCCAACCCTACCCTTTAGATCAGAACAAGGGATATGGCCAATATCCAGACAATTACAACACGAACAGAGGACGAGGTCGCGGTCACGGTCGAGGACGTGGGAGAGGAAGGTGGGGAGCAAAACGCTCTCAGGAGAAGGACTTTTGAATAATGATAATGTTGTGAATATCTCATCATATACTCTTACACCAGATGAAATATCAGTTCTTAACAAGGGCTTATCTTTTGTCCCCAACAAGCCATTTGATCCCTTTGAAGTTCGTGTGGATTTATTTAAATTTTTCAGGAAAATTCGGATTCAACATTTTTTTAAAAACCAAATGACATCTGTAGAAAACATCTCTATAGTTCATAAAAAATCTAAATGGATTCCTCCTCCGCAAACAGACCCCCTTATCGAGGCCTTTGAGCGGATAGTATTACAACAAGTAAATGAGATTGAAGATGGAGGCAAGCTACCTTACCATAATTTGATATTGGGAGAGAAACGTGCGATAAAATCCTTACAACAAAATTCTAGAATAATAATTAAGCCTGCCGATAAGGGGGGAGCAATAGTGGTTCTAGACACAAATAAATATGTAGAGGAGATAAACCGTCAATTACGCGACAAAGAATTTTATCATAGATTGGACGGTGACCCTACAGACACTCTTAAAAGCCGCATTGATAATTTAATAATGAGCGCATATGAGATAGGGTATATCACCAAAAAAGAAAAAGAATTTAGTCGTCATTGTGGATAACATGTTAAACCATCGGCCCAGTGTGCAGCAGCGGCCAAGAGAGCAAATAGAATGCTAGGTATCATAAGGAAAGGAATGGAAAATAAAACAAAAGATATTATAATGCCTCTATATCGTTCCATGGTGAGACCGCACCTTGAATATTGTGTGCTATTCTGGTCGCCGTATCTTAAAAAGGATATAGCATTATTAGAAAAGGTTCAGAGAAGAGCCACCAAAATGGTAAAGGGGATGGAAGGCTACTCCTATGAAGGAAGGCTAAAAAGGTTAGGGCTCTTTAACCTGGAAAACAGATGGCTGAGGGGAGATATGATAGAAGTCTATAAATTAATGAACAGAGTGGAACGGGTAAACGTAGATCGATTGTTTACGTTATCAGAATATAGAAAGACTAGGGGACATGCAATGAAGCTACAGGGTAAAATATTTAAGACTAATAAAAGAAAATATTTTTTTACTCAACGTGTAATTAAACTATGGAATTTGTTACCGGAGGATGTAGTAAAGGCTGTTAGTGTAGCTGGGTTTAAAAAAGGTTTGGACAAGTTCCTGGAGGAAAGGTCCATAAACCATTATTAAGAAGGGACCCAGGATATCAATTCTTGACCCAATACAAGCACTGTGGAACCTGTGTCTTTTGGGGAACTGCTGGGTACGTATCACCTAGATTGGCCACTGCTGGAAACAGGATACTGAGCTTGATGGACCTTGGTCTGACCCAGTATGGCATATCTTATGTTCTTATGTTTCAGGATTGTACTGGAAGACCCAAGTCTCATCTCCTGTGATGACTCAGCCAACAAACTCTAGATCTTATCTGATCTTCTCTAGCAAGTCTTGACAAACATTGACCCAGTGCTCCTTCTGGTCGTCCAATAAAAGCTTGGACACCATCTTGGTGCACACTTTCCGCATCCCCAGCTCCTGCACCAAGATGGTCCACACTGACTCCCTGTTCAGACTGAGCTCCTCAGCTATCATCCGCACCGTCAATCTGTGATCACTCCACACCAGTTGGTTCACTCTGTCAGTGTTCTCAGCCGTCTTTGTCGTGAAAGAATGTCCTGACTTGGGGTCATCCTCCACCTTCTCGCGGCCGGTCTTGAAGCATTTGTGCCACGCGAAGACTCATGGCCTTGACATTCCATCTCCTCCATAAGCCTTTTGGAGAAGTTGGAGACACTCAGTTGGACCCTTCTCCAACTTAACCATAAGTTTCAGGTTGATTCTTTGCTCCATATTTCTGCCACCTCCAGTTGCTCCAAAAAGCCTGAACAAGAAAAATAGAGTGAGAGAGATGAAAAATATTATAGCAGAATAGTGGTGAGATGTTGCAGTGACATAAGCGGTTAGCCAATTGGCATTGAGTCATGGGTGTGGCTGCCAGTCTCATTTGTTTTTGTCACATCTCATATTTGTTCTTTATTGAATCCACCACACATTAACTTTTGCAATAAAAACTACAAAAAAGGCACAACCCCAAACAACAATAGCACTCTCCCCCAACCACTATAACATTTTATTTTTGAAAGTCTAAAACCTCCCTACCCCTTGTGCCCCCTCAAATTACAGACACCACCTACCTTCCCACCTCCATATGAATTACAGCACCAATCTACAGTACCAGACATTCAGAGGCCAATTCAGGTCAGGACGTCCAGGCCCAACGGAAACGTGCAGGCCGGAAACAGGCATATTCTGGACCCGATTCTGGAACCACAGAGATATACGTTCCTGCAGAACCAGAAGGATGATAGTTGCATACAGAGAGGAATTACCAGCAGAAAAGAGGAGATACTAATGCCACTGTACAATCACTGGTGAAGCCTTTCTTGGAATATTGCATTCGATTTTGGAGACCATATCTCAAAAAGGATATAAAAAGACTGGAAATGGTTCAAAGGAAGGCGGACAAAATGATTTGGAGCCTGCATCAGAAGATCTATGAGAAGAGACCTGAAGTCTTAAATATGTATTGTATCAGCAAGAGTAGAGCAGGGACAAGGGAGATGTGATCAGGGGCGGCTCAAGGCAATCTGCTGCCTGAGGCGAAGGATGAGATGGCGCCCCCTCCCCCCCCCCCCCCGTAGAGGTGGGTGTGGCTTTTTCAAAACTACAATCAGGGACTGAACCAAACCAAAAAGCTGATTAGATTATATGGAGGAAATGCAAGATATTGCAAATATTATCCTTCATGGCCTCCCTCAGTCAACACTAGGACCTCTTCGCCTTGCAATGAATGCTGCAGCAAGGGTACTTGCAGGTACATCAAGAGCTAAACATATAACCCCAGTCATGATGGATCTCCACTGGCTTCCACTTCAGGCTAGAATCCAGTATAAGTCCCTAGTACTAACATTCAAAGCCCTAAGGAACCAGATCACCTCACCCATCAGCAAACTCATTCAAAGACGGCCGTTCAACAGGATTAGGAGATCTAATCAAGCAAACATTCTAGAGATCCCCAACATTCTAACTAAGTGCAAAAAGGCTACTGCCAATAGAGCCTTCTCCCTATTTGCACCCATGACCTGGAATGCCCTCCCCACTGAGCTCCGTTCCACCCCAGACCTATTGTCATTTAGAAAAGCCCTCAAACAACACCTTTTCCTCATCCATTACCCAGAATCCAATCCCAGAAACAACCACCCATCCTCACATCCTACACCCTAATCCACCCCACCCAAAATCCAACACCATAAAGAAAATGACTAGCTCTACCACCATATCCCCTCTCTTATTTATTATTGGTACTGATCACACATCTTATTGATTAAACCTCTTATAAATATGTTGAAACCAAGCTACACTATATGTATAATTTCTCACCATACTATATGTATAATTTCTCACCATACTCCATGAATAATTACTCTGTAATTAGTTACCCCTGCTACCTCCAGGTTATCTCGTCCATGTTCAATGTAAAAACTCAATTGTCGTGTGACATTGCAGTATGTTTTTTGTTCAATTGTAAACCTCACTGATTTTAATAGCGCGGTATATAAGAGAAGTAAATAAATAAAATAAATAAATAAAAGATGTTTGCACACCAAGGAACTAAAAGAGAGCGAGAACCACAGCACAGTTAATAAAACTAAATTATAACTCATTTTTATATTGTTATTATAAACTGTGTTATGGTTATTACCTTTTCTTTTTCTTTTTTTTTAAATCATATCTTTATTAAGTTTTATAATACATACATGTAGTCATACATTATAAACTTTATATCTGTGTAGTTACAACTATAACAACAAAAAGAAAACAACATAGCTGGCCCATCCGATCCAACTCCACGCCCCGGTATTCTAGTTATAGACTCTCTCATTCCTATGGTTCATTTGTGATCTATTGCTCACCGACAATGCCTAACAGTTGTATATGTACCCATGTATTGCATGCCAGTCATCTTGACCAGATAACGTTTACGCGTTTATTCTTTTGTCTACCTAGGTTTCATGTATTTATTCAAGGTATTCCATTTTTTCCCAATTATGGGCATTGGGGTTTTTTGTTACATACACTTCTTCATATGTTCGGTGGAGACAGAGCAGATTCCACCAGTGTCCCATATTTACACTTTCCAGATTCTTCCAATGTACTAATATTACTTTTACTGCTAAGCTAATCATAAGATCTAACAGTGGATAATCCTGTTTTTCCAACTTAGGTATTCCTATTGTAGATTTATACACTACTATTTGATATGTGATAGGTATTTGTATAGCCAGGATATCTGAGATACGCTGCCAGACTAGCTTCCAATACATTTGCAAATTCGCACAGTAATATAATCATATGCGATAGTGTCCCAATGTCCATCATACACGACCAACATCTGTTCCCAGCTTGTGGTTTCCACTTTGCCATTTTAACAGGGGTCATAAACGCCCTGTGAGCCAATAAGTATAGCGACTGCGTAAGGGAGGCCGCTCTGGTGATTCTTATTTGGGATCCCCAAAAGGAGTCCCATATCTCGGGGCACTCTGGTTCTCCTACTTCAGCTGCCCATGCTAACTGTGTTCCTATACATTGTCTCTTTACACCAGCACGCAATAATTCAAGGAATTTGGACACTAAGTGCGTACTATTTTGTATTTCTTGAAAGCTTTGCAAAAGTGGCCATCCAGCTCGCAGTTGCATTGGAGAGACTCCTGCTTTACTTAGACAGTGTCTAAGTTGGCACCACTGAAACAGGCATACATCTGGTAGACCATATTCTAGCTTCAATATTCCGAACATTTTATATTGGTTATCATGTATCAATTGACCAAGCGTTTTTATACCACATTCTAACCATTTCTTACATATCACCGGTCGCCCCCCTATCAGGAACGTAGATTCAGCCATATGGGTATCTTCAACGTAAGATCCTCACCGTCTTCAATAATGCAGCTATGAGTTGACAGGCTTGCTCTGTTGCCCCAATGATCTCATCTTGTGGCCTTTTCATGTCCCTGATGGTTCCAATAAGCATATTCATTTGAAGAGGGGCGGCCATAACTTGCTCAACACTCAGCCATCTAGGGTTGCCTTCTAGATTCCCTTCCGTGGTCCATTGCGTTGCCTGCTTGAGTAGTGAGGCTATGTGTAACCAGTATTTATTTATTTAACCTTTCTTCTATACCGCGCTATTCATCATCAGTGCGGTTCACAAGTAACACATTTGTGCAATGTAGTAAAGGTCTACACTGGACTTACAATAAATAAGGTATTTATACAGGGCTAACAGGTAAACTATGTACAAATTGGTAGCCAAGGTTCTACATGCAGCTCAGCATTATTTACATGTCAAACAATGTAACTATTGTCACGCCCTCCTCGCCCATATAGGCGGTTGCCTGGAAGAGGGGGGACGTGACCACAAATTTATAGATCCTTGTAAGTGCTGATGTCCGGGTTCCGTGTAGTTGTGGGCCAAGACACGAACAGCCAAGGTTAATTGGGGTAACAATAACTTTATTGTTAGCACAGGAATTTTGTATCTACTACCCCTAATAACAGAAACAAAATGTGGATACTTTCTCCAACCAAATAAAGTCAAAGATGTAACAAAGTCCACCTGATACTTCTCAGGGTTATCAGTTCCAAACAAGTTATCCAAACTTCTCTCCAATTCTGAACAAGGTCTGTTCTTCACACTAGAAGCTTTACTTTCATGTAACAACTTTACTTTGCAGATAACACAATAGCAATTGCATTTGCTTTTCACAGTTGCTTAATGAGGTTGAGTTTTACACTTAGGCAGTATGCTGCCTCTCCCCGTGTAAAAGCTCAATTGCATGAAGTTGGACTTCTCCAGCACTTATCACTTGCACAAAGTTATACAGCTTTCACTCCTTATGACAGTAAGCACACTCTGTCTCCATATCAGAATAACTGCTATCTATTACAGCTGACTCAGTCTGCATTGGTTCTACTTCTGAGTCTGATAGGTCCTGGTTATAGTCAGGGTTCTGCAGAGCAACTGGCTTCCACTGCTTTAGTAAGCTTTTCAGCTGTTTCCATTTAGAATCCTTTTTACTTCTTGGTATATGTGAGGAATTGAAATTACCAGCTTCCTTTAAAACTGAATTAATGGAAAAAGGGCTCACCTTTCTTCTGGTATGTCTGGCTTTCCCAGTTTGGTTGAAAGGCAAGTATTTGTCCTGATACTGCTTCACTATCTCCCGTGTGGCAAACTGCTTAGCAGGGTCTCGCTCTAACCTCCGTCTCCGTAGCACACAATCGGCTGTTTGCTTATGAGCAGCTGGGCTATTCTCAGAGCTTGAGCTAGAGACACGCTGCCTGCCCTGGGAACGTTTCTGCAGCTTTTCACCTGGAACTTTACTCCAGCCTAATCTCCCACCTGTAACCACAACTTCCAGAGAAGACTCTGGGGAAGAACTCCTGTCTCTCCTGGGTAAGGTTTCCAGCCTCTCCCCTCGAGGTTTAAAGTTACTTCTGACCTCCTTCTCTCTGCTGCTTGGCCCATGGTAATTCCTCTCCTTTACAGGAAGCTTTCTCAGACGCTTTTCCAGAGACCTTTCTTTCTCTAAGCAGTCTTGCTGGCAACTCCCCAAGCACCGTGTGCTACCTTGGTAATGGTTGCTCCTTCCTTTGCTTCCTCGGTTCCTCAGGTCTCCCTCTGGATCTGCATCCGAACCAGAACCTGAGCCAGAGTCCAACCCTCTGTCCACTTCTTTCCTCGTTCCTTTCCCCTTCTCCTTCCTCTTTTCTCTATCTGAATCTCCTTCCTGGTTAAGAGCATGGGGCTGCCCTATCCGGTTTGACTCCGCCCCCTTGCCTCTTACGTCAGCTCCCGGGGTTGTCATGGAGCTGGGGTGTGGCTCTCTCACTGACTTTCCATGCAGAGAGTTTCTCTGGGCTGAAGCTTTAACCCTTTCCCTGCCTGTATTGCTGTCTGCTTTTGGGGAAAAAAGCTGTTTTAAACCCCTATTTCTGGTGTTTAAACCCTCTGCATCATCACACTATGTACATTCTAGCTGTATGTCACAGGGTAGTGGGCAGTCCATCGTTGATCTTGGTTAGGGTCAGATATCCACAGGGAGGTGGATTCAGAAGGGAGGGCTCACTTAGGCGATCTGAAAGGTGTGTGAGGTGGGTACTCTGGGGATGCTGGCTTGGGCTTGGGGAGTGGGTGGCCGTGGGGTGTCGTCTGAGCTGGAAAAGCACTGAAGAAACAGATGGTGCTTCAGTTCCTTTCTAAACTGGGGGAGGTTGTTGATGGCCTGGATGTCTGGTGGCAGGGCGTTCCAGCAGGAAGGTGCATAGAGTGTGAAGGCTCAGTTTCTAGTAGCCTTGGAGCATTTGGTGATTGCTCTCAGGAGCAGCAAAGTGTTGGTGGTGGCTGATCTCCTCAACCTGTTGAGGGGGGTGGTCTGGACGAGGTCTGTGAGGGAGGTGGACGTGCACTTTTTGATGGCCTTGAATGTCATCATTAAGATCTTGAAGGAAATCCTGCAGTGTACCGGGAGCCAGTGCAGATGTTTCAGAACTGGGGTGATATGGTCCTTCCTAGAAGCTCCATTCAGGATTCTGGCTGCAGCATTCATTGCGAGCTGCAAGGGGTTCAACGAGCTCTTCGGAAGGCCCTGTAGTATTGAATTAGCATAGTCAAAGTGCGGCATTACTAGTGCTTGATAGACTGTACGGAAGTCTTTCGGCTCTAGCAGCTGTCTCATGTGGCGCAGCATCCGAATTTTGTAGTATATCGCCTTTACCATGTTGCCTATCTGGGCATTCATGTTAAGATGTTGGTCGAGCTTGACACCAAGATATCGTATTGTGGGCTTGCTGAGGAGCTCTGCATCATGTACCTTCAGTGATGAGGGCGGAGTGAATGTCTGGTCTCTGCTGATGAAGAGGACCTCCTTTTTTTTGAAATTTATTTTGAGTTTCTGCATGTGTAGCCAATCCGTGACCACATCGAAGCAAGTAGACAGTCAAGAGAGGTCTGGATGCTCCGTGGATATTGGCGTGTACATCAGAACGTCATCAGCGTATATTAGGCAATTAATGTTGAAGGATCGGATGAGGGCGCAGATGGGTTGCATGTAAATGTTGAATAATAGGGCTGAGAATGATGATCCTTGTGGCACGCCCTTCTCTTGCGGGAAGGGTGTGGAGGTGGAGGAGCCAGAACGGACATGCTGCCATCTGTCATTCAGGTATGATGCACACCAGGCCAGTGCCGTGCCATGGACTCCCTTCTCACTGAGTCGAGATAGGAGCAGTTTGTGACTGACGGAGTCGAAAGCTGCAGCAATGTCCAAGAAGATGAGAGCAAAACCTTGTCTAATATTGTCCAATCCTATGGTTAATGTACTGAATAAGATGGCCAGCAAAGTTTCTATGCCTTGTGACTCCCGGAATCCATGCTGGCAGGGGTCAAGGGGTGCGTTGGTCTCGATATGATGGTTCAGCTGGCGTTGAACTATCTTTTCCATAATTTTAGCTAGGAGCGGGAATGCTTGAGATTGGCCTATAAGAGTCCATCTTTGCAGGGTCCAATTTATTGTTTTTTAGCAGCGGTCTGATTGCTGTTTGTTTCAGGCTGCGGGGGAAGGTTCCGGTCAGGCATGATCGACCTATAAGTTTGGTCAGGAATGGGCTAAGGTCAGCCTGCAGAGCTTTTATCCAGAATGCTGGACATGGGTCATTTGGTGCTGTAGTGGTGTTTATGTTCGTGATGATGTCCTGGATTTATTTTTCAGTTGGAGCTGAGAAGGCGGTGATGATATATTGGGCCTTCATTAAGGATTGTGAAGGAGAGGACTAGGGAGTCAGTTTGGGTGCCACATCTGGAGAGTGAATGTTTGTGGATATGCTGAACTGATTTGTTTTGGATCGCAGGTAGTCTGCATATTCCTGTGGGTCCAGGTGGCTTGATTGGCCAAGGGAGGGCTCTTTTGCTAGGGTTTTAACAAGGTTGAAGAGCTTGTGTGGTTTATTCAAGGAGCGTTGTAAAATTTCTGCGTGGTATTGCTTCATTCTCATTGAAATCGCTGATCGGTGTCCGCCTAAATGAGCAGTGTGAGCTTCGTGGCTCTCAGTTGACATGAGCGGCACCAACGTCTTTCGAGCTGTCTAAGTTGGAGGAGTGATTTCCATAGCTCGGAGAGTACCAGGGTGCCTTCATCCTCTTGCCTGGTACTTTGTTGATGGAGGGTGAGTCGAATCCAGCATCCAGACTCTAGATCCATGTGGTGATCATATCGTCAAGACTCAGTTCGAGCGAGTCATGGAGAGGCCGTGCGCTCTCCAGGATCTCATCTTTGTTGAATTGATGGAAGCGTTTTGACGTTGAAGTGGCTGGTTTGTCTGAAGACTGGGAACTAGTAGGGTCAGATTGTACTGGCATCAGGAATCTAATCAGGCAGTGGTCAGACCATGGTACCGGGCTTACAGATAGATTGAGCTTGTGCGTGGAGTTGAGGGCTGCCTTTGGTGCGAAAAACAGATCAAGCGTGTTTCCCCTAATGTGGGTAGGGGTGTCCACCATCTGGGTATAACCTAGCACTTCGAGGGCATCGAGGAAGGCCTTGGTATGGGTGTCTTGGAGGGCAGGGAGGTTGAAGTCGCCCAACACCCAGTTTGATGTGCGTGGGTTTATAGGGTTGCAGGCAAGGTCAATTATTGTGGATAGGTCATCCGGGGATGGGGAGGGTGCTTGGTAGAGCACATTGATGGTGCTGTGTTTATTTGCTATGGTGATGGAGTCGAGGATTGAGGTGCTGCTGGAGGTGATCATCTGGAAATTTAGATCTGACTTGGCTAGGATGAGAGCTCCTCTGCCTCGTCGGTCAGTTCTGTGACATGAGTGGACAGAGAAATTGGGTGGGACAAATCGGTGAAGGAGAACAGTGTCTGAGGCGGACAGCCATGTCTCAGTAACACATAGGATGTCAAGGTCGAAAGTGGACAGCATGTCAGTCACGGCTGGCCATTTCTTTCGGATCGAATCTGCATTTATGAGGGCACACTTAAGGTCGCGAGGATGGGTGTGTTGTTCCTGCTGGGGGGGGGTTGGGCTGCTGGAGAGCAACATAGATGAGATGAGGGTATGGCATGCACCCAGGTCTCCCTGTTTGGTGGTTGGGGTGTCCATAGCACCTCTTCCATGTGCCGTGTAGGATTGGAATGGAGTTGTGAGAGGAGGTGAGGGCCTGGGTGCCATGTGCCAGAGCTAGTATCATGCAGCAGCTGGCAAGGGCATAGGAGTGTGTGGTTGTAGCAGGTAGTAACATGGTGAGACAGGGGGTTCCAATTGATTAGTACTGGCTCAATTTAATGTACAAATTTTCACTGGGTTCAATTAGATAATAGAGCTGAGCTAAAATTATTACTGCTGGGATCAATTAGATATTACAGCTGGGTTCAACGGATGGTACAGTAGGATTCAAGCACATAAATCAATACATTTTGTGTAAAGCTTCTGGCTAGCTGGTTCAGGCAAAATACTTGGTGCCGCTTCGGCTAGAGTACTGTAGCGATGAAAGCTCTCTGGAAGATATGGAACTTGAAGAAAATCTTGGTTTCCCCTTTGAAGTGAATGGCAGTGCACACGTGCAGGGGAATTACAAGCCAGATCAGAGGAAAAGTCAGCTCCCTGCTAAAGTCAGGCCACGCCCTAGCTCAGGGGTGGAGACAGGCTTCCCTGCTGATTGGTCACACAGGTGCAGAGAACAGGGAATGCCCAGCAGGCAACGGTGTTTAAAACCACGAGCAGAGCAGAGCAAAAGAGAGACGAACACAGGAGTGATACACACAGACGCAGGAGATACGGATACAGCAACAGAAGGCAGAGGCACAGGTGAACGGAGGAGAGGTGGACGTGGAGAAAGGAACAGGAACAGCTGTTGGAGTTGGAAAGGTGAGAGAGGAGAGAAAGAAAGTGAAGCGGTGCTTAGCTGGAGGAGAAAGCCAGAGGAAATCTCCCAGGAAAGCAGCTACCTCATAGGGACTGGAGAAGGACATAAGGAGGCTGCATTTCAGAGCCTGGAGGAACCCAGGAGGAAAGAAAGCAGCATTTGTCTGAGGAAACATCCCCAAGGTAAAGCCAGCAGTTTCATTACTGATAATTCAGCAGAGAGACAATTTGCCAGTTTTAAAGGTCAGGAAGCTGAGTCCTCACCGTCTACTGTTAAGAAGTGGGTAGAGAGTTTTTCATATGAGAAAAGCCATAGCCCTGATAAAAGCACAGCCTTTGAAACTCCAAAGCTATAAGCATTAAGAAAGCTGTTTTCTGAGGAAGAGGTTCACTCCCCTAATGTAAAGGTGCCTGTACAAACTGAATTGCTGTGGAACCAATTTCAGGAGTTCTTGAAAGAGAGAAAGTTTGAGAAAGCTTATAATCCTGAGAGAGATACTGTTTGCCCTGATGCTATTGAAGGAATGCAAGTAGATTCTTGTTTGCCTAATTGTGAATGTGAGCCCATTCATTATCTTTAAGAGAAGATTCTGCAGTGTTGAAGGGAACTGAGAATCTGTGAACCCGTATAGGAAATAAGGGCAGTTCCTGCTTTGAGCTGAGGAAAGCTAATTCTGTGTTTCACTGAGTTTTATTACTTGCTGAAGTTAAGAAGCAGTGCTGTGAAGAAGTTTGCTTTCAAAAGAAAAAACACAGCTGTTATAAGTTTGCTTGTGCTGCTGTTAACTGACCACATGGGGCAGTCCTCGGTGTGAGTGTGTGTGAGAAGCAGAACAGCTGAACAGTGGAGAAGGTTTTGTTACATCATTCTCATTATCCTGATTTCATCTTTATGTTGGAGATGTATCCTTTTGCCTTTGTTGTGTACTGAACTTTGAATGCCCTGGAAATCCCCACAATAACTTTTCTTGCTGCCTTACAACCACCGACTCACAACTACATTTGTCCTTCAAGAGTAAAAATCACTACAAGTCCCAGAATACCCTGGTGACAACAAAGGGAACTTTATTCAAGGAGGACACATAAGGCCGTTTCCAGCTTGTAAGCTCTCGGGCCCAAGCGGAGGCGTCGCAGTACATATAGTATAACTCTGGCTAGTACATTTAGTACATCAGTAGGTATCAGGAAAGTGGACTCCACCCTTCTCTTTGGACAATCTTAATTTCCATGCTGCAATTCTAGGGACTTTGTTCCGCCATAGGACTGCCACCAGCGATTTGTTCAGCTTTCTGTAAAATACTTGAGGAAACATTATTGGAATCATACTCAAAATATAGCTGACCTTGGGAACAATTACCATCTTAATTGTTTCCAGTCTACCCCACCAGGTTAGATGCAGCAGCGTCCATTTATTTACATAATCATTCACAATCTTTGCACAAATATTTGTGTTATACTCCACTGTCTTATGCATCGTATGGCCATAGGTGATCCCTAAGTACTTAAAAGAAGAATGTGCGTATTGGAAGGGAAAGTTCTGCAAACTTTGCGAGTCTACACACAAATTGAAAGGGATTATTGTTGCTTTGGTCAGGTTTACTTTATATCCTGATATTGCTGAATATGTACACAGTCAGGAGACGTGGCAGGTAAATAGGCCTTTATTATCCCACGGATCAAGCGTGCCAACCCTACACTGGCCATGTTTCGTATTACACTTCCTCAGGGTTTTATGGCTCACTATAAATAAACACACATAAAAATAAACACACACTCTCACTTGGTTTGCAGCTTGTCGTGCTGTGAGGGCTTGCGTGCATCAGTGATGCTGTGAGCTAAACTATCGGTAGTTTAACTACTGGCAGGGTCTCCCAAGATGGACAGGTCTCAGCTGAGGTGCCAGACGAAGACAAACCACCCATCTGGGCAGCAGCAGAATGGGATAGTGTTGACGGCGGAGGATCACATTTCTGTGACAACGGCAACAACACCAAACTTAAACTGCGCGGAAGGAAGGCCCGGCAATCTACTTCTGTATCTTGCCATGAAAACCCAATGGATAGTTACAACAAAACAAATTGTGCTATGGTGCTGGAAGATGAGACTCCCAGGTCGGAAGGCACTCAACTAGCTACTGGGGAAGAGCTGAAGACTTTTCAGAGTAAAGCCAGCATTTATGATGTGGTTGGATCAAAGCCCTCGGGAAGTCTGACTGCTGATGTAGCTGCGCATGAAATGAGAGTCAGAAGCTGTAAAGATGTCTTACACATTGGAACATGGAACGTACGAAGCATGAACCAAGGGAAGTTGGAGGTGGTCAAGAATGAAATGGAACGTGTACAACTTGATCTGTTGGGTGTCAGCGAACTGAAATGGACTGGCATCGGGCACTTTGCATCAGATGATCACATGGTCTACTATGCTGGAAATGAAAGACAAAGAAGAAATGGTGTTGCATTTATAATAAAGAAGAAACTTGCAAGAACTGTAATGAAATACAATGCAGTTAGCGAACGCTTAATCTCTATTCGTCTACGAGGATTGCCTATCAACACAACTATAATTCAAGTATATGCCCCAACAACAGCTGCAGAAGAGAATGAAATTGAAGAGTTCTATGAACAAGTACAAGCTGAAATTGACAGAACATGCAAACAGGATATCCTGATAGTCATGGGTGACTGGAACGCAAAAGTTGGCAACAAAGAAGAAGGCAAAGTAGTTGGAAAATATGGACTTGGCAACAGAAATGAAGCTGGAGAAAGATTGATAGAATTCTGCAAGACCAATGATCTATTCATCGCAAACACCTTCTTCCAGCAACACAAGCGACGACTGTACACATGGACTTCACCCAATGGATTGTATAAAAATCAAATTGACTACATCTGTGGAAGTCAACGATGGAAAAGCTCTGTAACATCTACAAAGACAAAACCTGGAGCTGACTGTGGTACAGATCATCAACTACTAGTATGCAAACTCAAGCTAAAGTTGAAAAAGAGCAAACCACTCATGAATGCACCAAAATATGACCTTGAGAATATACCACTGGAATTTAAAGACTGCCTGCAAAATCGATTTGCTGCTTTAGATACAAATGACAGAGCTCCGGAAGAGTTATGGAATGACATCAAGAAGGTTGTGCTGGAAGAAAGCGAGAAGTCTCTACAAAAGGTTAAAAAGCAAAAACGGCCAAAATGGATGACGGAAGAAACTCTGAAAATTGCCCAGAAACGCAGAGAAGCTAAAGCCAAAGGAGAAAGACAATCGCAGAACTCAACAGAGATTTCCAACGTGCAGCAAGACAGGACAAGGAAAAGTACTACAATGACACTTGCAAGGAAATAGAAGCAGAAACTATTAGAGGAAGAACAAGATCGGCTTTCCTAAAGCTGCGAGAGTTAAAGAAAAAGTTCCAGCCTCGAATTGGAATGTTACAAGATGCTCAAGGTTCTATGTTGAATGATGCTGAGAAGATCAAGAAAAGGTGGAAGGAATATACAGAGTTTTTATATGATAAAGATCAAGTGGACCAACAGCCGTTTCAACCTATACCTTATGATCAGGAACCATTGGTGATGAAAGAAGAAGTTGAAGCAGCATTGAAAGCCTTATCAAAGAACAAAGCACCAGGCATTGATAGCATTCCCATAGAAGTATTGCAGCAATCTGATGCAGCTGTTACCGTACTTACAAGGCTCTGCCAAGAAATATGGAAGACAACATCATGGCCAACTGACTGGAAAAGATCTGTGTTTATACCAATACTAAAGAAAGGTGATCCAACTGACTGTGGAAATTATCGCACAATCGCTCTGATCCCACATGCCAGCAAGATTCTACTGAAGATTATTCAAAAGAGACTACAGCCATACCTAGAACAAGAACTACCTGAAGTGCAAGCAGGGTTCAGGAAAGGGCGAGGAACGAGAGACATCATTGCGGATGTGAGATGGATCCTTGAAAAGACTAAAGAATACCAAAAGGATATCTATTTGTGCTTTATCGACTATAGCAAGGCTTTTGACTGTGTAAACCATGAGAAACTCTGGGCCACATTAAGAAGCATGGGTATACCAGAACACCTGATCGTTCTCTTGCGTAATCTGTACATTGATCAAGAAGCAACAGTTCGAACGGAACAAGGAGAAACAGAATGGTTTAAAATAAGCAAAGGTGTAAGACAAGGCTGCATACTTTCCCCCTACCTGTTTAATTTATATGCAGAACAAATCATCAGAGAAGCAGGACTGTATGAAGACAACAGAGGTGTGAAGATTGGTGGAAGACTCATCAACAACCTTCGCTATGCTGATGATACCACATTACTGGCTGAAAGCGAAGATGATCTGAAACATTTGCTTCTCACAATCAAAGAACATAGTCTCAAAATGGGCCTGCACCTTAATGTAAAGAAGACAAAGATCATGACAACTGGCATAATCAACAGGTTCATCGTTGAAGGAGAAGAAATTGAAATTGTGAACAACTTTAACCTACTTGGATCAACTATCAATAAAGAAGCAACAAGCAGTCAAGAAATCAGACGACGCATTGCTCTTGGCAGAATGGCTATGAAAGACCTAGATAAGATTCTCAAGAGCAGAGATGTGTCTCTCCATACAAAGATTCGACTTGTTCAAGCCATGGTATTTTCAATAACATCATATGGATGTGAAAGCTGGACAGTGAAAAAGACAGACAGGAAGAAAATTGATGCCTTTGAATTATGGTGCTGGCGGCGAATACTGTGTATACCATGGACTGCCCAAAGAACAAACCAGTCGGTACTAGAGGAGATCAAACCTAAGCTTTCTTTAGAAGCTCAGATGACAAGACTTCGACTTTCATACTTCGGACACATCATGCGAAGAGAGAGATCATTAGAGAAAGACATCATGCTTGGCAAGATAGAAGGTCAACGCAAAAGAGGAAGGCCAGCAATGAGATGGATCGCTACAATAACAGCAGCTACGGGTACCAGTCTGTCATCAATGAGCCGCCTGACTGAAGACCGAACACAATTTAGGATAGCTATCCAGAGGGTCGCCATGAGTCGACTCCGACTCGACGGCACTTAACAACAACATAAATAAACACACATAAAAACCAAACACACCACAAATAAATTACTATTTAACATTGTAAAAAACTATTAAAAAGATAAATAAAACTCATAACATGTAAAATATATAAGATAAAATATGAATCCAACAAATAAACCAGAGTAAAAACAAAACCAAAACATGATAACCAATGATAAAATTATCTCAAATAGTAAAACTATAAATACATAAATTCATAAATAACATGCATTATCTAAAAGACAGTAATATGAGTTAATGTCTAAAAAGATAATAACATGAAAATTAATAAGATGAAAATTAATAATGTGCAAATTATACATGTTTGTTAAGGAAGACATCGTTCACTAAAAACCACCTATTGGTGTGACTAAATTAAGGCTAAAAGGAGAGAGAGGAGGACAACAAATTCAAATTCTCTGAATAAACGTAAGAATGGATGCGTGTAATCTTCAGAGAATGTGACCATTGAATAAAAAACAATTAAAACCTGATAAATATGACATAGAAGCTGTACATATTAAAAGCAATTATACTCCTACCGCTATGGCGTCCCGTGCAACACGGGCGTGCTCCTGATCTTGCTGACACCAGAAATTGCTGGTGCATGTGCAATAAATTTAGAATAATCTAATAAAATGAATGAAAAAATAAAATTATAAATATGCACATACTACATTTAATTAATCATAACCATGAGAATTGAAATGAAAAAATGTAATGAAAAAAAGATTAAAAAATGGGCCACCCATATGCGAATACGGGAGATTATAGTACACTGGGATTTCTTAAAAACTTTAAAACACCGGACTTGGCAAATTGCTAAAACTAACAAACTAAAAATTGACGTGTTCACAATGTATTCTCTCATTTATCTTCAGTCATTATACACATTGCACTCGATTATACATGTGATTGTATAAAGCGATCCTTTCAACGGGCCACATAGTTAACCCACGATCTTAAAACATTGCATAGATCACTGTATTCATGAGGAACCACTTGTCCGACCACCCGGTTGTCATGTGCATAATAAAACGTCTAATCTAAAAAGTCTGATCTAAAAAATACAAACCACATTTGTGTTAAAAATTGTGTACATAATAATAAATAATAAATAATAATAAATATTTGAACCACTAAAAAACTTCCACAAATATGACGAACTATTAATGTTGTGTTACTACGGCTAAAAAGACGAGACACTTTGACAAGGAACTCATCTGTCAAAAAAAAACCCAACTTGACATTGCCGACGAAGCCGACAAAGCACCTCTCACTAACAAACCTTTTCAAATCTAGTAAAATCAGAGAGGGGACTGATATCTCTTTCGTATAACACGTCATTAAAAATCTAAGCAACATCAATTCTGCCAAATCTTTTCGTAAAAAAAATTAACGTTTACAAACCTGCAATTTCAAGGGGAACCCCGCTCACAAGCGGATTGCCAGCTTATGCACATTGAAACGCCCGCACATGCGCCATAGGAATTTAAAGCACAATTTTGGCGGGAACCATGACAAATAAAATTGTATGTCCCATATTTATATAATGACCATCTATTTATAAAAAATATAAAGGCACGGGCAGGGTCCCGGCGCCTGCCCGTAACCGGGTGCTCTGCCCAGCGCGGGACCCTGCTCGTGTACGGCAGCATAGTGGGTGCCGCGGCGAGGCGCGTCGTTTAAATTGATTGGCTCCGCTCGGGAAGGCAAGGCAGCGGAGCCAATCAGGGGAGCAGGCTGCCATGTGCTCTGGCGTGCACGAGCTTGCCAGAGCACAGGCAGTGTGGCGGGAGGCCCGGCAGGAGCATCTTTCTGGAGGCACGGAGAGCAGAGCCGTTGGTTCGTCGGGGCAGTGCAGCGGCGATTCGGATTGGGGGCGCAGTGCGAGTGTCTTGTCGGCAGCGTTGTTCCGGCGGCGGCTGAGCGGCGCGGCGGGAGTAGAAGTCGGCGGAACAGGCGAGTGGTGGAGGGGTTGGGGATCAGGAGCCAAGGCAGTGCTGGTCTGCCGTTAGGTAAGCGGCCTGGGGGTTTTTAGGTGATAGGAGGGAAGGGGTGACCGGGCAGAGCTACAGGGGGACAGCGAGGCCTTATTAAAAAAAAACAAAAAAAAACCCCAAATAGACACAGCAATCCCAAAGGAACCAATCGGTTATACTGGGGTGAGGCATGGCTGGAAAACAGCCGGCACGGAGGGAGGGGGGGCAGGGCTGACAGAGGGAGGCAAGGTAAAGGACAGAAGGGGAGGGGGGTGGGCAAAGCGGTGCGGCCAGGGTCTCGGAGTTCAAGTACAGCGGGGGGGGGGGGGTAGAAGGGGGGTGCGGGGTGCACGGGGTTTTGTGAGGGGGCGGGGGGGCACTCGGTCAGAGGATGGGCATATTGAGGGTGGTGCAGGGCAGGCAGAGAGTGTTGGGCCTCGGGGGCAGGCAGTGACCCCGGCAGCAGGTTCAGGGGAGACCACTGTAGGGGTACTGGGGCGCAGGGGGGGACAGATTGATGGGTTTGAGGGGGGGTTGCCGAGCATGGATCAGGAGCAAGGGCAGGGCTGGGGATTAGGCCATTTGGGCCAATGGAGTGTAGGCCCTAGGCCGGGCTTTGGGGTGGCAGGGGGGGATGGTTGGGGGTGGATGTCTCCAGTTGTGGGATTGGTGCCTCCGGGGGTGGGTATGTCCCCATCGGGGTGGTATGGGCAGTCGGGGCAGCGGGCAAGGTGGGAGCACTGGTTGGGGGGGGCAGGGTTCATCAAGGGTGGATTGGACAGGGGCATGGCCTCCGAGGAGTGCTCCTGGTCTCTCTTTGTTCGGTTTTCCCATTTTGTCTTCGCAGGTGCCATATATGGCTATGCCAGGTAATGGTTCGTCAGCGGTGCCGTCCTGCAGTGAGAGGAGTATGGAGTCGAGGCCCCACGCGGAAGCAGGGTCGGTTGGAGTCGGTGTCCAGGCTTCTGGGACGGAGGATCGGCAGTGGCCGGTGGTGACTGGAGGCGACGGGCGACCCTCGTCAGAGGTCTGCGGAGTCGAGGACAGGCCAGGTGAGTTGTGGGCGGCTGACATGAGTGAATCGGGGGAGTGTGAGTCACGGCCCGAGAATTCAGGCAAGGCGCGCAGGAAGAAGAAGCGTGGGTCTTGCTATCGGCGCAGCTCGTCATCGTCCTCCTCTTCATCGACTGATGCGGCGGAAGCTGCCGAAAGGGGGAGTGGGGCGGCCTTGGGGGGGGGGGGGTTGAGGGGAGTATAACAGGTGGGGGATCTGCTTCCGTGGTGGCGTTGTCTGAATTGTGAGAGGGGGTCCCAAAGAAGCTGAGGCGGAAGATTCGGAAGTGGAAATATATTGATATTTTTCGCTTGCTAGAGGGGCGCAAGCGTTCCGGTGACAGTAAGAAAAAACGGAAGGAAGATGAGAAGGCGGGTCGGCTTTGGAAAGTGTCGCGGAACGTAGTTAATTGGGTGCGCTCGTTCTTGCGGTTAGCAAGCGTGTGGGGGCATCATTTTCCTCATCAGTATGGGCAGTTGTTGTCGTATGCTGATTCGATTCTTGAGGCTTCTCAAATGCACGAGGGATGGTCGTGGCTTAATTACGATGAGAAGTTTCAAGACAAAATGGAGGAGAATAAGTTGTTAACATGGGGCACCCAAGACATCAACCTTTGGCTAACACAGATGTCAGTCAAGGGCGGGGGGGGTGGGGGTAGCGGCGGCAGAGGTGGGACGGTGGCGGTTGGGGGGGCGCCGCGTTCCTTTCGAGGTGGAATCGCCACAGAAATGGCCAGGCCGGCCCTCGGTACAGGGGGTGATGTCTGCTGGAGGTTTAATAGGTCGATGTATCCCTTCCCGGACTGTAAATTCCGTCATGCGTGCTCGGGCTGTGGCGGTCCCCATGCGTCAGCAAAATGTGTTAAAAAGGTGCCAGGGGCTCAGCCAACGATGGGGCTCAAGTAAGTGGAGGCCATTTGAGATCGCACCTTCGCCGATTCAGGTTCCGCTTTTGTGCCAGTGGTTGCGGGATTATCCGCGGAAGCGGGATAAGTTATTTTTGCAATGGGGTTTTAGTTTGGGTTTTGTGGTTCCGGTGCAGAGGGTGGTTTCGGTTTCCTCGACACGAAACTCGCCCAGTGTGCGGCGTTGGGGGGTGATGGCTCAGGGGAAGATAGCGGAGGAATTGCGGTTGGGTAGAATTGCGGGGCCGTTCAGGCATCCTCCGTTCCCGGATTTTGTGGTATTGCCGTTGGGCATTATTCCGAAGAAGGAACCAGGGAAGTTTCGGCTGATTCACAATTTGTCTTCCCCGGTCGGCTACTCCGTGAATGACTCGATTCCGCGGGATTTGTGCACGGTCCGTTACGAGTCGTTTGACAAGGCTGCGGACTTAGTCCGGAGAGCGGGGCGAGGGGCGTTGATGGCAAAGGTTGATATCGAGTCAGCGTTTCGCTTGCTGCCGGTTCATCCGGCTTCCTTCAGGTTGTTGGGTTTTCAGTTTGAAGGGGAGTTCTATTTTGATAAGTGTATGCCCATGGGGTGTTCGGTATCTTGTGCGTACTTCGAGAAGTTCAGCTCCTTCTTGCACTGGCTGTTAGTGCGTAGAGTAGGGAGGGGGGAGGTGGTTCATTATCTGGATGATTTTTTGTTTGTGGGTGCAGCGGGGTCTGTGGGGTGTAGCGAGCTGTTGGCTGGCTTTGATAGTTTAGCTCGCGAGTTGGGGGTGCCGTTGGCAGACAGTAAGACGGTAGGCCCGACGACGAGGTTGTCTTTCTTAGGGGTGGAGTTGGATTCCCAAAGTTTGGAGGCGCGATTGCCGGCGGAGAAGGTGGAGAAATTGAGGGTGCTGGTGGCTAATGCCCTGGCATCGCCTAAGTTGAATTTGCGCGAGTTGCAGGCCTTAATAGGATCGCTCAACTTTGCGTGCAAGGTCATTCCCATGGGGAGGGTGTTCCTTAGGCGCTTGGCGGCGGCGACTGCAGGGGTACGGAAGCCTCACCATCGTATACGAGTGTCTCAGGTGATGCGTGAGGATTTGCGGATTTGGGATCTCTTTTTGGGGGACTTTAATGGCACTTCGGTTTTACGGGATGCGGAGATCTCTAGTGACGATTTGCAGCTGTATTCGGATGCGGCGGGGGGTGTTGGTCTGGGTGTGTATTTCAACGGGGCTTGGTGTGCTGACAGATGGCCGCAGGAATGGGCAGCTGGGGGGCTTTTGCAGAATATTACCTTTTTAGAATTGTTTCCAATGTTAGTGGCCCTTTCGTTATGGCCGGATAGATTAGCCAACCGTAGGGTGGTGTGGTGGTGTGATAACGAGGTGGTGGTGGCCATTGTGAACCGGTATACCCCACGCTGCAGTACGGTGGCGGCCTTGATGCATCAAGTCATACTAGCCTGTTTGCGTTTGAACGTGGATTTGAAAGCCTGCCATATTCCTGGTCGTACTAATGAAATCGCTGATGCTCTTTCTCGTTTGCAGTTGGAGCGGTTCCAGCAGTTGGCGCCGGAGGCGGATGAGGAAGGGTTCAGGGTCCCTTGGAACTTGTGGAGCTGTGGCCTACCGAGATGAAGAACCTCTTGAAGAATTCGGTAGTGGAGCGCACGTGGGAATCTTACCGACGGGGGTGCGAGCACGTGTGGGAGTATTTGTGTGGCATGGGGTGTGTTGGAGGTGAGGTGTCGGAGTATCTGTTGGGGAGGTATGTTGGCTGGGCGAAGGAGAAGGGGTTGACGAGATCGGTGGTGCGGGGGCATCTTGCGGGGTTCGAGTTTTTTGCCAGGGCGGTGGGTTGGCAGGGCGCAGTTCGGGGGGCCTGGCTCAGCGGTTAATGCACGGGTGGGGGCGGGTGCTGCCAATATGGCGTGATCGGCGACTTCCGATTACCCATGACTTGTTGCAGCGCTTGTGTCACGGGTTGACGGGGGTGGCGTCATCTCCATTCGAGGTAGTCCTATTTAGGGCAGTGATTTGTTTGGTGTTTTTTGGGGCTTTTTGGGTTGGCGAACTGGCGGTTGATTCCGTTAAGGCCGGTTTGGGTCATTGTTTGCGGCTGCAGCATGTGTGGAGGGAGCCGGGGCGCATTCGCGTGCTGTTGGCTAAGTCCAAAACCGACCAACAGGGTAAGGGATTGTGGGTGGTGCTGGGAAGGATCGGGGGAATAACTTGCCCTGTGGTGGCCCTCGAAAACTACTTAAGCGTACGCCCGGGTGGTAGCGAAGGGCTGTTTGTGCACGAGAATTCGTCATCCGTGACCAGGTATCAGGTGACGGCGGTGCTACGCATGGCCCTCCGTGTGATTGGTGCAGATCCAGGGTTGTTTTCAGCCCACTCCTTTCGTATCGGGGTGGCTACCAGTGCGGCTGCGGCGGGTCTGTCGAGGGAACAGATCCAGAGTATTGGCCGATGGTGGTCCAGGGCATTTCAAGGCTATGTGTGGCTATGAGACGCCCTTTCGGGTTGGGTGGGGTCTTAATGCTGTTATTTTCTGTTGCAGGTGCGGGGCAGACTGCGAGAAGCTGCTGGATGCTGGGACACTCCTTTGTCTTTTGGGCGGGTCAGAGAGCAGCGGTGCGGCCTATCGGGGCGAATTTAGGATTGGACCCAGCGCAGGTGGCGATTTCATGGCTGGGTGAGCGGGGGCTGAGATGGACTCAACTGCTCCCTTTGCTTCGCCATCATCTGCAGGTTCGAGGGCGGCCTGCGGTTGTGCTGGTGCATCTTGGGGGCAACGATTTGTCGGAGTAGTCCTGCAAGCAGCTGATAAGGGCGGCGAAAAAGGACTTGATGGCTCTGCTCCGTTTGTTGGACGGAGTCGTGTTAATTTGGTCGGACATTATCCCGAGGTCTTCGTCATGGGGGCAGCGGAGATGGTCCCGAGGACTAACAAAGATTAATCGACAGATTGGGAGATGGGTCTGCGAGAAAGGGGGGTTTCAGGTGCAGCATCCCTGGGTTGATGTGGCCTGTACCGGGTTGTTTAGAGCGGATGGTGTGCACCTATCGCCAGTGGGGATGTACTTGCTTTTGAACGACTGGCAGGAAGTGTTTGAGGGAGTTGTCGGGGTGTGACACACTGGTCGCAGTTTCCCGTAGGTTTGGGGGGGGCGGCACAGGTAAGGTATTGCCTGTGCCGGTGGCGGGATCCCGGAGGTTTCCGGGGTCCGGAGCCTTAGGCGACTCGGGACGGGGGCGGGGTGCCCTCGGCCCAGACTACCCCTGGAAGACTTTTGCTAGTAATATGGCAAAGTCGGATAGGGGTGGTTGGAACGTTGCCGGTGGTGTGAACTTGGCTGGAGCGGAAGCGAGGTCGCTTTGCTAATAGCATGGCTGGTGACACATCGCTCCGCTGGGGGGGGGTTGGTGAGATCATTGTTCCTGTTATTGTTTGAAAGTTGTTGGAAATAAAGCTGCGACCAGTTGTCACCATACTTGGCTTCAGTGCAATTTGTGTGACCTTTAAATGGGAAGCGTTTAGAAAAGGGGGTTGGGGTGGGGGGAAATGTTTGGTTATAAGAAAAGGGGTGAGCGCCGGGTCTGGCTACCCGGTTACTACTCTAAAAACAAATAAATAACAAATAAATACTTCTAAAATGTCACGACTATGTTTTAAACCATTAGTGAGTGAAAAAAGTAAGGTATAAAAATGATGGCTCTGCCGAGCGAACTCGGACTGAACACCGCTTGGCGGGAGTTATGATAAATGAAAATGTTTATCTTATATTTATATAAAAACCTATCTGCCATTATGACTACCCCAGAAGACAGGTACCACCTTAACTATATATAAATGAAAACTATAAATCGTATAAATCATGTGGTGATCTTAATGAAAAATTTGTAATTGATTAGAATTTACAAAATGACAGCTATACTGAGCATCCCGAAATAAAATATATTGACCGGATTGCGCACCCGACTATATGAAATACCAATATCCTTATTATAAAATTATAATAAAAATAACCTGATCTAAAAGTACACCATAATTATTAAACCTAAGCTTCAACTGCTGAGGGGGAGGGGAACAAAATCACAGTTGTTGACCACACTAAGATTCATGAATCCCTATTAAAAATAAGGAATCTTATTCATAAAAAAATGGATAAATCTAATTCCAGATTAAGTCCATGTGGAGTCATAGTATTAAGTAAGAAAATGAACTTTTGTTCTAACCTAGGGGTTGTTTTAATTAGGTCACCTCCCCTCCAATTGTGTTGGACTTTCTTTAAAACAAAGAATTTTATATCTGCTATAGTGTGGCCCATATCCAACCAGTGTTGCCCTAATGGTTTGTCTATCAACTTTCTTCTAATACAGCTCTTGTGTTCTATAATACGTGTACGTACACACCGGTTCGTTTTGCCAACATAAAGTTTTTCACAAGGACATTTAATAACATAGATGACATTAGATGTCTCACAATTAGAGAAATCATTTATATAAAATATCTTTTGAGTATCTGGATGGACAAAGGAGTTACGTACTGGAAGAACATGAGGACAAACTGAGCAGTGCCCACACTGGAATTGCCCCTTGTATTTAGATAGTCTCTTGCGCTCTGTAAAAGCCGAAGGAACTAAAAGATTCCGAAGGTTAACATTCCTCTTATGGGCCACTATCAATGAGATATTATGAAATTCAGGAAGGGACTGGACAAGTCGCCATTCTCTTTTAAGTATGCTAACAATTTTATGTGATTGTAATGAGTATAATAAGGGGCATAAATCTTGGATTGATCTTTCTTTTCTTTTAGTTTTAACAAGTTCTCACGTGACTCGTCTCGCGCTCTTACGTACGCTCTTCCAATACATTGATTAGGATATTGACGAACCTTAAGCCGGTCTGATAATTCTCTGGCATGATGTTCAAACTCAGTTGAGGTGGTACAGGTCCTTTTCACTCTAAGGAACTGTCCCACAGGTAGATTTCTCTTAAGAGCCGGATTATGAAAACTGGTATAATGCAGAAGCTGATTTTTATCTGAAGGTTTTCTGTATAATGTCGTTGTGATCCTTCCCTTTTCCAATTGAACCAGGAGGTCCAGAAAAGGAATATGTGTGGAGTCGTAAGTGGTTTGAAATCGTAAATGGACATCAAGAGAATTAATCCATGTATTAAATTCTGTTAACCTCTCTGTAGAACCTTTCCAAATTAGAAAAATGCCATCAAGGTAACGTATCCATAGGAGGACTTCATTTTTAAATGGATGTTCTTTCAAAAAGGACTCCTCAAACTGAAACATGTATAAATTTGCGATGTCTGGAGCCATCGAGGAGCCCATTGCCACCCCCTTAATTTGTTCATAAAAAAGTTCTCTAAAGCAGAAAAAATTGTTACACATAGCAATTTCAGCTAAAGTCAAAAGAAAGGAGATAGGAATGCGTTTATGCTCTTGTCTAATCATCAAGAAATGTTCTATGATGTATAAAGCCTCAGTTTGTGGAATGCTTGTGTATAAAGACTCCACATCTAAAGCTACCAGAACCACATCTCGGCCCAAATCTTGGAATGAAGAAAGGATATCAATAGCATGGGACGAATCTCTAACAAAAGACCACATCTTAGGGACAAAGGGACGTAAAATAACATCAATAAATTGTGAAAGAGGTTCTAACAGGGAGCCAATAGCGGATATAATGGGCCTGCCTGGAGGGTTATCTATTGATTTGTGTATTTTTGGAATAACGTATATAGTGGGTATAACAGGTTTATCAACTATTAAAAATTATTTTTCTTTTTTGGTGATATACCCTATCTCATATTGTCATGAGGTAGACAGCACTAAGCCAGAAATATTGAAGAGTAATGCAAAGGAAGAGCTTATCTGTCATGAGGTAGATAGTACAGACCCAGAAATATCAGAGAGTAGTATAAAAGAAGAGCTTACCTTGCAGCCACGTGGGCAGTTGCAGCATTCACAATGCAGAGAGGCAGGGAAAAGGGAAACAAACTTTCCTCATGGCTTTAGTGACGCAGTAAGAATTCAGGGTTCCAATCAGGCGCACCTGGAGCCAGACTCACGTTCTACGTTTGATGAGCAGAGAGATAAAAACAGGTGGGAAAGCCCACAGAGCAGGCTGGAAACTGAGCAAGAGCTCAGGCTGGAAATTGAGCGAGAGCTCAAGCTGGAACTTGAGAGAGATGGAGAGCTCAAGCAGGAGCCTGAACTAGGGCTGGAGCAGGGGTTTGAGTTTGAGGAGGAAAGCAGAGACCAAAGGAAGTCTGACTGCAGTTCCAGGCAGGCTTGGAGAGCTAGGACTGAAGTGCAGCCCAGGAGTTTGAGAGGTCAGTCTCAGAGAGAAGGTGAGACAGGAACTCCAAAGCAGTTACAGAAAAACACGTTGCCTTGGAGAACCAGCGCTGAAGAAAGGCAGGCTGATAAACCCGGGAGAGCTAAGAAAGACAGTGACAAAGTCTTCCCAGCCAGAGGGGTCCTCGTACCAAGGCAAACAGCCAAGCCAACAGAGAGCAAAGGAAACATCCAAGGAAGCTCACCGAAGGCAGGAAGTGAGTTTTATTCAGCTAAACACAGTAACCGGTGTGCACAGAGGAAAGCAGTGTGCAAGGCAGAGAGAAAGCCTTGGCTGGAAGCAGAAGGGCTTGAAACCATCTTCTTGAAACGGAAAGAGATAAGTACCCTGTCTTTGGTAAAGGGAGAGAAGGGGGTCCCCGGGGGAGAAGCCAGGCTTACAACAGGCTAGAGAATCCTTACTGGCAGAAGACATGGGAGGCAATCCCCAGCACAGCCCCTGCTATCTGTGACACCCAAAAACAGCTCCAACTCACAGCAGCTGAAGTTTCCCAAGGGCAAGGCTCGGAGAGCAGCTTCATAGGGGCTCAGTACCCATACACAGGACCAGATCCTGGCCCTATGCAGTGGGAAAGCTATAGCCCAGAAAACATCCCTGAGCCCATTGAATGTGCTTTAGGTATAGCTGATGACATAGAGTCTCTCTGTTAAGAAAGGAGAAAGAAAAGAATTGTGTTTTATACATTTTGAATGTGATGGACTTTATTTGCTGGAAAGAAGCATACTTATTATTTGTTAAAAATCCTTTGCACCGGTGAAGCAACCGTTTCTTTTGTATTGTCCTTATTTGAAGACATCCTCAAGGGAAAGGGAATAAAACCCAACCTTAATTTTCACTCTGGACACGACTGCAGTGTCTTTATTTCCACAACTTCAGGCTATGCCCAGGTCTAGGCAACCGCCTAAGACCGGCATAGTCTCACAATATGCGCTCATTATTAAATTATCAATGCGGCTTTTAAGAGTGTCTGTAGGGTCACCGTCCAATCTACGATAAAATTCTTTGTCGCGTAATTGACGGTTTATCTCCTCTACATATTTATTTGTGTCTAGAACCACTATTGCTCCCCCCTTATCGGCAGGCTTAATTATTATTCTAGAATTTTGTTGTAAGGATTTTATCGCACGTTTCTCTCCCAATGTCAAATTATGGTAAGGTAGCTTGCCTCCTTCTTCAATCTCATTTACTTGTTGTAATACTATCTGCTCAAAGGCCTCGATAAGGGGGTCTGTTTGCGGAGGAGGAATCCATTTAGATTTTTTATGAACTATAGAGATGTTTTCTACAGACGTCAATTGGTTATTAAAAAAATGTTGAATCCGAATTTTCCTGAAAAATTTAAATAAATCCACACGAACTTCAAAGGGATCAAATGGCTTGTTTTGGACAAAAGATAAGCCCTTGTTAAGAACTGATATTTCATCTGGTGTAAGAGTATATGATGAGATATTCACAACATTATCATTATTCAAAAGTCCCTCTCGTGAGAGCGATCTGCTCCCCACCTTCCTCTCCCGCGTCCTCGACCGCGACCGCGACCTCGTCCTCTGTTCGTGTTGTAATTGTCTGGATTTTGGCCATATCCCTTGTTCTGATCTAAAGGGTAGGGTTGGTATGTATGGGACGATTCTCGACCACCTCCCATGTTAACAACTTATTCTCCTCCATTTTGTCTTGAAACTTCTCATCGTAATTAAGCCACGACCATCCCTCGTGCATTTGAGAAGCCTCAAGAATTGAATCAGCATAGGACAACAACAGCCCATACTGGTGAGGAAAATGATGCCCCCACACGCTTGCTAACCGCAAGAACGAGCGCACCCAATTAACTACGTTCCGCGACACTTTCCGAAGCCGACCCGCCTTCTCATCTTCCTTCCGTTTTTTCTTACTGTCACCGGAACGCTTGCGCCCCTCTAGCAATCGATATTCAAAAAAGATTGTTGTACGGGTGGCCCATTTTTTTCATCTTTTTTTCATTACATTTTTTCATTTCAATTCTCATGGTTATGATTAATTAAATGTAGTATGTGCATATTTATAATTTTATTTTTTCATTCATTTTATTAGATTATTCTAAATTTATTGCACATGCACCAGCAATTTCTGGTGTCAGCAAGATCAGGAGCACGCCCGTGTTGCACGGGATGCCATAGCGGTAGGAGTATAATTGTTTTTAATATGTACAGCTTCTATGTCATATTTATCAGGTTTTAATTGTTTTTTATTCAATGGTCACATTCTCTGAAGATTACACGCATCCATTCTTACGTTTATTCAGAGAATTTGAGTTTGTTGTCCTTCTCTCTCTCCTTTTAGCCTTAATTTAGTCACACCAATAGGTGGTTTTTAGTCAACGATGTCTTCCTTAACAAACATGTATAATTTGCACATTATTAATTTTCATCTTATTAATTTTCATGTTATTATCTTTTTAGACATTAACTCATATTACTGTCTTTTAGATAGTGCATGTTATTTATGAATTTATGTATTTATAGTTTTACAATTTGAGATTATTTTATCATTGGTTATCATGTTTTGGTTTTGTTTTTACTCTGGTTTATTTGTTGGATTCATATTTTATCTTATATATTTTACATGTTATGAGTTTTATTTATCTTTTTAATAGTTTTTTACAATGTTAAATAGTAATTTATTTGTGGTGTGTTTGGTTTTTATGTGTGTTTATTTATAGTGAGCCGTAAACCCCTGAGGAAGTGTAATACGAAACACGGCCAGTGTCGGGTTGGCACGCTTGATCCGTGGGATAATAAAGGCCTATTTACCTGCCACGTCTCCTGACTGTGTGTTTCTTGGTTGCCTACGTGGCAGAGTGCTGTTTTTGGTGATTGCTGAATATGTATCAATGATTTGTAACACTGTTGGTAGAGAACTAGGTTTCAAACAAAGTAGAAGATCATCTGCGTATGCTGACAATTTACACTGTCCATCCGCCAGCTCAATCCCTTTAACATCTTTGTGCTGTTGAATGGCCATCGTTAAAGGTTCTAACGCCAAATTAAAGAGAAGTGGCAAAAGAGGGCAGCCTTGCCTGGTGCCTCTGTGCAGTTCAAAGGATGTAGATAAAGCTGAGTTAGCTGCAATACGAGCCGTGGGTTTAGTGTATAGCAACGATATCCGTTTTACAAATTTTTCCTTGATTCCAAACCACCATAGTGTTTGAAAGAGGAAAGGTCATTTTAATCTATCGAATGCCTTTTCGGTATCTAATGCTAACAAAATTAGTGGTTCAGGCATTGTTTGAGCCTTAGTCAAGACATGCGCCAGCAATCTGCCGTTGTCAGTGGTGGATCTTCCCAGTACAAATCCACATTGGTCCGTATGGATAAGTGTATCCAAAACTCTGCTCAATCTGCTGGCCAACACTTTGGCATATATCTTATAGTCAGCATTCAGTAGAGATATGGGTCTATAGTTTTCCACTCTCTAAGGATCTTGGTCTGGTTTTGGATGTATCACAATAGTAGCCTCCGCAAAGGTTCCTACATTCGGGTCCTCCTCATATAACTCACTGTAGTAGATCTGAAGCATGGGCAATATCTGTTCTTAAAAGACATGGTAGAATTCTAGCAGTATACCATCCTGGCTTGATGCTTTGCCTCTGGCTAACTGTGCGATTGCCTTACGAATTTTCGCAATCTTTATGTCCTTCTCAAGTGACTGCGTTTGGGCCTCCGACAATTTTGGTCCCTTAATGGTACAGACCATATCTTCAAAAGCTTTATCTTCCCAGGTTACCTCTGTGTGGTAGAGATTTTCATAGAACTCTCTGCAGCGTCCCAGTATTTGTTCTTCCTGAACTAGCAGTTTGCCATTGGTATTTTGCAGTTCAGTAATACGGGTCACATCTGGTTTCGCCTTAAGCATCTTAGCCAGTAATGACCCTGCCCGATTATTTTCATGAAAGTATTTACTCTGTTGTACGTTTATATTGGCTTGGGCCTCTGTATTGAGGATGGAGTTGTATCAAAATCTTAACTTTTGAAGTCTCACCAAGATCATATAGTCTGCTTTCTTAGCAAGAAGACGTTCTCCCGCTTTTATTTGAGCATCCAATTCCTTCAGTTCCTTTTTTCTTGCCTTCATTTTTTGAAAGTCAACATCTGCATGCCACCCCCTGCAAAAGCAGAACAACATCAGAAACAGCCATACTCTTAAACCACACATCAAAAACAAGTGGGAAGAAATGGGCAGAATAAAATCAATGCAAAATACACACAAGCCAGGTAAATGCTGGAAAGCAATGAGCACAAATGCTCGAAGCTTAGCCAAAAAAATTCCAGACCTGGAAGCCCTAATGGTGGAAACGGATTTGGACATCGTGGCCGTTACGGAAACATGGTTTAATGAATCGCATGATTGGGATATAGCCATAGCTGGCTATAATCTATTCAGAAGAGACAGAGAAAATGGAAAAGGAGGAGGAGTAGCCTTGTATGTCAAAAGCAGTATTAAAGCTACTGAAAT
The DNA here is from genome assembly GCA_033557465.1 of Ichthyophis bannanicus. Taxonomy (NCBI): domain Eukaryota; kingdom Metazoa; phylum Chordata; class Amphibia; order Gymnophiona; family Ichthyophiidae; genus Ichthyophis; species Ichthyophis bannanicus. Next base: position 1,718,630,686 of record CM066031.1, on the reverse strand, counting down.
GCAGAGAACATGGGGAAAAGAAGAAGCGCTCTGGATTGCGTTGGGAAGAGGAGATGGCACTGTCATCGATACTGCTGTAGTCTACATATTGCTGTGGTCTACAGACCTCTGACTCAAATTGAAGAGAGAGATAACGAATTGATTATAGATATTGCCAAGATAGCAGGAAAGGGGGAAGCGATCATATTAGGTGACTTTAATCTACCTGATGTGGATTGGATTACTCCTTCTGCACATCTGGAAAGAAGCAAAAAAATTGTGGATGCTCTCCAAGATGCATTACTTAGACAAATGGTGATGAAACCAACCAGGGAAAGCTCAACGCTGGATGTAGTGCTTACCAACAGTGATAACGTGTCGAATGTCTGCGTGAGTGCCCCTGTGAGCAACAGCGACCATCACACGGTGTGGTTTGAGATAAAAGCCATCATAGCAAGCTCAAAGTCCTAAACTTCAAAAACACTGACTTCAATAAAATGGCCGAGTACTTAAAGGAGGAGATGACGGGGTGGAAGAAGATAAGGGAAGTGGAATTGCAATGGACTAAACTAAAGGCGGCAATAAAAGGGGCAACAGATAAATATGTAAGAAAAATAAATAAAAACAAGAGGAGAAGGAAACCTATTTGGTTTTCCAAAGAGGTGGCTGCGCAAATAAAGGCAAAAAACACAGCTTTTTCAAAATTCAAAAGCTTGCAAACAGAAGAACACAGAAATGAATACAGGATCCAACTCAAAGAGTCTAAAAGAGTAATAAGGATAGCAAAATCAAAGGCAGAAGAAAAAATGGCTAAAGATGTTAATGGTGGCAACAAAACTTTCTTCAGGTATATTCAGGAAAGGAAGAAGATCAGAGTTGGAATTGCAGGACTCAGAAGTGCTGGGAAAGGACTCGTGGAAAGTGACACTGAAAAAGCGAAATTGCTAAACAAATACTTCTGCTCTGTTTTTACTAAAGATGATCCTGGAGATGGACCAGCTGTGACTCCCAAATATAAAAATAGGACTGAAGTAGATACCACACCATTCACAGAAGATGAGGTGTTAGAACAACTTGCTAAACTGAAAGTGGACAAAGCCATGGGACCGGATGGGATACATCCCAGGATACTGAAAGAGCTCAGAGAGGTTCTTGCAGGACCGTTAAAGGATGTCTTCAACAGATCCTTGGAAACAGGAGTGGTTCTTCAGGACTGGAGAATGGCTAATGTTGTACCTCTACACAAAAGTGGTGACAGGGAAGAAGTGTCAAATTACAGGCCCGTGAGCCTTACCTCAGTGGCAGGAAAAGTAATGGAGGCACTCCTGAAAGAGCAAATAGTGAACTTTCTCAAAACCAACAGGTTGCAAGATCCCAGGCAACATGGCTTTACCGAAGGACGGTCTTGCCAAACAAATCTGATTGAGTTCTTTGATTGGGTGACCAAGGAACTAGATCTGGGGCATGCAATGGATGTCATCTATCTGGATTTCAGCAAAGCCTTTGATACTGTTCCTCATAGGAGGCTTGTCAATAAACTCAGTAGCTTGGGGATGGGACCCAAGATAGTAAACTGGATTAGAAATTGGTTGACTGACAGACAACAGAGGGTGATGGTACATGGAGCTCACTCGGATGAGAGGAAGGTGATTAGCGGGGTGCCTCAGGGTTCGGTCCTGGGCCCGGCACTGTTCAATGTATTTGTGAGTGATATTGCTGAAGGACTGAATGGAAAAGTCTGTCTTTTTGCAGATGACACAAAAATTTGCAACAGAGTGGACTCCCCAGAGGGAGTGGATAACATGAGGAAAGATCTACAAAAGCTGGAAGACTGGTCTAATGCTTGGCAACTACGATTTAATGTGAAAAAGTGCAGTGTCATGCACTTGGGTAGCAGAAATCCAAGGGAAAAGTACACAATAGGGGGTGAGAGGTTGGTATGTACGGTTCAGGAGAAAGACCTTGGTGTGATTATATCTGATGATCTCAAGGTGGCAAAACAGTGCGACAAGGCGGTGGCAAAAGCCAGGAGGATGTTGGGCTGCATTCAAAGAGGGATTACCAGCAGAAAGGAAGAGGTACTTATGCCACTGTACAAGTCACTGGTGAGGCCTCACTTGGAATACTATGTTCAGTTTTGGAGGCCATATCTTGCAAAAGATGTAAAAAGACTGGAAACTGTTCAGAGAAAGGCGACCAAAATGATTTGGAGCCTGCGTCAGAAGCCTTATGAGAAGAGACTTGAAGACCTAAATATGTACACTTTGGAGGAGAGGAGGGACAGGGGAGATATGATTCAGACCTTTAAATACTTAAAGAGAAATGATGAACAAACAAACCTCTTCCAAAGACGGGGAAGCTGTAAAACTAGAGGGCATAGCATGAAGCTGCAAGGTGGTAAATTGAAAGGCAATGTCAGGAAATATTTCTTCACTGAAAGGGTGGTGGATGCTTGGAATGCCCTCCCGTTGGAAGTGGTGAGGGCAAACACGGTGATGGAATTCAAAACAGCATGGGACAAACACAGTGGATCCCTTTACAGCAACAGGATAAAAGCAAAACAAACAGTACCATCTAACTTCTGAACTATCTAGCATCTGAACAAATAAGGGTGTCCTACATGGAGTGGTGGGTTCACCCCTAAACAGAAACAAAAACATGGGGAGGGGTGGCCTGCACAGAGCAACAGGTGCACCTACTCTTGCCATCTTGCTGGGCAGACTAGATGGACCATGCTGGTCTTTATCTGCCGTCACTTACTATGTTACTATGTTACTATGTTACTATGTAGAGGGCATAAGATGAAGCTGCAAGGGGGTAAACTGAAAGGCAACTTTAGGAAATGCTTTTTCACTGAAAGGGTCGTGGATGCTTAGAATGCCTTCCCAGTGGAAGTGGTGAGGGCAAATACAGTGTCAGAATTCAAAGTAGCATGGGACTGACACAGTGGATCCCTTTATAGCGACAAGATAAAATCAAAATAATCTTAAATGTCTCTGCTATCTCAACAAATAGGTGTGACCTGCACGGAGTTGTGGGTACACCCTAAACAAAGGCATGGGTAGGGAGATCTGCACGGAGCGGCAAGTGCACCTATTCTTTCCACGTTGCTGGGCAGACTAGATGGACCATGCTGGTCTTTATCTGCCGTCATATACTATGTTACTATGTTACTATGTATTGAGAAAGTCGTTATATGCACTCAAAGGGTTGCCTTAAAGGCTCCACACCATCCCCATATCGAGGTGTCTGCAGGTAAGTTAAACTGTGAGTACACTTCTATTTTGTTTTTCACATAGGCTATAAATTTTTCATCTACCAACAGAGATTTATCCATTGTCCATTTTGATGATGTCTGTCGTGAATCCATATTACTCAGCGTTAGGGAAACTGCCGTATGATCCGATACTATTCTTGTATGTATTTCCGAGTGAGTTAACTGAGGAATCAATTTATTTGTTACCAAAAAATAGTCAATTCTGATCTGAGTATTATGTGGAAGGGAATAGAATGTGTATTCTCTGCCATTTGGATGTAGAAACCGCCACGGGTCGACTAGACCCAAAGATTCTATCATACCCTGTAACACTCCGTGGGACTTGTTTTTTTGTCGGCGACTTATATGGCGTCCGGTCAACAAGAGTATCTAATATTAAATTAAAGTCTCCCCCTAATATTATTTGTGTAGTTATTGTCTCTGTTAATTCTGCTGCAATTTGCACAAAAAAATTGGGGTCATCCTGATTCGGCGCATATATATTCATTAGCGTATATATATTCTGATCTAATTGCAGAGTGATTTTAGCCCCTCTTCCATTAGGATCAATTCTAGTTTCTTTGACTGCCAATAGGAGCGCTTTACATGCTAGTATCAACACTCCACCTTTTTTTCCTACGGCCGGCGCATCTATGATTACTTGATATTTTTTCATTGTCATTTTCTGGGATTCTTTTACAGACAGGTGTGTTTCCTCTAAGTAGACAATGTCAGTGTTTTCCTGGGATCAATACGTTAATATCTTTTTTCATTTAATTGGATTTACAATCCCTTTTACTTTTAGGGTGAATAGTTTTAAATTATTAGCCATTATCACGCCTCTCCATTTCTCTTGGAGCATCGAGTCTCTCCCCATCATCTATCTCTACCTTTACTGTAACAGGCGTTTCATTGGATCGTATCAGCCAGCCTAACATTTCAAACTTAATAACAAATATTGTTTGGTGAAAACCATCCACTATTGTGCAGAATGGGAGTTTCTACTCAACCGTTGCCAACTGTTATCTTTCCAAATATCTCTAGATTTAACATCGGTCTATCTAGCTGCTTTATTGTGCTTATTTATTAACCTGTATGACATTCTCTGAGCTGTAGTTGCTATTGTTGACTACAACACAGTCCCTATTTATTTATTATTTATTACAGTTTCTTATATACCGCGCTATTTAGAATCAGCGCGGTTTACATCATAACAAAACGACCATAACGACAAACTGTCAGGTTTTACATTGAACAGGAGTACAAACTTGGATAACTGGGTTAACTATATACATAAACTATCTACACTGCAGTGTGAGGGCATTTCTAGATTGGGTCATTTCTTGGAGGGGATATCTAGTTCAGTTGCTGTCTGGGAAATATTGGCAGAAAAGGTATGTTTTGAGAGCCTTTCTGAACTGATATAGATTGGTAATGGCTCTATATATATATATATATATATATGATATAGATTGGTAATGGCCCTAGTACATATGATCATATTCAGCCAATCAATTTAACCAAGATACCTCGATGCTTGGCTCTGTTTAACATTTATTTTTCTGAAATAAATCACTAAGCATATTTCTTCATCTTTCTAACATCTGTTACTATATTCATTAACAGTGATCCTCTATGACTAACTCTCTCATTTGTCCATATCAAATATGCTTCATAGGCAAGCTTTCGATGCTGCCGAGCCCCTTGCATTTCTCTCATTGTTAACCAACAGGTTATCAACTACCAGCTTCTACATTGTCTTTCTATTTACCCCAGTGAATCATGATTCCATACTTCCTCTCTCTTGCAAGAAGTTTTTCAGTGCTGCTGCGTCCACAAAATTCTTGTAGTGTTATGCAAAGTCACACACATAGTTCCTGGGTAATATATGCCATACTTTGCTTGCATTTATTGCAGCAGTGGCCTGCAGGCCAAAAGTTGCTTTCGCCGTTCCATCGTTTGTTTGCTCAGGTCTGGAAAAGTGCTACTTTTTGCCCCTGCATTTGTAACGCAGTACGCTTTTTTGTGGCTTGCAAAATCTGCAGTACTTGGGGATATCTAAGCACTTTCATAATGATTGGCCTTGGGTATTTCGCTCCGCTTGTTTTATGCGAAGGGACTTGGTTTGCACGCTCTAATTCAAACGGTGTTTCAAACAAAATTTGCAGCAATTCTGGTATCATCTTTTCCAGGTATATTATCGGGTCCATACCTTCTGCTCCTTCTGGCACCCCAATCATTCTTATGTTGTTCTGCCTTGCTCGGTTATTTTGATCTTCTATTTGGCTCTCCAACGTTGTTACGCGTTTCGTGAGAGGCCCCATCTGGGTGATTATGCTGTCCTCATACATTTATTCATGTCTTGCAGATTCTCCTTGACTGTACTTAAATCTCCCTGTATGCGCTCGAGTGTAGTCACATTATTTTCTATCATTCCTTTAACATGCTTCAATTCGTTTAATATTTCTCGGAGACCTTCCGCCGTTGTCTCCTTCTCCGCCGCCACCATTTTCTGCGGGGAGCCAGCATCTTGCTTTGATCACTTCGGCGCTGTTCCAGTCCTCTGCTGAAAGTCCAGATGTGCCGGTTTCAGTGTCGCCATCCTCCACTATCTTTCTTCTTCCACTGCAGTCTAAAGACAGAAGAACTTCGAAGCTATTTGTTGGAGATTTGTTCAGGAATCTGCGTTGACAACGGGAGCTACCGTTCTATGCTGCCATTCTGCTCCACGGATGGATCCGCGCCCCCCCCCCACCTTTTCTTTTTCAATATATATTTTGCATCCACAGAACCCCTTTCAACAGTGGTTGCAGAGCAGAACCAGGACATTCACCCACAGAACTCAATATCTTAAAACAAAAAAACAAAAAAAAATCTGATTCTGATCATCTCACTAACAAAAACAACAAACATTCTCCAGTACCAGGCATATTGTGAACTAATACAAAACCCTACAACAAAGTCACTGAGTATCTATAGAGCATATCTACCATACCATACCAGCACCAACTTCCAAAACTCACATAAGGAGCCCACCAAAATAAAGTGTCACTGTAAATACTACAGTGGACCCTGGAACATCCATACACATATTTGAAAAGCTGAACAAGTCAAATTACTACAGAACAGTATAGATCTTTATGTACAAACTCTATGTTAACAGAATACCTGGGCTCAGTCACACACTCAGAACACAGACCCTCACCAAGTACAGAATAAGCGATTTGCAATCTAAAGTAAAAATAAAAATATGTATACAAAATTTAAACTGAAACTCCAAGAAGCCAGACTCTTCAAGCAGTACAACATCAGATAAATATGCAGTTCCTCCATGCAGTATAAAATATAAAAATAACACAAAGTCCAATCACTAAAATGAAATAAAATTATTTTTTCTACCTTTGTTGTCTGACCATTTTATTCTCTGATCATGCTAGTCCCGATCTGAGGCTTCTGCTTTCCTGTCTTCTCTTAGCTCTTTTTCTATGGTCTATGGTCCATCTGCCATTTCTTTTCTCTTCTTTTGTTTTCACTTCTTTCCATCAGCCTATTTCCAGTCCCAATAACCCTTCCCAGTATCAGCCCCTTTCCAATCCTCTCTCCCAGTACCTTCCTATGTCAACTTGCATTCACATGACTGCCACTGGTGTCCATTCCCTTCCATTCCCCCTCCTTCACCACTGTCCAGTCTCTTCTAGTCCAAATACCATGGCAGCCCCTCTCAGCATCCACTCCCTTCTAGTTCCATTCTCCCATCCCCTCGCATCAGCCCATTTCTAGCCCTAGCCCCCAGTTTTCTTCCAGGGCCAGCAGCTCTATCCTCCCCTCCCCAGCATCAGCTCATTCCCAGTCGAAGCCCTCCAAACAGCTCACTTCTAGTGCTAGTCCCCCCTCAACCCCATTACCAGTGCTAGCCCAATACAAGTCCTACTCCCCCATCAGCCCATTACCAATCCTAGCTTCCACTAATCAGCCCATTTCCAGTCCTAGCCCCCCTGATCAGCTCATTTCCAATGCTAGCCCCCCATCAATCCATTACCAGTCCTACCCCACTCCATCAGATCATTACCAATCCTAGCCTCCCCTAATCAGATCATTTCCAGTGCTAGTCCCCCCTCAACCCAATTACCAGTGCTAGCCTCCCATAATCTATTCCACCGCAGAACCCTACAGTGTTTCCCACTAATATCTCCAACCAAAACAAGGGTAACACTATCTACATAATTTTTTTGTCGGAATGTACACAATGAAGGCCACTCTTTTATTGCACCTCCTTATAGTGTACTAGTCCTTTTATTATTTTTTCTTTCAAAGGGGTCATAACTCCCCAACCACACCGGAGAACAATACCTCCATAGTGTGTCATAACATAGTCATATCATGTGCAAATTTCAAATTTGTAAAATGAAAGAAGCACTTAGCTTTCCTCTTCAATCCAAGTCGACTACGGTCAAATGCGCTGATGGGGATCCGTATGGTTTCTCCTACCACAAAAAAACGTGAAACCTCACGTAGACAGTTCAAATTCCCCCAATAGGCTTCAATGACCAAGTTACCGTTCATCAAACGCCAAGACGCTTCAATAAATTCCAAACAAGGCAACTGTCCATATGTTGATATAGACCATTTAACTCAACGTTGGGTTTCAAGCCGTTCGACCCTCTCAGCTTTTTGTCAAAAATGTTGCACAAACTTTCATTCTCCAAAGCAGTATTTAACTAAATGCACATGACTTGTCAAAACCAATGGGAACACTGATGAGAAATGAAACTCAGCTGACAGTTCATAAAATACTCCAGCAGTCCACGGAAGAATTTAACCCCTTCGGGGTCACAGAATCTAACGTGAAAATCCAATACTGTTCTCTGTTACGTAAAGCTGAATCACGGTCGCCCCCCAGAGGTTCAAGGTTAAAAGGTAGTACTGTGGATTTCCTTACTATCCCTCCTTCGCTAATTAAATCAAAGGCGATCATGCTATTATCACTATTGCCAAGTGGCCCTAACACCCTTATCTCTTGCACTAGATCTCATGTTCCCCTAAGGACTAGGTCTAATATGGCTTCTCCTCTGGTCAGTTCTTGAACCAGCTGCTCCAAGAAGCAGTCATTTATGTCATCTAGGAACTTTATCTCCCTAGCATGTCCTGCTGTGACACTGACCCAGTCGATACCGGGGTAATTGAAATCATCCATTATTATTACTGCGCTATAACTTTTGTTAGCTTCCTTGATTTCTTTGAGCATTTCATCATCCATTTGTTCATTCTGGCCAGGTGGTCGATAGTACACCCCCACTGCCATAGCCTTCCCCCTTTTTACATAGAATTTCAATCCATAGGGAAGCGTCCTGTGTGTAGTCCGGTTCCTTGGAGGGAGGAGGAAGCCGGTTCCGTGGCTGGCGATTCAGCGGCCAGCCCCAGCTGATGTCATCTTGAGGGCTTTAAAACCCTGCCTGCTGCTGCTCTCTGCGGGAGCGTCCTGTGTGCAGTCCGGTTCCTTGGAGGGAGGAGGAAGCCGGTTCCGTGGCTGGCGATTCAGCGGCCAGCCCCAGCTGATGTCATCTTGAGGGCTTTAAAACCCAGCCTGCTGCTGCTCTCTGCGGGAGCGTCCTGTGTGCAGTCCGGTTCCTTGGAGGGAGGAGGAAGCCGGTTCCGTGGCTGGCGATTCAGCGGCCAGCCCCAGCTGATGTCATCTTGAGGGCTTTAAAACCCAGCCTGCTGCTGCTCTCTGCGGGAGCGTCCTGTGTGCAGTCCGGTTCCTTGGAGGGAGGAGGAAGCCGGTTCCGTGGCTGGCGATTCAGCGGCCAGCCCCAGCTGATGTCATCTTGAGGGCTTTAAAATCCCGTCAGCTGTTCTACGGCGTTTTGCCGTCGGCGCGTTTTCTAAGGGGCATTTTCAAAAGGGATTGTCCTGCCCCTTGTGAGCCCCTTAGGAGCCCACGTGGAGCCGTGGTAGCTTGGTCACGCTTGAATGCCTGGCGGCAAACGCAAGAAGAAACAGCTTGCGGAGGACTCTCAGGCTGGAGCGATGGACAAACATGTGGTTTCCACACCGCGAGTCTCCATTCCAGGTACTGTGTCTTCTGATCCGTCACTCGAAGGACCGAGTTCAAGCTCTGTTGAGCGTACTCCCCCGCTCCCTCCAGAGTTTCTTGAGTTAACTGGGGATTTATCTCCTGATATTGTTAAGTCAAAGCAGTTGCCTGCTGATGTATCATGGAGACCTCTCCCCTCTCTTCCTACTGATTCCTTTGTGGCCACGGCTTCCCTTTCAGATGTTTGGCGGGTGGTTTCTCGCACCGAAAAAATGCTTGAAGAGATTGTCCCCAAACTTTGTCAATTTACAAAGGATTCTGTGCAAAAATTTCAATCTCTGGATTCTCAAGTTGGAGCTCTTAGCTCCGCTCTGGTAAAAGTGGAAATGCAGATTAAGTCTTTTTCTGATCTCTCGGTTACTTATGCTAAAGACAGCTCCCTTTTACATCAGAAGCTTGAGAACCTAGAGAATGCTTATCGTAGCAGGAACTTGAGGCTTTTGAATTTTCCCAGCTGCTCTTTATTGTCCCCTTTGGTATTATTTAGGAAATATATGAAGGATGTCCTTCTCTGTCCACAGGCTGACTCTTGTATTATTCTTAAGTGTTATTATTTGCCTTCTCAGAAATTAGTCAGCTCTGCGGGGAGAGAGGAGGACTCCCTTCCGGATACTGGTGAATTTAACTTATTTATTTTATTTTATTTATTTACAGTTTCTTTTATACCGTGCTATTTGACATCAGTGCGGTTTACAATGAACATAAAACTACACATCACAAATATTGATCAGTGCTTACAATGAACAGGACAATAAGCTGGGTATACATTAAACAGGTTTCATAAACAGAGAACATGAGAACTATGTACAAAAGCAACTATGTACAAAGCAACTAAATGCAGCTATATGTAGAGCTTAAATGAGTCTAGGTAATTTCTTGATGAGAGGAGGTGCAAGGTGAGATTGCACTTAACCGCTTTTCTTGAGGAATCTCACGATGTGATAGCTACTAGGGCCACATTACTAGTAACTCTAGCCGCTGAGGATGATAAGGTAGCTATTTTGAAGTGTTATTTTCGTAGGAAGGAGTTTCAGTTCTGTGGGGATAAGGTAGCTATCTTTCCGGATGTTTCTCGTCCTACACAATTACGTAGAAGAGATTTCTTGCTTTTCAAACCTAGAGTGCTTGCCTTAGGGGCTACATATTTCTTGAAGTATCCTTGTAAATGCTGTATTACTTTGAACTATGTACCATGGGTCAAAGCCACCAAATCAAACTTCATTCACACCATACATAAAATAGTACACAACTCACTCACTCAAGGACTCATGCCAAAGCAACTAAAGCTTGCCTCAGTAAGACCAATAACAAAGAAAACAACCCTCGACAAAAAGGATCCAGCAGCATACCGACCGATCTCCAGCATACCCTTCCTGGCAAAAATCATCGAAAAAACTGTACAACTACAACTCCAGGAACACATCGACAAACATGAAACACTCGACGACAACCAACACGGCTTTCGTCCCAACCACGGAGTCGAAACGCTACTGATATACCTCTTCGACAGCATCCTAAGAATAATTGACAACAACAGGAAGGGAATCATAATGATCTTCATCGACATCTCCTCAGCCTTCGACACAGTGGACCACAACACGCTCCTGGAAAGACTAAAGAACACTGGTATACACGGTATCACATTGAAATGGTTCCACTCATACCTAACCGAAAGACAGCTACAGGTCAAGGTGGGACACAACACCTCCCGACCCATAAATGTCCGTCAAGGAGTACCTCAAGGATCCGCACTTTCAGCTCTCCTATTTAACATCTACATCCAACCGATATGCAACATCATGAAAGAAAACAACATTCAATACACAATATATGCAGACGACATCATGATATACACCCCGATATCAATCGACAACCCGGATTTCTCCAAGATAACAGACTGCCTTCCCAAATGACGAGCTGGTGTCAAAACAACAACCTCGAAATAAACTACAACAAGACTGAAGCTTTAATAATCACTCGGAACCAAAGCTTCATACACCCGCCAAACATCAAGATACAAAACACTACTATACCAATAAGATCAGAAGTGAGATAACTTGGAGTTACTCTGGACAATAATCTAAACCTCAAGCCACACATAGACAAAACAATACAAAAAGTCTACTACAAGATGCGAATCATCAGGAGACTGAAACCACTCCTTGCCCCAGAACACTTTCATACCGTCCTTCAAGCACTGATAACCCCAATACTGGACTTCTGCAATCCGATATACTTGGGACTACCGAAACAAGCCCTCAAACCACTCCAGCTAGCACAAAACACTGCAGCACGAATAATATCCGGTACTGCAAGACAGGACCACATCACACCTACCTTAAAGGACTTACACTGGCTCCCAATCGGTGCACGCATCAGATACAAAACTATCATAAACCTATTTAAGATAAATCAGCACACATCAGCCAACAGCCTACACACCCTCATTCAACCAGACAACAGCACTGGTCCTAGAAGAAAACAAACACGCAACCGAGTCAGCACCCCAGGTGAATTCAAACACACACGCAAGGACACAACAGACAGAGCACTCTCCATGGCTGCTCCAACAATATGGAACAAACTACCAGACGACTTGAGGGCAACTACAGACCTCAAAGACTTTAGAAAACAGCTAAAAACCATGCTGTTCATAGAACACTATGGACACATCACATAACCTAAGAGAATGTATAACAGCACATATTACCGTCTGTATAGAAAATGTTTTGCAGCACCACTGTATATAGCCCACACTGTACATAGCTCAAACCATTCTAGCACGCAACACGCCACACCTTGTACATAGCTCACCCCAATCTAGCACACGATACAACACACACTCAACTAAATTGCACCCTCACTGCATAATTAACACACTCACTTTACTCGATTGTTTGCTGTGATACCACCTTGATTAATAAGATAAGGCGGTTTAAAAATACTGTTAAATAAATAAATAAATAAAAATAAAATATGTTTTTCTTTCTTCATCTGATTTGGAAAAATGGCTGCTAGAACAGGAAAAAGTGATTAAATCTTCATGATAGATTTTGGGTAGCAGGGGATCTCTACCGGCTGCTTGTAGGCTGTGGTTCCCCCCCCCCCCCCCTATTGGTTCTTTTAGGGGGGGGGGCCTTGCCTTGTTTTCTTTTGCATTATCCTTTAATTATGGTTTAGTCTCCCTGAGATGTGGACTTGAACTTTAAAATATTCTTTATTTATCAGTTTTCTTTGATATATTTATGTTTCCTAGATTGTAACTCTTTTCATTGTATTATGTCAACTGTTAAAAATTGTATAAATAAAATATTAAAAAAAAAAAAAAGAATTTCAATCCATAGAGATTCTACAGCAAATTTTGTTTCATGCAAAACTTTAATCCTTTCTGACTCAAAGCCCTCTCTAACATAGAGCGCAACCCCTCCACCAATTTGATCAGCTCTATCATTACGATATAGTTTGTATCCAGGTATCACAGTGTCCCACTGGTTGTCCTCCTTCTACCATGTCTCTGATATCCCAATCATATCTAACCTCTCATTTAGTGCTATATATTCTAACTCTCCCATCTTATTTTTTAGACTTCTAGCATTTGCATACAAGCATTTTAGAGACTGTATTTTATTCATATTAGTTTGGCTGTTGGTAGACATGGGTAATTTGGGATCTTTAAGCTCTGTCTGCTCCATACTCGAGGGCATTTGGGCTACTTTACTCTTTTTTGGAACTTCTCTGCTTTTGGTAGTATCCTTCAAAGATACATTCTTCCGAACCATCCACGCTTGGTCGACTGTCGGCTTTCCCCTATTATCTAGTTTAAAAGCTGCTTTATCTCCTTTTTAAAGGTTAATGCCAGCAGCCTGGTTCCATCCCGGTTAAGGTGAAGCCCATCCCTTCGGAAGAGCCTCTCCTTTCTCTAGAATGTTCCCCAGTTCCTAACACAGCTAAAACCCTCATCTCTACACCATTGTCTCATCCACGCATTGAAACTCCGGAGCTCTGCCTGCCTTTTGGGTCCTGCACGTGGAACGGGAAGCATTTCGGAGAACACTACCCTGGAAGTTCTGGATTTCAACTTCCTACCTAAAAGCCTAAATTTAGCCTCCAGATCCTCCCTACCACATTTTCCTATGTCATTGGTATCAACATGTACCAAGACAGCAGACTCCTCCCCAGCACTATCTAAGACCTTATCTATGTGGTGTGTGAGGTCCGCTACCTTCGCACCAGGCAGGCATGTTACCAGGCGATCCTCATGTCCACCAGCCACCCAGCTATCTACATGCCTAATGATCGAATCACCAACTATAACGGCTGTCCTAACCCTTCCCTCATGGGGACATGGCCCTGGAGAAACTTCCTCGGTGCAAGAGGGTTTTACATAACCTGGAGGACAGGTCCTAGTTACAGGATCATTTCCTGCCACACCAGGGTGATGCTCTCCTGTCACGTGACCTCTCTCCTCCATGGCAACAGGATGCTGCCAGACTGGAGGAAGGATTTCAGGACTATATCCCTGTAGGTCTCGTCTATGTACCTCTCTGTCTTTCTTATGTTTTCCAAGTCTGCTACTCTAGCCTCTAGAGAACAGACTTGTTCCCTGAGAGCAAAGAACTCATTGCACCTAGTGCACACGTAAGACCTCTCACCAACTGGGAGAAAATCATACATGTGACACTCAATGCAAAAGACTGGAAAGCCCCCATCTCGCTGCTGGACTGCTGTCTGCATCTTTAGTTTTAAGTTTTTGTTTAGATCTGTAAGTTCTTTACTTCCTAAGGGTTGCTATGGATATTTATACTAATAAAACTGTACCTAATACGTTTAATATACCTTGTTCACCTGAAGCTTAATTAATCTCAGGTCCTTAGTGTATGACTGATTTGGGTAACGAGCTGCACCTGAGAGCACCCCCTGTCTTTTAAGATGTGTAAGTAACTATAAAGCTACTCTTATCCCAGGGGTGGGTGGGTGTGGGGAGGGAGTGAGGGAAATAACACTTATTAAAAGAGGGCTGCTACACAGTACCCTGTCCTGTGCTGCTGAGGTAAGCTATATTCTTATTTGATTTTAAATTTTAAATTATAGCTCTTTGCTGCTGCTAGGCTCTAACTTATTATGAAATTTAAACTACAAGCTCTCTGCTGGGTTCTAAATTTAACCAGAAAGCTCTCTTCTGTGTTTTAAATTTAAACTAAAAGTACTTTGCTGATACTAGGCCCTGAGTGACTATTAATTTAAACTACAAGCTCTCTGTTGGGTATGATATGTAACCAGAAAGTTGTCTTCTGTGTTTTAAATTTAAACTTAAACTGCTGCTACTAGGCCCTGACTGATTTAACAAAAAATAGTGGGTTCACAGATTAATTAGCTTTAATACAAAGAATTCCTTACAGGAAATTCCCAGAAGTATATACTCACAATTGCAGATCTCTCTCCAGAAGTAACAGTCCCCTTTTGTAATCCTGCAAGACTACAAGGCTGCAAGATCACAGCCTAAAGAGACAGATGGTGCACAAGTTGTTGCCACTGCTGAGTCCGCTTCTCAGCAATGGCAGACTGGCTTTCTCTTTCCTATGGCAGCTGTGGCTCCTGCTTTTCAGAGCTGTGACTGTGCTGCTGCTAGCGATGGTTGTCCAAACCAACTTCATACCAGTGCGGAGCCTTCTTGCCGCCTCTGTGAAGGAACCCATGCAACTGGGTCCCACCCCACTGGGCCTCGCCCCCAAAGGAAGTACTGGGATGTACTTCCTTTGGGGGTGGGATGCAGTTGCATGGGTTCCTTCACAGAGGCGGCAAGAAGGCTCCTCACCGGTATGAAGTTGGTTTGGACAACCATCGCTAGCAGCAGCACAGTCGCGGCTCTAAGAAGCAGGAGCTGCGGCTGCCATAGGAAAGAGAGAGCCAGTCTGCCGCTGCTGAGAAGTGGGCTCAGCAGCGGCAGCAACTTGTGCGCTTGGTTTTTTTTCTTTTTTTTAATTTTTAAAGGCGAAGGGAGGCGGTTGTTTTAGTGGCATTTTTGCCGCCCTCGAAACTTTGTCACCTGAGGCAGCCGCCTCACTTTATTTATTTATTTTATTTATTTAACTGTATTTATATCCCGCTTTTCACCGGGTCAAAGCGGTTAAACATTAAAGGGTGGTGGACAATAATCAATTCTAGGGTTGGGGCTATCACCGGGGGACCAACATTAATGATCAGAACATATTAAGGATATAGACAATGTATATCAGTCTCTTAGAAAATAGATCCGAGGGTATGATTAGGGGGTCTGGGGGGTAGTCAGTGATGGGTGTTTTCTTCTGGTCCAAGGTATTCCTGGAATAGGACGGTTTTTAGTTGTTTCCTGAATGTCAAGGGATCTCCGTTGCTTCTGATATGACTTGGTAGAGAGTTCCAGAGGGATGGTGCGTACAGTTTGAAGGCTCTGTTGCAGGTCCATTGATTGTATTTGGTCTGTTTATGGGGGATGGTGAGGGAGTTACTGGTGGTTTGTCTAGTTGCTCTGTTGTGGGTGGGTTGGGGCAGTAGAATGCGGAGCTGGGAAGTCTGGTTTTGGTAGAGGGCTTTGTGAATAAGTAGGGCAGATTTGTATTTGATTCTTGCTTCGAGAGGGAGTATGTGCAGCTCCCTCATGACTGGGGTGATGTGATCTTGTTTTTTTGCTTTCTGGATAATTCCTGCTGTGGTATTTAAGGCAGTTCATAGTGGGTTGGTGTGGGTGGCAGGTAGTTCGTGGTAGATTATATTGCAGTAGTCCAGGTGGGGGAGTGTCATGGCTTGCATGACTGTCCTGAAGTCCTGCGGTTCAATGAGAGGTCTGAGGCGTTGTAATGTTTTTGCCTTGTGGAATATTATTCCGGTAGTTTTTTTGATCTGTTGCTTGAGTGTGAGCGCTTGGTCTATGATGATTCCTAAGTATTTTATGTGTGGTTGAATTTGTATTTGTGTGGCTCCTATGTTGAGGTGTGTAGGTGGTGTGAAGTCTGGGTCTTTGGTTACTATGAGGGCTTCTGTTTTTTTTTTATGTTGATGGATAGGTTGTTCTTTTGTAGCCAGCTGGAGACTTTTATGAAGCAGTCTGATAGGTGCTTGTTCATTGCCTCATTAGAGAGCTGCCCCTGGATATGATACAGACCTTTAAACACTTAAAGAGTACTAATGAACAAACAAACCTTTTTTCAAAGATGGGGAAGCTGTAAAACAAGAGGGCATAGCATGAAGCTGGAAGGTGGTAAACTGAAAGGCAATGTCAGGAAATACTTTTTCACTGAAAGAGTGGTAGATGTTTGGAATCCCCTTCTGATGGAAATGGTGGGGGCAAACACAGTGATAGAATTCAAAAACACAGTGATAGAATTCAAAATGGCTTGGAATGCCCTTCTGATGGAAATGGTGGGGGCAAACACAGTGATAGAATTCAGTTGATCCTTTTATAGGAACAGGATAAAATCAAAATACAATTAACTATCTCTTATATCTCAACAAATAAGGGTGACCTTCATGGAGTGGTGGGTATACCCCTAAACAAAGGCATGGGGAGGGATGACCTGCATGGATCGGCAGGTACACCTACTCTTGTAACCTTGCTGGGCAGAATAGATGAACCATACTGGTCTTTATCTGCCATCATATACTATGTTACTATATACATGTGTCCGGCATGGCATATCTAACACATCTGAGGAAACACAATGCACCGCTGTTATGGGACATGGGTATATGCAGCAAACAGCCTGCATGTTTTTGCGGTCACTGTATTAAAGAAAGATATACGTGTACGATGATCCCTGTCTCCATGCGGCCATGTCCCTGCTGGAAAAACATCCATCTCCTTAGCTGCTGCTAACACTGACAGCGTTGTATTCATGCAAACAAGACAGGAATACTGTTGAAATAGGTATGTACATACAAAGGGAACTATGTAAACCTGTCTGTTGCATACCCAGAACAGTAAAAGATTATATACGTGCACCAAGGTTACTGTAACAGCAAGTGACAGGGGAAGTGATTGCCCTGACAGCAACACATAAGGCAAGGAGAGCAAAGCTCCTGCAGGCAAACACAGAAGGCACAACGAGCAGAAGCAGGCGATGACCACAATGGCTTTAAGAAATATTCCATTATTAGAGATCCCCGACGCGTTTCGGCTTGCGCCTTCCTCAGGGGGACTTATAAACAAGAAAAAAATATATATATATATTAAAACAATAATATTAAAACAATACACTATGTAATATGAGGGCAACCAGAGCATGATTAAAATACATGGAAAACCATTGCAAAATAAAATGTCCATGGTGCTTTACATATAAAAAGTTAAACCTTGACATACACCATAAATTATCAAAACTTGCAACAAATAATTAAAACAATGCTAAAAAATATACTTCGGTGCACATCCTAGTAAGGTACTGTTCTCTCTGCCCTGCGTCTCTCTCTCTCTCTCTCTTTTTTACGTTATAATTACATATATATATTTTTTAGCATTGTTTTAAAGATTAAAGACTATTGCAGTACCTTACATTGCTGTCAGGGTGTTCTTAATGCTACTTTTCCATACAAACGCCCCCTACCTGTGCATTCCATTCCTTACCATGGCATCCTGTGTTTCCCCAGACATCAGACATACCAGTCAATACAGACGTCTCATAACCATTCATCTCTATGGATGCATTGGGGTTGGGAGCAGGTATGATGTGGACGTCTGGGTGAATTGCCAGGGACGTACACAGGCCTGACTGGAATACACTTTATACATATACACCTGTGTTCTGGGTTCCCTGTGTAAGTGTCATGTATGTGCAGGAATGCAATGTTCCAAAATACGGGTTTAGATGTTTTCATTGGTTGCACATCTATCCCGCATGTACACAGGGCTTATTTGTGGTTCAGAATGACCCCCTCTGCTTCTACATCAGTAACATCCTACCAGGTACTCTAGCCCAAATACCCACCATTCTGTGATACCCGCTCCCAATCATCACTAATATCAACCCTTTCTCCTCCCTGATGGTTCACTATACACTCCCCCCACACCAAGAGATGAACTTCAAGGGTTACCTGCATCCCCAGTTAATTTTAAAGGCTTGTGAAGCACCCATATACATTCAACATTCATCCCTCTAAATCCATGTCAGCATCTTTACCCGCCCCCTCCCTTCTCCTGCTTCCAAGCTATATAGGGTGTTCACTCCTGCTAATGGAGAGTCAAACTGATTCTTGCAAGCTGTCAAAGCACTCATATGGCCAATATAGTCCAGCTTTCATAGGATATCTCCCCCCTAGGAACCCGCTCATCTCACCAGACTTCTGCCAATTCGATTCGCACTGCCAGCCAGACATAACCCTCCAAATGGACCACGGTCTGTTCCATTCCTTCTGGTGGTAGATTTAAAAACATATAACTGATGTCAAGGGGCACTGGGACCCCACTGATATCCCTTTAGAGATTGGCCACCCACCTCCACATTTCCACCACCCACGAGCTTCCCCACCACATATGCCAATAATCCCCCTCCTCCCTACAGCCCTTCCAGCATTGAGGACTGTATGACCCCAGAGTGCAGTGCAACGCACCGGCATCATATACATCCTATAAAGGACTTTGTACCCATTGTCCTGTAAAGCCATGGATACTGAGGCTTTATCACCTGGGCAAAGATTTCCTGCCAACTCCTCTCCTCTAGAGATTTTCCCAAATCAGTTTCCCAGGTTTCTTGAAACCCCAATATTCCCCCTGCCCCTTCCATCCTCATGCTATACAGGTGGGATAGCAATCCCTGAGAGGTCTGACAGAGTCGATATAATTTTTCCAGGCTTTCTTCTGGCCACCCAATCCTCTCAGAGATTCCCCTGCACTGGCTAAAGCGAGACCACCTGCAAATATAAAAACCTGTCAGCCTTCCGTAGACCATACCGCTCCTTCACCATCTCGAATATCATCAACAACCATCCCCCTCCCAGATGTCACAATCACCATATCTCACACCTTACCCAACCTACCCGACTCCACACTCCCCTTCCTCAGGAAGACGTCTTCATTATTCCTCAGGGGTGTTTGCAGCCCCCTTCCAGATACCTTGGACCTTCTTCCTATGCCAATCCCAAACCCTCAAAGTTAGGGCCGTAAAGGGTTCCTCTGGCTCCCTCCCCACTCTCACTATCTCTAAGTTGCCCCCCTTCTGACAAAGCTTGCTCCAAGGCTACCCTTCCCCTCACTCTGGTTCCTCCAGTCAAAAATGGCTTGCACCTAGGCAGCCTCGTAATAGGCCCCCAAATTTGGTAGTCCTATCCCCTCCACCTAGGGTTGCCAACTGGCCAGTATTCAGCCAGCCTGGCTAGTTTTTATATGGTTGGGTTGGCTGCCAGCTGAGAGCTAAAGCCAGTTGTTGAAATTTGATTTTTTGCTCTGGCTGCTCCTGATCCCATGGCCAGAGCAAAACACACCTTTTCATCTCTCTCCTTGTTTCCTGCAACCTCACCCTCTCCTCCGATCCAGTCACGGCTCCTGCATCTTATAGAAATGTGGCTGCCATAGAGATAATATTTTTTTAAAAATCCAAAACTGGTGCGCAGCCACTGCGGAACCTTCTAGCCTCGAAACCCTGCTGCTGCAACCCACCCCCAAAAGGAAGTTATGCTAGAAGGAGTGGGACCTTGACGAAATACGAAGCATGGGAAGCTTGCAGTAAACATCTCATGAACCATCAGGGTATGCAACTGGTTCTTGATCATTGTCACAATCCAGGATGCTATCTTTGAATAGGACAACACACAAACCATCCTATCATCTCTTTCTTTCAATGCCGGCTGTAACAGCTATTTACAATGTGCAAATTGTGCCTGTTCAAAAGCACTTTTAACCACTTTAAACCACTTTAACCACTTTTAACCACAACCTCTCTTGCCTCCTTTTTCGCCACTAAAGTTGCTACTCTTCGCCAATCTTTTCCTTCATGCCCTCTCCCTCTTTCCCCCCCTGCTATGCTTTCCCCTCCTCCCCTCCACTCTCCATCCCATTCCATTCCTGTGCTGTCTCACTCCTGGTCATCCTTCGAAGTAATAACTCCCAGTATTCTCTCAAACACCTTCCTTTCCATTCGCAAAACCACTTGCTCGGCTGATCCTATTCCTTCTCGTTGGCTTTTGGACCCCTCCCTAGCACTTTCTCCCTACATTCTTTCCATGTTTAATTCCAGCTTGTCTTCTGGCACTTTTCCTGCAAGCTGGAAACACGCTGTTGTCCGCCCTATCCTAAAATCTCGTTCTTCTGACCCTTCTATTCTTTCAAATTGGCGTCCTGTCTCCAATCTTTCTTTCCTTTCTAAATTTCTTGAGAAACTGGTCTTTAATCAACTCTCCTCTCACTTAGAAGCTTCCCTCACTCTCCATCCCCGGCAAGCAGGTTTCCGTCCCGGCCACAGCACTGAAACTGTCCTTCTTTCCCTTCTTAATGAACTTCACACTGCTCACGATCATGGTCTCTTTACTTTAGCTGTTTCCCTTGATCTCTCTGCAGCTTTCGACCTGGTGGATCACCGCACCCTCCTCACTCGTCTTCAGGATGCTGGTCTTTCTGGCACGGTTCTTCAATGGTTTCACTCATTTCTTTCTTGTCGTTCTTTCTCTGTAGTTACTGGGTCTTCTTCTTCCCCTCCCCCCCACTTCCCTTGCATGTGGGGTCCCCCAGGGTTCTGTCCTTGCTCCTCTTCTCTTTAACATTTTCTTAGCTCCTCTCGCCCTTTTAATTCAGCAGTTTGGCATCTCCGCGTACTATTACGCGGATGACATCTTTCTTCTGTTTCATACTGATTCTCTTTCCCTTGACATAGCCCCTCTTAATCACTGTCTGACTGCTATTGCCTCCTGGTTCTCTTCTAACTTTCTTCACGCAAACCCCGCTAAGTCTTTTGCTATCTGGTTCACCTTTGGGAGCCCCTCCCCCGCCTGTGCCCCTTCTTTCTTTTCACAGCCCATTCCCCTTGTCTCCTCACTCCGTTACCTGGGCGTTACTCTTGATTCTTCTCTTTCCTTTAAGGTGCATATCTCCTCTGTTGTTCAACGTTCTTTTTTCTCCCTTAGGCAGCTTCGTGCTATCCGCCCTTTTCTTTCTTCCTCTGCTCTGGCTACTCTTCTCCTCTCCCTTGTGATGTCTCGTTTGGATTACTGTAATGTCTCCCTAGCTGGTCTCCCCCAATCCCAACTGTCTCATCTCCAACGTGTTCAAAATACTGCTATTCGCCTCCTCACTTACGCTTCTCGCTTCGATCATGTCACTCCTCTTCTTCTTCAACACCACTGGTTACCTGTTTCTTTTCGTGTTCAGTATAAAATTCTTATTCTTGCACATAAGGCTGTTCGCACCGGTACCCCTTTATATCTTGCTGACCTGATTCACTTTCGTACTTCTCACCGTCTGCTTCGTTCCATTCACATAAACCGTATGTCTCTTCCCTCTCCCTCCCAGGCCCATCTTGCCTCTACCCGTTCTTCTGCCTTTTACTTTCTGGCCCCAAGCCTATGGAACTCTCTCCCTCCCTCGCTCCGTGCAGAAGAGTCCTACCAATCCTTCAAGACCCAACTCAAGACCCATCTTTTTCAAGTAGCATTCAATCTCCCTCCCTAACCCCCCCTCCCTCTTCTGCCTCATGATATTATATTGTAACTGTTATTGATTTCTGCTTTTCTCTCTCTTTCCTTTCTCCTCTTTTCTATTATTTTAATTGGCGTTCCTTTTCTTTTTCCTGCAGCCCTATTTTTAAATATTTTTAAATATTTTCAAATATTTTTAAATTATTTTAAGTTTTATTGTAAACCGCTCAGGTGCCCATGGTGTTGGGCGGTATACCAAGTTTTAAATAAACATAAACATAAACATAACCCCATTCCAATAAACAAGCTTTCAATTCAGTAGCTTTAACCATGAGCAGATGCAACACAACCACAAATTTTGCCCAACTGGTAAACTTCTTTTAGACGGCAAGGGCCTTCACTTTGAAACAACAACATATTGCGATCAACTTCCTTGTAAAATAAAGTTCTTATTCCAGCTGAGGTCAGAGTAACTAATACATCCAAAAATTAAATCTGATTTTGAGATGAAAGATTTCACTTGGAGGGTAATTGACCAAGTATCTTTGGATTGGAGGGTTCAGGATCCCTGAGATAGTGCAAAGTCCTTCGGTAAAAGTATCTACAGGCATTGTATCTGTGTGGGTACTTTTGAAATGTGTTATATACATGAATAGTGTGCATAGTAACAGTAAATGACAGCCAATAAAAGAGCAGCATGATCCATCTAATCTGCTTAGTAAGGTAGCTAGAGTTGTAGAGCTGCATCTGCCACTACAGGTAGGTTACACCCCACCCCAGGCCACTGCTTAAGGTTATACTTACCACTCCAGGCAGGTTATCCTTCCCTATTTATGAAGTCATTTACGTTTGCTTTAATTCTATCCTTTTGCTATGTAGTGATCCTCTATGTCTGTCCCATATCTTTTTGAATTCAGCAGTGTTTTGCATTGCAGTAGTACAATTCCATGCATTAAAGGAGGAGTGGTCTAGTGGTTAGGACAAGGTACTTCAGGCCAGAGGGCCGGGGGTTCAAGTCCCACCTGGGGACAGCAATCTCAGGCTGGAGGGACTGGGATTTCTAGTCCTATAGGCACTCCTTGTGGTCTTGGGCAAGCCACTTAACCCTCCATTGCCCATGTTCCCTGTAAGTATTAGTGTATGTGTCTCATATCCCCTCGTGTTAAATGTATCCCCCAATTGACCGCTTTGACCCGGTGAAAAGCGGGAAATAAATTAAAGTATTCATTTAACTGGGAAAAAACCCTATAATTACACCTCTAGAGATGTAAAGTCTTGTGTTAATAGACACATTAATGTAAATGTACACGATGCAAGCTGAATTATATTTAAATTAACTGCTTTGTGTGACGTTTTAATTTAGTAGATCTTTTAAAAATTTTACATGTTAATGCTCGTTAATGCGGAAATCTGTAGGTCATTGCTAATGTAAACCCATGAGTATGTACCAATGCCTCCTTACTTCACACTAATAGCACAGGTGCCAAGGCACATTGGAAACCTATATTACCACTAATACATATCGCAAAAGAAATCTCCAAGAGCATTTCTCTTTCTCTAATCTCTTCCTGAGACCTTTCCCATAATTCTGAGACATACAATATAGCTGACTCAATGAATGCACCAAAACCATCCTCTACATCAGGGGTCTCAAACACGTGGCCCGCGGGCCGCATGCGGCCCGCGAGAGAACTTTGTGCGGCCCGCGATGCAGAGGAAAGAAAAAAAAACCCCAAACAAACCCCTGGCTTCTGCTGCTGCCGCCGCCGTGGCAGCGGCAGAATCAACTGTCCCACGGCCCCTTCCCGTCTGCCCGGCAAAGCATCTTTAACATCTTGTCAGCTCCATCAGCGGCAGCTTTCAGGGCCGCGAAGGGAGTAGTATTTCCCTCTCGCGGCTCTGTTAAGGCTGCCGGGGCTGATGGGAATTCCCATCAGCCCCGGCAGGCTTAACAGAGCCGCGAGAGGGAAATCACTCTTCTCTTCGCAGCTTGAAAAGCCCGCCGCTGATGGAGCTGACAAGATGCTTTGCTGGGCAGACGGGAAGGGGCCGTGGGACAGTTGATTCTGCCGCTGCCACGGCGGCGGCAGTAGCAGAAGCCAGGGGTTTGTTTTGTTTTTAATTTTTAAATTTACTTGGGCTGATGGGGGGGAGGGGGGGTTAGGACTGAAAATGGGGTGATGGGGGATAGTACTGAAAATGGGGTGATGGGGGGTTAGGACTGGTAATGGGCAGATGGGGGTTAGGACTGGAGATGGTCTGATTGGGGGGCTAAGATTGAAAATGGGGTTATGGGGGGCTAAGAATGAAGATGGGGTGATGGAAGGGTTAGGACTGGAAGTGGGCTGTTGGCGGGCTTAGGACTGGTAATGGGCTATGGGGGGGCTACAACTGGTAATGGACGGGGGGGTGCTAGGACTGGAAATGGGCTGAGTAGAAGGGGGAGCTTGAACTGCAAATAGCTGATGGGGACAGGGTTTTGGAATGGAAATGGGCTGAGTGGAAGGGGGCTTGGAATGGAAATGGGCTGATGGGGAGGGGGGCTTGGAAAGGAAATGGGCTGTGAGGGGAGGGAGCTAGGACTGGAAATGGGCTGATGATGCGGGGACTAGAAGGTAGCGGATGCTGGGTGGGGCAGGAGCTAGAAGGGAGTTGATGTTGGGGGACGATTAGAATGGGATGGGATGGGGCTGGGAGAGTGAAATGGAGAGGGGAAAAATATTTTGTGTGGGAGGGAAGAAAAATCTACAATTGGCCGGGTATTGGGAGCGTAAGTGGGGATTGAGGATGGAGGGGTAATATTTGAGTGGATGAAATAGGAATGAGGAAAGAGCAAAAGGAGAAAGATTAGTATGTTAAAGCAGATGTAGAGAGAGAATGGAAAAAAAAACTAGGAGAGAAGAAAGGACAAATGGACAGCAGACAATGGAGCATTAGCAGAAGACACGAAGAAACCAGAAGAAAGTGGCTGGAACAATTGCAACTGAAAAAAAATGCACAAAAGGTAGAAAAATATCTCTTTATTTTGAATTTATTAACTGAAATATGTCAGCTCTTGGAAATGTGCATCTTTAACGTCTGCACTTTATTTAATACAAGAGGAAATTAATTTATAGTTTTATTTCTACAGTGTTGTACATTCTAAGTTTGGCTTTTGGGGTTCCCAGTTTAATTATTGTCTTCCTGTTTCTAAATTGTGATTCCTTGTTTGATGATGGTGTATGTTCTGCATGTGTAACTGAGCTGAGGTATTCTGTTTATGTAATTCCTATTTGACATTGCCACTTGTTCTCTTTCCCCAGTACGTCATGTATTGTTATTCTCTGAAATGTATTGATTTAATATTTGCAGTGTTGCCTTTTGATAGTTAGGGTATGGTGCTTTGTGAGTCCTGGTAGTGCTGTTAGGATATGGCAGGTTTGCTATGGGTTCTAAATGGGCAGTGTTTGTAGTAGTTCCTAATGTGCTTGGCGGTTGGCACTGGTTTATAGTAATATAGAAATCTTTTAGTCTTTCTTTATCCATACACTCATTAAGAGGCATGTTTACTAAAAGTTAGTGAATGGTAACATTATGCAAATATTTATGCAAATGACACCCCTTATGCAAATGAGGCCCGCGTCTTGTGCGGCCCCCGGGTTACTCTACAGTCCTCATTTGGCCCTCAAAGCAATTTGAGTTTGAGACCCCTGCTCTACATATTATACTTTTGTAAAGGAAAGCACAAGTCCCTCCCATCATGGCATGGGTATTTTCATCCATGTCAAGAATCTGGCAGAGTGAAGTCAGAGAGGAAATTTATGCATGGGGCTTTAATTTTGAATGCACACATGCCCTTTATATGAAAATGATTATGCGTTCTTCCAATCAGCTGCAAATATTCATGGACACTATGCACTGGTGTAAGTTCTAAAGAGGGAAATCCAAACACAATTTTTTCTGAGAGCCCCCCCAAGGTCTGGGGATGTCCACTGGGTCCCAGTGATCTCCCCTTCTCCCTTCAACCAATAAATTTACTTTAAAATGTTTGCCGCACTGCCTTCTGTTATTACTGCTTTCTGAAAAAATTCTTCCTGGCTCAACAGCCCCCATCTCCCACTGCTGGATCAAAGTCTGATGATAGCTTCCTTCAAAACCAGAGACAGCAACAGGAGTTACTTGTGTCCTTCCTTTTTTCAGAACACATTTTCAGTGTTGAAAAACTGCCAGTTTTTGTATTTTTAATACTGCAATTCTACAAAAATGGCATAAAGTTGGTACCTTTTTGGACATTTCCCTTGAGTGTCCTGATATGAAATTATCCTCTTAATGTGCTATTTGAGGTCAAGTTTCAAACTGCCCACATCACTGAAAGGTCTGTGGCTACTTTTTATCTATTGTCTTTGTACCAGTTTTCAAAGTGAAAGTGCGCACACAAGCTAAGAGGGGGGGGGGGGGGAAACACTAACCCACGTTTATTTCTCTGTTTCCATGTAAACATCTAGGTAAATTAGAAACTGATTCATCTTTTTGATGTGAAGCTAAACATGTGCATTAGTTTTCGTACAAATGAAAAAATCAACGAAAATCCTGATTTTGTGTTTGTTTTGGGGCCAACTGACAGAATATGCTCAGAAAAGTTTCATGAATTTCATTTTCTTTTTTATTTTAAAACCTCTTTATTAAGGTAAAATAAAGGTAATACAAGGCAATGAAACAATATACAGTTCACAATAATATTATACAAAATGATAACTCCCAGCCCACAATATGGAGTGTGAAACAAAGGTAAAACAGAAGAGGAAAAATATCCCAAAATGGAGCGGAAAAAGAACACAGACTCCTTTATACTTAGCAAGAACCCTGAAAAAATTACGCTTTAACCAGGCCCTTCAGAAAAGTTTCCAATTGCAATGAATCATAAAAAATATAAGATTTGCTTTGGTACACAACAACATATTTACATGGATATTTTAATACGAAAGTGGCTCCTAGAGCCAAAAGACGAGGTCTGAGTAGAAGAAAAGCTTTCCATTTCAATTGCGTGCTACGGCATACATCAGGAAATATCTGGATCAGTTGGCCAAAAAACTTTTCATGACGATATTTAAAATAAGAACGTAACACTAATTCTTTGTCCCTCTCTAATGAGAAAGTTACAAGTAAAGTAGCACGAAAGGGAATTTCCTCAGTAGAGGTTTCCAAAAATTCAGATAAATCTAAACTTGGTGCATTTAGACGATCTATTTCTTTATGATCACCGCCCCCAGACTCCAAATCCAAAGCAGGAGATTCTCTGACTCCAACAGGCAAGTAGTAAAGTTTTGATAAAACTATAGCGTCAGGATCAGACAATCTCAACACTTCCTTTATATATTTAGAAAACAATATGCTGGATGAAAGATAGTGTGTCCGGGGGAAATTTAACAAACGAAGATTCTTTACACGCAAAGCATTTTCAAACATTTCATCATGACGATGCAGTATTAAAGAGTCCTGGACTGAAGACGCCAAGACTCCCTGAAATGAGGAGATTAAACCCTCCATCTTGACTTTAGAATGTTCCAAATCATTCAACCGAGCTTGACAATCAGTTAATGCATTCACAGTTTCATGAGTAAATTTGGAGAGCTGCATTAAGGAAGAATTTAAAGATAACTCAGTCCGAGAAACAACTTGCCATATATCTTGTAAGGAGACGTCTTTTGGCGGTTTAGGAGCCTCAGCAGCACAGGAAAAATCAAAAGGAGAAGGCAAAGCAATAACAGCAGAGTTTACCTTTAAGAAGGCTTCTGGAAGTTGAACACATTCAGGTGCGGCGTCCTCCCCGGCTCTACGGGGAGAGCCTGCCACCAACGGTAACGGCTCTATGCTGGGTGGAGTCCCTACGCGGTTGAGGAGACAAATCTTCGGAGCACAAGCTTGCTGACATGGAGGACTCCGAAAGAGATTGGGCAGCAAGGGAGGACACCAGGGATGTAACATGGCTATCCATGGGTCCTACAACCTTGACAGTCTTACTAGACGACATTGATAGGGAAACAGATTTCTTCTTTCGCTTCCCCATACAACACAGGTACAAGAAACAAACCAATACCACCTCCTATGTGCTCCGGTATGCTCCGAAGTGCTCCGAAGGGGCGCCAAAGGGGCAGGACCTGCCCCTTTGGACACGCCCCTTTGGAGCACGTGCCCACAGGCACGCGCCCGCGGTGCGCATCCCACGGTGGGGGCTGTGTTCTTATAGCCCACAGTGCTCACGTGACCTCAGGACGCCCCGGGAGGAGAGCAGCGATTCACACCAATCAGGAAGCAAAGCAGAAGAAAAGCACACACTCAAGGTGCCGTGGTGGGGGCTGTGTTCTTATAGCCCACCGTGCTCACATGACCTCAGGACACCCCGGGAGGAGAGCAGCAATCCACACCAATCAGGAAGCAAAGCAGAAGAAAAGCACACACTCCCATGAATTTCATTTTCATCATGCATGTAGGCACTGCCAGACATACTAGAGCTGACCTGGAATGACGAGAAGGTCAAATAGGGGTTACTAGAAGCCAACATGAGGCACTTCAGCCAATCATGCTACATATCTTTTACACACAGCCAGAGAAACATACTCCTATCTGAGTTCTGCAGATATCATTGGCCATTTTGTGTGTGACTTTGAGATAATGAGGAAGAATTGCTTGCAGGAGTTGAAAGGAGGAAAAAAAGGTGAAAGAAGCAGCAGCTGAAGTCTGTCTTTGAGGGAGTAAGAAAGTAGGTCCTTTTGACTTAGAATTTTAGACCAGAAAATAAACTGAAAAAAAATCCAGAAAGCTTGAAGCCTGACTTAGGGACAGTGAGAAAGGAGTACTGGGGCTTTCTAGTTGAAAGCACAAAAAAAAAAGATTGAGACAAAAAAACCCCATTTTCAATGCAATGTTGCAATGTTCCTTCCTCCCTGTTTGAACATTAGGGATCTGATGCTGTCAGCTTTTATAAATTGGAGCTGGAAAATTTTGGTGGGCTTCCTTCTCCTCTCATTTCCTGCAGGAAGTGTCTCTCTGGGGGTAGGGAAAGGTGATCAGGAAAGTCATAGAAGCTGGGAAAGTTCTGCCTTTACAGTTTGCCAATAGGCAATTGCTTACTGTCTTGAGCACTGGTAGAAGGTGTCACTGGAAAAGGATAGTTTGCTCTATCTAATTTATTCCATGTACATCCAGAGGACACAGTGAAATACATTTTTTGTAACAATCTTATTCACCTAGAGGCACATTCTGAAATGGCTATCCATCTTCCTGTGTGGCTGACCAGAAGCGGGACGCCCGGAGTTAGACCCAATTCTGATCCCGCAGGGGCTAGACGTACCCTTGGGATCAGAATCATGTCTAAGGCCCAAAAATGCAGGCCGATCCCCAATTCTAATCAGCCTGCATGCATAGCAGATCCCCAGCTACTTCTGTCATGCTCCTGAATGGAGCCGCGGTGCCATGGCGTCCCATCGCTATGGCACCATGGCTCCATTTAGGAGCTGCAAATGCCGGCCACCGCTGACCCTCTACTTTTCCAACAGCTGGACCCTTGATCTGGCCTCCCATGGCCAGAGTCCAGCTGTGGTGATCTTCCTGCACCTCCCCTACCTTTTTTCCTGGCCTGACAGCATGATCCCCCGACGTCCAGGGGGACTTATTCCACCTCTACGGTGGAATAAATCCTCTGTCCATGTTCATGGCCCCGGACATACAGGACCAAACTCAGAATCAGCCCTATACATCCAGAGTCGCGGCCCCCCCAGATCCTGCCCTTGCTCCACCTCAGTGCCGCTCCCTCCCGCCCCTTCTATGCCTTCCCATACAAACAAGCTGTTCGTAAGGAGAGGCATTAGCTGGGGCAGCAGGGGAGCGAATAGTGGGGATGGATGTCCAATATGGATGTCCATCCCCACTATTCATGCTACTGAATGAACCCCCCTATTGTCTACAATAGTAGCAGGAAAGAGGGGGAGGGAGGGAAGGCAGAGATGTCAAGTCTCTTTCATTAGAGAGTGGAGTAGGGAGGGGAGGAGTAGAGTGGAGTAGAGTAGAGTAGCATAGCATACCATAGCATAGCATAGCAGTTAGGGCACTGACTTGGGAACCAGGGTTCAATTCCCACCAACACTCCTTGTGGCCTTGGACAAGTCACTTAGCCCTCTGTTGCCTCAGGAAAAAAAACAATCCAAGTTGCCAATGTCTCTGTTTAATTTGCATTACCAAGTTTGAGTTACAATGTAAAGCTCTTTATTTATTTATTTATTTTATTTATTTATTTAACGTCTTTTCTATACCGCGCTTTTTAAAGTCAGCTCGGTTTATGTTTATGTTTGTTTATGTTTATTTCGCTTGATAGACCGCCCTTCTGTGGTAATCAGAGCGGTTTACAATACAATAAACAGATAGTGTCACATGTGAGATACAATAAAATTGACTGACTTTTCAACTGACTTGGCAACATTTTGAGAGTGGAGGGAGAGATGAAGTTAGGGGCCTTTCAGAACAGGTATATTTATACAGGCATCATGTGACACAGATTGCACACAGGTGGTCCCTAATCAATGTATTATGTGAGTTTTGCGGTTAATTGATTGGACCAGATCTTATTTAGGGGTTTCATAGCAAAAGGAATGAATACATATGCACTCACAACTTTCCAGTTTTGATTTTTTTATAATATATACAATTAACAGCAGGTTTATACAGTACAGGTGGCTCCCATACTAGACTTACAAAAAACAGGGTTTTGCAACTTGGACTAACTTTGACTGAAATGATAAAGCAGTATAAAAAAAACCTGTTAGATAAAATTAGGAGTGTGCCCCACTCATTTGAAAGCTTTCTCAAACTGTTTGAGCCCCTTTTCTCACTCATTAGAGCCTCATACCTTGTACAGTGAACTTAAGCAATATTTTCATAAGAGGCAAGTCCAACAAGAGAAAAGCCAAATGGTCCTACTGGTAGGAAGATATCTGAGAGAATCTTTGTGTCCACTGCCTCCACCTGCACTAGTTCTTCTCAAGAACATTGTGCATATTTTTAGCTACTGGGCAAATTTCTTTGAAAATTGTTGCACATTGCCGCTACTCTCTCTCTATCCTTCTAGAGGCAAGTATCGTTTTATGCATTTTTTTTCGTTTGCAAAGCAAAATGTACACTAAAATCTGTATAGGATTATACCCCAGAGGCATAATCTGAAAAAAATCACTTTTTGGCCTTCAGTCTCACTCTTTGGACTGTGGGTGGTACAGCGTGCTAAAAGATAGGAAGTCCCTGCCCCTGAGAGCTGGGAATCAGTCCAATAGAAGCATTAGCTGGGCAAACATATTCCCCCTTTCCCCAGACTGTTGCAGTATGTTAGCAGGGAGGCAAGGCAACTGATCACTTCAGTTCCTACCCTAGGCCAGGTGGGTGATCTGGGACCAATATCTGAGGCAGCACTTTTGGGTTGATGGTACTCCAGGACAGCACAGGTCTGATAGATGTTGTAGGGTGCTACAAAAACAAGTAGTTTGTGCTCCCGAGAGCTGGGAATCATGTTTTAGCATATCATAATGATTGGGAAATGTACTTTTTGAAAATTAAAAGGCCATAGAAGGAAAGAGGGAGGGAAATTGAGAGTAGCACTGGCACAAGTGTGCAGAGAGAGAGACAGGCCATTCCCAGGGTATCCTTGTGAGCTCCTCTAGTCTGCTGACCAAGCTAAAGAGATAAATCTTTACAAGGAGAGTAGAAAGAGCTACAACTTTCAGTGCAGTAGTGAAAGAGCAGTTGACCAGTTTCATCTCCACAGAGACACAAGGAGATTTATGTGGTACAGGTTGGGGGGAGAGGGTGACAAGAAAGAACTAGCAGGGGAACACAATTCAGCCTATCAGCAGGTGAGAAAAAGTGTAAAGAGCTGGTCTTTGCAGATACAGAATATGAGGAAACCACATGGATAGGGTTTGCATCTGAATCATTAGATATTGAAAGTTTACTAGCTGAAGAAGATTTTGAAGAGGTTCTTGTTACTGAGCTAACTGGTAAGTAGGTAGAAGAAAATGATACTGGTTCTACCAAGGCAAAGAGCACTGCACAGACAGAGCAGACAATAGAGAGTATACATGATAAAGTGGTACAAAAAGCTCGTTAAAAAAATAAATGGGCACCCTCCATCAAATGTTCCTGAAAACTGAGATAAGCATGGAAAGTCCCCTTTGTCACCAGAATTGGACAAATATCATGCAGGTGATAGAAGCCCTAAAGCTTTTTAAGGTTGGCATGGGGAGCTGAGTTCCACAAAAGTACTTAGAGGATTAAGTGCAATATAAAATAGAAGTGGTGACAGGTAGTATCCCTGAAATATTCATCGCTGGATCTTGATGTTATGAATTATGAACTGACCATCTTCATATGTTGGATGGAGTGTGTTTTGCCAAATTTTAATGGTAAGCTCAATGTACCCAATCAATTTGGGATTTATTGTGAACATTTCAAGGCCACTTAGGGACTCATTCCATTGGAGACGTACAGCCCCTCTGTATGTCCAGTCTGAGCCGGACATACGGAGAGGTTCACGACTCTGATCCCATGGGGCACGTCTAGCCCCGCGGGATCAGAATCAGGAACAGACCTGTACTTGCAGCCTGGGACTGCGATTCAGCCCAGCCTGCATGTACAGGTCTGTCCCCAGCTAACGCAGTCAGGGTTCTACAATGGAGCTGCGGCGCTATGGCATCTGGTTGCCATGGCACCGTGGCTCCATTGTAAAGCTGCGATCCCCGCCACAGGCAGAGAAAAATGCTTTCCTCACAACTCGACCCCCGATCTGGCCTTCCAAGGACAGAGTCGGGCTGCGGGGAATTTACTCCGCCCCCTGCTGCCTCTTTTGAGCCCCTGACCTCCGTCTTCTGCAAGAAGATTGAATAAGTTCCATATCCATATCCATAGGTTAGACATTGTTTTATATTATTATTGATGTTATTTGTACATAGTTTTCCTACTGTTACTACCGTTAATTGTTATATGTTACTGATGTTCTATGTAACTGCTACCATTGCAGAACAAATTATTAAAATGTGAACCGCTGCTGATCACCGGAAGGAGCGGTATAAAAATGGTGTGCAAATAAATAAATAAATAAATAAGTTCCCCATCTAAGCTGTCGGCCCTGGACATACAGGGCCAACCATGAATCGGCTCTGTATGACCAGGGCCGACGACCGCCCCTGATCCACCCCTTCCCCGCCCCCATCTAGCCTCCCTGTACAACCAGCAGGGAAATTAGATGCCAGTGGGAAGGGCACGAATAGCAGGAATGGATGTCCCATTGGGACGTCCATCCCCGCTATTCGTGGCACAGAATAACCCCCTTATTATCCATGAATATCGGATGCTATCAAAAGCTTTCTTACAGTCAGGCAACTCATACTTCACTTTTTGCTCTTAGCACTGGTCATGATGACTTTATTCACCGTTAACTGGTCTTTGATTTCATAAGCTCCTTTCCTATTGCTCTTCTGCTTTGTTTCCATGGTGTTATTGGAACCAATATGTTTGTATATTCTTTCAGTATCTATTGCAGGGAATAGCTTATAGAACATAAAGGCAGACAAGTTATTTGCCTGTAATTTCTAGGGACAGTGCTTGGAGCTCTCTTTGGAAGGAGAAATGTTCTTTCTGTTTTTAGCCATTGTGGTGTTAAATCTAGCTGCCTGACCAACTGGATTTTATAGTTTATCAGGTCTTGGTGAAGCGATGTTAACTGTTTGAGCCAAAATACATTTCTGGGTGCCTTTGACTTG
Source organism: Ichthyophis bannanicus (assembly GCA_033557465.1). Taxonomy (NCBI): domain Eukaryota; kingdom Metazoa; phylum Chordata; class Amphibia; order Gymnophiona; family Ichthyophiidae; genus Ichthyophis; species Ichthyophis bannanicus. The sequence continues at coordinate 1,718,596,980 of CM066031.1, read as the reverse complement.
TCATCATATGCATATTTGGGTCTTCTGCTACCCATTTTGGCATGCAAATCTTAACAATCTTATTCTGTGAGAAACTAAATCCAGCATGCTTGGGGGACATGACCAGTTTACCTCCACTGATGACCATTGAGCTCACCCTTCAAAGTTCTTTTCAATTTTCCATTATTGTACTTGTTTGGAGATTCATACAGGGGAGTTCTTCTACTGTCCTATAACCTTGAGTGCCCCTATCAGGAGGGATGAGCATGAAGAGCTTACAGAAAAATGGAATACCTGCCTAGTTGCCTAATAGCCGAATCAACCCTAGCTTTCATAAAGTGACAGTTTGCCCTCACTTCCACCATCCTCCGTTATTGCACTTCTTGACTATCAGTCTTCTGCCACAAGTATAAGCTTTTCATTACAGGGACTTCAAACCTATCTTGCTGATGTATCGGCCTTCTTCAGCTCTTCTGGGCTATTGCCACTAGTGCCGCAGCCCCACTCCCGCTGCTTTCAAGGCCTTCTCCACTGTGTATCCTCTGATTCTTAATTAAATCCCTGACATGTCATCTATGCAGTCCATGAATGTTTCTTCTAACCCAAGTGATATTTCTCTGTACTTAAGTTTCCTATGCTGGGATTAAAATCCTCCATGCCAGATCTCTAACTTGTGGGGCACTCAGCCTAATTGAACTCACCCTACTCCTGTGGCCTGGGCTCATGCTGCTGCTTCTTCTGTTGTGTTTGCCCTCCTCTGGTGTTGTAGGGTCTTGCTGTCAATATGAGAATTATACTGGTCTGCATGGCATGTTTAAGGCCTTGCAGCTGATCCAGGGATCTGGGTGCTGTGCTCGTCCTCCTGGCATAATTTAGAGAATTACAATCGATCCAGGTCCCACGCTCTGCTAATCCCCTTGGTATGTTTAAGGGCCCTACAGGTGATGGAGGTGCTGTGCTAGACCTCTTGGCATTATGTAGAACTTTACAGACAATCTGGGTGCCGTGATGGCCTCCTTGCCATTTTACTTTTCTCAAATGCCTTAGTGCGCTTGCACCAAATGTGGTGCTGCTTTGCTCTCTCCTTGTACCATTTTCTCCTTATGATAGTGGTTTCTGGAACTCATCCTGCTGTTGTCCATTTTCTTTTTCTTCTTCTGGTGCCCTGGGGAGGGGGGGTGGGGATAGGCGGCGATTGTGACACTCGTGATGGCTTGTGGTGCTGTTACAAATGTCTTCCAACAAACTTTAAGCAGTTTTGATTGAAAATAGATGGCAAGCCTGACAAATCCGTTGTAAAATAGTTTCCCTGATACACTTTTAATGGGAAGGAAAGAGATGAACACACAAATGTTTCGTCTCCTGCAAATTAACCAAGCGGGCATATTCTGATGAACAAAAATGATTGTTAAAATCTTTGGTGTGTACAAGCCTATCCAGAGCAATTAAGAAATGTCGTTGATGCTAGAATCTCCCCAAGCATTCTGCTGATCCCTCTTTACTCAAGATTATATTTTTTCAGGGAGCTGCTTATATTAGGGACATGTTTACTGAAGGTTAACATGCATTAAGTGCTTCCAGTGCTCATTCATTTCTATAGGCCATTGCAGCACTTAACACATGCTAACTTTACTTAACGCACATTAACCTTTAGGTTAACAAGCCCCTTAGAGATTTATGGAGTCAAAATTGTCTGTTTTTTTGTTTTGTTTTATAATTAGCTTAATATCCTATGAATATATTAGCTAACATCTGACTCTTTTGATTTGATTCCCCCCTGGTAGGCTTATATATACATAATATGTTCTTTTTTTGAGGGGTTCCCCCTATTTTTATTATTATTTAACTTCTTTATTGAATGTTTAAATACATTTCAAAAATGAAGTAACACAGAAGAAAATACCATCTATAGCAATTCCCCACGCAGGTGGGGGGGGGGGGGGGGAGGACAATATAAAAGAAACATACTCCAAGTTTCAAAGCCCATATTATGAGAAAAAGTGGATCGGTTAACTGGCACCAAAATGCAAAATTAAAGTTGAAAGCAACAACTTCCAAAGTGGTAAAAAGGAAATTCAATAAAGAGAAGGAAAACATACATCTCACAACTGGAGCGGCACTATGCACTAAACATAAAATCTAACGATCTAAGAAGGCTTCTAGGTTAGATTGATCAGTAAATACTTATCGCTTACCCTGTAAAGTCACAAGACACTTACATGGGAAGTGTAAGTAAAAAGTATCCCCCTTAGCAAGAACCTTTGATTTAAATGCCAAGAAACATTTATGGCGAGACTGAGTCAGACGAGAAATATCTGGGGAAATAGTAACTCATTGGCCACAGAAGGATACCTCCTTAAGCTTAAAGTACTGTACATAGACATCACCACATTTTTATCAAGCAGACTTAAGAAAGTAACTACAAGAGTAGCACAGTTACTAATTTCATCTTGCAATGATTCCAAAAACTTAGGGGCTTGTTTACAAAGCCGCGGTAAACAAGCCCCTTAGAGAGATCTAAACTAGAAGCCTTCCCGGATCCAACGTAGGCAACCCCATTACCGCCCTCAAAAAGAGCTCATGTAACCACATAATAAACACTGGACACAGGGAATTTGTCAGCATTTGAAAGGAGCAGAACTTCCTTAAAATATTTTCTTAACAAAATAACACCGGGCAGTACTTATAAATTCCTGGATTTGGTGACATTTTCCAAAGATTTAAGTTGCCTCCTAAGCATAGTAAGATCTTTAATCATAGCTAAACTAGTCACCTGCATTCCAGACAAAAAATGTTCACATTCAATCATTTACATTTGCAATCCTGAAACACAACTATCAAGATGTTGAAAATTATTTATAGACTCTAAAGAAAAGGTCTGTATTGAGACATAGCACCTTTAATCATAGTATTAAGTGGAGGTCACCATAGACCAAATGTCTACTAATCTTATGTCCTGAGGAGGGGGAAGAGGCTTTAAACGCTCTTCCAACTCCGTGAAATTTAGCAATCTAGGAACCGACACCATTACAAGATCAGTTTCCTTTTTTAATTATAATTTGAATTGATGTTTATTTGTTTTTCAGATTATTGAATTTATTTTTTCAAGTATGTTTTTCTTGAATTGTAACTTTTAAAATCCTTGAAGCATGTGCATGTTTACTCTTTGAAAATTAAGTTAAAATTCCTATAGAAATTTGTCTGTTCTTTTTGTAACTAAAATATGTATTGTTTTTACAATATAAAACTTCACATTGTAGCAATCCTTATCCCAACTTTGACTCCAGGAACTCTGCTGATTTCAGTTCAGTGTATGTACACTCATTGTTGAATAGCGCATACACTTCAACATCTACGAAGATTGGCAATAGTGCAAATTCCACTCAAGCTGTCCCTGAGGTGCGAGGGGGGGTGGAGGGGGAGAGAAAAAGGTGACCTACTTATAGCTTCTTCCATATCTTCTGAGTGTATTTTCCCTACTCTAGGGGCCCTTTCAGATATTTTGCTTGAGGGTCCTCAATTTGGATTTCTGCCGATGCAGAGCAGGCAGTTTTCAAATAACCTTTTTATCTGTGCAAATGACTTTCAAAATCTGCTGTTCCTAGACTTTAAACTCTGAAGTTCGAAGTTTTAAAAGGGATTTATCTGTGCAAATACTGATTTACCCAGTTAAGGACCAGAGTTACAAAGTTCCACTACTGGGTTTTATGTGCATTAATATGGTTATCTTGTATTATTAGTAACTAGAGGGTCCTTTTACTAAAGGGTTGCACTTCCCACATGATTAGTGACAATTAGGTGCAATTATCTTGAACTACATGTCAGGGGCATGCCCAGCAAGTTCCCAGCAGTTTGCACATGATCAAGCACCAGAACATATAGCACAACTAACACAAGCATATCTAACAACCACAGACATGTTGTTCTGTGCACTCATTTTAACTGGTCTTCTATTCTGTCTTATTCTTCAATCAAAGTGGTTTACATTGTAACTTAAAACTGGTTACATTTCAACAATAGTATAGGGAGGGGCACTAAGCATGCAGGTGATTTTAAGACACCAAACGTATATACAAGGTTTGGCAAAATCTACCAGAGGGTGACTAGTTAGCATGGAATTAATATGCATACTGAGAACGGGATCTGGCCCTGGATGGAGATCGTCTATGGTATGCTAGGTGATGCTTCCGAAATGTTCCGAATATAGGAAAGTTTTCAACTTTTTCCTGAAGTCCTTTATGTTTACAGTGGCTCTTATATCATCTGGGAGGGAGTTCCATAGGGTTGAGGTGGAGAGTGAGAACTCACTCTTGGATGTGAACTGCTTGAACTTTGAGTAAGTACTGAGAGAAATAATCAGGTTTGTCTTGTTGCTCCTCCTAGGTCGGGTATCTGGTTCTTTTTTGAACAGGTTCTTCAGGATGTCCACTGAGGTGTTCTGCAAGATTATGAAGGTGTTGAGTATTGTTTTAAATTTGGAGCTGGAATGCACTGGGAACCAGTGCAGCTGGTTCAGTATGGCAGTAACATGGTCCTGTTTTGTTGCACCGGTGATGATTTGTGCCACGGTGTTCTGCATTGAGTCTTTGGGAGGACATGGTAGAGCGAGTTACAGTAGTCCAAGATTGGTGTGACAATGGCTTGGCATGCCATATAGAAGTGATCCTGACTGAGCAGTGACTTCAGTTTTCAAATTATTTTTATTTTGTGGGATGAGCTGTTGGTAGTCTTGTTGATGTGGGACTGCAGATTCAAGTTCTAGTCAAAGGTTACTCCTAAGTATTTTACTTCATTTTTTATGGATATTCTCATGTGTGTTAGCTAAATTGAGTATGGTGGCATAAATGATGTGCTTCTTGTGATGAATAGAGCTTCAATTTTATTGTAATTTATGTTTAAGTTGTTGAGTCATTTGGTTATGTCCTCCAGGCAGCCTGTTATAATTGAGTAGCCAGGTCTGTCTAGGTCGATTAGGGTGTAGATCATTATGCCATCAGCATATATCTGTATCCCATGCCTTTTGATGACATTGCAGATAGGTTGTATGTACTGGTTAAAGAGCAATGAAGATATAGAGGACCCCTGTGGTATGCTCTAGTTTATGAGGAATGGAGAGGATTTGTTCACTCCTCACTTTATTTGCTGCTGTCTGTCATTTAAGTATGATCTAAACCACTTGATAATGACATTGCGGAGGCCAATTTCCTGTAGTCATTTCAGTAGAATTTTGTAGGATACAGTGTCAAATGCTGATTTTATTTAACAACAATTTTTCTATACTACTTTTCTTGCATTCAAAGTGGTTTATATGAAACAGTAACATTGAACATTACAGAGAACAGGTCGATAAACTTGGAGAGGGAACTTTAAACAATAACTGGGTATATTACATAGAACAGGACATTAAACTTGGAGAGAAGGGGTTTAACATGTTATTTACAAGATTGCTTGTTACAGGTTGTGGGATGTTATTAGGTGGTAGGGTTTAAGCTGGGTTGTAACTGTTAGCTTTGTTAGTGGGGTCAGATTTATTCTAGTGGTTATGATTCGTATATTGATTCTGTTTCTGGTCCATAATACTCTGAAAAGAGTTGTGTCTTTAGATCTTTACGAAAATCCCATAAGTCTTTGGTGGTTCTTATCCTTTCTGGGAATGCATTCCAGAGGGATGGTGCATAGATTGAGAAGGCTCGGTGACAGGTTGACTGTTTTGCCTTGATTTTGTTCTTAGGTATTATTAGTAGGGTTTTATTGTCTCTCCTTTTTAATATGGTTTAAAGGGTCCTTGCAGATGAGTGTTTGGAGTATTGATGGGGATCGTTGGTGTATAATCTTGAAGATGGTGAGGATGGCTTTGTATTTAGCTCTGGTCAGTGGAACCAGCTAGTCAGTGGAGTTGTTCCAGTGCTGGGGTTATGTGGCTGGTTCTTGTAGTACCCGTTATGATGCGGGCAGTTGTGTTTGGTAGTAGTTGGAGAGGATAGATGAATTGGGTTCGTAAGCCTTGATAGATGATGTTACAGTAGTCTAGACTAGGCATTATCAAGGCTTGACAAACTGTGCGGAAATTGTTGGGATCCAGCAGGGGTCTGAGATTTTGTATTGTTCTAAGTTTATGGTAGGCTGTCTTTGTTAATTTGCTTATGTGAGCTTGGAAATTTAGGTTTTGATCGAGGTGTATCCCCAAATATCTTACTTCTGTTTTTACGGTTATGGAGTTGTGTAATAATTGCAGAGAATTTGTTTCTTGTTATGAAAATTGCTTCCGTTTTATTGTAATTTATTAAAAGGTTGCATTCCTGAAGCCATTATGACATCTTATCTATGCATGTTATTCTTGAGTAGCCTGGTTGGTCTACGTTGAATTGTGTATGTACCATGATGTCGTCAGCATAGATACTATAGTTTATGTTGTGTTTGACCATTATGTGGCAGAATGGCTGGAGATAGATATTAAACAGTAGAGTGGAGAGTGCTGATCCTTGTGGTACTCCTTGTAGTTGTTCAATTGGTGATGATCGGCGTGTTCTGGATTTAACTTTTATTTTTCTATGGGTTAGGTATGATTTGAACCATTTCAGGGTAGTTTCTTGAAGTCCAATTTCTTTTAGGCGTTTGATAAGTGTATTATGATTGATTGAATCAAAGGCAGCCTTTATATCGAGAAGAACCAGTATACAGCTTTGTTTGATGTTGTCTAGGGTAGTTATTAGATTATCCAGGAGAGATGTAATGAGCATTTCTACACTGTGTTTGGGACTGAATCCATGTTGATGAGGGCCCAGAGGGGCATACATGTCTAGATGATCTTGAAGTTGTAGTTGAACAACTTTCTATATTATCTTTGCTATAAATGGAAGACTTGAGATGGGTTGGTATGAGTTAGAATTATTCATATCTAGGCTATTGTTCTTTAGGATCAGTCTTACAATTGATTTTTTAAGTGTGGGAGGGATATTGCCTTGTGTAAGAGAGATTTTGACCATTTTAAGGAGTGGGGGGGGGGGCCTAGATAATCAGTTGTTGCTTTTATCCATGATGCTGGGCATGGGTCCAGTGGGGATGTTGTGGTATTGAGGTTGGTTATGATGTTTTTTAGTTCCTTTAGTGATGGCATGTGGAAGGTGCTCCATGGGTGTGCTTGTCTACCCATAGGGTGGGGTGTTGTTGTTGAGGTTTGGTGTTGATTCATATTAGGTTTGATCTTTGATTGTAGGAGGTCAGCCATGGCTTGTGGATCAATTGGATGATGTTCCTTAGGGTTATCTTTCGTTAATGTCCTTGTTATGTTGAATAGTTCTCGTGGTTTATTCAGGGATTTCATTATTAGATTGGTGTGGTATTCTTTCTTACAGTTATTTATTAGGGTCTGGTATTTGTGTATTTTGGTGATGTAGATTGTTCTGTTTTGTGAGTCCTTTGTTTTTCTCCATATTCATTCTGATTTTTTCAAGTCTTGCTTTAGTTTGTTAATGTTGTTGGAGTACCAAGGAGCGATGTTATTTCTGGTGTTGTGAGATTCCTTGTGTGGGGTGGTGGCAGCATTTAGAATTGTTGCATTCCAGTTTGTTATTATTAGTTCTAGATCTGTTGATTCTTTGTTTATATTTGGGAAGACTTGCTCTATAAAGTTGTCCTTGTCAAATTGTTTGAATGTTCTTTGGAAGTTGGTTGTATCTGTAGTGGACTTTTGTGTAGAAATGGTGGTGTGGAAGGTTATTATGTGGTGGTCCGACCACGGGACGGGTATAATGGATGCGAGTTGTGTGTGGTTCATTTCTAGAAGTGCATTTGGTATGAAGATAAGGTCAAGGGTTCTGCCTTTGTTGTGAGTTGGAGTGTTTATTATCTGTTTGTATTGTAGGTATTCAATGGCTTGTATGAAGGCTTGACCATGTCTTGTGGGAATGGAAGATATGTTGAGGTCATCTAGCATTATTAGAGGTTTTTGTGGACTCGAGTTAGAACATATTTCTTCCAAGATTAGTGACAGGTCTTCGTTCTCTGCATTGGGTGCTCTGTATATTAGGCAGAAAGCTATGTGTTTATTTGAGATGGTTATGATGTTGCATCCATTTGTGGTATGTGTTGATATAGTGTTTAATTTTAGAGATTTTCTTGTGATGATCAGAACTCTGCCACCTCTTTTGTTAGATCTTGGATTGTTATGGGTCTCGTATGTTTGTGATGAGATTTGGTTTAATATTATTTGGTCTGTGTCAGTGAGCCAAGTTTGGGTTATGCACATTATATCCAGTTGATGTTCTTCAATGTAGTCTGTGATGGTATGGAATTTATTCCTTATTGATCTGGCATTGATTAAGGCACATTTCAGGGTATGTGGGGTCAGTTGTTTCTTATTTGGTTCATTCATAGGGCTTGATGTGTTAATTTGAAGCAGTCTGTTGCATCTCTTGTATGGTGTGTTTTGGTATAGGCGGTGGAAGGTATGGTTTCTGGTGGGTTGTAATATTGGTATTTGATTTGATATGCTGCATTGTATACTTTCTGTTGTGATTACTTTGAGGGCATGGAGCAGAAATATTAGGCAACAGAGTATTAGCACAGGCTTATTTGTATGCATATTAGAAAGAATGATGGAGAGACTATAGGCTGAGATCAGCTGCTGTTATCTGCTATAATGGTCTGCTAATTTACTAGTCATTGCATGGATGAGTATATCGGAGAATCTGTAGGTCAATATTCTTGAGTTTAATATATAGCGTTGTAATGTGAATGAGTTTGGAGTTTACAATACCTTGAATACTCTTCTTATTCAAGTGGTGAGGTGGTTAGTGTCTGTAGTTGTTGTTGGCCTTGGTTCTTGGTTTATCTAATATCTGTGATTGATTGCCTTCTGCTGGGTTTGCGAGGTCTTGGAAAGGTTCCCCGGAGATAAGTACCTTTGTTGTACCAGGGGCGTTATCTTTTCTTTAATTCCTTTTTGCTTGCCGATATCCACTCCTGATTTCCATGCCTAAGGGCCATGCCAAAGGGCCCTCTGGCGAGGGCATCAGGCATAGGTCCGCGAGGCGCAGGTGTGCCAGGAGGCGCTTTCTTTATGTGCTGAGGTCCGGCGTGCAGAGGGGCCCTGATTGGCCACTAGTTGGAGAGCGGGAGGAGTTTCAGCCTCCTGCTCTCTTTCCCGCCACCAATCGGGACGTCTGAGTGGGGAGTGGTGTTCCGATGGCACCAGGAGGCGCTTTCCTTATCTGCTGAGGTCTGGCGTGCAGAGGGGCCCTTATTGGCCGCTAGTTGGAGAGTGGGAGGGATTTCATGTCTAAGAAAATGAGAAGGAAACCTCTTCTGATGTTTTCCATGCCTCTGATTATGCTGTTGAGGAGTGATGCTAGTACGGTCTCCACACTGTGGTTTGGCTTAAATCCTTGTTGGCAGTGATCTAGTGGCACCTGAGAGTCTATATGGTCTTGTAGCTGTATTTGTACTGATTTTCCTATGATTTTGGCAATGAATGGAAGGCTTGAGACTGGTTAATACACTGTAGGGTCATAAGAACATAAGATATGCCATACTGGGTCAGACCAAGGTCCATCAAACCCAGTATCCTGATTCCAACAGTGGCCAATCTAGGTCCTACATACCTAGCAGTTTCCCCAAAAGACACCGGTTCCAAAATGCTTGTATTGGGTCAAGCATTGATATCCTGGATCCCTTTGTAATAATGGTTTATGGACCTTTCCTCCAGGAACTTGTCCAAACCTTTTTTAAACCCAGCTACACTAACAGCCTTTACTACATCCTCCGGTAACAAATTCCAGAGTTTGATTACACGTTGAGTGAAAAAATATTTTTTCTTATTTGTCTTAAATAGTTTACCCTGTAGCTTCATTGCATGTCCCCTAGTCTTTCTATATTCTGATAATGTAAACAATCAATCTACGTTTACCCATTCCACTCCATTCATTAATTTATAGACCTCTATCCTATTTCCCCTCAGCCGTCTCTTTTCCAGGTTGAGGAGCCCAAACCTTTTTAGCCTCTCTTCATAGGAGTAGCCTTCCATCCCCTTTACCATTTGGTGGCTCTTCTCTGTACCTTGTCTAATAACGCTATATCCTTTTTAAGATATGGCGACCAGAATTGCACACAATATTCAAGGTGCGGTCGCACCATGGAACGATACAGAGGCATTATAATATCCTTTGTTTTATTTTCCATTCCTTTCCTTATGATGCCTAGCTTTCTATTTGCTCTCTTGGCCGCTGCTGCACACTAGGCAGAGGGTTTTAACATGTTATCCATGATAATGCCTAAATCTTTTTCCTGGGTGGTGGTTCCAAATGTGGAACCTTGCATCGTGTAACCATAGTTTGGGTTGTTCTTTCCTAGGTGCATAACTTTGCACTTGTCCACATTAAATTTCATCTGCCATTTTGATGCACAGTCTTCCAATTTATCAAGACCCTCTTGCAATTTTCCACAATCCTATGGGGTTTTAACAACTTTAAATAGTTTTGTGTCATCTGCAAATTTGATAACCTCACTCGTTATTCCCTTTTCCAGGTCATTTATGAATATGTCAAAAAGCAGTGGACCCAGCACAGATCCCTGGGGTACTCCACTATTCACCTTTTTCCATTGGGAAAATTGGCCATTTAACCCTACCCTCTGCTTTCTATCTTTTAACCAGTTCCTGATCCACAATAGTACACTGCCTCCTATCCCATGACTTTTTAGTTTTGCCAAAAGTCTCTGATGAGGGACCTTGTCAAAGGCTTTCTGAAAGTCCAGATACACTATATCAACCGACTCACCTTTGTCCACCTGTTTATTCACTCCTTCAAAAAAACATATCAGATTAGTAAGACAAGATCTGCCTTGTCTAAAGCCATGTTGGCTGTCTCCCTTTAGGCCATAACTATCTACATGCTGAGTAATTTTGTTCTTTATGATGGTTTCTACCATTTTTCCTGCTACTGACATCAGGCTCACCGGTCTGTAGTTTCCCAGATCACCCTGCAACCCTTTTTAGCCCTAAACCTTTTAGCCTCTCTTCATAGGAGTATCCTTCCATCCCCTTTACCATTTTGGTGGCTCTTCTCTGTACCTTTTCTAATAACGCTATATCTTTTTTAAGATACGGTGACCAGAATGCACACAATATTCAAGGTGCGGTCGCACCATGGAACGATACAGAGGCATTATAATATCCTTTGTTTTAATTTCCATTCCTTTCCTTATCATATCTATCATTCTATTTGCTTTCTTCGCCGCTGCTGCACACTAAGTGGAGGGTTTTAACATGGTATCCACAATGACGCCTAAATCTTTTTCCTGGGTGGTGTTTCCCAATGTAGAACCTTGCATTGTGTAACCATAGTTTGGATTGTTTTTTCCTAGGTGCATAACTTTGCACTTGTACACATTAAATTTCATCTTCCATTTGGATGCCCAGTTTTCCAATTTATCAAGATCCTCTTGCAATTTTCCACAATCCTCTTAGGTTTTAACAACTTTTAATAGTTTTGTGTCATCTGCAAATTTGATAACCTCACTCGTTATTCCCTTTTCCAGGTCTTCTCTGTTAAGTGATCTATGTTTGAGGATTGGCCGTATGGTAGCTTGCTTTTGGGTTGCTGGCATATAATCCTGGGTAGGAGATGTTTGTTCTATTTTATATATTAATGGGTTGAGCTCTTCCTTAGTTGTTTTGATCCAAGCTACTAGACATGGGTCAGAGTTTGAGGTACTTCTGTTCAGTGTGGATACTGCTAGTGGCAATGTGCTCTCCATTCCCCCAATCTGCCCCAAACTCATCCATTGTCCAGAATGTGTATAAATTATAGCATTTTATCATTTAAATGCATAAATTTGTGCTCTGCCTCTGTGCACACCCATAGTGAAAGTATGTGTGATTGGTCAAACAGACATATTTACAGAAAAGTGACTCCCTAAAGTATGTACATAAGTGCCCATTGATTGAAAACACATGATTTACGCATGTAAATGGGACATAACGTTCTATGACTCCTTATAAAATTATGCACAAACTGTGTTAATACATGCTAATCAGCATTGCACTTTAGTAACTACAGCCCTAAATTTATTCCTGACCTACCTGAAAATGTGTGCAAGGTTCAGCATTATACTGTACTTTTAGAAGGAAAAATGTTGTACCTGCAGAAAAAAAGGTGGAACACCTGTGTTTGTACTTTTTATCCAAGATAATATGCAAAGTGATGCTTTCTTGCAATTTCCTTCTGAATACTGTTGCAAAGTCCACAGGAAAAGCACTCCATTTGAAAAGGGACAATTTATAAGTTGCATGCAGGGCTTACAGTCTCACAGGTACATTGTACCATGGATTTGCAACCACATTTTCAAAGGAAAACATTGCCTGGGGTTTCTCTATGAGAACACCTAGTCTGTGGTGGGACTGCAGGTACTTTTCAGGGGTATGCATTTCAAGTGCCCGCAAATCACTTGTACACATGTATACCTAATAATTAAAGTATGTGCAATCAATCTGTATGCTTAAAAAATGTTTGCACACATATAAAGCATGCCTAAAAAGACAAATACATCATAGAGCTGTTATAGCATAGTCGATGGGGTCCACAAATTTGGTCCATGTTATAAGTGAGCCCATGATATACCGAGTCCAGCAATTCCCTTCTTATCTTTGATGTTCTCATCATGGCTCCTTCCAGTGACTGTGATAGCATCAGTTGGAAAACAAAAAGTGCCAGGGAGCTTCGACAAGTCTCACCCCATCAGACACACTCTTCCTGTTGATTCATAGGGGTGTAAGTCAGCAGAGATTGGCAGAGGCTTGAGTGTGGAAGCTCTGCAGGTCTTTACCTTTTATTTTCTGGCTTATCCTGATGTTGTGACTTCAGGAAGGAGTTGCGACAGGAACATCAAAGTTATGAAGGGAGTTGCCATATAACATGGGCTTGATATACTGTAAAGGGAGCCAAATTTTGACTACATTCTAAATAATTCCACAGTATATCAAGCCACCTTATTTTGGGTCTACAGTGTATTTCAGTTCATTTATTTCTTATTTATATGCACATGCTTGTAAGATTATATTCAAGATTATTCAATGGAAACTAGAACCATACCTGGAATGAAAACTGCCAGAAATGCAACATGGTTCAGAAATGATGAGAAACAAGAGATATCATTGCAGATGTGAGATGGATCCTTGAAAAGACAAAATAATACTTCATTTAACTAGGCTTATATACTGCTTTTCTACCAGTAAAAGTGGTGCATGTTTAGGTACTGTATATATATTTCCCTTGTCCCCAAAGGGCTTGCAATCTATGTTTTTGTACCTGAGGCAACAGAGGGTTAAGTGGCCTGCCCAAGGCCACCTATGTGACTAGAACCCCCACTCCTTCTAGCCCCAGGTTGCTGTCCTCTAGTGGGATTTGAGCCCCTGGCCCGAGGTAACTTGTCCCAACCACTAGGCCACTCCTCCCTCTCTTGTGATACTTCTTTTCACATGATATGTTCAAATTTTAAATAAGCATAAACAAGCATATAGAGGATATCTTGACAACTGGAAAAATCAATAATTTTATCCGTGATGGAGAAAAAAATAGAAACAATAGACAATGTTAACGTGCTTGGATCAATCAATAAAGAAACAACAAGCGGCAAAGAAATCGGATAAGAGTGGTCATGACAGAATGGCTATAAGGTTCTAGACAAGATTCTTAAGTGTAAAGATGTATCTCTGCATATAAAGATTCAAAGCCATGATATTTCAATAATGTCATATGGATGTAAAAATTGAACAGTGAAGAAGAAAGACGAGAAGAAAATTGATGGCTTTTGAATTATGGTACTGGTAAAGAATACTGCCCAAAGAACAAATCAATTGGTATTAGAGAAGATCAAAAGTAAGCTTTCTCTATAAGCTCAGATAACTAGACTTCAACTTTCCTACATTGGACACATCATGCGAAGAGAGAGATAATTCAAGAAAGACATCATGCTTGACAAGGTTAAAGGTCAGCACAAAAGAAGAGGGCCAGCAATGTGATGGATGGATACAATAACAGCACCTATGAATACCACTCTATCAAAAATTCACCACATGAATGAAGACTGAATACAGTTCAGGACAACTATCGAGAGGATCGCCATGAGTTGGCACTGACTCAATGGCGCCTAAAAACAACAAGGAGTCTCAGATGATGCAGAATGACTATGAAGGACCTAGACAAGATTCTCAAGTGCAAAGATGCATCTCTGCATGCAAAGATTAAACTTGTCCAAGCCATGGCATATTCAGTATGGATGTGGAAGCTTGACAGTGAAGGACAGAAGGAAAATTTACACCTTCAAATTATGATGCTGGCAAAGAATACTGTATATACCATGGGCTGCCCAAAGAACAAATCAGTTGGTACTAGAGGCAATAAAACCTAAGCTTTATTCAGAAACCCCTATGAAAAGACTAACTTTCATACTTTGAGCACATCATGTGAAAAGAAGGATCATCAGAGAAAGGCATTGTGCTTGGCAAGGTTGAAGATCATCGCAAAAGAGGATGGCCAGCAATATGATGGATTGATGCAATTACCACAGCTTTGGATGCCACTCTGTTAACAATTAGGCACCTAACTGAAGACTGAACACAGTTTAGGACAACTATCTAGAGGGTTACCATGAGTCAACATCGACTTGACAGAACTTAACAATATCATGCTGTCATGGCCATTGTTCTAGACAAATTGAAAAAATTCCTGAAAATTTACTTGGCTATGCACATGGCTAGTAGGGCATCCTCCCTGCACAGAATGAATGTCAGTTCTACAAGTTCAGCTGATCCTCCAGTTAGTCTCTAAAGCAGTTCTTCAGCCATATGGGTGTTTATGAAAGCAATAGGTCAGTAATCAGGGCCAGAAAATAAGAGAGGTGGGTGCAAAATCTATTTTTTCTTTTCCATGTTGAAGAAACAAGAGTCCCTAGATGAGCACCATTTTGAATTCCATGTATAAGGCTTTTCTTTAGACTTCAAAATGCTTGACTATCATAAATTGTGAATCAAAGATCAAAAGATGAAGATAGTCAGCAGTATGTTCTAGGATAGACACAGGTATCTACAAACACAAGGCAATATTTAATGTTTATTCCCTTTTTTTGGCAGATATAAAAAATAAATGCATTCTTCACAGAAAAGTTAATGGTATTCTCACAATGCACTGCTGAGACAGAGGACATACTATAATTCAGTATATAAAAGCAAAGCAAAATAAATAGAGTAGGAAAACTTACCAGAAGTTTCTGGTATTCTCACATTCTATGTATTTAACGATCCTCTAAGGTGCATAAGATATTATTTTGTACTGGTTTACTGTCACTTTTTGTCTAATTTCTAGCTCTGAGATCAATAGAATAATCCTCCTAGCATTCCTTTTTCTTCCTTGATTTATGGAAGATAGCTCGTTCAAAAGATTTTTCTTCTAGCTAAGCAAAATAATTTCTCTAGAGGCACAGATTATTTATTCTTTCAGGCAATTAATATTAGTAGTGAAACTGCACCTTCTTTCCTCAGTACATTAATAACGTATAGTTTAAAAAATATCTAATGCCTTTATATGAAGATCTTTGGCAAAAATGCTGTGTAGGAATGGGTGTCTCAGAAAAGATGAATTTAGGCAGGTTTACATAATTGGGCTGTTATGGATGATCTTTATAATTCAGAAACAACAAAATTGCCATACTAAAATGAACAACTCCTCCAGGATCAAACTTCTAGCATTAGGCATTAACATCATGTAGTCAGAAGCTAATCTAGGAAATGAATTTAAAAGAGGATCTACTGCAATGAACATTTGAATTATTTTCTGCAAGCCACCAAAAATAAACTCCAGAGAAGCAAAGTATGTCCATGTGGAACCGAATAACCTTTTTTTATGGTATGAATAAATAACTGTGCATCTTCAGTGTGGTGTACGGATCCTTTGGATGGGAATGAGGATGAAACAGCACTCTGCTGGGGAATTGACAACACCACTTCAAAGGAGAACCGAAAGTGACTGACGCAGAGATGAAAGACAAGGTCATCATTAGGGAATGCAGTCACATCTTCAAAAGATTCATGGACTGAGTGTCAGAGAAGGCACAAGTACCGTGGCACAGCCCCTGTTTCCCTAAAGTAGGTGTTTTAAGAATGTGAACAATTTGCATAATTTTGCATACAATTGTATATATTTTAATTAGTAAATGAAACTAATGTAGTACATTTTGAGGATCATTTTATAATAGAATGTCTAGATTAAGAGGGTAGATTGAAGGCATGGACAATATGCAGGTGTAAATGTATATGCAATGTATGCAATTCTGTGGGTAGATTAAAGTAGCTTATAATCAATGCACATACTTCAAATCGGACTACATTCCTCCCAGACCCTGCCCCAACAACATTTCCAGTAAAGCTATTATGTTCATGCCCTTGTGCAAACGCCTACTGCAATTTTATAAGAAAGTGTTCACCAAACAACCTAATCCAAAAAGGACAATGTACTAAACACTGCCACAATGCATCCTAACTGACAGTCCACAGCAAAATAATATTTGTGAAAAGGACCAACTGGAGTGTCTACCTAAGCGCAAGCTAGCTGTACTCAGGGTCTCATTTTTCTCATTCCTGTCATGCAGTCTTTAAATTCTTTTTCAAAACTTTTGCATTTTGTAGTTATTATTTTATGCCCAAACAGTACAAAGTCACAGTGCCATCTCACAAAGTAGGATAGACACCCCACAAAACATTCAAAAATTGAAGGATGCCATCTCAAAATATATTACTACTACTACTACTGAGCATTTGTATAGCGCTACAAGACGTACACAGCGCTGCACAGAGATACTTATCTTTGCAGGTGATTAAATGTTGGGAATGGTTGTGCTTAGTCCAACTCAAGTTTTAATTCTGACTTCAGGAGTCAGCTAGCAATTACCAATGCTCCACTTCTGTTCGCAAACAAAAATGCCAGTTCAAATGCTGCACTTTGCCACAATGATTCTCCACCAAGGTTGTTGCCATAGCTTAGGAAATGGCAGTGAAGATCCTCCGTGGACTTGGAGAAGAATTCCTAGACTGTATTTTGAATGAGATCCAGAGAGATTTAGAGAAAAAACAGAGGGTATGCTATGATGAAGGTCAGGGCCGGCCCAAGGGTTTCTGCCTCCCCAGTCAGAAGCCTCGGCCATGCCCCCTCCAAGTCTTGCCAAGCTGCACTGCAACCCCCCCCCCCCCATGCTTCTTCAGCTGGTGGTTGGCATGTCCATGAGTTAGTGTGTGCCATGGCCAGTTACTTTAGCTAAAATGCTCATTAGCTGGTTAGCTTAGCCCTTGGCCTTTCATAAAAGAAAAGAACTTGGGATATTCCTTCTTAAATCACTGTAAAAAATCATCTTGGGGCGTGTCATGGGCATTTCAGGATGGAGCAGAGGCAGTGACAATCACTAACTGGGTAGCAGCGATATCGCACCGCTACCCAGTAAGCAACATATGGATAAAACTAGGCAAAGCAAAAGATGGCCTAGTTTTACCTGCAGGAGCTAACCAAGCAGCGGTGTAATATCGCTGCTACCTGGTTAGCTTCTGCAGCTCTGGGGCATGAACAGGGCTAGTGCATTGCAAGGGTATTAAGAACCCTAAGGCAAACTTTCACTTTTTGCATCCTTTTGATTTATTTTCAGGACCCAAGCCTCCACAGCAGAACATGTCAAGTTAAATGAACAATCATAATCAACCCAACACCGTTCTTCCAAAAACAAATTTGTAAAAATACATAAAAAGAGTATTAACTTATAACTATTAAACTGTTTCATATATAAAGTACCATATGGATAAGGAGCACAATTTCCAAAAAGCCTTTTTGCTAGGCAAATGTTTATATGCTAGTATTTTAAAACTGCCCATCTTCACTACAGGTAAAAGTATACCCAGTGTTATAGTTCCGTTTGCCTTACTTTATAGAAAAGAAACAAAAGAAAAATGGAACAAAAGAAACGTCGCTATTAAAAGCTTTGGTGGTTATTTAAAAAGCATCTCTGCATATAAATTGTGGCATTTACACATGTAGATTGGGATGCATGTATAAATATGATTTGAGAAATCTACTATTTATGAATGAATATCTATACCATGTAGAGATCTCAAGGAAGTCTGTTGGAGGCATGGTTTGGAAGTGGCTTGGGCAGTCCAAAATTCTTCACATGCATTCCCCATTTCACAAAAGGAATCTACGTGTATGTCTGAAAATGTTCCATACCAGGATTTAGACCTGCTCAGAGGCACAAATAGAGTTTTACAAAGTGTTTGTTTCAACCGAGGCTTCCTATGAGGAATTAAGAGAGCTATACATCTTAATCCCCCATTGTTCATTTCCTCTTCCAAAATAAAATTTAGCACAAATTGTGGCCTCAGTACTTAATTGGTGTGCTTTATATGTAGGCTTGCTAAATGGCCGTCTGCACATTGAGGTGCCATCACTTATACATGGAAATTGTAAAAGGAATTCCACTTCCACGTGGAAACTGCCATATTCATTATGCTCAGTTTCCCACGTGTAAATTTGTAAAATGACTCCTCTCTCTGAACATGGTGGAAAATCCATATGTTCATTTGTCAGAACCTTTTGTAAAACACTGCTAGAATTGAGCACATCTCAACCTGGACACCTCAACCTTGATGTCTCAATTCCAGTCCCAATGTGCTATGTGAAACAGGCCTTTATGGATATTAAAAAAAATTCTAAACAAGTCATCAGTTGTTCTAACTGTTAAGTATCACTTCAAATGTACTGAGAATAATCAAAACCAAATTCTCTAGTTTACCTACAGTACAAGTCCCCAAGGTACCAGGAGAGTGAAAAAGGAACCTAAACAATTGAAACACTGTGCAAATCGAAACAAATTATTCTGTCTGTACCTCTCTGTTTTGGATAATGTTTTCTAAAGTTAGAACATAAGATATGCCATATTGGGTCAGACCAAAGGTCCATCAAGCCCAGTATCCTGTTTCCAAGAGTGGCCAATCGAGATCACAAGTACCTGTCAGGTTCCCAAAAGGTAGACACAAATGTTCACTTAAATCAGTCTGTGGTACTGATACGGATACCCATGATTGCTGCAGTCGCCCAATCTTTTAGCATTAACCATTTAAGTAGATCCAGTGACAGAATGTTAATTGCTTAAGGTGAACCTTAAGCTTTGTGATGCTGTCAAATTAAATTCTATATTAGCCACCCTTCACCCAGACTGAGAATCTGACAGCTAAAAAGAACAATCCTAATATTACCCTACACCTTCCATAATGAAGAGGCAAGAAGACAGTAGCAGGACAGTTATTCTCACCAAGTAGCTGCATCTAGAGCAAGACGCCAAAAGATGTGGACAGTGCCAGAAGCTGTCAGTGTCATGGTTTTGTTTTCTTTTGGTGCATTTTGGAGATAATAGCAAAGACGTGAGTGACAGGACAGCAGATCACGCTGGGGAGCAGCATCTAGAGTGGCATTAGCACAATAGAGTGGGGCAATAAACCAAGAGAGCAGTGTCACATACAGGGCTGGCAGTGGCAGAGGTGGCAGCAGGTAGAGCGGCAGTAGCTACAATAGAGCAGAGCTACTGATCATGAGAGCAGGCTGGGTACAACAAGACAGGCATTGACAGACACAGCATCAGTGACAGAAACTGCAGCACAAGCAGAGGAGAGGCAAGGGGGAAAGGAAGCTTTCCTTGTGGCTAAAGACCCACTGGAAACTAAGAAGGAGACTGGAGAGACTATAATGGAAACTGGCAGTAACATCAAAAGTGTGGCAACTGGGTTTTAGTGGAGCTCTACACTCATTCTTCTGTCCAGTCACATGGAAATTCAGGGAAAGCAAGCAAGGAGAAATTTGTTGAACAATGGGGATTCATGCATCAATTCAGGGAGAATATACAGGGTGGTCCAAAAAAAGTGAGAACATCTCGTAAATTAAAAGCTTAAATAGTTGGGGCGGAGCCTGATGTCCAGCGGGTAGGACGCTTTGCGTTGAAGCTCCCGAGAGGCCTACTCAGAATCCTGACTTAATACCTATATAAATTTACTATTTCGCTCCGAGCTGACCGGGGCACCTCGGGGGGGATGGCGGCCCATAAACCAGCGCGCTTGGACTTCGGGTCTCCTTCTTCTTCTCACGGAAAACGCTCCAACAGAGAGGTGTCCTCCCCGCAGAAGATGGTTCCATTTCGTGAAAACCCCGCAATGCACCTGGAGATTTTGGAGGAAATACGCGGCGTGAAGGAATTGGTGCAGTCCAATGGAGAAGCGCTTCGAGCCATGCGAGAAGACTTTGGAGTGCTCCAGGACCGACTGAAGGTCTTTCATTACGGCGGACAATATGGCGGGGGTCCTCGACTCGCACGAGGTGAGCTTGGGCAAAACTGGACAGGCTGAGCGCCAGATACAGGAATCTTCAAAAGGAGTTGGAAGATAGCAATAATCGCGCCCGTCGCAACAATGTGAGGCTCATCGGAATGCCGGAGGGGGTGGAAGAAGGAGCTATAAGAGAATTCTTGCACAAAAACTCTTCCCTCCTTGCTGAAGATCACTTTTCACAGAGAACTGGAATCGATCGAGCACACCGTGTTCCTGCCCGCATGGCGCTCAACCGCACGACCCCCCGGCCTATTATCTTTAGCTTGCTACGATATCAACAAGTGGAAACAAATTTTACATGCTGCCCGAGCGAATCATCATTTGGAATTTGAAGGTCGTAAGGTCTCCTTCTTTCCTGATTTGGCAAAGCCTACCGTTGACCGTCGGAGGAAACTCCTTGCTCTTCGCCCTCGACTTCAGCAGCTACAGGCTCGCTTTGGCCTGTTGTATCCAGCGAAGCTCCGGTGACTCTCCACAACCAGACCAGGACGTTCGAGGATCCTGATCTACTATCAACATTTTTGGACTCCAAAGAAGCAGAGCAGATGCGCTAATCCCAAGTCTTGGACTCTTATCTGCCGCTCTGTCCGCCATTTTGAAGGGCCCGATGCGGCGGTCATAGCCCAGCACAGAAATAGCCTGGACTTTCTTTCTTTCTCTGTATGACTTTTGTCTTTGGTCTCCTATCCCTTCATGATGTGTGCCTCGGTCGGATTCGGAGCACGCACAGTCCTACAGGTTATATGTTTTTTCAATTTCGCCTTCTCTGGGGTTTCTCCCCGCAGACACATGGTCGCCAGTAATTTTGGGGTTTTGCTTCTCCTCTACCGTACTGCGGTTTTCTTTGTTAATTGTGGGGCGCTTCATTGTATTATATTAGCTTATTTTTCCTATGTCATGTGTATAGCCAGATACAGTCAGTTTGAGGGACACAGTGAAATTATGTGTGCTATCATGCTCAGAATTTTAACTTTTCTGAATGGCCTTATGTAAAAATCCTCATTATTCATCGTCAAAGGCATTACTGGTCCACTCAAAAGAAAGAAAAATCCTTAGCTATCTTAGCCACGAGCAGTTTTGCTTTGGTGTTTCTTCAGGAAACGCATTGTACTCTGCTGAAACATTGAAACTCA
The DNA here is from genome assembly GCA_033557465.1 of Ichthyophis bannanicus. Classification (NCBI taxonomy): domain Eukaryota; kingdom Metazoa; phylum Chordata; class Amphibia; order Gymnophiona; family Ichthyophiidae; genus Ichthyophis; species Ichthyophis bannanicus. Next base: position 1,718,575,458 of record CM066031.1, on the reverse strand, counting down.
ATGCTAGGCCTCACATGGTAGCTGCCTATTCTCCCACCGTTTCCAAAAGGTACGGGATAGCCATTCTGGTTAAGAAGTCTTTTGCACGCTACTGTACCTGAATTAGCGCTGACATGGAGGGTAGATGGGCCGTGTACACCTTGAGGTTGGAGATAGTGAATTTCACGTGTATTTGCACTATGCCCGAATGTGGACAACCCTGCTTACTATGCAAGTTTTGCGCAGTTGGCCTCGGCCTCCGCCACTGCTCCATTAATACTTGGTGGCGATTTTACTTAAGTGTTCCCTCAATCTTTTCTTCTCAAACAGGTGCTCGTTGGTTGGAAGCTCCAGTACCGAGCAGACCTGTGTGGCTAGATATAGTAGCGGGCCTTTGCTCACTGATTCCTTTTACCCTTACTCCCTGGTATGACTCTCCCATTAGACTCCACTATCCACCAATGCTTTTCGACACTTTAGGTGCCTTTAATACTCCTATGCAACTTTTCGACTCCCGACTCTGTCAGTGCAACGTCAGCATTGCATTCGGAGCACTAGAGCACTCCCGCCATCGGCACTCTCTGCATAAGGTTGATTGGAGACTTCCGATCTCTCGGTAGTTCACCGGGTGTAGCATCCAATTTTACTAAACCTTTATGTAATGCTATTACTAGAGATACCTCTATAGAGCAGAAGAAAAGTATGGGAGAGAGAATTGCATTGGGACTTTAACCTCGGAGCAATGGAGCCTTATCCTGGAGCAGAGGGACACGGGTTCCCGACCCGCTCACTCACTCAGACCCTCTTCTTTCTAGCCCACCGGTGTTTTTACACTCCTCACAGATTAGACAAATGGAACACTACTCAGGGTAATGGTTGCTGGACACGTCCTGCGGCCATGGGTTTATTACTTCATTTCATGTTATGCATGAATATATCCCACACTACAGTTATAACTGGCGTCGGGTCTGGGGTCGTCTTTAGTCTATATGCTCTCTCAGGAGTCCCCTTGCTTGGAGGATAGTGGACTTCGCCCAGTTGCGGGGATCCCCTCTCTCCCAAGAAATGGCTTATCTCCTTTTGAACTTTATGCTTGGCATTGCTATTCCCTAATTAAGTAATACTGGGAAATTAGTTCCCATCTGAGCCTCAATGAATGGGGGGAATCATGTCTGTCTCTACAGTAAATATGAACAAATACCTCGTCTGTTCGCTTCCTCTCCGTTTCAGACTACCTTCTCATTGGTCTCAATGGAAGATGCTCAATGAATATGTACATTTTGCTAAATGCTCTCATCTGACTGTCTAACTTTGTATATATCTCTGTCTCATGATCATGCTGTATTGTGGATACTTTTTTGATCGTTTGATGTATAATCACTGTTAATGGGAAGCGCTCACATGCTGATACAAACGGGTAGAGAAGAAGCAACGGGGGGGGTGGGGGGTAATGGGTTTACTTTTCCTTATTGTATACTTGTTTTGTCTCTTTTGGTGTGTTGTTTCTTTTGTTTGTTGCAAAATGAAAATAAAAGTTTAAAAAAAAAAAAAGCTTAAATAGTTTACTTATTTGCCTTTTTTAGCTATATAACATCTTTATTTCGACAATTTCCAGTCGCCATCTTTTTTTAATTTGTCAAACATTTACATCTGTTTTTTTTAATTTTTAATGCTACGAGATGTTCTCACTTTTTATGGGCTACCCTGTATATTGACTGGACATGCAAATTGGAGGGCAGGACAGGAAATGCAAAATAACCTTTGCAAGGTCTGGTCAGACTGGTATTTTATATGTCCATGTGCCCAGAATGCCAAGGGATCTGTGGGCATGGCCTCAATACGCTCTCCAAGGTAGCATATCTATAACATTTGTGCAGAGGTCTCACTAGTGGCAGACTTATCTCTCCCATTTATCACTGTGGCGAGGACTTCCGTCACCAAAGATTTTCCTAAGCTGGGACTCGTGGGAGAAGTGAAAGCTGAGAGTATGACGTCCATGCTACCATTACTGTTTGCCAGCATACTACTTCCACTGCCTCTCTCCCTCTGGAGCTCCTTTTCTCCGTCAGAATCACCAGCTTCTCCTTCATGTAAGATAGCGGGTGGCATGCAGAGCAATAGTTCCTTTCCAAGAAACTAGCTAGCATATAAGCATGTTCTTTCATGGGGAGTTTAAACCTTTTCTTCACTTGAACATGCAAAATGTTCACCAGCACCAAAACCTCCAATGTGAATCCCCGTTACTGCAAAAAATCCTCTAACCTTACCTGTAGAATACTTACTATTGGGATGACAAGGCTCAGGGTAGTTCTTCTGGAACTCTTGAAGGATTTCAGGACTTTGATGATCTGAAACATATTTGCACAATTCTGATGCCTCAGTGGACTTTCAATAACAATCTCAGTGTCCAATGACATCTGATGCAGGGCTGCCCATGGTTCCACTCACTTCTCCAGCATCAGATATGAGGAATTCTACCTGGTGCCAGCATCCTGAATGAGTTGGTATGTGAGTCTCCCTGCTGTTTCCTACTTCTCACTCAGCTCATACTGTGGTACCCAAGCCTGGGCCAGAGGCTTACAGCTATGGGCTGCCTTGTCTGTCCTTAAATGAACTGTATTTTCCCTCTGCCACCAGCAATGCACTCTGGGACTTGTAGTTGAGAAAACTGTATTCCAAAAGACAAACTGTAGTTGTGCAACCGAAGGTTGAGGCAAACAAGAATATTTTTATTATTGTGGATTTCCACACGCATTAAAGTTCTGTACACGAACACAAAAATGGATAACTTCTCCAGTAACAGAAGCGTAAACAAAAGGAAATTGTACTTGAAGTAAATGCAGCACAAGTCTCTTCAAACACAAGCAACTGTCTTCATGACAATAAACATAACACAGCCTTATGAGCTCCTTCTAGCAGAAATACCTTCTTTCTTCTACAAAAACTTCCTTAGCCTTGCACACAGGAACTTATGCTTCCCTAAGACAAAGAGAGCAATCCATCTGGCAATCTTCTGGAGAAGATTGTGACTCAGGTAATTCTATCTGCATGGGCTCCGGTACTGCGGCTGGTTTATCTCTACTCCAGGCCTCAGCACTTTCTTCAGGCTTTCTGGCTTGTAAGAATTCCCAAAATTCATTCCATAATTTCTCCTTTTGGTCATAACCATTTACATAAGGAGAGTAAGCTTCTCCTCCCTGAAATGCTTTCTTCAAAGCTTTTACTGAGTTCAAATTAACTTCCCTTCTAAAGGTTGGGTCCTGGTTCTTTCCCCAGTGAAACGAATCCACCCACCTTTTGTCAGTTGAAGTTTTCAGCTTAGGATTCTGAATACAGGATAAAGGTATTTGTTCCCACGAGTTTGCAGCCTTTCTCCCAGAACGTTGGCTGGCTCTTGGTTTAGGAACCTTTCCCGGACGTGGAGTGTTTCCTTCTCTGCTCTTAGCTTTCAGCAGCTGGAAATCAGCACACTCATGTCTCTCAGGTATCCATGAGCTCCTAGGACCTGGACTCAAACTGGCACCTTCTCTCCCACAGCTGGAACTCTTTGAACCAGATGAACTCCTGGAACTAGCACTCCTATTCCTCCAAGCTGAACTCAAACGAGAACTGTGAACTCCCTTCTTCTGTTTGAAGACGGGTTTAAAAACCTGTTTCCTTCCTATCAGAGCTTCCTCTGAGCACGTGTGCTCATAATCAGCAGCTAAGCCTGCCTCCTCATTAGAGCTAGGGCGTGGCTTGGCTTGGCTTTTTTTCATAGTAGCTTTCCTACCTCTGTGTAGAGCTGAGCTGTCAGTAGTTTTAAAGGTACAAGTGTCTTTTTCTTCTACTTCCACTTTCTCCTGCTCCCTCTCATCACCACAATACACATCCATCACGGTCCAGTGGGTTGTTGTTGGTTTTTTTTCAGCACTCTTCAGTAGCTTCAGGAGAGGTCTGCCACTCCCCTTGCTCCCCAGGTCTATGGAGTCTCTCACAACCAGATGCAGCATGTGTGGAAAGAATCGGATGTCATGAACATGCCCTCCCCTTTCAGTGCCAACCATCTTCATCCCACCATCTGTTGCAAAAAGAAAAAAAAAGGATACCAGGTATTCTACCTCTGGTCTAGCTGCCAGCCTTCTAGCATTCCTCTTATTTTTGCTAAGTTATAGGCTCAGGTATGACTATCATTCATTATCCCATGAGTATCTTGCTGCAGGTGCACCCACTTATACCCACAGCCTTCCTATGACTCATCCTGCTGTTACCAAGGAGAGGAAGGCATATACAGAATTCTGACCAATCCTGATGTTTCTTGCTAAATATACATTACTAGACTCTGCCTCTGTCAGCTCTGTCTGCAGCTGGGTATACAACTATTATATAGACTGGCACCACCTGCCTACTAAAGATGTTCCTGCAGGGCACTTGGTAATTAGAGACTAAGGGGTATGTTTACTAAATCGTCATAATGTGCGCTCTGGCACGTTATCACGCGATAAGGTACCTTATCGCACAATAATGGCGCTTTATTGGGCACAGAGGTACCTTAGCCCGTGATAACGTGCGCAGCTGCGCAAATGAGCGCTGAGGGTGGAGAAAGGCTCCCGGAGGGCGGAGTAAGGCTCCCCAGGGGCAGAGAGAGAGGGTCAATGGGCAGAGAGTGGGTGTGTTTGCTGGCAGCACTAATTAAAATACAACTAAAATGCCTCAAACAGCAATAATTACACGTAAAAGCTAATGACTCAGCCAGCCTTATGCATTAGGCACACTGGGGGATCGCACTCATGACCCCTGTACCATCAGTCAGTGTATTTGCCATTGTGCTACACCTCTGTTTCTGTGTTTCCATGTCTGCGCGCCTACTTAAGATTACTGCGCGTTAACGTGCTTAGCGGCGTCTCGCCCGATAATAGCAAGGCCGCGGAGCCATGTGCCCGAGGCCGGCATTAACCGGGGGGGCGGCCATGCGTCGCCCCATCAGAGCGTGCCGACTCGGGGGGGGTGATGCTTAGGAAGCACTCCCATTGGCCCCGCGAGTTGTTGTGGCGTGGGAGCCAATGGGAGGGAGGGCAGGCAGACGCTGGGGGGTTAAGGGTGGAGGTGCGGCGTGGCTCCGGCCTCTTTTGCCGGATTCCTGGGTCGCCGGACGTGTGCGCCGAGAGCTGCGGGTTGCGTGGTAGGCCTCAGAGGAATTTTCAGAGGCGGAAGCGAGGCGACGTGCGGAGCTGCTTGAGGGACGAGGGCGGATCGAGCAGCGGCATCGGGTGAGGAGCGCAATCAAACCGGGTGGCCGGTTGGCGACAGCCGCGTTTCTCGGGGGGGTGAGCAGTGTAGTGCCGTTGGGGGGGAGTTGTAGCGGGTCAGCGTCGGGTCCAGGGGGCTTTGTGCGTGGTCTCCTTCTGTGCTACAAGGGAGGGGAGAGAACAGGGGTTTTGCTGCATTATTGTTCACTGTTTCTTCCTTCTTTCTTTCCCCTCATACTTGCATACTCAGTTGCTGAGTTGGGGCATATAAAAAAAAAAAAAAAAGAAAAACCCACACAAAATAATCATATCTCAATAGAAAGTACACAAACAGCCGCGGCAGTAATTGAGGGCGGCACCACTTCAATCAGCGGTGGCCTTACAATGGGGGGTTCACGGTGTGGTACTGCCAATAAAAGGGGTTCCCTTAATAAGCCAAACAGGCCTGGGAAGAAAAGAGGGGCCGGGGGGAATCGCGAGTTGCTGGGGCCGGATCATGCCGTTGCGCAGGGCAGTGGCGTCGCCCGGGTGGTAGGGGCTAGTTCTCGTGGCTCTGTAGCACGTGGGGGGAGGGGGCGCTCTAGGACCAGTGCCTCCGCACGGGGCTCGGGGAGTCGGGGGAGGAGGGGTGGAGGGCCCCCGGCAGGCACAGGGGAGCGGAGGGTCGGCGGGTTAGTGGGAGAACAGACCCATGAGCCAATGGAAGATCCTCGGCCGGTGCCAGGCGTGGACCTACAAGGGGGCGGTCTGTCACCGCGGGGAGCTCTGGCGGGTTGGGGAAGGGGCGGTGTTGAGTGCCAAGATGAGCAACAGGAATCCGTGGGGAGCTTGGGCCCTATGCCTGTTCCTGGGGGAGGGCGTGGTGTTTGGTTTGGACGGGGTGAGGTTGGGGGATTACCTAGCCCATATGGGTGGCAGGGGACCGTGGGTACGGGGTCTCCGGCCATGTGGGAGCATTGGCAGGGCGGGGGACAGGGCTCCTCACGTGCAGATTGGCTGGGGGTGTGGCATGCTCCCGGGGCGCTGGCCGGTGTCTCTTCGCCTTTTTCTGTCTTCTCTCCACAGGGTCACCAAGCTTGGCAGCGTGCGGGGGGTCCGTGGATGGGTTCAGCTCAGCAAGAGGATGGCCCTGATAGAAGGCCAGGTCTGCGGCGACCGACTGGAGCAGGAGCGCCAGCGGCACAGTCTGCAGTGGAGCGTCCGGTGGATTCTCGAGAGATGGAAGGCACGCCAGGTGAGTTGGTTGTAGCCCAGAATGTTGGGGTGGGGGAGAGTACGGGTGTTGGTGGCAAAGGTCGGATGAAACGCAGCCGGAAGCATAGGCATTCATGTCGCGGGCGGAGGCAATCTGAATCCTCGTCGTCGTCGTCTTCCCTATCGTCCTCCAGTTCGGACTTGGAGAGGGGCGGGACCACAGCACTCCACGGAGCGGTGGTTGTGGGGCCCCCGAAAAGTGGGGCGCAACCCACTGTAGCGGCGTTCTCGGAGTTATGGGAGGGCGTGCCTCGGAGGTTGATGCAAAAAATTCATAAGCGCAGATATATAGACATTTTCAAGTTATTGGAGGGTCGTAAGAGGTCGGGGGACAGCAGGAAGAAGAGGAAGGTGGATGAGAAGGCCGGGCGTGTGCGGAGAGTGGGGCGGAATGTGGTGAATTGGACGCGAGCCTTCCTTAGGTTAGCTAGTGTGTGGGGGCAGGTGCACCCAGAGCAGTACGGAATGTTGTTGGCATACGCTGACTCCATTTTGGAAGCGTCGCAGACTCATGACGGTTGGGCTTGGCTCAACTACGATGAGCGATTTCGCGATAAGATGGAAGAAAATCAGGGGTTGTCCTGGGGAACTCAGGACATCAATCTGTGGCTGACACAGATGGCGGTTCGGCAGAATGTTGGGGGGGTAGGAGGGCCAAAATGTGGGCCGGTTGCGGCGGCGGCCTCGGGAAAGCCCTTTCGTGGGAGCGTGCCTGCGGCAGGACAGAGAGTCGCGGGGGGGGGGAGGCTTTGAGGATGTCTGTTGGCGATTCAACAAGTCCTCATGCCCCTTTCCGGATTGTAAATTCCGGCACGCTTGCTCTGTTTGCGGCGGAGGACATTCGGCCCTTAAATGTGTCCGGAAGGGTACGCCCAGGGCCACCCCCTCCCTGTCCAAGCAATAAGGGGGTGGAGGGCATAGCCCCCACCCCTATCAAGTTACAAGCCTTGCTGCCATGGTTGCGACGTTATCCCAAGAAGCACGACAGTTTGGTGCTGGAAGGGGGGTTCCGATGCGGGTTTCACATACCTGTGGTGGGCACGGTAGCGAAGGGTAAGGCTAGAAATTCGTCCTCGTTGAGACGGTTAGCGGATATTGTGCGGACTAAATTAGCAGGAGAGCTGCGGTTGGGATGGGTCGCTTGCCCCTTTCTGGAGCCGCCGTTTGAGGACTTTGTGGTCTCCCCTTTGGGTATAATTCCGAAGAAGGAGCTGGGTAAGTATCGCCTGATCCATAATCTGTCCTCCCCCATGGGCGCGTCTGTTAACGACCACATCCCGCGGGACTTGTGTGCTGTGCGGTACGCATCTTTTGATGAGGCCGTGGCGTTAGTCAAAAAATGTGGCGCGGGGTGCTATATGGCAAAGGCGGATATAGAGTCCGCTTTCCGGTTATTACCAGTTCACCCGTCGGCGTTTCCGTTGTTGGGATTTCACTTTGAAGGGCGTTTTTATTTCGATAAATGTATGCCCATGGGTTGCGCGATATCCTGTGCTTATTTTGAGAGGGTTAGTTCCTTCTTGCACTGGGCTATCGTGGAGCGGATGGGTTGCAGCCAGATGGTCCACTATTTGGACGATTTCTTTTTTGTGGGGATGGCTGAGTCGGCGCAGTGTCGCGCCTTGTTGGATGGTTTTAGTCAGCTGGCACGGGAGTTGGGGGTGCCGTTGGTGGCCGGGAAGACGGAAGGGCCTGTTACGCGTATTACCTTTCTAGGGGTGGAGCTCGATTCTGAATTAATGGTGGCCCGTTTGCCTGCCAATAAGGTGATCCGACTGCGCATTCTGGTAGCCAATGTGTTGGCCTCCTCGAAGATGACATTGCGGGAAATGCAGTCCCTTATCGGGTCCCTGAATTTTGCTTGTAGGGTGATTCCCATGGGCAGAGTCTTCTTGCGGCGTCTTGCATCGGCGACGGCGGGGGTGCGCAAGCCGCATCATCGGATCAGGGTGTCTCGGAGCATGCGGGAGGACTTGGGAGTCTGGGATGAGTTTTTGAGAGGTTTCAACGGCGTCACGGTGATGCGTGAAGCTGCGATATCCAGTGCGGCTTTGCAGTTATATACGGATGCGGCGGGTGGGTCAGGATTGGGTGTGTACTTTGGGGGCGCCTGGTGTGCGGCTGAATGGCCGCAGACGTGGCGCGAGGCAGGTCTCACCACGAATATCACCTTTTTGGAGTTATTCCCGATCGTGGTAGTGTTGTCCTTGTGGCCGGATCGGGTACGGAATCGCCAGGTTCTCTGGTGGTGTGACAATGCGGCAGTGGTAAGTGTGCTTAATAATTATGCCCCTAGGTGTAGACCGGTAGCCGATTTGCTGCGGCAGGTCGTGTTAGCTTGTTTGCGCCTGAATGTGGTACTCAGAGCGCGGCACATTCCAGGGCATACTAACTTAATTGCTGATGCTCTTTCCCGTTTTAAGTGGGAGCATTTTCGGGCATTGGCGCCAGAGGCGGAGGAGGAAGGGGCTGTGATCCCAGAGCACCTATGGCGGATTGGCCTGGGGGCATCATCAACTTGCTGAGGAAGTCCGTATCGACGGCGACCTGGGAAGCGTATCAGAGGGGCTGCAGCAGCGTGGTGACCTTCTTGCAGGACCAAGGATGGAGTCCAGGGCCCGTTTCAGAATTCCTGCTTGGTCAGTATGTGTGGGCCGCCAAAGTGGCGGGTCTAGCGAGGTCCACCGTGCGGCGAAACTTAGCGGGCTTTTCGTTTTTTATGCAGGCGGTAGGCTGGGGAGCCGCGGGGGGGGGGGCTTTTTGACTTGCATGCTTTTGCAGGGATGGGAGCGGTCCTGTCCATCTGCTGGGGATGCCCGTCAGCCGATAACGCATGACCTGTTAGGTCGGTTATGCGGCGTGTTGACTCAGGTGGTCACGTCTGGGTACGAAGGCCTGCTTTTCCGTGCGGTGTTTTCCGTGGCCTTTTTTGGTGCCTTCCGGGTGGGGGAATTGGTGGCAGACTCGGGTCGCCGCGGCAAGGGCGGTGGCTTGCAAGTGCAGCACGTTTCAATGGGGGAGGGATGGGTTCGCATACGGTTGGTGCGTTCCAAAACGGATCAGAAAGGAAAGAGGGCCTGCGTAGTACTACGTGCGGTGGCGGGTTCTCCCACGTGTCCGTTTACCTTGCTATCGCAGTACTTGCGAGTGCGGCCGGTTTGGGACGGGGGTCTCTTTGTGCATGAGGACGCGCGGGTACTTACCTGTTTTCAGTTTACGGCGGTGTTGTGGAGATCGCTTCAGCGGGTAGGGGAGGACCCGCATCGGTATGCCCCTCACTCCTTCCGCATTGGCGCAGCTACCAGTGCGGCAGCGGAAGGGTTATCGGAGGGTGCTATCCAGCGGATTGGCCGGTGGAGGTCCCAGGCCTTCTGCGGTTATGTGCGGCTATGAAAGGGGGGGGACTAACTCTATTTATTTTGCAGGTAGAGCACAAGGGCAGTGTCGCTGTTGGGTGATCGGCCACTCATTTGTGTACTGGGCTGGTCGGCGAGCAGCAACACGACCGGTGGGCGTGAATCTTGGAGTGGATGCTTCTCGGGTGACCGTCTCATGGCTGGGTGAACGCGGGCTGCGGTGGTTTCAGCTCTTACCCTTGTTACGGCACCATGAAGGCCTGCTGCGGATGCCACCGGATATCTTGTTAATTCACCTTGGAGGCAACGATTTGAGTTCATGGACTTGCCGGCAGTTGATCCGGGCTGTTCTCAAGGACTTGAGGGTGGTTGGGGCTATGTTCCCGGGTATAGTTGTGGTTTGGTCTGACATTATTTCCAGGCCTGCTTGCCGAGCACAGCGGCGTTGGTCCAGGGGGTTAGCCAAGATTAATCGGCAAATTGGCCGATGGGTGGAGGAGCACGGGGGGCGACAAATTTTGCATCCTTGGGTGGATGTGGACTGTGCTGGCCTATTTCGTGCGGACGGAGTACATCTATCTCCGGTTGGGATGAATTTGTTCCTCAACGATTGGCAGGAGGCCCTGGAAGGTATTGTGAGTGGGGTGTGAACTGGTCGCAGCTTTCACTTTTGGGGGCGGCTCAGATCCGAGGCGGTCTGAGCCGGTGGCGGGATCCCGGAAGTTTCCGGGGTCCGGAGCCAGATGCAAGCATTAGGGCGGGGGTGGGGTACCCCCGACCCGGACAATCCCTCAGGTTTTTGCTAATAGCATGGCGAAGCCGGATGAGGGAGGGAGAAGCAAATTAGTCGGGACTTGTACCCGAGGGAGGCAGACGTGACGTCACCTTGCTAATAATATGGCAGGTGATGGCTCGGGCTGCTGGGGGGGGGGGGGGTAAGTTCTGGTGTTGTGTTTATAATTGGTTAATTGTTCAAAGAATAAAGCTGCGACCAGTTTTTGATCCAAAAATGTGTAATAGTCTGTTTGTGTGAGAGGTGGTAAATTGGGGAGCTGGGGGGGGAAAAAGGGGGACCAGGACTTGGGCGAAAGCACCGGTCTGCCTTACCCGGTTATAGCAAGGCCGCGGAGCCATGTGCCCGAGGCCGGCATTAACCGGGGGGGGCGGCCATGCGTCGCCCCGTCGGAGCGTGCCGACTCGGGGGGGGTGACGCTTAGGAAGCACTCCCATTGGCCCCGTGAGTTGTTGTGGCGCGGGAGCCAATGGGAGGGAGGGCAGGCAGACGCTGGGGGGTTAAGGGTGGAGGTGCGGCGTGGCTCCGGCCTCTTTCGCCGGATTCCTGGGTCGCCGGACGCCCACCCTCCCTCCCCCGCGGACTGGGGGTTGCCTTTCCTGTAGTGGAGTGTTGCAGCTGGAGGGGGTGGAGGGATCCCGGAGGTTTCCGGGGTCCGGAGCCGGATGCAAGCATTAGGGCGGGGGTGGGGTACCCCCGACCCGGACAATCCCTCAGGTTTTTGCTAATAGCATGGCGAAGCCGGATGAGGGAGGGAGAAGCAAATTAGTCGGGACTTGTACCCGAGGGAGGCAGACGTGATGTCACCTTGCTAATAATACGGCGGGTGATGGCTCGGGCTGCTGGGGGGGGGGTAAGTTCTGGTGTTGTGTTTATAATTTTTTAATTGTTCAAAGAATAAAGCTGCGACCAGTTTTTGATCCAAAAAATGTGTAATAGTCTGTTTGTGTGGGAGGTGGTAAATTGGGGAGCTGGGGGGGAAAAAGGGGGACCAGGACTTGGGCGAAAGCACCGGTCCGCCTTACCCGGTTATGTGCACAGCGCAAGTTATCGCGCAATAATCCCATTTTGCTACATTAAGACCGACATGCCCACTCCTTTTATGGCATCCTGCACACTAACGCCGGGCGCACGTTAAGACTGCTTAGTAAACATACCCCTAAGTGCTGCTGCTGCCTCTGGAACCTCATGTTTTCATCCACCTACAGGGGATGGTAATTCAGGACAATCATTTCTCCAATGCATTACATCGTCACTTGCCCTGTGCATCCAAATATCACCCCATCTCTTCTTTGATGGTTTGCTTTGATGCATTTGGGGCTGTTGGCATGTCACCTCCCTTGGGGAAGTTGCTGTTGGTTCCAATTGGGAAACATTTCCTTTTTATGCAGCTTTCCCACTACTGCTATTTCCATTATTGGAGCCCCCTCACCCCCCCAACATGCGCACACACACACACACACACACACACACACACACACACACACACACACTCTCTTTAAATGAGCTGGAACCATCAGTGTCCCTCTACTAATGATCTTCTTTCAGAAATTATACTCTACATATCATGGAGCCTCAAGCACATTAAAATGCTTCCACACCCAGAGGTTTTAATAAACTTCCTCTCTACAGTACTTATGAGTGGGGGAGGAAATACTGCTTTTGCATTGCTGCTGGACCTGTGACTTAGGATGCAGGAGAGGATGAAAGGCTAGAGGCATCTCTCCAATGTATACTGTCTGCTCTGCTTATGGGGTGCTCTTGGTCTTGTCAGTAACAATATAACGTCCTTTCTCATCACCACTTAGTATGCCAAAATCAAGATCTTCATAATCAAGCTCAACATTCCACATACCGACCAAGATGATAAAAGTTCCTGCGGGCACCTTTGCACATCACATCAGATTGTTCAATAGATGAGCATGATAGGGGGAAAACAACATCCGGGCAGACCCACCAAAGACAGAAGCAGCGAGCCAGAAGGTAAGTTCCTCCCCACTCTCCACAACCACCTATCAGCCCCATTAGATCACATTTAAAAGCCAGTACGCTGTGCGCCTACACCTTATTGATCCATATAGAAACCAGAAATACCACATGTCCCACTCACTCATCTGGCTAGCCCTTCAAAGTCTTTCCCTTATGCTACTTTCTTGGAGTGCTGCAGTCTTAACCAATCATCATCAGATCCCAATAATACACAATACACAGCCTAAGCCTCCAAGCATATGGCATCCTTCCAGTACACATCTCAACAGAAAATATGGAAGCCTCATCAAAATGAATCCTCTAGCTCCTAACACTCTGACCTCCAGGCACACAAACCCTCTGCACTTTAATCAACTCACGCTCTGCCCGCAACAAAATTCAAACCCTATCTGACTACATCATGGACAGCAAAGTTGACATATTATGCATTACAGAAACTTGGTTCACCGGAAACAACACAGTCTTATTAAACCAACTTAAAACTACCATGCACACCATCCACAATTGTCCTTGAACTTCTAGCAGAGGAGGAGGAGTTTGCATTCTCACAAACAAGAACCTCAAATTTAATATCATAAAAACTGTCTCTACACACAGCCTCGACATAATCATAATCTCAAATCACCACCTCACCATCTACCTGACATATAGATCCCATAAAAGCAAGGCTGAGGAGCTCGTCATACTACTTGAAGCAATCTGTTCCCATTCATTCACCAAAAAGGACTTTATCCTACTCAGAGACCTAAATCTTCCCTCTCCTTCCAACAACCACACCTTTGCCTTCCTCGAAGCGATAAAAGACCTCCAGTTCACACAAAGGGTGGGATCCTCAACTTGATCTTCTTCCCAAACCTTGTCCTAAAAACAGAAGGATATGCTCCACCCACAATAACACCAGTCCCTTAGTCTGACCATAGCCTCATATCCTTTAATATACCCATATTTTGCATGCATATCCCACCACAGAGTTCCTCTCCCTCAACACAGAGATTCCTTCCATTCAATGAACAAGCCTTTCTCCAAAAAACTCAATCAGCCCTGACAAATTTACCAGCTCAGACTGACCTTGAAACAATGATCAACACATGGAACCCCCACCATCTCTACTGCTGCTCTTGCACTACCAAGAGCTTCCCTTAAGAAACAACAACCACACGAACCTTGGTTCTCTGCAGCACTAAAAGGGCAAAAGTGACTTGCATCACCTTGAACAACAATGGAGGAAGTCACAAAACCATCAACTCCAAAACCTTTACTTAGGCAGTCTGAAAATATCCTATAATTCAACCATTAAAACCAAAAAAGAATATTACAACAATCTTCTATTATGTGCCATTAATAAACCCAGGGAACTCTTTGATATTGTCAAATCACTCACTAAAGATCACACTCAACTGAGCTAAGACAACATTCTACACCCTCAGGGCATGACCTCCTACTTACAAACCGAACATAACTCTAATTCCTCCAACATCCTCACCATACCCACATCAAATGAAGACACTGCTTACAATCACCCCTGAACTGCTTTCAGAAGTATATCCCTTGACAAACTCACTGGCATAATTAGCAACATCAACACCACAATTGTTGCATTTGATCCATGCCCACTCTCCTAGATAAAAATCACAAGAACACAATTTTTATCATTCATATCCGAAATACTACTGTCTTCTTTCTCACAAGGATTCATCTCTCCCTCCCCTCAAACAAGCCTCAATCAGATCTCTCCTAAAAAAGTCAAACCTCGACCCCTGCTCAACTGCCTCTTACAGACCCATAACCATTCATATTGAAAGTTATTGAAAAGGCCATCAAAACCCAATTTTAAGATCACATAGACCACCATGTTCCACTAAACCAATATCAACATGGCTTCCATGCCTACCATAGTACAAAAACCCTACTGATCCCTTTATTAAGCACACTCATAGCAAAATACAATGTGTGCCTTTGAGTCAGTCCTGACTCCTGGTGACCCAAAAGCTCTTGGGTTTTCTTGGCAGTGTCACCAGAAGTAGATTGCCAGGCCTTTCTTCTGAGGCAATGGAGGGTTAAGTGACTTGCCCAAGGCCACAAGGAGTGCTAGTGGGACTTGAACCCTGATTGCTTGGTTACCAAGCCAGTGTTCCAACCACTAGGCTACTCCTCCATGCTGCATGCTTGTAGAGGGAAAATAAATATTTACCCAAGATTGCATGCTGCTCCTTTTGGACATCTTTGCAGTTTTTGACATCGTGCCCCATCAAATCCTTCTCAACCAACTCCATTACATTGGTGTCCGAGGCATCCTCCTCAAATTGAGCCACTCCTACCTATCCAACAGGAGTCAACAAATAAAAATTGGAACACAAACCTCAGATCCTTTCACACTAACCCAAGGACTACCCCTCTCCTCTCTGCTATTTAACATCCATATTCAACCCCTGTGTACTATCCTCCAAAAATTCAGCATCAAATACCTGATCTATGCTGATGACATAATGATTTATGCACCTTTTTCCATGTCTACTAACTACTCTAAAATTATAAGCTGCTTCGCTGAAGTAATCAAATGGCTCCACCTTCACAATTGAACCATCAACTTCAACAACACAGAACTTCTCCACATCACAAAAGACCCCAGCTTCACCCCCCTGCCTCCATCATGATTGGTAACAATGACATCCACGTTAAAGTTGAGATCAGATACCTATGCATCATACTTGATCAGAAACTGAGTTTCAAAGCCCAAATTCAAAACACCACCAAGTCGGTATAATTATAAGCTTAAAACTCTGCAGAAGCTGTGCCCCTTTCCTATCCACCGAAACATTCCGCTCAGTATGCCATGCTACTATCGCTACTCTATTTGACTACTGTAACTCTATATATCAGGGCTTACCCAAGCATGCGCTGCTCCCACCACAAGTTGCTCAGAACACTACTATTATGATGCCTTATTTAAACCTATGAAAACTTTTGTTTCACTGTGTTATTTATAAGTCCCACATCTCCCAGCTTTACATTTAGTTTATTGTATCTACTCTTATTAGTTACATTTCTAGTTCATTGTAATCACTCAGTTCCAGGTAAACTATTTTCACTTGTACAAAAACGGTATATCAAAAATTGATAAATACATAAATAATCTTCAGCCATGAAACTTTTACTATCTGATAATTCAGATGCAAATGTAGATTCATTAGAATCTGCATCTGCCCAAACCAGGTGCTTGCAGTTCTCTGCAGGGAACAGGGTGTGCCGGCAGCTCTGCTCTGTTGGATTTATCTGCTACTTCCCTCCTAGTCTCCCCCTCACCCAGCATAATCTCTGCTTCCCTTTGCCTCTCTAGGGAGATGCATCTGACATCTGTTCTTTCACAGTTGTACTGGAAAATGTAGATGCTGCTTCACTCCTATTAAAGAAATCTCTTTTTAGCGAGTGGTGGGATATTAAAGGACACACAGTCCTCTGCACTTGTGCCTCTGCTGGTCTTACTTGTGTTTCCTTGTATGACCATTACCATAACTACTTTTTACAAGCATCAATCAGCTATGAATCGGGGACTTAATCTCTTCTATGGGTCTCGTTTACAAAGTTGCAGTAGCGGTTTCCGATCGTTATCGGAGCCACAGCCCCATTGATTTCAATGGGGCTGCGGCTCTGATAACGATCGGAAACCACTACCGGGGCTTTGTAAACAAGCCCCTATGTGTCTTTACAGTGCTATGTAACCCAGTGTGCTGTGTAACCCAGTAGTGCTTTAGACATTTTAACTAGTAGTAGTGCTAGCATAACCCTTGCTATAATTTCTCAGATATTTAGGCTGGAATCCCTTTAAACAGGGCTGGCCCAACCACCAGGCAAACCAGGCAGTCACCTAGAGTGAAAGCTTCTGTGGGGCAGCAAAAATAGGACAGTCAAAGCTAAACAATAGATTCTGATAGCCAGGAGGGGCAAAAGTCTTAAGGTTTGTCTAGGATGCCAGCACCTTGAACCAGCTTGGAGGCCGGCCCTGCCTTTAAGAGCCTGTCAGAAACCCTTCAGTCACTAATGCCCTCCTTCAGCTCTTCTTGTCAATTGGGAGAAGCCGTTGAGCAAACTGAAAGATGGAATCCTTTCTCAAAGATAAATTAACTTTGAAAAAAAACATCCTATAGAAATCTTAATTATTTTATACTATAATATTGTTAATCTCTACTAGATAACTTTTCTGTACAGCCAGTGGGGGAGAGGATTTTATAAATCACTTGTCTTTCTGTTTGTGAAACAGATACACTAAGGCATGATGTTTGACTCTATCTGTCCGACTCAGAGCTATGTCTTTAACACATTTATCTGCTTTGAACAGAAAATGTATGCCATTCACTAGCCCTGTCTCCTGGAGCATGATTCCATAACTTGCATGTCTGGTCCGCGGACACGTCTAAATCAAAAACGGGCCACTTCGAATGTAATTCCACATCTGTGGGTCTGGATGTGCTTGCGGATCCAGAATCGGGGAGATAGATGTGTACGGCACAACATGTGCAAGCACTATTCAGCCGACCCGTGCCTCAGACACAGATAATTGTTTTGGACGTCCCCAGGCTCACTGTATTCTGAAGTTATATGTTTCAGATCCTGCACATCCCCATGATCTACCCATGGATGCCACACCCCTCAGGGAAAATGTGCATCTCCTAAGCTGCTCATCACAGATTGTAGTCACACCAGTTCAAAACGTTCTTGTCAGAACCATTCTTCAGTATGGAATGCAATGCAGAGAAAAGCAGATTTTTTTTCTGAGTCCTGGCTTTGTTCTACATTTCAGCGGGAATAACGTGGACATTTCCAGGAAATACTTAATAGTCCTGAATAAACTTTCTACATCTCTGCAGCTGACCACGCCCCCGTTCTGCCCCTTCTGGGCACTTTCTGAGATCCTCATGCTAACGCCATGGACGTGCGTGTCAGCAGTGTTTCAGAATACAGTCTGGGACATTTTCGGCACATAAATGTCCCCGCTGCATGTACAAGCCTATTATTCGTGTTCTAGAATGATCCCCTCAATGTCCTTCCTCCCTCACTTGGCAGAATTTAACACTCTTTCCCTCCAATACACAGTCAGCAAATCTTACAAATTGGAAAGAAACTGCAGTTTTTGCAATCAAAAGAATTTTTTTTAAATATAGGTGCATATTTGTTAATAGTAATCTTTAAATCCTTAGCACTGGAGAAGGACCTTACTAGTGCTCAAAGGAGTTTGTTTGACTTATTAATACAGTTATCTCTAACACTCCAGATGATTATTTCTAATTGGAAAAATGCTAATATGCTGAATGTTCACTATTGATGAAATAACGTAGGTATGGTTCAGAAATCTGAGATGCAGGCTGCCAAGCAGCTCAGTAAAATGACAGTATCACTTCAGATACGTAATTAAGCTCTGGAATTAATTGCTGGAAGGTGTAAGAAAAGTTGTCAGTATAGCTAGGTTTAGAAAGAGTTTGGGCAAGTTCCTGGAGGAAAGGTCCATAAGCCAATATTAAAGCAGACTATGGGAAATGCACAGCTTATCCCTGGGATAACCAGCATAGATTCTGTCTACCTTTTGGGATTCTTCTAGATACTTATGACCTGGATTGGCCACTGCTGGAAACAGGATACTGGGTTTGATGGACTTTTGAAGGTACACTTTACAAATGATGTCCAAGTGCAATCTGGGATTCCAAGCCAGAACATCAGAAAAAAAAAAGGCAGGCAAGTTCAAGATGGGCATAATTTCACAAATGTGGTCGTGGCCAATATGGATGTCTGTGGGACCATCGACATAGACAGCCCTGGAATAGTATCCAACACCAGGGATGTCTCAGAGACATTTAGCAGTAGTTCAAACACAAAACAAGTTTCCCAATTGCATGAAAAATATTGCTGTGATTGTGGAAAGTATTGGGGAAGGGGGAGTGCCATCTTCTCTACACCCTCCAGAAATGTAATGGCCCAAATGAGTACTTTTCCATTGCCTATTTGTGCCTGGAGCAGGTCTAAACTTGGATTAAGTCACAGACACCACCAATCTTTCTGCAAACGAGCAGGGACGTCTAAGTTTGTCACCCCTTCCTGTACACTTCTTCACTATACCCCCTGCCTACTTGAATGTCCCTGGGCTGGGGATATTGTTAGACAGCATTTGTAAAATGGTTTCAGGGAAGCTTTCATGATTTGGTCATCCACATGCACATTTTTGGATGTTCAAATCACGAATAAGACTTCTAAAATGACCACCTTGGTTTGTACCTGTATAGCAAATCTTATGTTCATATGTTCAGGTGTGGTGCTTGTTGGATCAGAAGATATGTGCCCGGGGAGAATAACACTTCTGACAACTAAAGTCATACTTGGACCTTACATTGATCATACATATATGCACTCTGCTTGCGCATTGACTTCCTTGGATTGTGTTTCATGGTTTATTGTGATGCATATTTAATAAAATGTTTGAAATGGAAAGAAACCAGAGTTTTATCTCCCATCTATCCCATTCATCCCCTCCCACAGTGGTACCACTGTGTCGGCATTGACAACATCCGACAAGGCTTTGTGCTCATCTTTTTAGACATCGCTGCAGCCTTTGACTCGGTTCATCATGAGATTCTCCTCGGACGATTGAAAGAAAAGGGAATTTGTAATACCGCACTCAATTGGTGCAGTTCCTATCTAAATGGCCGATGTCAATATGTTAAATCTGGAGCAGAAGAATCGAAACAATTCCATCAAACACAAGGTGTGCCGCAAGGATCCTCATTGTCATCTTTACTATTCAACATTTACATGCAGCCCATCTGCAACATCATTAGATCATTTAACGTGAGCTGTCTGATATATGCAGACGACATCCTACTATATATGCCTTTTTCAACCGTGCAAATGGACCTTACACCTCTTATAGAATGCTTCAATACCATATCGGATTGGCTACAAGCACAAAACCTCCGCATCCAGCACAAGAAAACGGAGGTATTATTCATCGCTAGAGACCCAGACTTCACCCCACCGACACATATAAAGGTAAAGGAAGCGGAATTACAAACCAAAGAAACAATAAAATACCTGGGGATCACTTTAGACCAACATCTGGACATGAAATGTCATATAAGCAACATTGTCAAAGCGGTCTATTTTAAAATCCGTTCACTCAGACATCTGCGCTCCCTACTGGAGCCAGATGATTTCCGGACCATATACCAAGCACTGATCCTGCCGCACTTTGACTTTGCCAATTCCATCCTACAAGGTCTCCCGCAATCCACACTAAACCCGCTACAACTGGCCATGAATGCTGCAGCAAGGATTCTTCATGGAGCCTCCAGAAGAGACCACGTGACTCCGATATTAAAACAGCTTCATTGGTTACCTATACACGGAAGGATTATTTTCAAAACATTAATCCTCTCATTCAAGGCAATCAAGCACCTTTCCTCCACAGCACTTACGGATCTCATCCATACAGTGCCACCCAACAGAGCTAGGAGGTCAACAGCCCTAAATTTATTAGCAACCCCGAAGACCTTGACAAAATGCAATAATACAACAGCAAATAGGGCCTTCAGCCTTTACGTCCCCAAATGTTGGAATGCACTCCCACCAGACATTCGAGCTATAGCAGACCTGACCCAATTCAGGAAGGCAATCAAATATCACCTCTTCCTCCAATACTACCCAACCAGCGATGAATTTAGTTAGCACCACCTAAGAATCACCGCCCTTTTGCAGCACATACTCACAAGGTATCAAGTATTCAAAACGGATTCATCATTTATTGAGCAATTCAACAATGTTATAGGAATGTTATAGGAATTTTTACCTCATGTATAGGAATTTTTTACCTCATGTATATAGCATATTCCATGTAAATAGTTCATGTATATAGTTCAGCCCCTGTTATCCAAGTTTATATTCCTGTTCGATGTAAAACCAAACAGAATGTGTGTATTGGTCACTTTGTTATACTGTAAACCGCGCTGATGCCGAATAGTGCGGTATATAAGCAACTGTAATAAATAATAAATAAATAAATAAATAAATAAAGATGAATGTAGGTTGTGTAAAACTACAGCTTCACATTTAGTTAGTTCACAACAAAATTAATGGAGTATGCTGCTGTCCATTGCATTTTACCATTAATGGAAAAACGAATGCATGTTCTTATTATTTTTGTTTTCCATAATGGTTATGAGGGGAAACATGTTTGTCAATTGTTCCATGTTTATGGTTTATTTCATTTGTAGGGTGCACAAGAGAATAGGAGTGTGCATTCATTTGAAATGAAATGTGAAATATCAATGACATTTTCTATTTTGTTACAATCCAAAACATGGCATTGAGAAATCCCCAAACTTGTTTTTCTGCCATCTTTCATCAGGCTTCAGACTGGCCACGTTTGGGTTAGAAGGCAGGCATCTTACAGAAGAGCTACCATGACTATGGGGTGTGGGGGGGAGCCGATAGGTGGGCATTACTGTATCACTGATGAGTTTCCTTCCTGTTTTCTTGTTGGCCCAAAGTTTGTCTGCAGCTCTATGTAATATGCTAAGTGGAATTTTTGCTTTGTGAATCTTTTAACTCCTGCTATAAAGCTTTTTATTTTTACATGTTCTTTTGCCAGACATTCTATGAAACCATATCTAAGCACAATATCAGAGATACTTACTAAGGGGTATGTTTACTAAACCGTCTTAATGTTACCGGCGCTAGTTGCAGCAATAATGTGAAGAATGCCATATAAGGAGTGGGCGTTCCGGTCCTAAGGTAGCAAGAATATGTATTGCGTGATAGTGGGCACCGTGGCACGTTAATGCACGTTAACCCTAAGTACATGCAAGCACAGTGCTGGCAGCTATAAAGATGTAGCCCACTGGTTACTGCAATGACTGTGGAGGCAGAGGTCATGGGTTTGATCCCACAGTGGTGTTATATAAGAAGACTGTCTGAGGCATTTCCATTTTCTAATTTAAATCAGAGCTGTCTGATGCATTTCCTTTTTTAAGTTAAATCAGTGCTGCCAGCAAAAACACCCTCACAGTGCCATAACATAAGGTGTCACATAAGGCGCCCTATAAGGCACTCCATAGGGCACATTATAAAGTGCCCTGTCCGCCAAGGCACCTTAAAATGTGCCCTATAGGGCACCTTATAGGGCACCCGATAGGGAACCTTATGAGTCACCTTAAAGTTACAGCACTGTGAGGGTGCATTTTGCTGGCAGCACTGATTTAAATTAAAATGAAAAGCCTCAGAGAGCCTTATTAAATAACACCACTGTGGGATCAAACCCATGACCACTGCCTCTTCAGTCATTGAAGTAACCAATAGGCTACATCTCTATAGCTACTACCACACTGCTGGCTGGCTACAGAAAGACTGCAGGCCACCACACAAACTGTCTGCTGTAGTTACCAGGATAAGGTAAACCCACCCGTACCCATGATGCACTGCACATGCAGATCAGCAGTCTACAGCTGATCACATAATGGGGTATGCACCCCCACAGCACCTAGTCCTGGTAGGGGGAACTGACCGTGTGTGTTACTGGCACAGAATAGCTACAGACCGTGACATTGTATGGGTCCTGTGCTCACACTGAGGGTGAGGTGGGGCACCCATCACCAGGTCCGCAGCACCTGGCTTGGCTGAGATAGGCTCTGCTGCAGGTTGCCATCAGTGCCAGTGTGTGATAGGTAGTCCTTGTGGATACACCTGTGTCCATTTGCATTTCCCAGTCATGTCTAGCCCTTGTGGACTATAATGCACCCAGAATAGTGCATATCCTGTGTGGGTGCCATGGTCACATGTTATAGGTGAAAGGGGGGGTTGTTTGAACCCAAAAGCAGATTATGTAGCACAACCCAACCTGCCCTCTGTGGCTCAGGGTGGGGAGACAGGATCTCCCACCAACAGATCCACATTGTACATCTCTGCAATGGTGGCAGTAGAGAGGACCATCAACCCCAGTCCTGCTGGGGAATAGGCACCCTACAGTTTAGTTGATGCAGATCTGTACACATCACATAAGGCAATGTCAGACAGGCAGAACCCTGGAGAAGCTCAACTGCCCCCCCCCCCCACCACTATCTGACATTCACCAGCATAGAAGAGACAGAAGAAAAGAACCTATTACCAGGGTCAATAACAACCACTTACAAAAACCCTGTCTATTATAAAAACCAACCCCTCAGGAAAGATCAACTATTTTTTTTGTCGGAAATGCCAGCTCAGTGAATAGGAAACATCCTAACACCGCTGTGGCCCTTCCATTTTCATAAAGAATATATTTTGTTTGACAGCTTGACTTAGCTGATTGATGGCTTTTCTCGAGGCTGCTCTCAGTAACACCGCTTTCTGCTAATCCGACGTGTCACGTTTCGGATACTCCCAATTAAGCACCCTGCTTCAGGTCAAGCATTCTGCGGATAATCTTCAGCCATGAAAGAAGCAGTCCGAGGAGAGCGGTTTAAAAATCGGGCAACTGATCCGTTTGCACAGCTGTTAGCTTTAACCAATAAAATGCACGATAAGCTACAAAAGCCAATCAAAAGAAACCGGAGGAGGAGGAGCCATGGGAATAGAAGCCCCCTCCAAGCAGAAAGGCTATAGCGTTCAACAGTGCTGTATTAGATAATTGTGTACCAGTCCAGCTGCATATTTAAACCCGCTGGATAAACTGGAAAATCCATTTTTGTTCCAATCGTTGCAGAACTTGAACATGGTCCCCTCCCCGTGGATTTAATGGCACATGATCCAGAACGCGCCAACTAAGAGAATCAAAGGTGTGAGACTTTCCCATACAATGGTCAACCATTGGTGCGGACTGTGATTTAGTGCGAAGACGGAAAGCATGCTCTCCCAGTCGCACCTTAAAAGGTCTTGAGGTGTGACCCACATAATATAATTGGCAAGGGCAAACTATTATATAAACCACAAAAGCAGTGGCACAGGTCATATACCATCTAGAGTGGTAAGTCTTTAGAGTACGCTTGTCTTTCCAGTCTGATCCCGGCAACGTATTAGAACAATATACACAGGTCTCACATGGGTAATGCCCTGTTTCCTTTTGTGACAAAGGAGGACGGTCAAGTGGTGCTGTAGTTTTTACCACCAAATCACGTAAGTTAGCCTTCCGAGAATAAGCCCTTGTCAATTATATTATGTGGGTCGCACCTCAAGACCTTTTAAGGTGCGACTGGGAGAGCATGCTTCCCGTCTTCGCACTAAATCACAGCGTTAGTGTACCTGGAGTCTCTCGCCATCCACTCTCCGCCCATTGACACCTATATCTGCCCTCTGGGAGGCCCTACTCCACCCTTCAGACCGGGCTTTCACAGCGTTAGTGTGCCTTAACGCCGCTGCCGATGTTATCGCGCGATACGTGATGTTATTGCGCAATAACATTACATATCACGCGATAACGTCGCCACTGCTATGTTAAGACAGTTTAGTAAACATACCCCTAAGTCTCATGCAGATCGTGATTGTCAAATAATCAACTATATGGTGCACTAATGCACAATAGTGCACATTATTGTGCAATTGGTTAAACTATTAAAAAAAAGATATGAAAATTAAAAAAAAATTAAAACTCCCAAAGAAACAAAATTAAACATTTTTTCTCTGCACATCCCTAACAATCACCAGCAATACAGCAATTCTTGCTAGGGCCAGTCTACATGAAGACTGGTCTCACTGGGGGGAGTAAAAGCCAGTTTAAGTTTTTATTTGTCTGAATCCTCTAGTAGCCTTTCATCTCTGTTTTTCATTTGGGCAACAGCCACAACTATCTGTTTAATTAACAAAATTTCTCTGAAATGAACACTTATAAAAATGTAATAAAACAAAATGAAACGTTAACCTTCAAACAAATCAGGAAACAAAAGAAATGAGATTTTTTTTTGTTTGGCTGAACAAGTAAAGAGTGAGTATGAACAAGTGTGGACAGTATGGTCCAAGGGCTGGGTGACTGTGAGGATGAGTAAGCATGGTAGTAGTGTGAGTATCGTGGATGTGATTTGAAGGATAATATGATAGGATGGAATGATAAGTGAGGAATGTAAGAGCAGAGAAGTGATGGAAAGTAGTGGCATGGAGGAAGTTCAGGAAAGAAATACTGTGGTATTGAGGGAGGAAAAGAGGAGAATAGGGAGGTGATGGAGATGGAGAAAGGAGGAGAAAATCATGAGAAAATTGGTATGTCAGCCCTGAAGTCTGAGGGAGGAGGAGGACGAAGAAGGCAGAGGAGGGGAGAACAAGGGCACAGGAGTAGCATCGGGAAGGCAGTGAATTCTCATAAGAGCGACCCTGGCCACAAGTGACAAAGGATACAGGACCAGTCACAAACGGAGTGTAATAAGCTTTGCTTGTGGATGCTGAAAGGGAGGATAGCAGTTTCCCAAATAACTGCAGCATCCTTTTGGAAGAGATACCTGCCCCAAGTCTATGCCTCATAAGGAGATTATGAGGTGACTACAGATGAAATCAGCAGCATAGATGTGGCACCCAGTTTAATCAAACAGGTAAAGCATTGTGCCAGGGCTAAAAGTAAGCATCTAGGTCCACCCAAGGAGCATAGCATTTCACCAGAGGAAAGAGAAGGGGTTTTGCTCATTCCTTTTTTTAAGAGTAACTCAAGGCAAATTACATTCAAGTATGGTTGATATGTTTTGTCCCTTGAGGGCTGAGAATCTAACTTTGCACCTGAAGCAGTGGAGTGTTAAGTGACTTGCTCAACATCGCAAGGAGTGGCAGTGGGCTTTAAACCTGGGTTTCAGTCCACTGTTCTAAACAATAGACTATCCCATGCAGGGCTGTACCAAGCCATAATTGCACCCTGTGCTATTCACACATCTGGTGTGTCCCCATACCTCGATGTTCCTTCATGTCCAGTTGGCTGCCTACCCTTGCCCTGCTGCCTGCTGCCACCACTTTTTGTTTTCTCGGAGGCAGTGACAGCAGCAGTGAGGCAGACCCAACTTCAAATTTAAAAAAAAAAGTGCAGGTCTTTCCGACTCTGTGCTTGTAGGCAGGTCAGGTCCCTCCTTCCCTTCTCTGATGTAGGTCGCATCAGAAGAGGGAGGGACCAGGCCAGCCATTCAAGCGTGGGTCTTTGCAACTCTTCATTTGAATGGCTGGCCTGGTCCCTCCCTCCTCTGACGTGACCTACATTAGAGAAGGGAAGGAGGGACCTGACCTGCCTAAAAGCACAAAGTCGGAAAGACCTGCGCATTTTGTTTTCTTTCTTTTTTTAAAATTTGGACTCGGGTCTGCTCTGCTGCTGCCTCTGAGAAAACAAAAAGTGATTGGTGGCAGGGCAACAGCAGGCAGCATGGGGAGCTGAGGGTGGCAGCCTGAAATGTGCCCCTAATCCTTTTGTACCTTGTGAGACTGCGCCTCTCGCACAGGGTTAGGTACGGCGCTGACTTCATGTAACATGATAAGTCCAGAACTCATCTGACAATGTCCAAGGTGATAGATACAGCTATAAAACTATAGGAGAACAGAGCAGATGAGTACACTAGAATCCTAATATGAGGCACAGTGTCCTAGAGATCATGTATTCATCTAATATAAGTGTGTATCCCCTGACTGGGAGGTTGCCTGGTTGAAATGGGTCCTATTTACTGAAGTATAATAGCCTTGGAAGGGGATACCTCAAGCCTCAGTGTAATAAGTGGGATGCATATATAGCTTCTATCACTCCATATAAAAAGCAGTTTGTGTGTTTCATTAGAATTGGTCTGCATATGAGTGCAGTCTGCACTTTGATGATAGTGAACTAGCTGTAGAGGAGGAGACTGAGAGGCCCTGCCTCTTCACTTTTGTGCTATCAATGTAATCGTTTTTAATGATTCCCCAATATATTCTATCATTGTAATTATTTACTGTTTCTGTCCAGACCTGGTTTAGGGATTGTTAGCTCCTGAAAGCTAGTCAAAAATGCATAACATCTGCATTCACACAACCACGCTCCATTCACGCACGTTTCTTCCTAAAGCATGCACAACAACCACCACAGTCAAGGTGATTTAGCAAAACATGGTCACAGCTTTTATTTTATCAACAACTGTATATTTAACAAGACAACATAATAACTGTATTTGCATCACAGACCAATAACATCCAAATGGGTTAGATGGTGGCATTCTAGACGCACTCCTTCGATGTCAGCAAATTATTCTCAACCTCCCTCATTTCCTAGATGTTTTTGTGACTCGTGTCACACATGGTGGTGCCGCTCACATACAGATGGTTATAATCCACTGCTCCCATATTTCTCTTCCTAACAATTGGAGGATACGTTAATGTTGGAGGAGGTCTCTATCTTTCCCTCATCGCTCAAGCTGTGATATCCCCATCCCCCCCCAACTGTCTTCCCACCCTTCCCCTAATAACCCCAGCTCTAACTGAGGAAGATGTAAGGATGTTACCCATGACTGAAGTGGTATTTAAAGGTGCAGAAGAATTGAAGGAAATATCGATACATCGGGAAGATGTATTACAACTATTAGATAAAATGAAGAGTAGCAAATCACCTGGGCCGGATGGTATACATCCAAGGGTGCTGAAAGAACTGAAATATGAGATTGCAGACCTGCTATTAGTAATCTGTGAACTATCATTAAAATCATCTCTAATACCTGAAGTATGGAGGATCACCAATGTAACACCAATTTTTAAAAAGGGTTCCAGGGGTGATCCGGGAAACTACAGACCGGTGAGCCTGACGTCAGTACCGGGAAAAATGGTAGAAACCATTATAAAGAATAAAATTACTCAGCATGTAGATAGTCATGGCCTAGTGGGAGACAGCTAACATGGCTTTAGACAAGGTAGATCTTGTCTTACTAAACTGTTATGTTTTTTTGAAGGTGTGAATAAACAGGAGGACAAAGGTGAGTTGGTTGATATATTGTATCTGGACTTTTGGAAAGCCTTTGACAAGGTCCCTTATCAGAGACTTTTGGCAAAACTAAAGAGTCATGGGATAGGAGGCAGTGTACTACTGTGGATCAGGAACTGTTTAAAAGATAGAAAGCAGAGGGTTGGGCTAAATGGCCAATTTTCCCAATGGAGAACGGTGAATAGTGGTGTACCCCAGGGATCTGTGCTGGGTCCGCTGCTTTTGGACATATTCATAAATGACCTGGAAAGTGGAATAACGAGTGAGGTTATCAAATTTGCAGATGACACAAAACTATTTAAAGATGTTAAAACCCAAGACGATTGTGGAAAATTGCAAGGTGATCTTGATAAATTGGAAGACTGGGCATCAAAATGGCAGAAGAAATTTAATGTGGACAAGTGCAAAGTTATGCACCTAGGGAAGAACAACCCAAACTATGGTTACACAATGCAAGGTTCCACATTAGGAACCACCACCCAGGAAAAAGATTTAGGCGTCATTGTGGATAACATGTTAAAACCCTCGGCCCAGTGTGCAGCGGCGGCCAAGAGAGCAAATAGAATGCTAGGTATCATAAGGAAAGGAATGAAAAGTAAAACAAAAGATATTATAATGCCTCTATATTGTTCCATGGTGAGACCGCACCTTGAATATTCTGGTCGCCGTATCTTAAAAAGGATATAGCGTTATTAGAAATGGTTCAGAGAAGAGCCACCAAAATGGTAAGGGGGATGGAAGGATAATCCTATGAAGAAAGGCAAAAAAGGTTAGGGCTCTTTAACCTGGTAAAGAGACAGCTGAGGGGAGATATGATAGAAGTCTATAAATTAATGAATGGAGTGGAACGGGTAAACGTAGATTGATTGTTTACATTATCAGAATATAGAAAGACTAGGGGACATGCAATGAAGCTACAGGGTAAACTATTTAAGACTAATAAAAGAAAATATATTCTCACTCAACGTATAATCAAACTCTGGAATTTGTTACCGGAGGATGTAGTAAAGGCTGTTAGTGTAGCTGGGTTTAAAAAGGTTTGGACAAGTTCCTGGAGGAAAGGTCCATAAACCATTATTAAGAAGGGACCCAGGATATCAATGCTTGAACCAATACAAGCATTGTGGAACCTGTATCTTTTATTTATTTATTTAGCTGCATTTATATCCCGCTTTTCACTGGGTCAAAGCAGTTGGGGGATACATTTAACATGAGGGGATATGAGACACATACACTAATACTTACAGGGAACATGGGCAATGGAGGGTTAAGTGGCTTGACCAAGACCACAAGGAGCACCTGTTGGACTAGAAACCCCAGTCCTTCTGGCCCAAGGTTGCTGTCCTCTAGTGGGATTTAAACCACTGACCTTCCGGCCTGTGGTACCTTGCCCCAACCACTAGGCCACTCCTCCCTGCATCTTTTGGGGAAACAGCTAGGTACATATGACCTAGATTGGCCACTGTTGGAAACAGGATACTGGGCTTGATGGACCTTGGTCTGACCCCGTATGGCATATATTATGTTGTTATGTTCTTATAACTATCCTGCCAACAAACCCAACTATCAGGGTGGTGACACTGCTTCTTCTCCAAACAACCTTGCCCAGAAAAGCACAGCCCACAAAATAGGTGAGCCTGCACCCTTCTTCCCCCAATGATCCTTCCTCTATTCCTTCCTCCCCTCCCTCTCCTTAGCCCCCCACCCCTCCCCATGGAAATTTGAATGGTGGGGCTCAGCTGTGTTAGTAGCCCATTCCTGAATTCACCTGTGAACAGGGAACTGGGCTCACTTCAGTTAGTCCAATAAAAAGTTTTTGCGTTATATTCTTTTTTGTTAACATTTATTTCTATTCTTTCAAATGGACAAACAAAGCAGCCACACTATTTTATAGTAGTACTGGAAAGCACAGCATAGCAGTCCAAGCCATTTAGCAGAGATACAAAGAGAGGGGAAACGGAGGCTGAAGGGGCCCATGCAAGCTGGCAAATAAAGGCAGGAGCATCTGCAGCAAAGCAGACAGGGATAGATCCTAGGAGTGATGGGAGAAATGCTCAGGTGATTTTAGGACATCTTATTGTCTAGTGGATATTAAAATGGATATTAAAGAACCCAAGTTAGCTCGTCAACCTTTGTGCTCTGTAGGATCTTGCTGAGGCCAACTCATAAATGCTGACATATGCTCTTCACTTGGAAAAAATATGACTTTAATGAATGGACACAAGCAGGAAAAGCAGCTTTACCTCTTTGCTACATTAACCATTTATCTCGTGGCCCTCTCAGATAATTATTTCAAACTCCCTTTCTTGTTCGACAGTGCACTATACTTGGCCTTCCCCTTGTTTCAGTATAATTATTTATCTGTCTTGTCTTATGGTATTTTTTGCATTGTTGTTTTCTGTATTTTAACCTTGTACCTTGCTTTGGATGCGCCTGTGAAAAGACTCAGGAAGGCGATTTATAAATGTATATAAATAAATACATAAATAAATAATTGGTTCTTTTAAGCCTGGACCACAGATTACCTTCTCTCTGTTCCCTTCCCAGTTTTAAGTTGTTGATAAATAGCAACATAGGGCCCCCATTCAGAAAGGGGCCCATCTGGATGCCCAGAATCCGGACAGGCCGGATTTGCACCCAATTCTGATCCCAAGGGGGCTATATGTCCCTGCAGGATCAGAATTAGGTGCAACCAGCCTTGACGGGCAGGATATGACCCGATTCTGGGCCTTTGGATGCCCCACACCCTCCCCGTCCAACCCAGCCATGGCTCCTGCATGGAGCTCAGTGCCCTAGCGTCTCGTTGCCATGGCACTGAGATGCCATGCAGCAGCCTCGCTATCCCCCAGATGCAGTTTACTTTCCCCGCTTTCCGACCCCCGAATAGGCCTGATGAGCTGGGATCGGGCTGCGGAGAATCTCCTGTGCCCTTCCTACCTTTCAGGGTGGTCCACCACCGCAGATTGCCACACTCAAGGGGACTTATTCCACCTCTGAGGTGGAATAGGCCCTCCATCTATCTCTCTGACCCTGGACATACAGGGCTATCACTGGAATTGGCCGTGTATGTCCGGGGTCATAGGGCTGGCCCCACACTGCCCACTCTCCTCCTTATCACTGCCCTCTCCTGCCCCCATGCGGGGAGCTCTGGACATGGAATCAGCTACAGGGGTTTGGACATCCACCCCGGACATCTGACCCCTCTAGTAGCCACTCTGCATGCCACCAATAGTATATGATGGCAGATAAAGTCCAGCTAGTCTGCCCAGTAAGGTGGCTAGAGTGGTTGTAACTGCCGCTGCATGCTGGTCATCCCCCTTTATGCCTTTGTTTAGGGTTGTACCTGCCACTGTGTGCAGGTCAGCCCCCCTCTATTTATTGAAGTATAAAAGATGTTTAAATTTGCTTTGATGTCATCCTCTTGTTATAAAGGGATCCACTGTGTCTGTCCCATGCCATTTTGAATTCCATCACTATATTTGCTCTCACCACCTCCATCAGGAGAGCATTCCAAGCATCCACCATCCTTTCAGTGAAAAAGTATTTCCTAATCTTGCTTTTAAGTTTACCACCTTGCAACTTCATCATATGCTTTCTAGTTTTACAGCTTTCCCTTCTTTGAAAAAGGTTTGTTTGTTCATTAATACCCTTTAAGTATTTAAAGGTCTGTATCATATTTCCCCTGTTCCTCTTCTTCTCCAGGGTATACATATTTAGGTCTTCAAGTCTCTTCTCATGCATCTTCTGGCATATGCTCCAAATCATTTTTGTCACCTTTTATTTATTTATTTATTTATTACAGTTGCTTATATACCACGCTATTCGGTATCAGCGTGGTTTACAGTATAACAAAACGACCAAAACATACACTCTGTTTGGTTTTACATCGAACTGGGGAACTAACTTGGATAACAGGGTTGAACTATATACATGAAATAATAAATCCTATAACAGGGTTGAACTATATACAATAAATAATGAGTCCGATGAGCTATATGTAATACCATGAATACTTAAGATAGTATGAGCCTGATTTGCAGGAAGGAGGTTGGGACTATAATGAGACTAAGAATGGGTGTTTCTCAGGAGGGGTTACTTAGATTCATTGCTGGAAGGGTAGCATTGTAGGAAGAGGTGAAGTTTGATTGCCTTCCTGAATTGGGTTAGGTCTGCAATAGCTCGAATGTCTGGTGGAAGCGCATTCCAGCATTTGGGGACGTAAAGACTGAAAGCCCTATTTGCCGTTGTACTATTGCATTTAGTCAAGGTCTTCGGAGTTATTAGTAGATTTAGAGCTGTTGACCTCCTGGATCTGTTGGGGGGCACTGTGTGGATAAGCTCAGTAAGTGCAGTAGAGAATAGACGCTTGATGGCCTTGAATGAGAGGAGTAAAGTTTTGAAGATAATCCTTCTGTGTATTGGTAGCCAATGAAGCTGTTTTAATATAGGAGTCACATGGTCACTTCTGGAGGCTCCATAGAGGACCCTTGCTGCAGCATTCATGGCCAGTTGTAACGGATTTAGTGTAGCTTGAGGGAGACCATGTAAAATGGAATTGGCAAAGTCGAAATGCGGTAGGATCTGTGCTTGGTATATGGTCCGGAAATCATCTGGGTCCAGTAGGGAGCGCAGATGCCTGAGTGAACGGATTTTGAAATAAACAGCTTTGACA
This sequence comes from Ichthyophis bannanicus, assembly GCA_033557465.1. NCBI lineage: Eukaryota > Metazoa > Chordata > Amphibia > Gymnophiona > Ichthyophiidae > Ichthyophis > Ichthyophis bannanicus. The sequence continues at coordinate 1,718,543,270 of CM066031.1, read as the reverse complement.
ATGTTGCTTATATGACATTTCATGTCCAGGTGTTGATCTAAGGTGACCCCCAGGTATTTTATTGTTTCTTTGGTTTGTAATTCCACTTCCTTGACTCTTATATGGGATGGTGGGGTAAAATCAGGGTCTCTAGAGATGAACAGAACCTCCGTTTTCTTGTGCTGGATGCGGAGGTTTTGTGATTGTAGCCAATCTGATATGGTATTGAAACACTCTACAAGTGGTGTAAGGTCCATTTGAACAGTCGAGAAAGGCATATATAAGAGGATGTCATCTGCATATATCAGACAGCTCACGTTAAATGATCTAATGATATTGCAGATGGGCTGCATATATATGTTGAACAGTAGAGATGACAATGAGGATCCTTGAGGCACACCTTGTGTTTGATGGAATTGTTTCGATTCTTCTGCTCCGGACTTAACATATTGCCATCGATCATCTAGATAGAACTTGCTCCATTCGAGCGCGGTATTGCAGATTCCCTTTTCCTTCAGTCGCCCGAGGAGAATCTCATGATGTACCGAGTCAAAGGCCGCAGCAATGTCTAAAAAGATGAGCACAAAGCCTTGTTGGATGTTATCGATGCCTGTGATTATGTTATTGAATAGGAAGGTGAGAAGTGTCTCGACTCCATGATACTCTCTGAACCCGTGTTGGCAGTCATCTAGGGGAGCTGTGGAGTCTATATGATCCTGAATTTGCCTTTGGACCTCTTTCTCAATTATTTTTGCTAGTAGGGGAATACTAGCTATTGGCCTGTAAGAATCGACCTTTTGGGGGTCAAGTTCTTTTGAACAGACTCAACAGTCTTATATCCTTTGTGAGATATGGTCTCCAAAACTGAACACAATACTCCAACCGAGGCCTCACCAATGACTTGTACAGAGGCATTAATACCTCCTCCTTTTCTGCTGATAATTCCTCTCTGTAAGCAACCCAGCTTCCTTCTGGCTTTGGCCACTGCCTTGTCATATTGTTTTGCCACCTTAAGATCCTCAGAAACAATCACCTTGAGATCCTTAACCTGGCCCCGGAACATTAACCTCCCACCCCCTATTGCATGCAATTCTTTTGGATTTCTGCATCCCAGGTGCATGTCTCTGCACTTCTTCACATTAAATCTTACCCGCTATGCATTAGACCATTCTTCCAGCTTTTCTAGATCTTTTTTCATGTTGTCTACTTCCCTAGAAGTGTCCACTCTGTTACATATTTTCATGTCATCTACAAAAAGGCATACTTTTTCCATTCAATCCTTCCGCACTATCACTCACGAATACATTGAACAGTATTGGTCCCAGGACTGATCCCTGAGGCACACCACCACGCACCCTCCTTTCTTCTGAGTGAGTTCCGTTTACCACCATCTTCTATCATCTGTCAGTCAAACAAGTTCTGATCCAGTTTACCACCTTGGGAGCTATTCCCAAGCTGTTCAGTTTATTGATAAGCCCCCTATGAGGAACAGCATGAAAGGCTTTGCTGAAATCTAGTTATATCACATACATTGCATGCCTTCAATCTTGTTCTTTGGTCACCCTGTCAAAGAACTCAATTAAATTTGTTTGGTATTATGTTCCCCTGGTAAAATCATGTTGCCTCAGATTATGCAATCCATTACTTTCCAGAAAGTCCACTATTATTTCTTTCAAGAGCACCTCCATTACTAATTCTTACCACAGAGGTAAAGCTTACTGGTTTGTCACCTCTTCCTTATTACCACGTTTGTGCAGAGATACCACATTAACCCTTCTCCAGTCCTGTGGAACTTCTCCCATCTCCAAGGATCTATTAAAAACATCCTTTAAAGGCCCTGCCAGAACCTCTCTGAGATTCTTCAGTATCCAGGGATGTATCCCATCTGGTCCCATGGCCTTGTCCACTTTCAGTTTTGCAAGCTGTTCAAAAACATCATCTTCTGTGAATGGTGTGGTATCTACTCCATTCCCATTTCTATATTTGTCATTCATACATGCTCCTTCTCTGGGATTTTCTTTTGTGACTTGTGACACTGCTCACCACTCAGCCCCAGTATTAAGGCTGTTAGAAAGTGGGACACAGTTAAAGTTACTTTGTTTGTGCTGTTTGCCTGGTATTCTTATGTAGTTGTAGCCCAGTGATGACAGCCAAAGTTAGGTTAAGGGTGAACAATATATTTATTGTCGCACAGGGTTTCTTCCCCCAAAACAGAGCAAAAGAGAAGATACGTGTTTGTAACAAATAAAGTCCAAAATGAAACAGTCCTCCTGATACTTCTCAGGGTACAGATACAACTCAAAAATTAGCATCTTATATTTCCTCCAACTTTCCAGGATAACAGCATTGCTTCCAAACACCAGTAAGGCTTTCCTAATAACACTTCTAAAAAGAAACTTCTCCGTGTTGTGGTTTTTATTCCACGTGTACTTAACAACGATTAGGCTTCCACAGCACCCTTATATACATAGGATACAATTAAACTGCACCTTAGAACTCCTTCTTACAGATGCCACAATCCATCTCCGAGTCACTGCTAGAGGATAAGGGATTGTCTGTCTGCATCGGCTCACTCTCAAGATCTGGGGTTTCCTGAACACAAGGATAAAAAGAATCCACAGACTTCAAGTGTTTAAGGAGAGTCTGTATCTGCTTCCATCTACTATCCTTATGTCTCCTAGGCACTTGCAGTGTTTCAGGCTTATTGGCCCTCTTAAACAGTTCATAGAAAGGATTTCTCTCTTCCCTGTCTCGCCCGGATCTCACTCTTTGGTTGGGTGGAACATATCTCTTCTGACACTGCTTTACAAGTTCCTTTAATACAGCCTGGTCCTCAAAATCTGACTCTAGCTCCCTGTCCCGTTGCTGGCAATTAGTAGCTTGCTGACGTGCAGCTGGGCTATACTCTGAACTGCAGCTTCTGACACGTTCTCTATTACAGGGAAACACTTGTACTTTATGAGCTGGGGTTTCCCTTCTACCCAGCTTTTCTCTTATCAATCTGGTTCTAAGAAAGGTCTCTGAGGAGTTACTTCTATCTCTCTTAGGTAAGAACTCTAATCTTTGCTTCAAAGGTTTATAGGAGTTTCTGACCTGATTCTCCTTTGGCTGAGGGCTGTTCCTTCGTGGGAAGCACTTTCAACTGCCTCCCCCGAGACGTGGCTGTTCCTGGTCAAAATGGCTGGCAATCTTCCAAGTACTTGGTTCCCACCTGGCTCTCTTTGCCTCCAGCTCTGCCTCTTTGGGACTTCAAGTCTCTGCCTGGACCTGACTTTCCTAGCCCTCTGGAAAGAGGCTCTGACTCCAAGGCTGCATCCAATTCCCTTGAGTCAGTTTCTCCCCACTGTATCCACTGTGGGGCTCCTTCCTCCTTCCTTCTCCTTTCCCATTCTCCTCCTCTTTCTGCTTCCTCCTCATCTTTCTGCTTTCCCTCCTCTCCTTTTCTTGAATCTACTACTTCCTGGTTATGAGGACTGAGTTGTCCAATCGGGCGTAAGTCCACCCCTTTCCCTGATAGGATAGCTCTCCTGGTTAGCCTGGGGCTAGGGTGGGGCTCCCTTTCTACTCTCTCGTGTAGTGAAGCTTTGTGTGCTGAGGTTTTAACCCCTTCCTGCCCTGTATTTCTGGCAGGTTCAGAGGACAAAGAGTATTTAAAACCCTTTTTCTTACTCTCTAAAGCCTCTGCCTTGTCACAGACTACAGAACAGAAGTATTTGATTAGTATTTTCACTTTTTCATTGTCACTTTCTACAATTCCGTCCTTGGCATTTTTGAGTCTTGCACTTCCACCTCTGATCTTCCTCTTCTCCCAAATATACCTGAAAACAGTTTTTTGTCTCCATGCTTCACATATTTGACCATCTTTTCTTCTGCCTTTGCTTTTGCTATCCTTATTTCTCTGGAAACAAGCAGAAAGTCAATTCTCACATATGGGTGATATTGGCACTGATGGAGCCCTTGGGAAGCATCCCCCCATCTTTCAAAGAAAGCCTTTGGAAGATGCCCCCATGCATGTGTGGTCCTCTTCCTGCCCAAGGGTGCTATCTTGCTCAGTATCCTTTTTCCCGCAGAGCCCTTCAGACGTTTGTCTGGCTTGTCCCCGGAAAAAGTTGATTTTTCTCTCCGAGTTTCATGCTCACCTCCGGTATTGCACCAGTACTCTTCCCGCCTTCCGGCCTCTTTTGTTCTTTTCTTTTCCTGGCATCTTCGCACCATTTTTTCTCCCACTGGCAGCCCGGAGAGTCTTCAACCTCGCAGGGGTACGTTTTCCCCCATGGCAACCAGTGGCTTTAAGAAGTGCGATCGGTGCTCTAAAATGATGTCTTTGATCAACACACATGACTGCTGTCTCTGCTGCCTTGGGCCAGACCACGAACCGGCAGCCTGTGGTCTCTGCAAGAGGATGTCCAGTAAGGCCTTCCAGAGCTGACAGCAGCAGCACAATAAGTTTTTCCCAAGTCACCGGTGCCTCCGAAGGCCAGGGCCTCGTCTGAGGCCCTGACAACTTGGGCGGAACCTCCCGAACCCGAGCCTCGTCGTGGGTCTTCAGAAAGGGGTGTCTCCCTCAAGGGAACCCAGGAAGAAGAAACCCTCAAAGGCGGCATCGTTGGAAGGTTCTGACTGGCCGGGTGCTCCCCAGGCCTGATCCTGCAGCCTGAGACTTCCGTCCAAGGTGTCAGAGAAGGAACGGCCTGCGAAAGTCCCCCAGAAGGATCTGACCATAAACCGGCCTTGGTACCCAGACACTATCCTCATTGAGTATTCCCATTTGGGGGAGCCGACAGCAGGCCCGAGTCCTTTGGTGCCCGCACCAAAGGCTGCACAGCCTTCTGGTCTGGAGTCCAGAATGGCGGTACTGGAGCGCAGTTTGTCAGCCTTCATGGCCCTTGGTCTATTTTTTGAACGCTTTTCGTGCAGCTGGAGAACTCTGCTGAGCCTGTTGGCCAACAGGTTGTCCTGGCCTGGCAGATACACTGCCCTCAGGAGGACACCTTGTTGGATTGCGTATGAGCAGAGGACCAGTGCTTCCTGACAAAGGGTATGAGACCCCGTGCCCTCCTATTTGTTCATGTAGAACATCGCCACCTGATTTTCTGTCTGGACCAGCACCAGCTGGTGATGCAGGCAGTGACAGAAGATCTTCAAGGTTAAGCATATGGCTAGGAGCTCCAGGAGGTTGATTTGCTGGGTGTTCTCTCCTGGTGACCAGTTGCCCTGAGTGCGGAGATCTCTGCAGTGGGCTCCCAAACTGAGCAGGTAGGCATCCATGGTGAGGACCTTTGAGGGGCTTGGAGCCTGAAAAGGCATGCCTGCCTCAAGTTCCTGGGGAGATTGTCACCAGATCAGAGAATCCACCAATTGACGGGTCATAAAAACTCTGTCTCAGAGGCAGCCCATGGCCTTAGACCCCTGGTCCTGGAGACATCACTCTGCCGCCTTCATGTGGAGGCAAGCGTCAGGGGTGACATGGACCGTGGAGGCCATGTTCCCAAGGAGGCACATGAGAAGCCGAGTGGGCACCGATGGACGTACTGTATGTCCCGAGCCAGAGTCCTGAGATGGTCGGCTCGATCCCTGGGCAAGAAGGCCTTCGACTGGAGAGTGTCGATCTTTGCCCCAATGACCTCCAGATACTGTGTCGGGAGGCAGTAAAACTTAGGGTAGTTTATGACAAACCCCAAGTGTTGCAGAGCCTGGATGGTGTGTGTGATTGCCTGCTGCATCTCTGAGGCCGTGCCTCCCTTTATAAGCCAATTGTCCAGGTAGGGAAAGATGAAGAACCCCTGGAGACAGAGGAAGGCGGCCACGACCGCCAGGCATGTTGTGAAAATTCTTGGGGCAGAGGCTAGGCCAAAGAGAAGCATCCTGTACTGAAATGCCTGCCCCCCACTATGAACCACAGGTACTGCCTATGGTTGGGGTGGATGAGGATATAAGCATCATTGAGGTCTAAGGAGCATAGCCAGTCTCCCTGCTGGAGGTATGGCAGCAATGTTACAAGGGAGAACATCTTGAACTTCTCCCACACCAGGAATTTGTTGAGGTTTAACAGGTCAAGGATGGGCCTTAGGACCCCTTTTCTTTCTGGTACGAGGAAGTACCTGGAGTAGAACCCCTTGCCTTTGAGATGGTGGGGCACCGGTTCCACTGCTTTGTCCTCAAGAAGACCTGCCAACTCCTTCAGAAGAAGGTCCTGGTGGAGGGGAGACCTGAGGGACTCTCCTGGGAAATAAGAAGGAGGTGTCTAAGTCAGGTGGAGAAGGTAACCCTCCCTGACTACCTGAGGTGCCCAGCAATCAGTGGTGATGGACCTCCAGCTCTGGGCATAGAGGACCAGATGTCCCCCTGTGGGCTGTTGATCTCCTTGGGTTAGATAGACTATGCTCAAGGAGTTAAAAACTCCCCTCTGGCTGGGCCAGAGCTGGTGCCTGGGGTTTTGGAGCCTTCTGCTTATGCAGGCCATGCCCATGTCCCTTATTATTTATCATTTCTTATGTACTGCCTTTCATGATATCAAGGTGGTTTACATTGAACAAACTGAAATTACATTGAACAGGGTATTATAACTTGGGAATAACTATTTTACAGGGAACGTGGGCAATAGAGGCTTAAGTGGCTTCCCCAAGACCACAAGGAGCACCTGTGGGACTAGAAACCCCAGTCTTTCTGGCCTAAGGTTGCTGTCCTCTACTGGGATTTGAACCCCTGACCTTCTGGCCTGAGGTAACTTGCCCCAACCAATAGGCCTGCTGACCCTGTTGGGGAGTTGGGGAGGCCTGATAAGGTGGGTAGTTTTGGTAAGCAGCTCCCTTCCTTGGGTAAAATTACTTTTTACCCAAGCCCTTCCATCGGGGAGGGGCAGCAGTCTTTTTGGGAGCCTGGTTTTCGTCATGAACTCGGTCTCCAGCTTGGCAGTCTTGTCAGTCATGGGTTTGCCAAAGAGGTTCTCTCCTTGGCAGGGGACATTGACCAACTTGTCCTGAACCCACTGCTCAAGGTCAGATGACTGTAGCCAAGCTTGACGGCATGCACCGATGCCAGACATTGCTACTCGAGCCGCCGACTCAAACCTGTCATAGGCCGCTTGAGACATGAATTTGGAGAATTCATCGACTGCTTTGGCCAAGTCTCTCAGTACATGCCCATGTACAGCTGGTAGACCTGGATGCGGCCGATGAGCATAGAGCCCTGGTAGCACTTTCTGCCGAGGGTGTCCAGGGTGCGGGCCTCTCTGCTGAGGGGCACCAAGGAGTGCATCTTCTGGCTTTTCAGCCACCACCATGGCGTTATGTGGCAGTTGTGACTTTTGGAAGCCCGGGCTCCGGCGGACTCGATACGTCGAGTTGAGCCATTTGCTCACCATCGGCATGGAAGTCAGTGTCTCCCACATTCGGAGCATCAGTCATTCCAGGATGGAAGGGATAGGCACCGTGAGTGATTCCCAAGGAGGGACCTCGTACTGGAGGATTTCCAACTCATCCGCCAGAGGGTCCTCCTCCTCCTCCGACTCGTTTGTGAATGCCAGGGCCTTAGACATGTCCTTGACAAAATCAAGGAATCCCATATCCTTGGGCGGGACTGCCATTGAGGCTCCAAGATGGGAGAGTCAGATGGGATGCCGCAGTGGCGACGGGTATCAGGGGACTCCTCGTCCTCCGTCTCCCACTCGGAGTAGTCCCCCGATGCCCTACGGCCGGTGCCCTTACAAGAAAAAATGGGTTTCTATTTTACAGAGCAACTGTAGTATATCCACTTAGAAAATTATTGTTGCCCCAATATTAACTTATTGCTTATAAGGGGAGTTTTTCAGTAGCTATAGAACGGCCTCAGACCTAAAGGCTTCTCAATGAAAGACACTTTAAACCAACGTCTATCAGTGCCTATTTGCATCAATGGCCGAATGTCCAATTTTTCTTTTTTCTTTTTAAATTGCACACCTTCCTCTCTCCATAGTGTTTCATGTACACTTGATTTGCCACATTGGACCTCTCAGTCCTGTTATTAAAGATAAAATTATGCACTTAACTTTTAGATAAAGACAAGAATACCAAAATAATGGCAATAGCTCAACGTGATCTCAGGCTTTCTTCAGAATCCTCTATTGTTCCCAATGCCTCACATACAACGTTGAATTGCGTTTCTCCCAATACCTTGAGGTTCTTCAGGGGAATGATTTATATACCAGCCAAAATCTTTTACTAAAAAATGATAGGACAGAGCATAAGTCACATTCAACCAAACAGTATTGCAATAAGTGTTAAAATCAAAACATAAAACCGTATCTAAACATTAAAATTCAAACAATACCCCAAAATTAGCTGTTGCTGATGCACGGTATAGTGAAAGCTTCTCTTCTTATGGATAACTTCATATCGACAATTTAATATAACTCCAGAGCCGGCTTTTCTGGCTCTGGAGGAAACTCGTTATGGACCTGTTCACCAGCCTGGACAACTTTCAGTTGCCCCGCTTCTGCTCCCGGCAGGCACATCCACCAGGGTGGCAGCGGACGTGTTCCTGGTCTCATGGTCGGAAGGCCTCATGTGCACCTTCCCTCCTATGCCGCTGATCACCAAACCTTGTTCAGGACTCTCAGCAACAGGGCCTCACTCATCCTGATAGCTCCTCGGTGGCCCAGGCAAATGTGGTTTCTGCTGCTTCTACAGTTGATGGTGGAGCCCCCATCCCCTTGCTGACTACCCTGGAACTCCTATCTCAGGAGGGGGGCTCCCTTCTGCACCCCATCCTGTGGTCCCTGTCACTGACAGCGTGGCTGCTGAGAAGGTGACTCTGGCCCCTTTCAACCTTCCAGTTGAGGTGGAAGACATTCTGCTGGTATCTCGCAAAGCCTCTACTAGGAAGGCTTATGCCCTCAAATGGCGCAGGTTCTCTGTTGCACCGAACACGGGGCTGACCCTTTCTCCTGTCCAGTGGCTCTGGTATTACATTACCTTCTCCACCTCTCTCAGTCCGGGCTAAAGTCTAATTCCATCCGAGTGCACCTTAGTGCCCTGGTGGCGCACCACCATCCAGTGGATGTTAAGCCTCTCTTGGTCCAACTGTTGGTGACCATTTTTCTTTGGGGGTCTGCTTTTTTCGAAGCCCCCAGTTCACCATCCTGCAACAGAATGGGACCTCAACATAGTGTTGGGGCAGCTCACTTGCCCGCCCTTCGAACCTCTGGCTACCTGCAATGTTCCCACTAACCTGCGCTGGGTCCGCCGCCAACATTCCTGCCGACGGGGGGAGGTGCAGAGCAATCGATGTTGCAGCACCCTCGCAATGTTCTCTTTAATCTGCGCCAGGTCCTCTGCCGGCATTCCTGCCAGTGGGGGGAGGGGCAGAGCAGTGATCGCTCTGCACCTCCCCACATCAGCAGGAATGTTGGCAGCGGACCCATTGCAGGTTAGTGGGAACATTGGCTACCTGTCACCTTCGCTACCTCTCTTGGAAGGTGGCGTTCCTGGTCGCACTTACCTCCGCTCACAGAGTTAGCGAGCTTCAGGCCCTTATGGTGGAGGCACCCTATACCAGGTTCTTCAAGAACAGAATGGTGCTTCATACGCACCCCAAATTTCCTGCCGAAGGTAGTGTCACCCTTCCACCTCAACCAGGAAGTGGTGCTCCCTGCCTTCTTTCCAAGACCTCACTCCAATCGGACAGAGACGGTCCTCCACACTTTGGAATGTAAGAATGCTTTGCCCTTCTATATCCAACACACTCAGGGCCACTGCAAAGCCTCTCAACCTTTCATCTCCTACGACCCCAGTAGGCTGGGCGAGGTGATGACCAAGCGCAAGCTGTCCACATGGGTGGCGGACTGCATTGCCCTCGCTTATGAGCAGGTGAGGCTCCCACTGGAAGGCCGTGTCACGGCACACCGTGTCAGGACCATTGCAGCTCGGTGGCAAACTTGCGCTCTGTCCCGATGATGGAAATCTGCCGGGGCGCCATCTGGTCTTCAGTCCATACCTTCGCAGACCATTACTGCCTGGAAAGAGAGTTCCAATGGGACAGTGCCTTTGGCCAGGCTGTGCTCTGTAACCTTTTCGGGGTTTAGGCAACTCCTACCCTCCAATCCTTCTGTGTTCAGGCTACTGGAATTCTGGTTCATCGGACATAGGGGTCCTACTGTGGTTTGTGTTCATGGACTAAATTGCTGCTGCTTGCGGCTCACCATGAGGTTGCCCCTATTTTTGCTATGGGCTCTCAGTAGCCTGTAGCTGGGGAGTCCCATATGTGAGGACTGTCTTCCTGTTTGTTCCTGGAGAAAGAGTAGTTACTCACCTGTAATAGGTATTCTCCAGGAACAGCAGGAATCAGTCCTCACAACCCTCCCTCCTCCCCTTGGAGTTGCTTCTTTACCATTCTTTATTTTTGCCAACTTTTAGCTATGTCCTCTGACTGAGCAAGATGGCATCCTTGAGCGGGAAGGGGGGCATGCATGTATGGTGACATCTCCCAAAGGCTTTCTTTGAAAGCTGGGGGAATGCTTCTGTAAGGGTTCATCGGTGCCAACGTCCCCCATATGGGAGGACTGATCCCTGCTGTTCTCAGAGAACACCTGTTACAGGTAACTACGCTTTCTCTCTTTGTCTTCTTTAGCTTTTTCTTGTATCTTTTCTGTGTTCCTCTTTTTGTGATCTGAATTCTGTGAACACTCTGATTTTTGCCTTTATGTGTGCAGTCACTTCTTTAGTGAACCATATAGGTTTCCTTTTCCTCTTGTTTTTATTTATGTTGCTTACATATATATCCATTGTCCCTTTTATTGAACTTCTAATTTAGCGCACTGCAATTCCACTTCCCTTATTTCCTCCCAGTCTGCCAAATTCTCCTTCAGGTACTTTCCCATTTTACTGAAGTCAGCATTTGTGAAGTCTAGCACTTGGGGTTTACTGTGATCGGACTCTGCCTTGGGCTTTTACCTCAAACCATACTGTGCCAATGCTATTCAATGCTACCCACGTGGACATTTGATATGCTATCACCATTGGTGAGTACTAAATCCAGCATCAAACTTTCCCTGCTTGACTCCATCACCAGTTGCCTGAGCAATGCTTCTTGAAAGACATCTACAAACTTTTTACTTCTTGCTAGATTTTCAGAAGAAATACTCCAGTCCATGTCTGGTAAAATAAAGTTACCCAATATGCTCAGTTCTTCCTTCATTGCTACCTTTGCAATATCAATGATTAAGGGGCTTGTTTACAAAGCTGTGGTAGTGGTTTCCGATCGATAATGATCGGAAACCGCTACCGCGGTGTTGTAAACAAGCCCCTAAGTCTCTATCCATTTCCTTAGTTTGAGTTGGAGGCCTGTAGACTACACCAGCATGGATGATAGTGCCATGTCCTCTTTCTAACACTATCCACAGCGCTTCTTTTTTCCCCATATCCCCTGCATTTCAGCAGCTTTCATATTGCTTTTGACATACAGGGCTACTCCTCCTCCTTTTCTGCCTTCTCTATCATACAAACATAGAAAAATGAAGACAGAAACAGACCACATGGCCTAGCTAGTCTGTCCTTCCATATCAACAACTACAACAGTCCCCTTTTTTCCTTTAGAGATCCTCTCTGTTTGTCCCATGCTTTTTTGAATACACTGTCCTCATCTCTACCACCTCCACTGGGAGACTATTCCACGGATCCACCACTCTTTCCGTAAAGAAATATTTCCGCATATCACTCCTGAAATTATCGCCTTTCACCCTCATCCCATGTCCCCTCATAGCAGAACTTGCTTTCAATTGAAAGAGGCTCTCCACTTGTGCATTTATGCCATGGGGGTATTTAAATGTCTCAACCATATCACCCATATCCCATTTTCCTTTAAGTAGTACATTTTAAGATCCTTAAGTCTGTCCACATATGCTTTATAATGAAGATCACTAACCATTTTAGTAGCCACCCTCTGTTCTGACTCCATCCCGTTTATATCCTTTGAAGGTGCGGTCTCCAGAATTGCACACAATATTCCAAATGAGGTCGCACTAAAGACTTATAGAGAGGCACTATCACCTTTTTTTTTCTGCTAACCATTCCTCTCCCTATGCACCAAGCATCCTTCTAGTTTTTGCTGTCACCTTTTCTACCTGTTTAGCTACTTTAAGATCATCAAACACAACCACGCCTAGGTCCCACTCTTCTTTATTGGACAAACGTACTTCATCCCCTATACTATATTGCTCCCTTGGATTTCTGCAGCCCAAATGCTTGACCTTGCATTTTTTAATATTAAATCCCAGCTTCTAAATTCTAGACAATTCTTCAAGCTTAGCTAGATTCTTCCTCATGTTATCTACACCTTCCCTGGGTGTCTATTCTATTGCAGATATTGGTATTATCTGCAAAGAGGCAAACCTTACCCAAAAGCCCTTCCGCTATATCAATAACAAAGATGTTAAAAAGAATCCCTGGGGCACACCACTGGTAACTTCCTTCTCAGAGTGAGCTCCATTTACCTGTACCCTTTGTTTCCTCCCAATCAACCAATTTCTAACCCAAGCAGTAACTTTAGGGTCCATCCCTAGGGTGCTCAGTTTGTTTATAAGTTGCCTGTGAGAAACAGTGTCAAAGGCTTTACTGAAATCTAAATACACCACATCTAGGGCTCTCCCTCAGTCTAACCGGCCTGTAGTTTTCAACCACATCTTTACTTCCACTTTTATGTAAAGGCACCACATGAGCCTCTCTCCAGTCCTTTGGCACCACTCCTGACTCCAACGAGGTATTGAAAAGGTCAGTCAGTGGAGCTGCAAGAACATCCCCAAGTTCCCTCAGTATTCTAGGGTGTATCCCATTCAGTCCCATCGCTCTGTCTACTATAGGTTTAGCTAGTTTTTCACAAACTGTCAGACGGCTGCCTGGGTGAGAATCTTCACAGTCTTTGCAAGTGCATATCTCTATATGATTTGCAAGGTATTGTGGGCAATGTAGTTCATTCACACCAGACACAGCTGCTGACAATAATTTAGTTGTGCTCTTGGGTAAAGCCAATAACATATTTATTTATGGGGTTATTTCTCCCAACACAGATATGCTTGGTAGCACATAAAATCAGGTAACTTGCTTTCAGTGTTAACTTGGAAAAACAAAGTCAAAATCAGGAAAACAACAAATGAAAAGCCACAAAGCAAGAAACAAACTGTTCTTTTTCAGATTAACTTCTGATTACTTCCCACATAGATTCGGAAGTGATTCTCTCCTAGCTCACAAGCAATTAGGTAAGGCTTAATTGCTAGCAGTCATCCAGCTGAAACCCCTTAGATGGCTTGCTTTCTACTGTGTGGGTCAAATCCTGCTTCAGGAGCTTTTCTGAGTAGATTAAAGAACAAATTTGTATTTCTTTGTGATGGTTGCTGTACTTTATAACAGAAAGTTACCAACGGAGTTTAGATAGAGAGCAGTCCATATAAACAGGATCCTCATCTGCTATTATTCCCCCTTGTTCAACAAGCATGGGTTCAATATCATGGATTGGCACAGATGAATCTCTCAATGGAGCATTTTCAGGAGAATACTTGTTTCCCAGCTGTCTTTCAAGGTTATAGCTAGGGCATAGATCAGTGTTCATACCTGAGCTTCCATTGCTGCTAGAGTTCCTCTCTATATAGCCTGGCCAGTATGTAGTCCAGTTCTTATGTCCAGCCTTCCAATCCAGATCCTTGGACACAGGATCTCTCTTCACATACCTTCTGGCACAGGTCTTAGGGTCCCTTCCACGTGCAGCTGTCTCCCTCACAGGTAGCCTCTGGTGATTCCTAGCTCTGCAGCACCATTCCTCTGGCTTTCCCCAGTCCAATGGTGTATGCTGGCCCTTGGAATACCTCCCAGTATATGTACTGCTTTGGACTCTTCTAGACCTCTCAAAGGCTTTTCTCTTCCTTCTTCCAAAGGGTCTCTTTCCCTCTCTGTCCGTCCGGTTTGGCTTCTGCTTCTGATGATCCTTCAGATGAAACTGATGATCAAACTCTGAATATCCAAGGTGATCATGAAGATGGTCATCTGTAGAATAAACTCTACTCTTATTCTGCTTAGATGAGTGATCCTCCCTAACACAGCGCAGCTGTGCTGAATCAGGCCCTGCCCTTTGAGATGAGTGCTTAGGGATTACCTCATAGCCCTCCTGATTGAACACACGTTTCCTCACTTCAGCTCCTCTAATGGCTGTTGGAAACCTGGTGCATTCTGGGACTGGTAGTCTTTTATGGCAAAATTCTGTTTTCTTATTTCTACCAGAACTGACAGGTTGCTTGTTTAGAGTCACTTCACCTTTTCTATAGCTCCTTCCTGAGCTATGATAAGCTTCCTTATCACATACCCCCCTGCTTAAGTTACCTACCACCACACATCAGAGCTATCCCCAACTTGAGCCAGTTCAGGAAGGCCTTAAAACACCTCCTCTTTATTAAATACCTCACAGCCTCCCCCGAACCCCAGCCACCAGGTATGAACAACACACAATAACTCCAACTCACATATATACAGTTACCTATTTCAATGTTCCAAACATGTACATAGTTTCCCCCGTTATCCAAGTTGATTGCTCCTGTTCATTGTAATGACCTGACTCTTGTTTATTGTCGGATACTGTTTGTTTTATGTAAACCGCGCTGATCGCAAATAGTGCGGTATATAAGAAATGTAAATAAATAAAATAAATAAATTACGGACTGGTGTCACTGGTGAAACTTCTTTCCTACAGTCCGTAATACCTACGAGAGTGTTATCATTTTAAAGCTCACTTACTTCCTGACTGGCTTCAGGGACATTATTATTTACAGGCCTCTCCTTCCAAGACTTAAGTACATTAATATGGTAGGTCTGCCTACGCCCTCTTGCATTTTCTACCATATAAGACACTGGGCTCACTTGTTTAACAACCTTCCATGGCCCTTTCCACTGTACTTCAAATTTTGGGGCAGTTCCTGCTACTTGAACCAAAACCTTTTCACCCAATGCTTAATTGGCGGCTTTTGGCCTTCCTATCATACCACCCTTTCTGGCGCACTTGGCTGTCCTGCAGGTTCCTTTCAGCAACCTGCGAGGTCCTTTTCAAACGTGCTCTCAGGTCACGTAGAAACTGTGGCACCTCCTGACTTCCTGGTTCAGGATCAATCCATTGTTCCCTCAAAATGTCTAACAAACCCCGTGGAGCCCTACCATACATCAATTCATATGGAGTTACACCTAGGGACACCTGAATTCTTTCCCTGCAGACCTATAAGGCAAAGGGCAATAACATATCCCATTCTTTTACCTCTCCTGCTAACCCCCTTCTCAACATTTGTTTGAGAGTTTGGTTGAATCTCTCCACCAAACAGTTTGATTGTGGATGGTAGGCTGAGGTTTTCACGTGATGAATGCCAAAGGCATCCCAGACCTGGGCCAAATATTTGGATACAAAATTGGACCCTCGGTCAGTCAACACCTCTCTTGGGAATCCCACTTCACAAAACAATTTTACTAGCTCTAAAGCTATGTTTTTTGCAGAAACATTCCTCAATGGTATGGCCCAGGGAAACCTTGTTGCCTGATCTACCATAACTAGGATGTATTGGAAACCTCGGGGCGTTTTGACTAATGGGCCTACAATATCCATGGCAATGCGACCAATTGGGTCTGTGATAATTGGCATGGGGATCAATGGCACCACCGGTGGGTGAGCCGCTGTAACTCGCTGACACGCTGGACATGCAGCACAAAACTGGGCAGTTTCTTTGAAAATACCTGGCCAGTAAAAACGCATAAGTATTTGATCCAGCGTTCCTTGCAGCTCTTTATGACCTCCCACTGGATGATCATGTGCTAGTCTAAGTACTAGCCCTTTGAATGTTGTGGGTACCACCAATTGTTTACGTATGGTCCCATTTCTGGGGTCCTGACTCTCTCTATATATTTCATTATCTAGTCTGAATCTGGGCAACTCCTCCCTGACCTCCTGAGCATACTTAAAAGCTCGGGTGAGAGCTTGATCAGCTCGCTGCTCTTGTGGAAAGTTAGGAAACTTTGCCACTAACTCAGCTGGCACCCAGGGTAAACTTTGACCAGCTAACATCTCAGCCCTACCCTGTGCTCTGCAAAGTCTCTCACGCCGCTTTTGTGCTTTCAACTTTCTTACTTTACCAGATGATGGGGTTATTAAATCATCATGAGAGGGTAAGTCTCCTAATAACTCTGCCTGCTCCCCCTCCTCCTTCCCTGCTGGCTCTCTACCTTAGCCTGTGAGCGGGTGGATACAAGGCCCCTCTTATTACCCATAGTTTGGCCTTCTGGAAGCTTAACCATCTTTTTAGCTAGGGACTGAGGACTTCCAAAGAAAGGCCTGGGAGCTATTTCTATCCTTCTCCCTCCTTCTTTCCTAGCCCTTTCACTAGTCCTTGCTTAAATCTTGGCCAGTCTCTTCCTAGAACCAAATCAAGGGTAGCCTAGGCACCACTGCTAACAGGACTTCCTCTTGTTCCCCCAGGCACTTAACCTTTAGCCTATAGATGGGATATGATGTTGCAGCACCAAGAATGCATCTGATGTGAACTTGGCTTTCAGGGGTTCTAGGCACAAATCCTTCTTGGGCCTCTATTCTCTTCTCTGCCAAAGCCTTTCTGACATCATACTCTGGTCTGCCCCAGAGTCTAACAAAGCATTTATGGTAATTCCTTGCACATCAACCATCAAAAGAAATCCTTCCTTGGGCTGTTCTAACTCCACACCCATTAAGCTAGTGTGTGACTGGAATCCCTTCTCTAAATGTCCCCAGCTTCCACACTTAAAACATTTCTTTTCACTCCCCTGTGTCATCTGGTTTGGCACAGTACATTTATTTTCAGAAATATTTTTAACTATTTTCTTTTCTGATACAGCACAACTTTCCTCAGCACCTATCTTCAGAGGGCCACCCATTCTATGGCAAGCCTACGTGGCTCCCAAGAATCTCTCTGCTAGCATGGTTGCCTCTCCAAGATTTTGGCAATTTTGCTGTATAAGGAAAGTGTGCAAATCTTTAGACACCCCAGACATAAATTGTTCAAGCATTATAATATCTAATAACATTTCTACCGTCTTTTGCTCAGGCTCTAACCATTTTACAGCTAATCCTCTGATTCTCTGACTCAGAGCCCTGGGTGTTTCACCCGCTTTCAATGTAGTAGCTCTAAACATTCGCCTATACTCTGAAATAGACAACCCTAGGCGATCTCTAATAGCAGCCTTTACATCTTTATAATTCAAAGCCTGGGCTGCTGGCATTGCTCTGTAAGCTGCAAGCGCCTCTCCAGTTAATGAGGCTGCCAGCCTTACTGCCCACTGGGTCTCTGGCCATGCTAATGTCTGTGCCACTCTTTCAAAAGACTCTAGAAAATCATCAACATTATCATCTGGAGTTAATTTCCCAAAACTAAATGCCCCAATCCCTTGATTGAGTCCCACACTGTCCACATGTGGTGTACCAGTATTTACTGCTGGTCTTGCATCTGTTCCAATTTGGCTCTGCAGCTGAACTAGGGCTTGCACCAGATCAAGCACTGGCTTCTGCTGGTCCATTAAGGCTCTCATAGCAGTGTCCTGAGCCTGCTGTGCTAGCTCCTGCTGCCTGCTGAACTGGGCTGCCATCCACTCAGCTAGTTCCCTTGAATCCATCTTGATTCCTGCAAGAAATACAAAGAAAAAAAAACACAGTGCACCACCTTCCAAACAGGTGTTTTTTTTTTCTACACTCCTTTTTTTTTTTTCAATTATCCTGTGCTTACTCCCATCCACCACTAGACATGCCCAGGTACTTATTACCTTGTGCTAGTGATGAAGCCAGCTCTGCATAGGGTCTTTTCCTCCTGGGACATCCACTTCTCCTCCAAAGTGCAGTTGAGGGAAAATCTTTTTTTCCAGCTTTAAACTTGAACTTTAGTTGTAATCCTCAGCAAGTAAATCCCCTTTTGTGCAAAAGCAATCCTGCCAACTATGCCATTTGTCAGACGGCTGCCTGGGTGAGAATCTTCACAGTCTTTGCAAGTGCATATCTCTATATGATTTGCAAGGTATTGTGGGCAATGTAGTTCATTCACACCAGACACAGCTGCTGACAATAATTTAGTTGTGCTCTTGGGTAAAGCCAATAAGATATTTATTTATGGGGTTATTTCTCCCAACACAGATATGCTTGGTAGCACATAAAATCAGGTAACTTGCTTTCAGTGTTAACTTGGAAAAACAAAGTCAAAATCAGGAAAACAACAAATGAAAAGCCACAAAGCAAGAAACAAACTGTTCTTTTCAGATTAACTTCTGATTACTTCCCACATAGATTCGGAAGTGATTCTCTCCTAGCTCACAAGCAATTAGGTAAGGCTTAATTGCTAGCAGTCATCCAGCTGAAACCCCTTAGCTGGCTTGCTTTCTACTGTGTGGGTCAAATCCTGCTTCAGGAGCTTTTCTGAGTAGATTAAAGAACAAATTTGTATTTCTTTGTGATGGTTGCTGTACTTTATAACAGAAAGTTACCAACGGAGTTTAGATAGAGAGCAGTCCATATAAACAGGATCCTCATCTGCTATTATTCCCCCTTTTTCAACAAGCATGGGTTCAATATCATGGATTGGCACAGATGAATCTCTCAATGGAGATTTTCAGGAGAATACTTGTTTCCCTGCTGTCTTTCAAGGTTATAGCTAGGGCATAGATCAGTGTTCATACCTGAGCTTCCATTGCTGCTAGAGTTCCTCTCTATATAGCCTGGCCAGTATGTAGTCCAGTTCCTATGTCCAGCCTTCCAATCCAGATCCTTGGACACTGGATCTCTCTTCACATACCTTCTGTCACAGGTCTTAGGGTCCCTTCCACGTGCAGCCGTCTCCCTCACAGGTAGCCTCTGGTGATTCCTAGCTCTGCAGCACCATTCCTCTGGCTTTCCCCAGTCCAATGGTGTATGCTGGCCCTTGGAATACCTCCCAGTATACGTACTGCTTTGGACTCTTCTAGACCTCTCAAAGGCTTTTCTCTTCTTTCTTCCAAAGGGTCTCTTTCCCTCTCTGTCCGTCCGGTTTGGCTTCTGCTTCTGATGATCCTTCAGATGAAACTGATGATCAAACTCTGAATATCCAAGGTGATCATGAAGATGGTCATCTGTAGAATAAACTCTACTCTTATTCTGCTTAGATGAGTGATCCTCCCTAACACAGCGCAGCTGTGCTGAATCAGGCCCTGCCCTTTGAGATGAGTGCTTAGGGATTACCTCATAGCCCTCCTGATTGAACACACGTTTCCTCACTTCAGCTCCTCTAATGGCTGTTGGAAACCTGGTGCATTCTGGGACTGGTAGTCTTTTATGGCAAAATTCTGTTTTCTTATTTCTACCAGAACTGACAGGTTGCTTGTTTAGAGTCACTTCACCTTTTCTATAGCTCCTTCCTGAGCTATGATAAGCTTCCTTATCACAAAACACAATATTCTGAAAATTATTCAAGATGCCCCTCTCTTCTGTTCTTGTTTGTGGGTGTTTCCTGAGGTCCTGTTCCTGGTTCTTCATCTGTGAACACAGAACAGAAATATTTGTTAAGCAATTCCGCTTTATCCTCATCAGCTTCTACATATTCCTCCCTTTCACCCTTGAGTCTGACAATACCACTTTTGCCCTTCCTCTTCTCACTAACATATCTGAAAAATGTCTTATCCTGCCATTTTATTGCATTGGCTATTTCCTCCTCTTTTTGAATCTTTGCTTTCCTGACAACTTTGCTAAGCTGCCATTGTTTAGATGTAAATAGTTCAATGTTATGAATCCCAGCTAATATGTCCTGTTTGATGTAAGCACAAGGCACTTCCCCGCCTTGTGTAAAATTGTTGACTGTAAACCGTACTGATGTCAAATAGCGCGGTACAGAAAAGCTAGAAATGGGGGATCCCACGTGATGCGTGAGTGAGCAGGATGGATTCTTGCTTGCTCCGGGGCTGCCCTGAGCAATATTCTGCATTTATTAATCCTAACCCACCAAAAAATTATCCTGCACGACTGCCGACTCTGCCAACTGGAAAGTAGATGAAGCGGGGCCTGAGAGCAGGCAGAGATATGCCAAACCCGCTGAAAAAAGATAAAGAAAAGCTGGGCAAACCGGGGGCCTCAGCTACAGCAATGGCGATGCCGGCCTCCCCCAGTGCGCTGAGCATGGATTCGACGGCGGAAGACTTAGCCAGAGAAGTGGCGAGCCTACTGGAGCCAAAATTTGATCAAGTAATGAAAAAACTGGATACTTTAGGAGACTCCCTCGCAGAAATGGGCAGGCGAGTGGAGGAGCTAGAACATTGAGTTTCCAGCGTGGAAGAGGGCGAGGGGCAAATGGAGAGAGAATTAACTGAGCAGCAGAAGCAAATAGACACTCTCCGGTCCAAACTAGATGATCTGGAAAACAGATCCAGAAGAAACAATTTACGAATTGTTGGAATACCAGAGACACAAACAGATCATATGCTGCTACCACTCTTGGAGGAATGGCTGCCTAAGGAGCTGGACCTCGCTTCCCTGGTGGGGCAATTGAAAATTGAGTGAGCGCACCGACTTGGCCTGAGGCGGGAAGAGCAACAGAGGCCACGGGTAGTGATTCTCCGAGTCCTCAATTTTCACCATAAGGTGCAACTGTTACGAGCCTATAGAGAGAAGGGCGAGCTCAAATGGGAGAATCAAAAACTTTTAATGTTTCAAGACTATTCAGTATTGGTGACAGAACAGAGGAAAGCGTATTCCTTGGTTTGTGCGGTGCCGTTCCAACGGAAAATCCGCTTTACGTTAGCTTTTCCAGCAACATTGCGAGTTTGGCACCAGGGGAAGAGCATTGTTCTCTCGACCCCGACGGAAGCGCAACACTTTTTGGACGAGAGGAGAGGAGAATCTGGCAGCGTGGGAGAGGCGCAAAAGAGCGATCAGCGCTGAAAGTATAATGCTGACAGCAGAGACTATTTGTATTGTTATGAGGACGGCAGGCAAGCCGAGAAGATATCAAGCAAGACTCAGATATAAGATCCTATGGGATCTAGTGAGAGGGAGCAAAAACTTGGTATAGTTGTGTGAGTGAATATAGTTGGCTTGTATATCTATGTGTGTGTGACTATGAGTGTAACTACTGCTCTGGGTAGAGATCACAAAGCGAAACGGGTGGAACTTGAGCAAGGCTGGGGGCAGCCCTGTTGCATGTTACATGTTCGGGATCTCATTCTCAGCAGGGGAGGCTGAGTTTCATTATTGATGTGTTTTAAGGGGATGGGAGGGGGTGGGGGAGGGGGTGGGGGGGAGGGGTGGGGGGGCGGAGGGTAAAGGACGGGAGGGGCAAGGGAGCATTATCCACGACCAGTTTACTTTTCCAACTTATGTGCTACGAGGGTTGCTCAGAGAGATCGAGGGGGGTGGTTTGCCAGGGAGTGTTAATTTGTTCGGGGCCGAGACTGGGCAGCCTGGAACAACAATTAATGCAGTAGATTCTGCACGGAGTGCCGTGGCCATCTTTAAATGCTGTGCATTCTGATTTAAGAATAACCGCGTGGAACGTGGGTGGGATAGGCACACCTGTAAAGCGGACGAAAATCCTGCAGGCTTTAAAGAAAGGGAGGGCACAAGTTGCCCTGCTGCAAGAAACCCATTTAACACAACGGGAACACGGTAAATTAAAAACAGACTGGGTAGGGCAGGTTTTTTCAGCCTCCTCAGGGGGAAGGAAAAGAGGAGTGGCAGTTTTGATCCAGCGAGGGATCCCGGTAGAGGTTCTCAGCGAGGACTCTGACCCTCAGGGGCGATTTCTTTTTCTGCATGCCAGAATTGCTGGGGAGGAAATGTTCTTGGGAAATATTTATGCCCCTAATAATTATGACCATAACTTCTTTAAATTGATCTTGCAGAAGATCCTGGGGGCACCTAAGATTCCATTAATACTTGTGGGGGATTTCAACTGCCCACATGATCCCGTACTCTATAGCTCGCAGGGTTTGAGGAAAGGAGAAGGAGGAGGGGGGAACTGGGAAAATAAAGGAGTGGGTTATTTATGTCAATGGGGAGATTTGTGGGATGTGTGGAGAACTTTGCATGAGCAGGAAAAAGACTATACGCACCTCTTGAGGGCACATCAATCTTGGTCCAGAATTGATTATATCTTAATTTCCAGGGACCTCTTTGATAAGGTGCTGCGCACAGAGATCAAGCCAATAGTTATTTCTGATCATGCTAAGGTATTCCTAGACCTAAAAGGGCGGTCCCCATCCAGAGGCAGATGGGCTTCCCAAGGCATTTGTGGAAAAATGAGAAGTTTCGCCACTATTTAGCCCAAAAATGGGAGGAATATCTGAGTCTGAATGAGTCCCCGGACTTGTCAGTGTTGACTTTCTGGGAGGCCGGAAAGGCCGTTCTCCGGGGCCACATTATAGCATATGTAGTGAAGGAGAGGAAGCGTGTTAATACCACCATTCTAGAGCTAACCCGGGATCTCAAGGAGGCCAAGTGAGCTGCTCTAGCACGCAAAGACAGACTGGAAATCTATTTGCAGAAACAGAAAGCTCTCAATGCCGCGTTGCAGGAAAGGGCGGTATATTCCGCACAATATTATCGACACCAGTTGTTTCAATATGGGGACCGAACGGGGAAGCTTCTGGCGCGATTGGTAAAAGAACGCGGGGGTGTCCAGAATGTAACGATTATCAGAGATCAGGCTGGGATACGGCAACGTGATCCA
This sequence comes from Ichthyophis bannanicus, assembly GCA_033557465.1. Classification (NCBI taxonomy): domain Eukaryota; kingdom Metazoa; phylum Chordata; class Amphibia; order Gymnophiona; family Ichthyophiidae; genus Ichthyophis; species Ichthyophis bannanicus. The sequence continues at coordinate 1,718,520,586 of CM066031.1, read as the reverse complement.
GAAAAAATTTTGCAAGTGTTTGGGCAGTATTATCAAGATCTATATACCCCTGAGAATGAGAATAGGGTCCAGCAGCGGGATTTCTTGCGGGCTGTCCAGCTCCCAAAACTTACGGAAGAGGCTATGCAAGAACTGAATGCGCATATTACTGGGGAGGAGGTGCAGAGGGTCATTGCACAGGGGAAGCCGTATAAAACCCCTGGGCCTGATGGATATGGCGCGGAATTTTACAAAATTTTATCGGCTTCGATTACCCCTACACTGATGGCTCTCTATGAGGAGGCGAGAGAAGTGGGATTTTTCCCGAGGGATATGCGGATGGCAGCGATAACCATCATCCCAAAAGTGGGAAGGGATCTGGAGAATCCAGCCTCTTATAGGCCCATCTCCTTAATTAACTATGATTATGAAGCTTCTTGCTTCGATCCTGGCAGGGCGACTGCAAAAGGCTTTGCCTGGACTGGTAGGAAGCCATCAATCAGGATTTGTCAGAGGCAGGGATGCCTTTACAAACATCACGAGAGTCTTGCTGGGAATGGAACGATGCTTGCTGCGAAATACTCCTTTGCTATTGGTTAGCCTGGATGCCGAAAAGGCGTTCGATAGAGTATCTTGGGATTATATGTTTGAGGTGTTAGCTCAGTTTGGATTTACAGGTGCTTTTTTGGCATGGGTGACAGCATTATATATGGATCCGTTGGCCTGTGTCGTTAGTGGCGGTAGGGTCTCCCAGCCCTTTTCTATGAGGCGAGGCACGAGACAGGGTTGTCCCCTGTCCCCTTTACTATTTGTGCTGCAATTAGAGCCTTTACTTCGGAGGCTTATCCAGGAGCAGCAGGTGGAAGGGATAGAGTGGGAGGGCGGAGGTATTAAGCTCAGTGCTTTGGCGGACGACATGCTGTTATGTTGTGCAACCCAAGGGACTCCTTACCAGCAGCCTTGCAGCTCATGGAGGTGTTCGGCTCCTTTTCGGGGCTGCATATTAATCAAGATAAATCTTTGGCCTTAGATGTGGGGGGACGAGTCAAAGATAATTGGCAGGGCACCTTTCCTTTGGTGTGGGCCCAGAGTAGCTTGAGGTACCTAGGCGTTCATATACCGGAACATACGGCACGATTGTATGAGATAAACGTTAAAATCTTGCTTGATAAAACCATTGCTAGGTTGCAGAAGTGGAGAGATCTCCCACTGTCGCTTATGGAGCGTGTGGCTCTGCTGAAAATGGTGGAGCTTCCTAGGTGGATATATGTGTTACGCCACCTCCCAATATGGTTGGCGCGGAAAGACATGCAGCTGCTGTGCAAACACATTGGGCTGTTTCTATGGAGAAGTAGACGATCTCGTATAGCGTTTTCGGTACTTATGAAAGCCAGGGAGGAGGGGGGGGATAGGTCTACCATCTTTACGCCAGTACAACTTGGCCTGTTTGCTCAGGCCTCTGGTGGATCTTATAGGGAACACTGGTAACATCCTTCCATTGGAATTACTAGATGGGCTGTCGGCGCCATATCATCCGGTTTACTTATTACATGCGCCTGGAGGGATTTTACCGGAGGCTTGGAAAGCATCGGTATACCTGAGGGCAATGAGGCAAATCTGTAGGATACTGTGTCAGCAGAAAGGTGCAAATTGGAAATGTACTGATTGCCTCCCATTAGCGAGGAATAAGGATTTTGCTCCGGGCTTGCAGAACCTGACTTCTAAGAGCTGGGGAAACAAGGGAATTGAATGTATTGGTCACTTACTAATGGCAGATGGTAGTGAATTGGACTCTTTTCAATCGCTGGCAAGGCAATATAACTTGGAACATAACTCCTTTTTCTTCTATTTGCAAGTGCGTCATTATGTGAGGGGCCTTCAACAGTGATGGGGCTTGCGGATAGGTCAGGGGGCTATGTGGGAGTTTTTTGTATTGATGGAAGGGGGTGTCTCCGCACGGGCTGTCCGACAGGAGCTTTGGCCGGGAGTGGATGGAGGGGCTTTGGAGAGGCTGGCGCAGCGATGGGTTGCTGATGGGGTACCGCAGATGACAGGGCGTCTGCTGCAGGAGGCATTCTCCAAAGTCGAAAATATCTCGGAATCGGTACGCCTCCAAGAACTACAATATAAATTTTTATGGAGAGCATATGTTCCCAATGTTTGGGCTGCCAAGATGGGACTGGTCTCGACTGATATATGTACGCTCTGCACAGCAGAGCATGGGACTTTGCTCCATTGCTTCTGGCACTGTTCCAAGATTCGGAGTTTCTGGCATGAAGTGGAGCGCAAACTGATAGGTTGGCTGTCTGTGGGTAGTGATTTTTCCCTTCAGTGGTGTCTGTTTGGGGTCCCTGCAGGGGAGGGGGTGGTGGGGAAGCAGTCTAGGCAGCTGTATGAAAAGGGCTTCATCATAGCGAAACACTGTATTCTGCGGCATTGGTTAGAAGGGCATCCCCCGGGAATTACTGAATGGGAGACCCAAATGAGAGACTTGTACTGTATGGAGTTGAAAACAGCTAACATGCTGGGGCCGAAGCGGGTTGAGGTGGTGGGGGTGGGAGGTTTCCCTGGATAACTGGTTGGGTAGGTTCCCTGGAGGATAGGACGATAGGTTGTGACCCCCGGGTTAGGAGATCTCATCCAGCGCCTTCAGAATGGGTGAGCTAGGAGCCGAGATCGGGGAGGGTAAGCTGGTCATAGGGAGGAGGGGACAGGGAAAAGGGGTGGGGTGGGGTGTGGGGGGTGTGGAAGAGAAGAGGAGTGCAGCGGAGGACTGGACATACACCTTAGAAGCCTGGAACGGAGTGGGAGGAACTTGCTCTCCATATCCGTAGAAAGTGGGCAGTCCCTGAACACAGCTTTGCATCGAGGGTGAGTGTCATAGTAGTACAATTTTTGCTGTTATAGGTACCTTCCCAATGGAATCCATTGTTATTTCCCGTCCCAACTGCTTTTTGGGGCTGTTGTGGAAATGTTGGGGTTATTGTTGTTGCTGTTGTTGTTGTTGTTACCTTTAACGAATGTCTTTTTAACACATGTCATGATACGGTACAGATCGCATTGTCCTTTAGTTGGACGAGGGGGAGGGTGAACGGTATATCTGTATGCTAGAATGTAATTTATGAATAATGTATTCCAGGCACATTGTATGGTGGATGCACTGTAACATCATAATGTTGGTCTCATCTCTGCTGCAGTCATATCTGTTGTTGTTCTGATTAGTAATAATAATAATAATAATAATAATAAAAAGTACTTTCATAGAAAAGCTATAAATAAATAAATAAATAAACTTCTCTAAGTTTTTCCCAAATATAGATGCCTGTCTTCCTCTCTCTGTGTTCTCTTGTATTTCATTAAGGCCTCCCTCTTTTTCTTCACCTTTTCAGCTACTTCTTTCGAAAACCATAGCAGTTTCCTTTTCCTTTTACCTTTATTTACCATTTTAACAAAAAGGTCGGTTGCCCTTAAAATATCCCATTTCAGTTTTGCCCACTGTTTTTCTACATCTTCCAGCTGTTCCCATCCCACTAACGACTCCCTGAGGTACTGGCCCATCTTGGCAAAGTTAGTCTTCCTAAAGTCTAAGATCCTCGCCTTTGAATGGATTCTAACAGCCCTAATCCTAATACTGAACCACACCATCTGGTGATCACTGAATGCAAAATGATCTCCCACTATAACATCAGAAACACTTTCACCATTGGCAAGCACCAAGTGCAGTTTGGCCCCTTCACGTGTGGGGTCTGTTACCAGTTGCCTGAATAGTTCTCCCTGTAGAGAATCCAAGATCTCCTTACTTCTAGATGATACTGCAGCAGGAATGTGCCAATCAACATCTGGCATATTGAAATCCCCTATCAGTATCACTTCCCCTTTCCGAGCAATGCTGCATATGTCTTCAATTAACTCCCTGTCCACCTCTTCCTCATGTGAGGGAGGTCTGTATATCACACCAATGCAAATAGATTTATCTTTAGCTCTTTCTAGTTTAACCCATAGTGCCTCCTCTCTCCCTTTTAAGCTCTGTAATGCCAATGCTTTAATATTATTTTTTACATATAGTGCCAATCCTCCTCCCCTTCATTCTACCATGTTCTTTCTGAATAAAGTATAGCCTGGTATAGTTTCATCCCAGTCATGGTTTTCTGTGAACCATGTTTCTGTAACTGCCACTAAATCCAAGTCAGCCACTCTCATTAAAGCTTCATCATCTGGGATCTTATTTCCTATGCTACGGGCATTTATACATACTGCTTTCCATATGTTGCCCCTTTTACCCATTTCCATGAAGGTATTTAATGTTTCACTTAACTGTGGGCTTTCTTCACCCATCCCCAATGAATCTAGTTTAAAGCCATCTTCAGTAGATTAGCCAGTCTGCTACTGAAGACACATCAACCTTTCTTGGACAGGTGGAAGCCATCTCTGCTCTGCAACCCTAGGAACAGCATCCCATGGTCCAGGAAACCAAAATGCTCTCGATGATACCATCCACGCAGCCATGCATTCATCTCCAGGATGAAAACTTCTCTGCCTTGAACTTTACCCTCAACAGGGAGGATTGAAGAGTACACCACCTGCTCACCTATCTGCTTCACTCTGTCCCAGAGTCATGAAGTCACTTTTGATACGCTCAGAGGGATACCTGACAGTATCATTTGTGCCGACATGGATTAGCAACATTGGGTATTGTCAGTGGGCTTGATGAATCTCGGCAAACTCTCCATAACATCTCGGATTTTGGCACCTGGCAGACCACATATCTCTCTGGACATCAAGTCTGGTCAGCATATGGATGCCTCAGTACCCCTCAGAAAACAGTCACTAACCACAACTATCTTTCGCTTCCTTGTGATCACTGATTCTGCAACTTTGGAGTACTTGAGCTATGGTTCTTCTCTTTCCAGGGATGCTTTCACCTCCTGCACTTCCATGGCTCCATAATGGTTCTTCAATTCCAGGGCTGGAGAAGTTGGATTGGTGATTCTGCAGACCCCGGTGACTTGTATTCAACCTTCGTCATTCTGTAGTCACCCCTCTTCTCCTCTGTTGGAGAGCTTGGATGTTGCAAGAAGCATCTCATCAATGTACTTCTCACTGTCTTGAATGTTCCTCAGCCTCGCCACCTCCTCTCTGAGTTCCTCCACTTGTTTCCTGAGAGCTTCAGCATGCAGGCACCCTGCACATGGAACCGGTCCTTCAACTGGCATTGGGGCCTCTGTCTGGATAGAGGCAGAAACTGTAATGGGGACAACAGCTTTAGCAATGTGATTTTTCCCAGCCATTGTTCAGTTCATAGAGCTTAGGTATCTGTTAAAGCAAAAGAGAGAGATCTACCAAAGTACCAGCCGGTTTCCCAGCTGTCCTTTCAGAGAAAAAAACAGTTTAATCTCTTTAAGTATTTTGAAAATCTGTTGTTCCAAGTCCCTGTGTGTAGTTAATTGGGTAGGTGCCCTATAAAGCAAGACTGCTCACTAGGGGTGGGTGGGAGTTGGGGGGGTAGGGAGGGAACTAACAATTGATTAGGTGTCAGTAGCTTCAAAGAGCTGAGAAAGATACTAAAGCAGAGTTTTAAACCTACCCCACTAAAGAAAATATTTCTCCTTTTAAACTAAAACACCAAAAAGAATGTAACTTTGTTTTAAAAATGTACCAGAACTCTTTTAAGAGCTCCCAGGCGAGAGCTAGTAATTTAAAAAGCCACAAACTCTTACCTTTGCTTGAAATGTATAGCCCCTGTTAGGAATGCCTCAATAGTGCAGGGTTCTGAAGCCTTTAATGCAGGCCTCAGTTCTTTCACAGGCTAATCAGGCCCACTAACTCCTGATTAGGTATCAGTAGCTTCAAAGGGCTGAGAAAGATACTAAAGCAGAGTTTTAAACTTACCCCACTAAAGAAAATATTTCTCCTTTTAAACTAAAGCACCAAAAAGAAAGTAAATTATAGCCAGCTATGGCTATATCTCATTCTTAAGACTCACTAAACCATGTTTCTGTAATGGCCACAATGTCTGAGTGCATTTCTACCATCACGGCTTCCAGGTCGGGAACTTTGTTGGCTAGACTTTGAACATTTGTGCTCATTGCCCTCCAGCAATTTTTGGTTTGCTTGCTTGTATTTTCGATGGATTGCATTCCAGACTCATCTCTCTTGTCTTTGATGTGTGGATTAATATGATGACTATTACCAATGTTATTATGATTTGCTAGGAATGACATCCTGAACTTGTTTTTTCCCATGCTTCACCCCCTTTCTCTAGTTTAAATACTTTTCCATGTATTGCCTGAATTTTTCACTTAGGATCCTTTTTCCTGTCATAGTGAGATGCAGTCCATTAACACAGTATATCCTCTTGTTGTTCCATTTATTGCCCCAGTTGCCTATATATCAAAATCCTTCTCGTTTGCACCATGTTTAGAGACACATATCAAAGTTGGTTATGTGATGCACTCTCTCTTCCCCCTTATCATGAACAGAAAGAACTTCTGAGAATGCTATAGTGTTGATTGTGGGTTTAAGTTTCTCTCCCAGAATCCGGAAGTCCCTTTGTATTGTAGAGATACTGGGCCCAATACTGAGTTGGGCAGGCTATGCTCCACGGTGGCGCATAGCCTGCTCGCCGATCACTTTATCCCGGATTTTCACTTCTGCACCAGCGGAAGTGAAAATCCGGGTAAGCCTGCATGCCCCGGCAGCTGCAGAGGCTACATGGGTAGCAGCGATTATCGATGCTTTCCGCATAGCCTCTGTGGCTTAAAGATAGGTGAAGTAAAATCTCGCCTGTCTTTAAGGTGCAGAGGACTATGCGGGTAGCATTGAATATCGCTAATATCCATGTAGCTCCTTCCACTGCCCTAACTCCGCCTCGGAGCACCCCTAACATGCTCCGATGCTATGTGGATAGGAACTTAGCCAGGATATTTGAAGAGCACTACCCGTGTATGTGCCCTTTGAATATCCTGGATAAGGCCCTTACATGGGTAACTAAGGAAATTACCCATGTAAGGGCTTTCAAATATCGGGTCCACTGTTTCTAGACAGGTCATTTGTACCCAAGCAGATAACAACATCAATTTTTATTTATTTATTTATTTATTTATTTAGTATACATTTGTATACCACTACTTCCAGCGATCAGCAGCGGTTTGATTACAGATTGGAAATTGTCAAATCATGACAGGAAATTTTTGAGGTATAAACACATTGATTAGACAGGAAAGCATGGGCTATGGAGGGTTAAGTGGTTTGCCCAAGACCACAAGGAGCACCTGTGGGACTAGAAACCCCAGTCCTTCCGGCCCAAGGTTGCTGTCCTCTAGTGGGATTTGAACCCCTGACCTTCCGGCCCGAAGTACCTTGCCCCAACCACTAGGCCACTCCTCCACTCCACTCCAATTTTGGAATGCTTACTTTCCGCACTGATTATGCTAACAATTTGGTTTGCATTCATGCTGGCTAAAGAACCTGGAAGGCATTTGACCATCTTCTGTCCCTTGAGCTGTATTCCCAAGTTAATCCCTCTGATGATGGAGTCTCCAAGTAATAACAGTTTCCTATTTTATGATTGTTTGTTCATATTTGGCGCATTACCAGTAGAATAGGTGTTAACCTTCTCATTTAAAGTCACTTCAGCTTCCAGTAATTGGTCATTCTCATTTTCTAAGGCAGAGAAGGCATTATGCAGGGATATCTCTTGATGGAGAGGGCGTCTCCATGTCACAGATCACTACCTACCAGAGCACATTGTGATCTGTTTTTTTTTTCCTGGGATGTTTGATTCTTTGTGGGAGTGGTGGTGAATTGTTTTTAATTTGTACCCTAAGGGAGGTGTGTTTCAATGCAGCTAATTCTTCCCTTAATAGAGTCAATTCTTTATTCATAGCAGATAGCTTGAGACATATAGGGCAAGCTCTAAGACCCCAAATGATTCTTCTTAGAATGAAGGCACCACAGCTATTGTATTGAATACATGGCATGTTGATTGAGAGCATTATAAAGTAGTTGTAGCAAAAGGCGAACATACTACTTAATTGGAGGACTAATAACTTTCTATGATATAAAGCCTATAGAGGCAAGTGCAACTCTAGGGTGGGTAGGGTGACTGCTGTGCTTCTCCTCCCCCTCTTGCTATGTATTTTCCATCTTCTTGTTCTTCTCTGTGTCTTCCTCAGAACTTACCACAGTGATGACAAGATAATTCTCTAATAATACACCAAATTATTGTAAGCAATTTAATGCATAATCAATTTTTGCATCTCAAGTTATTCTTTATACTTTCGAACACTGGAGTCAATTTTCCAAACCCTTGACCATTCTTCCATTTTTCCAGCATGACTACTCTCTTACTGATTTTTCAATTATCTGAAAACAACCATACTTTTCTTTAAATTTCCTTAGCAATGTCACTAAAAAAATATTAGTGCTGAGCCCAATGTACTAGCCTGCTGGATTTTCTATGGCTTTGGGTCCATTTTTGGAGAGTTTGCTCTGAATGCAAATGAGCTCCCTAGAAAACTTTCAAAAGAATTGTGTGTGATAAAGAGAGTTACATCTCATTGAGGAGTAGCTGTCTTTTTTAAATGAAAACCAATACTTGAAGTCTTTATGATTATAGCTTATATTAAAAAAATGTCCATTTTTAAACACCATGGCAGTCAGCCATGGTGCTTAAATATTGGTGACATATTCACTAGCAGTATCCGGATAGCAGCAACCTCTGAATATCCGGGCTCAGTGGCACTAACCAGGTAAGTGCAGACAGTTACCAGGTTAGCCTGATTTTCAGCCAGTCTTTGTCTGGATTGCAACTTAGTCCAGCTTTTCATGCATTGTTGCAGCTCATAAACCTTTATAGTATGTATAGCACACTATGTTCAAAAATTTGCTATAAGAGGCCAAATTTTTTAACAATTGTACCTTTGCATTGAAAAATGGAAAACGTCAATATATTCTGCTTTTTGTGTGTTTTTAGGCATCTAATTGCAAGTCAATATTACAATGGATAAGATATAGAAAGACAGCAGAGATACAGTATATATTTATGGATTTTTCTGAAATAGTCACCCACCCTTGGTACTTAGATGCCTAAGATGCTAAACTTATCCAAATAGATTGTTCTCATCCAAGATTCCAAGAATGGAGACACCTCATCTTCTCCTTCCTTATGGTCAACTTCTTTTGTTACTTTATTTGATGGAGGCATCTGCCTAGTCAGATCTCAGGCTCTGGCACAAATGATATGCTTATGGAGTGGTTTTTGGTCCAATGGGTTCATGCTGGTTGAGAAGAGGGGTAATTTCTGGGTACATAGGTCCTATAGAGGGTCATGTCTTTCTACATATCACAGTCTTACTGACTTTCGGCCCCCCCCCCCCCCACATAGGAGGCCAAGCTTATCAGACAGTTTAAAACACCACATATTTTTACAGCTGTACCTTGCGCAAACCTCTGTACCAGAAGCACACTGTATTAATCAGTCACTGTATGGCAGGAGTGTTACTTGTCCAGAACTAGAGGAAGAGAGACTCGGGCTCACATTCACCAATAACATGGAGGATCTTTTGCTCTCTACCTCCTCCCACCCACTTAGAGAGAGGCCATCCACTGGCAGAACCCCAGTATCTGTCCTACAACTTCTGTTGTCTGCTTAGCTCTGTTCAATTTATTTATTTGTCTGGGTATTTTTTATACCGCCTTATCTAGGAATCAAAGCGGTATACAAGGAACAAAAAAAATTAACAGTTTTACATAGAACCTTTAAAATCTTAACATCAAACAGCACAATTACAATTGGTAACTATAATCTCTGGTCCATGACATATTCACAAAGCAGAGATTATGTAAAACCAGGATTGTGTAATGTTGGGGGGGGGGGAGTGGAGGGGAGACTTATAGTGGGGTGGTACCTTATGACAGGGGATTAAATATCAGTCACTTCTGCTGTTCCATGGGGACGCACTATTTAGTCCTTGAATTGTTCTTTGCATAGAAATGTCTTGAGATCTTTGTGGAATTTTGTTAGTTTATGTATTTCTCTGAGGTCGTTGAGGAGTGCATTCCATAGATCCAGTGCATAAGAAAAGAAAGCTCTGTTGTGAGTATTTTGATTCATTCGTGTTATTTTCACTGGCAAGTCAAGTAAGTTCTGGTTGCATTTGTGCCTTTTTCTGGTGGTTATTGGTGTGTGGATGGTGATGATTGGACCTGTAAAGTTTTGAATATGCTCATTATTGATTTATATTTAATTCAACCGTGTACGGGTAGCCAGTGTAGATCCATTAAAAATGGAGTAATGCTGGACTGTGACTGGTTGACAGCCCCTAGAGAGCATGTAACATGCATGGACGAGGACAATAGCATGGCATAGAATGGCAGCTTCAGGCCTCCCGTGTTCGCAATGGATGTTATGTGGCTTACATGTTAAGTTTGGTGAATATATGTAGGTATAAGTTAGAGGGGGACAAGAATGAGAAAGTACCCAGGATAATCTGATGGGGGGGGGGGGTGGCTGAGGTCACTGCATACGGCAGGTTAAGGGGTAATGTGGAATGTGATTAGAATATATATTATGAGGGTATAGCACCCATTCAATATTAGTCTGCCTATGGGGCAATGTTGGATGTTTACCGTATAATGTGAGTTGTGTGTTTTGTGGGACATGATTGTATGTTGTTAATTATCATGTTAATCTCAATCTCAATTTGGTTATGGGGGAGGGGTTCGAGTGGAGGGGATGTGGCTTGTGAGTATTTAGTAAGCTGGTGGGGGAGGGGGGTCTACATACATATTTTAGTGACTATGAGGCGTAGAGGGTTAGGGTTAATGAGCGTGAGAGGGGATGGAGGGGGTACAGGGTAGGAAGGGGGAGGTAGGGGGTGGGGGTGTTTGGGGAGGAAGGGGGGCATGGGGGGGAGGGCAGCACAGCTCTAAAGGGAAGAGAAGTTTGGGAATAAGAACTAGGATTGGAATATGGGAGGAGCCCCATGCTGGGGGGGGGGGGTCTTCCTGGGAGGCCTTTGGGAATCGAGAAATATGGACCAAGTGAACATGGGGTCCTCTGAAGGTTATTTCATGGAACGTATGTGGAATTGGGAACCTAATTAAGAGATATAAAATATTGCAAGCCTTAGCTAGACAAAAATGTGATGTTGCTCTGCTGCAGGAGACCCACCAGACTGCTGATGAACATCTGAAACTGCAAAGAGAATGGGTGGGCCAGAAGTGGGGGGCCCCAGCGAAAGGGAAAAAAGGTGGAGTGGTCATCCTGATCCATAAGCGGGTAAGATTCGTATTGGAGAAGGAATACATTGATCCTGCTGGAAGATATGTGTTACTATATGGCACACTGGAGGGGAAGCCTGTCATGATGTGTAACATTTACAGCCCAAATGTGTTGGGTCAAGCACTATATGCACATTTAGCCTCTAGAATAGAGCAATTGCCCCATGTCCCCTTGATATGAGGGGGAGACTTTAATGGGGTGCTGGACATGGATTTAGACACCTCACGAGGGGCAGGAGATAGAGCATGGGGGGCCACGGCCAGGGCTTTGCAGAGCCTTCGAAGGCGACTGGGGGTGGTTGCACCCAACGGAGAGAGATTTTACTCACCAGTCGCGAGCACATGGTATCAGTGCTCGGATCGGCTACATTTTCGCATCGAGAGGTTCTTTCACAAACGTAATGGATGCACAAATTGGCCCATTGGAAATTTCTGATCATGCCATGATCTGTGTGGAAATGGAGTGGTCTTAAAGTGATATGCGTTCACGGATTTGGCGATTTCCATTGGAACTTTATAGAGATGTGGATTTCCAACTTTACCTTAAACAACGTTGGCAAGACTTTGAGTTAAACAACGAAAGGCACAAGGTTGATCCGGAACTCTCTTGGGAAATGGCTAAGGTTGTTTTATGCGGGGATATTATTGGCTATTCGGCGCGAAAAAAGAGATTATTAACGGAACATATATTTCGATTAGAAAAGCAAACACACAAATATGCGAGCAACCACAGCGCCCTCAATAAGAAAGTGCTGGGAGAATCCCAAGCAGCGCTTAACAAATTGCTCCACAGACGGGCAAAAAAATCATTTGGGTATTATCACTATCAGTAATATAGGTTCGGGGACAAACCAGGGAAACTACTAGCACGTTGCCTCCAGGGTAGTAGGGGGCCAAGAACGGTTGCAGCACTAAGGGACACTCATGGTACATTACAGAGGGACAGCAGGGACATTGCCAGGGTTTTTCAAAGCCTTTTTTATCAAAAACTGTACCAACGGGAGGGAGGAGATGGAACCCTTATGGACGACTACCAGAAAGGGCTGCAGTTACCAAGCTTGGGGCAGGAACAAAGGGTCCAATTAGAGCGCCCAATTACGATAGAGGAGGTAAACCATGTAATACAGAGGGCTCGTTGCCATAAGGCACCGGGTCCAGATGGGATGGGAGCTGAATTTTACAAGTTACTAGGGGACTTGGTACCTCCCCCCCTAGTGACTGTGTATCACAAAAGGATAAACCAGGGGAGGTTCACATGGGGGGAGAACCATGCACATATTATTTCATTGCCCAAGCCGGGTAAGGATCATCTGAAAGCTGCAGCATATACGCCCATATCACTATTGAACTTTGATCTGAAAATATTGGCAAAAGTATTAGCGGACTGACTGGACCCGCTGCTGGGGGATCTGATCCAGGAGTCACAGGTGGGTTTTGTACAGGGCCGCCACACTGTACGTAACCTGCATAGAATCATAGCATCTTTGGAATGGGTCCAGGATCAAGAATGGCAATCTCTGCTGATTAGCTTTGACGCGGAAAAAGCGTTCAATCACATGAATTGGGGATATCTGCAGGCTCTCCTATGGCTTCGGGGAGACCTTTTGCAATATGGTCAAGCTCCTTTATGCGGGACCCACTGCAAGTGTGCTGTGTAATGAAGTTTTCTCTGATAGGTTTCCTCTGGAGAGGGGGACAAGACAAGGGTGCCCTCTTTCACCACTGTTATTTGTGCTGTCCCTGGACCCTTTCATACGGAAAATAGAGCAGAATAAGGAAATACGAGGGGTGCGTGTGGGGGGGGGGGGGGTCTGGGTTTAAGATTGCGGCCTTTGCCGATGACCTCCTAGTATACATGCTTTCACCGCAACAATCACTACCTAGGTTGTTAGAAGAATTTTCTGTGTTTGGCAGATTTGCAGGGTTACGCATTAATATGGAAATGTCTGAAGCCCTAGATGTGCTGGGAATGCTGAAGGGGAACTGGAGGGGTGTGTTCCCGCTTCGGTGGGCAGGGGATTCCTTCCTCTACTTGGGAATTCTCTTAACTAGAGAACCAGCGGGACTATATAAGCAGAACTTCTAGAGAGTTTTCCGCAAACTTCAAGCACAATTGCGAGCATGGCGTCCCTTTCCCTTGTCTCTAGGGGGGAGAGTAGCCGCAGTGGGGATGGTAGTCCTGCCCCAGGTGTTATACTGGATGCAGCTGCTCCCAGTGTGGTTGGCACAACAAGACCTGGTACGTTTGGAAAGGGAGATACGGGGATTCTTATGGAAAGGGGCAAGAGCACACATCCCGATGGTTCGGTTGAAGGGCGGGTGGCGGACTGGAGGGATGGGTATCCTGGATTTATGGCTGTATGCCCTGGCGTGTCAGGCACGTCATTTAGGGGATTGGTTGGGAGATACAGAGATTTATACACCTAGGTCACTGGAGGAATCCCTGGTGGCTCCCCAGATGCTATTGGCAGCGTTACACTTGGAGGGAGCCCAGCTTCCAAGGCGGGTGACTAGAAGTGTTTTAGTGAGCCCGGTATGTCGCACGTGGATGCAATTGTGTTGGTACTGGGGTAGGTCCACAGTATCTCCAGTTGGTTGCCTCTGCAGGGCAATGTTACTTTTACCCCTGGTTCTACATCAGTGATATTTCAGAAGTGGAGGGAGAATGGCATCTGCTACATTGGACATGTGGTGGCTCCTCAAGGGAAGTGTAAGTCCTTCGAGACTCTTGGTAAGGAGTACAGGCTGAGTGGCTGCCACTATTTCGCATACTTTCAGATTTCTCACTATGTAGCGTCTTTACCAGTAAATGAGTTAACATCCGAAAGTTCGGTGAGGCTATTGGAGTTTTTTGCGCTGGGGGAGGGGTCTCCGCCTACGATATCGACATTGAGGAAAAAATTGGTTCCCTATATTAAACCGCCGGACTATTTGAGAGAGGAGACTCGGTGGGCGGAAGAGTTGGCCCAGGAGGTGCCTCTGGGGTCTATTCGGGAAGCCCTGAGCCGGATTGGGGGATTGGTGGAGGGGACTAAGTGGAGAGAGGTGTAATTCAAAAGTATTATTTGGGCACACTTCTCCCCAAGAAGAGCGTTGTGGAGTGGCCTGGATTGTGATGGGCGGTGCCATAAATGTGCATCACCCTTAGCAGGCCTGGGGCATATGGGTCTGTTGGAAAATCCATGCATATTGGGAATGGATTAGCCATTATATGAGTGTTTTGCTTCAGCAACAGATTAAATGGTCTGGAGCCTTGGTAGCACTGGATCAGTTGGGGCCACTCCACCCAAAAGGGAGATGGGAATGCACTCTGGAGAGAAAGGCATGTCTGGTGGGGAAGTGCCCGATACTTCACCGATGGAGAGAACAGATCCCCCCTACCTTCTGGGAATGACGTAACAGTTTTCATCAACTGATGCTTTTCGAGAGGAGGGGGGGGGGGGCTAAAGGCAGTGGAAAACGCTGGGCTTCTTTCTGTTGATCTGGGAACCCTATGTCCAACAGCTTGGACCATATGCCCATAACGAGGTCTTACAAATGGGGTAAATTAGATGGGATCCCATTGACAGAGAGTGGGGGATGGGTCTTATAGGATAGTTCTTGGTTAGGATAGTAGGAGGGGAGCTCTGTGGGGGTGGGGAGGGGATAGGGTTGGAGGGGGGAGGAGGGGGGATAAATAACATAAAATGATGTACCACATTCTGTTGACAACTAGCCTCTGGACTGGTGGACAAGAGTCAGCCCCACCTAGTGGCATTGTGTTTGTATGTATCTATATGATTTGTGATTTTTTTGTGTGTTTTCATAAATAAAGAGTTAAAAAAATGGAGTAATGCTGTTGCTCTTTCTTGCTTTTACTATGCTGTGTGCTGCACTGTGTTGGGAAGTCACAAGGGAGCACACCTGCCCGAAAACAAACCAGAGTCCAAAGAAGGCATTCAGAGCTGGAACACCTCTTTAATCCAAAGCAGCTTTTATTATAGAGGTGTTCCAGTTCTGCCTGCTTTCTTTGGACTCTACTGTGGTGCGTTGGGCCATTTGTAGCTGATGAAGTGCATGTTTGGGGAGTCCCTGGTATATGTTGTTACTGAAATCCAGGAGGGGGAAGATGAGTGCCTGAAGTACTGAGTGGAAGTCAGATGTTGCTAGTAGAGGTTGAAGGTTGAGGAGTATTTTTTTCTTGTGGTATATAGCTCTTGTGGTTCTGGAGATGAGGCAGGAGAAGTTGAGCCGCTGGTCAATTGTTATGCCCAGGTATTTCACCTCCTGCTTGGTTTCTAGTTCCATGTCATGGCTTTTGAGTGTTTTGGGGGATGAGAATGTCTTGTTTCTGGAGATATGGAGCACTACTGTTTTTTTATAGTTGATCTGGCACCAGGAGGCACCAGGAGACACCAGGAGATGTAGGGGACCAAAGCTTGCCGGAAGTGGGATCAGGATCACCAGAGATGAGGAGTTTAAGGACAGAAGGGGGTTCAGCATTAAGGTCAATCCAGGGAATGGGCAATATTGAGGAACATGAGGATAGTTCTTATACATATTGCGAGTTTTCCAAGAGTACAGTTGCATTTGAAGATATCTTGTTTTTAGGAAGACCTTTAATATTTGCCAGTGCCTGCTTGCTGTTTGGGTTAGGATTGGAGTCATGTCTATTGTTAGGAGTTTACTAAATTCTAAGCAGATATCAACTGATATTATAAAATAAAGTTTTTGGGCCCAATTTTTGAAAGGCATTTACATGGTTTATAGCCCAGTAAACCATGTAAATGCCTTAAAGGGGGATTTTCACCAGCACTTGCATGGTTAGTACCATTGAATATCCCCTTCTAACTCCCCTATG
Organism: Ichthyophis bannanicus; assembly: GCA_033557465.1. Lineage (NCBI taxonomy): Eukaryota > Metazoa > Chordata > Amphibia > Gymnophiona > Ichthyophiidae > Ichthyophis > Ichthyophis bannanicus. Next base: position 1,718,504,484 of record CM066031.1, on the reverse strand, counting down.
TGCTCAGATGCTCTCTGATTAGCACTGGTGCATGTTGGGGGCGTTCTGGGCGGAGCAGAGGTGGAGACTGTCGCTAACCTACAGCGGCGATATTGCATTGTGGCCAGTTAGTGATCTGCACCTAAAAAATAAGTGAGGGAAACCTTCACCTATCTTTCAGGCACAGGAGCTAACCAGGCAGCATGCAATATCGCTACTGCCCAGTTAGATTCGGCAGCTTCCGGCATGTGCAGCAATCTCCAGATATTCAATGCTGTCGCCGTGGCATTGAATATCCGGGTTAGAGGGTCGCAGGGAGCGCTATATGCCGACGAGGTTCACAGCCCTTTTAAAATGCAGCTTGCTAAATATCGGGCTCTTCATTATTAGCAAATGAGGCTACTTTCAGTGCTAAACACAGAGAATATATTAGTAGTCATAGAGTACATTTATTATGCTGGCATTTTTAAGGTTTCAGAATTAATTTTTGAAAAGCCAGTAATGTTCTTTATTTGGTAACCTTGAAAAGAATTGAAGAAGCAGCCTTTTAGTAAAATAGTTCTTTCCAAAACTCAAGTAGCTGGGTTTTTATATCTCAGGAGAACTTGTTGATTTGAATTAAATTAGGGCCCTATTTCTTAACATGTGCTATCATTTTAATCCACACACTAAACATCTGCTTTGCTTGCATTAACAAGAAGAATTTAGAAATAAAATTACAGATCTATTAGCTGCAATAAGTAACCTATCAATACAGTTGACTACAGTGATATAGGAATGGAAGGTGACCAACATAATGTTATTTTTCAAACAGATCTCCATAGGGGGTCCTGGAAACTATAGACCAATGAGCTTGATGTTGGTGCCAGGCAAAATAGTAGGGGCCATGCTGAAAAATAAAATCAATAAGCATATATATAAACATAGGGACCGATATTCACAACCTTTAGCCAGTTGGCTAATGGAAGACTCTCCAGTTAAGAGTGCTGACCACAATATTCAGTAGCACTATCTGGATAATGCCTCTGGTTAGTGTAGGGGTGGTCCAGGACAGAGAGAGGGTAGTGTCAGCGCAATCTAAATGAGTGATGAATTTATCCAATTGGCAGGATTTTTAGTTGCCATTTATTTGGGCAACTTAAGCTGCATGAAAAGCTGTCCTAAGCTGCAATCCAGATAAGTGCCGGCTGACTAATAAACTGACCGGATAAGTGCCGGTACTTATCCAAATTTCACCACTCCTCCTGAATATTCAGCACCCATATTTAAGCACTATGGCTGACCCCCATGGCCTTTAAATATTGGCATTTTTTAATATCAGGCTTATTGGTTATTGGGCCAGAATCATCATGGGTTTACCTTACTAATCAGTTATATGTTTCTGAAGGAGTTAATACTGTAAACATGGAAAAGGGTGAGTTGATTAACATGAGGGCAAATTTTAGATAAGACATGGGGAGGGGAACTAAAACATCCATTTGGGGATATGGAAAATCCCCCCCTGTATTTTACAAGAGTCTCTTGTAAAAGATGTGTAAGAAGTTGCATGATATCAGTGTCTCCCCATATCCAGATGCTGCACCATTTTTAAAAATCTGCACATGGGGAAAAGGTGCAGCTTTTCCCAACATGTGCATGGAATCTGATTTTTAAAATCAATGTTTTCAGTCTCATACACCCCCCTGATCCCCTTGTTTCTACAGCACCAGTACCCTTGTTCAAACCTCCTGACATCAATCTCTGCTCCCAGCACTCAATCTCCCCCTCCCCATCAACTGACCCACCAAAGCATCTGATCTCCCATCCAACACTCCTAGCATGAAGAAACCCCCGAGGTCCTCTCCATCAGACCCACCACCCATACCCCAAGTCTCCAGTAACTCATGATTTTCCAGCCTTGAGTTTCAAAATTATACCCATGATCCCTAGTTGTAATCTTGTGGCACTACTACAAGGATGCAAGGCTGCCAAATAGGGGAGTGGGGTAGAAGAATGTTCTGGGGGTCCTTGGGGAGTTTCCTTGTTGCCAGGGGATTCATGCTGGGGGAGGTCAAATGACGAGGATCAGATGCTTTGGTAGTTCAAGTGATTGGGATTGATGTTAGGTGGATGATCGGGGACAGACCTCAGTCTTTACAACTGACCCTTCAAGCAGGCACTTATTCATTCTTCAAAGCAGCTATAAATACTGACATCTGAATTTGTTCATATCAACATGGATTCATCTTTTAAAATGGGGAATGCACATCAATATTTTAGACCCCCCCCCCCAAACCAATCACTGCAAAACTAAGGACCCCATTTGCTAACACTTAGCTCAAACTATCTGCTGAATGGTCAATTTAATTCTGATGGGCTATGTGGCAGATAGCTCAAGCTAAATGATAGTAAAAAGGCTCTAAGGCAGGGGTCTCAAACACGCGGCCCGCGAGAGAACGTTGTGCGGCCTGCGACGGCTTCTGCTGCTGCTGCCGTTGCCGCCGTGGCAACGGCAGAATCGACGGTCAATTTTAAAAAAAAAAACTGGCTTCTGCTGCTCAAGCAGCAAATCAGCTGTCCTGCGGCCCCTTCCTCTCTGCCCCGGAGATCCCCGAGAGTGCTCCATCAGCGGGTGCTTTTCAAAGCCGCGAAGAGAGTATTCCCTCTCGCGCGGGCTTGAAAAGTGACTAGGTTTAAGCCGCGCGAGAGGGAAATACTCTCTTCGCGGCTTAAAAAGCACGCCGCAGATGAAGCACTGTCAGGGCTCTCCGCGCAGAGGGGATGGGGCCGCGGGACAGCTGATTTTCTGCTGCAGCAGCAGAAGCCAGGGTTTTTTTTTAATTTACCTGGGGGGGGGGTGTAGGACTGGAATGGGCTATTTGGCAGGGGGGGGGGGGTATGACTGGAAATGGGCTATTGGCAGGGGGGGGTATGACTGGAGATGGGCTATTGGCAGGTGGGGGTTATGACTGGAGATGGGCTATTGGCAGGGGGGGTTATGACTGGAAATGGGCTATGGCAGGGGGGGGTAGGACTGGAAATGGGCTATTGGCAGGGGGGGTTATGACTGGAGATGGGCTATTGGCAGGGGGGGGTTATGACTGGAAATGGCTATTGGCAGGGGGGGTATGACTGGAAATGGGCTATTGGCAGGGGGGGGTATGACTGGAGATGGCTATTGGCAGGGGGGGGTTATGACTGGAGATGGGCTATTGGCAGGGGGGTTATGACTGGTAATGGGCTATGGTGGGGGCTAGGACTGGAAATGGGCAGGTGGAGGTTAGGAAAGACTGGGGTGGGCTGATGGGGGGAGTTAGGACTGGTAATTGAGCTATGGAGGGGCTGACTGAAATGGGGTAATGGGGGTTAGGCCTGGAAGTGGGCTATGGGCAGGGGGGGGTTATGACTGGTAATGGGCTATGGGGGGGGGGTAAGACTGAAAATGGGGTGATGGGGGGGTAAAAACTGGAAGTGCGCTATGGGGAGGGTTAGGACTGGTAATGGGCTATGGGGGGTCTAGGACTGGTAATGGGCTGGGGGGGTTGCTAGGACTGGAAATGGGCTGAGTGGAAGGGGGGCTTGAACTGCAGATGGCTGATGGGGAGGGGGGCTTGGAATGGAAATGGGCTGTGAGGGGAGGGAGCTAGGATTGGAATGGGCTGATGGGGGCTAGGATTGGAAATGGGCTGATGTGTGAGGCTAGGATAGGACTGGAAATGGACTAATGGGGGGACTAGAAGGGAGCGGATGCTGGGTTGGGGCTGAACTAGAAGGAGCTGATGTTGGGGAGATTAGAATGGGATGGGAGCTGGGAAAAGTGAAATGGAGAGGGGAAAAATATTTTGTCTTGAGAGAGAAGACAAATCTACAATTGGCCAGGTATTGTGAGAGTAAGGGGATTGAGGATGGAGGGTAAAATTTGAGTGGATGAAATAGGAATGAGGAAAGAGAAAAGGAAGAAAGATTAGTATGTTTAAAGCAGATGTAGAGAGAGAATGGAAAAAAAACTAGGAGAGAAGAAAGGGCAAATGGACAGCAGACGATGGAGAGTTAGCAGAAGACATGAAGAAAACCAGAAGAAAGTGGCTGGAAACAATTGCAACTGAAAAAAATGCACAAAAGGTAGAAAAATATCTCTTTTATTTTGAATTTATTAACTGGAATATGTCAGCTCTAGGAAATGTGCATCATTAATGTTTGCGCTTGTTTAGTACAAGAGGAAATTAATTTATAGTTTTATTTCTACAGTGTTGTTGTACATTCCAAGTTTGGCTTTTGGGGTTCCCAGTTTTAATTATTGTCTTCTTGTTTCTAAATCTTTTAGTCTTTCTTTATCCATACTCATTAAAGAGCATGTTTACTAAAAGTTAGTGTATGGTAACATTATGCAAATATTTATGCAAATGAGGCCCCTTATGCAAATGAGGCCCCGCGTCTTATGCGGCCCCTGGGTTACTTTACAAGTCCTCATTTGGCCCTCAAAGCAATTTGAGTTTGAGACCCCTGCTCTAAGGGGTATGTTTACTAAACTGTCTCAACATCGCAGTGGTGGTATTATCTTGCGATAAGTGACTTTATCACACAATAAAGTCACTTATCACGCGATAACGCTGTGAAATCCAGCTCTGAAGTGTGGAGTAAGACTTCCCAGAGGGCGGAGAAAGGGGTCAATGGGCGGAGAGTGGGAGGGGAGAGGCTGCAGGCACACTAACGCTGTGAAATCTGGGTCTGAACACTAACGCCAGTGAAACCCTCGCGTTAAGGCACATTTGCAGGGAAGAGAAACCATTTCAGTCAGCAATGTACAGCAAAGCCAGGGAATCCCAAAAACGTGATAATAGTGATGCATGTGCACGGAACAAAAAGGCAAATAAACATAGAAAATTACCTGAACCACATTTAAAATCCCAATAACCAAGCTGACCAACAGTTATATTAATGAGAAACATAAAGAAACACTACTGATAAAGCATAAAAAAGAAGATATCATGTTTGGAAGGGTCTATGCTCTGTCCCCCTACAAGGTGAATGATCCCACATTGGAATAGCAGTGATCAGGGTTTTCTCTTTATATTGGGCAGGTTTTTGATGGCGTGCACATGTGCCGCAACAGCAGGGTGGGCATCTAGGAAAGGGAAACTGTACAGATGCTGGAAATGGGATACAGAGAGCTGCAGGCGGCACATGCTGTGGTGCAGCTGGGGCACAGTGCGGACTAGGCAGATGCCTAGGTGGCACATAGGAATGCTGAAACTGTAGAGCAGCCAGACAGCAACTGATGAGGGTCCAACATGGACACGAGTGTGTTTCTCACAGTGTCACAGGGGATAGTACCCAACAGGTACCCCCAAGGGCACAGAACATTGGCAGGCGGTGTGGGGGGAAGCATGCATGTCCATGTAGGCACCCCTACCCGAGAACCCACACCATAGGCAGCTGCCTACCGGCATACTGGATGGCCTGGGACTGCGCACCACCAGCGCCACCGCCATAATGGCATGGCAGCATGGAGGCAGAGGGGTGCTGGTGGCGGAGGGTGCACTGGCATCTGCACACAGCAGACCATGGCCTAGCCCCATTTAGGTGGATGCCGTGCACTGCAACAGGCAGGCTCTGTCTGATGAACAGTCTTGGTATCCCCAGGGAATGAGCTGTCCCTGTGGCAACAGTGTGGTGCAGTACACACAGCCAGTTTGTTCATGAGCAGAAAGTCACAAGTTCAAGTCCCAGTTGTGGCTTCTGCCAAGCTAGTCCCCATATTTTACCCAGTACTAAACCATGGTAATAAAGATGGAAACTTTATTGCAGATAACATAAACATGCCTGAAATGCCTATATTTTACCCTACAGAGCACAGATACCATAAACATGTGCAATACCTAGAGCAGAGTTTCCCAACTGCAGTCCTGGAGGGCCAAACACCATTCAGGTTTCATGCTGTCTCCAATAAATATGCCTGTGCTGCATTTGTATGCGCTGCCCCCATGATATGCAAATGTATCTTATGCATATTCATTAGGAACAGCATGAAAACCCGAACAGTGTTTGGCCCAGCAGGACTGGAGTTGGGAACCTCTACCCTAGAGCAGCGGACAACAGGGGCATAAACACCCACACCCACAGGCTCCACTATCCAAAGCCTCATGGATAGTCAGGCTGTTGGGCCCTGCGCGTAGCAGCATCTACCAATACTAGCACCTTCATACCTTAGCAATGCCGTCTTAAATGTGGAAACATGTTCCACATATATCAAAAGGTTGCTATGATTAATGGCAGATAGCAATTCCTAAGTTAAGCACAATTTGCTGATAGAGCTGCATCATATCAACTTTTCTGATATCTGTGGAATGTGTTTCAGTTTTGGTTTCTGACAGTGTTTACCACCCCGGGGAGTGACCCCCAACAGTATTGCGTACCATAGCCATGCCTGCACTGTGCCCAGGACTGGTGTGGTGGCCAGGGCTGCCAAAAGCCTCTATATTTGCACAATGCTGGCATAGGTATGGGAGTGTGTGTCTGTCTATCCAGTGTGTTGTGGCTGCCTACACCTTACTCAGCCCACACTGCTGGCACTATTTCCAGTGTTAGCCTGCAAATGTGCATAATGAGGAGCAAGGTACTGTGGGTATAGCCCGGACAGGGTGGCCTGGGCAGGATGCATCTGCAAAGGGCATAGGGCAATGGCTGGGATATTGTAGTGCCCGGCCACCACCTGCACGGACAGGGTGACCACAGGATGTCCTGCTGGGAGGTCACTCTCACCCTGACTGAGCAGTGACCACGGCATGGCTAGGTTCCCCCATAGTGCTGTGCAGTTTTTCTCTCTAGTGATATTTATGGGTTTTCTTTTTTGGGGCCCAATCACTGACTTATCTGCTTGGTGTGTGTGCGCATCTCCTCCAGGTACATGCACTATAGACTAGCTAGCAGACTGTCTGCAGTTAGTATGTGCATGGCTAGAGACTCACTGTGCTTGTTGCTGGAGAATGTCAGGTAGTGGTGGGGGGCAGCTGAGCATTTCCAAGCCTACTGTCTGTCTGCCATTACCTTATGGATGTGTACAGATTTGCATTGACTGCCTTGTAGGGTGCCTGTTCCCCAGCAGGACTGGGGTTGATGGTACCCTTTACTGCCGCCATTGCAGGGATGTAGAATGTGGATCTGTTGGTGGGAGATCATATCCTCCACCCTGAGCCCCAAAGAGGGCAGGTTGGGTGGTGCTATATAATCCGCCTAAGGGTCCAAACAGCCCCCTTCACTTAAATCATGTGACCATGGTACCCACACAGGATATGCACTATTCTGGATGCATCATAGTTCACAAGGGCTAGACATGACTGGGAAATACAGATGGACACAGGTGCATCCTAGGTGTGTCTGCAAGGACTACCTATCATACACTGGCACTGATGGCAACCTGCAGCATAGCCTATCTCAGCTAAGCCAGGTGCTGTGGACCTGGTGCTGGGTGCCCCACCTCACTCTCAGGATGAGCACAGTACCCCCCACAATGTGACGGTCTGTAGCTACTCTGTGCCAGTAACACACACGGTCAGTTCACCCTACCAGGTCGAGGTGCTGTGGGGGTACATACCCCATCTTGTGATCATCTGTAGACTGCTGATCTGCATGTGCAGTGCATCATGGGTACGGGTGGGTTAACCCTATCCTGGTAACCACAGCAGACAGTTTGTGTGGTGACCTGCAGTCCTTCTGTAGCCAGCCAGGAGTTTGTTGGTAGCTATAGAGATGTAGCCCACTGGTTGCTTCACTGATTGTGGAGGCAGAGGTCATGGGTTTGATCCCACAGTGGGATTATATGATAGGGCTGTCTGAGGCATTTCCTTTTTTAATTTAAATTAGTGCTGACAGCAAACACACCCTCACAGTGCTGTAACCTTAAGGTGCCTCATAAGGCGCCCTGTAAAGCGCCCTATTAGGCACCCTATAGGGAACATTATAAGGTGCCTTGGTGGACAGTGCACTTTATAATGTGCCCTCTGGAGCGCCTTATAGGGCGGCTTATGCGGCACCTTAGGTTACGGCACTGTGAGGGTGTGTTTGCTGGCAGCACTAATTTAAATTAAAAAAGAAAATTCCTCAGATAGCACTGATTTAAAGTAAAGGGTAATGCCTTGGACAGCCTTACTGATTAAGCCCATGGGGATCAAACTCATGATGCCTGTTTCATCAGTCAATGTATTAACCATTGTGCTACACCTCTGTTGCTATGTTTGTAGGTCAGCGCGCCTAATTAAGGCTAACGCGTGTTAACATGCCACGGCTCCCTCTATCACGCGATAACAGACTTTATCGCGCGATAACCTGAAATGCTACCTTAAGACCGGAACGCCCACTCCTTTTATGGCATTCTTCACATTATCGCTGGAGCTAACGCCGGTAACATTAAGACGGTTTAGTGAAAATACCCCTAAATGTGGTATGCATCACTACATGTAAATAACCACCTTTTAAAAAGGTATTTACACATGTATGCAAATCTACATATGTAAATGCTGCTATTTAATCAAAAGGAAATCACCACTAATTTGCAAATAAACAAAACATACAAAAACACAATGCAAAAAAAGAACTATACCATAAATATCTAAATATACTGCATCAAACAAAATTAATTTTTCACAATCATGTATCATATAAATTATATATTACAAATTAACCAGTGTGTTATAAAAGTGTATTTTAATATTATCCAATAAACACTCACTACAAAAATTATATTTATATAACCTATACATATTACATATCACATATTGCACTTTATTATCATTATATCGCAGTATTGCACTTTAGTTATAAACTAAAATTAGTGGTCTCCACAAAAATTCATTCTTTTAATAACAATTATGCCTGTTACATCTATATATATATATTTACTCTAATGATTAATTAATATTACATAAAGCATATGAAAAAGCCTGGCGTACCAACGGATTCAAAAAGGAGTCCATATATTATGATAAAGGCTCCAACACCGATCCTATACCAGAAACGATTGGACGTCCAGGAGGATGAATCAAGGATTTGTGAATTTTTGGGACAATGTAAAACAAGGGTGTGCGAGGATATTGTGCATATAAAAATTTCATTAAACGTTCTGTAATAAGGCCCTGTTGAAATGTCATTTCTAACATTTCCAAAATTTCAGATTGTATAAATTGTGTTGGATCTTCCTTCAATAAATGATAAAACTTTCCTTTTTGAATCCGTTGGTATGCCAGGCTTCTTCATATATAAAGGATTCTGGGGATTTGTTAACATATTTGGACACATGGCATCATGAGGGAGATATGTGTTTGTTGGTAACTATGGATATTTCAGCATTGTATACAAACATTCCACAAAGACAGGGTCTTGATGTTGCTATGCAATACCTATTAAGTTTACAGTTATCTTCACAGCGTAGGTTCTTTTTTCGTCAATTGCTGACTTTAATTTTGTATAGGAATTATTTTGAATTCCAGGGGAATTATTATCATCAAATAGAAGGAGTCTCTTTGAGTGCCACTGTGCCCTCCCTCTATTGCTGGATTATATGTTTGGCATTTTGAGGAAGAGGTAGTTTTGAAATCAAAATATTGGCCTTCCGTAGTGAAGTGGGTCAGATTCATTGATGATATCTTTTTTATCTGCAGGGTTTGGAAAATTATTTACGAGAATTTTTGCATTGGTTGAATAATCAGGATATACATTTGCATTTTACACCAGAGATATCTCCTGCAGAGGTCCATTTTTGGAAATTAAAATTGTTTTAGAGGGTAATAGCATTCATGCATCTATTTTTATTAACCCACGGATAGAAATAGTTTGTTTGATTATGGCAGTTTTCATCCACGCCATTTACGTGATAATATACCAGTTGGGCAGTTTTTATGGTTGCGTAAGTTATGTTCTACTTGAGATACAGTGCCCTATAAAGCGCCCTATAAGTCACATTATAAGGTGCTTTGGGGGACAGAGCACTTTATAATGTGCCCTATGGAGTGCCTTATAGGGTGCCTTATGTGGCACCTTAGGTTACGGCACTGTGAGGGTGTTTTTGCTGGCAGCACTGATTTAAATTTAAAGGAAATGCCTCAGACAGCCTTTTTACATATCACCACCACAGGATCAAACACATGACCTCTACCTCCACAGTCATTGTCATAACCAGTGGGCTACATTTCTATAGCTTCTAGCATAGCGCTGGCATGGACTTAATGTTAACGCGCGTTAATGAGCCAAGGCACCCTCTATTGCGCGATACAGATTCTTGCTACCTTGCCGCCGGAACGCCCACTACCTTATATGGCCTTCTTCACATTAACACTACAACAAGTGCCGGTAACATTAAGATGGTTTAGTAAACATACCCCAAAGTTAGCAGGGGCCCAATGCTAAGAATCACATTCTAACCTAGCCTCGAGTTGTTGAATTGTCTTTCTTGATGACTGTAAGTTCTGATGAGCAGGGATTGTCTCTTACATGTGTCTGTACAGCACTGCGAATGCTGTATAGTGCTACACAAATGATAAGTAGTAGTAGCAGTGGTAGTGGATATCACACAATTGGAAGGAGACTGGGAAGTTTATCGTGTCAAATTCTTGGGGACATTAAATTGGTTTCTCAGGCTGTTCTTGATCAGTCAAAGGCAATGGAAGTTATGGTTGGAAGAATGGATACTATAGAGCCGGGGTCACAAACACGTGGCCCGCGAGAGCATCTTGTGTGCCCACGATGCATTTGGCCCGGCGTGTTAAGCAGCTAGCTGGTAGAGTAAAAAAAATCCAAACTTGCTGCTGCTGCCGCCGCCGCAGTATCAAGCGTCCTGCGGCATCCCCCTGCCCGGCAGAGTCCTCTGCTCCCTGCAGCATCAGCTCTAAAAGCAGCGGCTTTCAGAGCCGCGAAGAGAGAGAGTTTCTCTTAAGAGCCGCGAGAGAGAAACACTCTCTCTCTTCAGCTCCAAAAGCGGGGGCTCAATTCCCACTGCTTTTGGAGCTGAAGAGAGAGAGTTTGTTGTTGTTGTACATTCCAAGTTTGGCTTTTGGGGTTCCCAGTTTAATTATTGTCTTCTTGTTTCTAAATTTTGATTCCTTGTTTGATGATGGTGTATGTTCTGCATGTGTAACTGAGCTGAGGTATTCTGTTTATGTAATTCCTATTTGACATTGATACTTGTTCTCTTTCCCCAGTAGGTCATGTATTGTTATTCTCTGAAATGTATTGATTTAATATTTGCAGTGTTGCCTTTTGATAGGTAGGGTATGGTGCTTTGTGAGTCCTGGTAGTGCTGTTAGGATATGGTGGGTTTGCTATGGGTTCTAAATGGGCAGTTTTTGTTTGTAGTAGTTCCTAATGTGCCTGGCGGTTGGCACTGGATTATAGTAATGTAGAAATCTTTTAGTCTTTCTTTATCCATATACTCATTAAGAGGCATGTTTACTAAAAGTTAGGGTATGGTAACATTATGCAAATATTTATGCAAATGAGGCCCCGCGTCTTATGCGGCCCCCGGGATATTTTACAAGTCCTCATTTGGCCCTCAAAACAATTTGAGTTTGAGACCCCTGCTGTAGAGTCTACTGTGGCTAGTCAGCAGGCTGTGAGTGGTATGATGAGGAAGGACTGCACTATAGCAGCCCTACAAATGGAATATCTGGAAAATCAAGTAAGACGTAATAATTTGCGCCTACTGAACTTTTCTAAGCCTCCTTTGGTTCTGCCATTTGAAATGGCCAAGAAATATTTCACTGAGGTTCTTGGGATGGATCCTCGGAACATACCTCCATTGGTGAGGGCCCAGTATTTGTCACCAGGTGGGGCTTCCTCCCCCAGGTTGGACAAGAGAACTCTGTTGCTGCCAACTTGACTGAGTTCCTGGAATCATCACTGGAGGTTATTACCCAGAGGACAACTCTCATTGTAACTTTTGCTTTGGAATTTGATCGGAATGCAGTCTTTAAATTGTATTTTTGTGCCATGAATAGGCCATTTTTAGGTTCTTGTCTCGGCACACTCAAAAGCAATGATAGGGGTTTTTGGCCTTACAGGCCATGAACCAGTCTCTTGGGCTGAAGTCTGTGCTTAGATTTCCCTGTGTGTGTTTGGTGATACATGATGATAAGATTTCTACTTTTTTGAACCTAAACTGTTTGCCAATTTTCTATTGATTAGGGAAGGAATGAATGCTCTGTCTCCTCTCTCACAGCTGACATAGTAGTGGCCTTTGGGGGGTTGTTCTATGAGAATGTTCCCTTTGGTTATTCTTTTCTGATAATATTTCCTTTACTTGGGTCTTCATATACCTTATTTGTGGGCTGGATCTGATTGTATAGTTTCCTTTGATAAAAGTTGAGCATTATAAAATAATTTTCTTATGTGGTTTTTCACGTTCGTTGGTGTAAATTAAACTGTAAAATTCCATAAATATAAAATTTAAAAAAAAAAAGAAAGAAAGCAGCTGATGTCTGGCTGCTGGTTGATGGAGCAGGGGAGCAGGGAGGAACTTACCTCCTTGCCCTCTGGGCTCTGTCACTGCTGGTCTCTCCTTTGATGACAATCGGGGTCCCAATTGTGGGCACACCTTGCTGGGTTCAAATTAGAAAATGGCTGACATCGGGCTGCTGGTTGGTAGAGGGGAAGCAGGGAGGAGCTTACTTCCTTGCTCTCTGCACTCTACTGCTGGTCCTCTCCTCCTCCAACGATCTGTAGTTGATATGGAAGGGCAGACTAGAAAGGCCATGTGGTCTTTTTCTGCCGTCATGTTTCTATGTTTTGGGGGAAGAAAATAACCCTTTATTGACTAAATGTTGAAGGTCTGCCAAAAATAAAAAATATTGGTAACTTTGGATTATATTTTCTTATCATTTTCTGACCTCTCCAATGACCTCTATCCATGTTTATGGATGATTTATCCTTTCTTTTCAAATTTAGATATTTTCTTTAAAAAATTATCCTAATTAATACCTTTATAGTTGATATGTTTGCTACTCATCTACAGTTTCTATTGGGTTTTATCAAATCCACTAAATGCCGTGGAGTAACACTTAATCCTATTTCATCCATAAATAAACATTTGAATTCATTTGCTAAGAACATTTAAAATATTAGTCTTTGTATAAAGAGATTATCTTGCTTAGGAAGCTGAGATAACTATTGTCAATTTGTTTTTTATAATATAACCTATCTTATGCAGGAAGATATAAACTTGTTATTTAAATCCCTAATCACCAGACTAGACAACACCAGGCATTGCTGCATATTGATATTCCTTGATATAAAACTGCATTTGATTCTATAAACCACAAAATACTAATCGCACGTCTAAATTAAATCAGACTACAAGAAACAACACTAAAATGGTTTACATCGTACCTTACCAACAGAATGATACTGGTCAAATCTGGATCACATCAATCAAATCCAATAGATCAGCAGCACTCTCTGCATTGCTGTTTAACATCTATCTGTAGCCCCTCTGCAGCATAATAGCCAAACACAAAATAGACTGCAATATCTATGTGGATGACATCATGGTCAACACCTCATTCAACATTGACCAACCTGACTACTTGAATATAATAACATGTCTGGAAGAAATATCAAGCTGGTTCCTGGAACTAAATTTAATGATAAACTACAAGAAAACAGAAGCAATCTTCATAACAAAGAATTCCGCATTTGCTCCACCAAAATTCTATGTACTATATAAGTTACTATGTTATCTAACTTGTTCTATGTAAGTTCTGTTCCTGTTCTCTGTAAACCGCATTGAGTGTGAAATAGCCGGTATATAAAACCAATAAATAAATAAAATATAATCTCTGCAAATAGCTCATAACACCATAGAAGTGAAAATGGAAATCAAATATCTGGGGATATACTTCAACCAAAAGCTAAACTTTCAAGCACATATAAACAAGATTACAAAAACTGTCTACAACAAACTAAGAACAATAAAAAAACTCAAACCTCTTCTGGACTTTAATAACTTCCACACAGGCCAGGCCTTGATAATGCTAGACTATTGCAACATCATCTGCTAGGGGCTACCTACCCAGTCCATCTACCCATTGCAATTACTACAAAACACGATGGCCCGTATCATAACTGGGACACCAAGAACCAGCCACATAACCCCAACATTGAGACAACTACATTGGCTCCCCATAATCACCAGGACTAAATACAAAGCAATACTCACCATTTTCAAAATCCTACACCAAATATCACCATCAACACTATAAACCCTCATCAGCAAGGACCCTGAAAACAGAACAAAAAGGAAACTCAATAAAAAACCTACTAATAATACCAAAGACCAAAACCAAAGCTAAACAAACAATCTGTCATAGAGCTTTTTCAATATATGCTCCATCATTCTGGAACGCCCTCCCAGAAAACATAAGAACCACCAATGACCTGTGGGACTTTCTGAAAGTCTTAAAAACACACCTTTTTTTGGAATACTATGGACCAAAACCTGAAACACTGTGAAAAATGCACCCACTTCAATGAAATATGAACATATCCAATCATTCTACCTTCCATACAATAGCAGCAACCTTCATAACCAACATCAAGAAACCATGTATCCAGTATTGTTAATACCCCTGTTATATCCAAGTTTTTAATTCCTTGTTCTATGTAAAGTTAATTTTGTTTAATGTTCAATGTAAACCACTTTGAATGTAAGAAAAGCAGTATAGAAAAATTGTTAAATAAATAAATAAATACCACAAGCCACTTGAATCACTACTACTATAGTATCCACTTATTCAAATATCCTCATGTAACCAACAAGTAGAGCGGAGTAGTAGCTTAGTGGTTAGAGCAATGAACAAAAAGATCAGTGTTCAATCCCCATTGATACTCCAAGTGGCTCTGGGCAAGTCACTTAACCCTCCATTGCCTCAGGTATAGACTTAGGTTGTAAGCCCTCTGAGGTGAGGATTGTGTCTACTAAAACTTATTTTAACTCACTTTGAACTACTAGAAAGGTGTGAGCTAAATACTAAATAAACTTATTAAGGATACATTGAATACAAATATGGTCCCCCAAATAACAGCATGCCACATGTTCAAAAGCTATCAATGTTTGGATCTAAACCATAATCTTTCATATTGGCCTTTCATGTGCACCACCATCTCACACGCACCTCAGCATCTTTGCTGCATCAATCCCTGACATCCTTTCACAGCTGTGTAGACATCTACCATATCCTTCTTTTTCCATCTTTGTCACATGTGCTGTTTTCAAAGTTAAGGTTGCTCTGCTCCAAAAAAAATCAGACAATGCTCAAGAATGAGCCTTGCAGTGCATAGCTTTGCTCATGTGCACACAATCCTTTTTCTTTCTGATTTCTCATGAAACAAACTGACTTCTGCATCTCCACAAGGCAATGATAATGCTGTCACAGGAGAAGGCCTAGCACCTGTTGCAGCAGAAACAGCAGAGGTAGGAAAATCTGCTTAAGAGGTTCCTGAAGGCCAGGGAGAGGCTGACATCCTTCCAACAGGCTTGCCTGTTTATACCTGTAGGACTGCCCAATTCTGCCTCTGTGTGAGGATAATGGGGATCAGGAAGTGGGCCTTCAGTTGGACGTCCTACTATCATCTGCAGCCCTGACTTCAGCACTGCACCAGTCCCTGATGACAGTTTGGGACTAGCTCTGCCTCATTAAGCAGGGCCTAGCAGAGCTGGTACAGTGGCTACAATACTGGAGAACCTAGAGCATCAGATTGCTCATATGGACAGGCAACTCAATAGAGTGAAGGAGGCACATAGCTAATGCCGCATGTTCAAGAGTGTTTGGGCATGTACAGATACATATAATGGAACATATGATGGAAAGTCTTGATGGTATCAACTCTTGAGTATGATGGCCTCCTTTGCATACCCTCATTCCACTCTATAATCTTGCCACCTCTTCGTGCCCTAACATCTCTACTCTCTAGGATGTTTTAACTGCCTCCCTTCCCCTCTCCTAGCTGCTATTTTTGGCTATTTGTTATTTTTGCAATAAATATTTGCTAACATTTGCTAAAATCTGCTTCCATGTGCTATTTTGAGTAAGATGGACTTTGTCCCAACCCTGTTGTAGCTGGAGAAAGGGACCATACTCTGAAGGGCAGAAAAAGAGCTCCCTATAAGGCATGATACAACACATGCATCATCTTTGCTAGCTTCTCATATAATTCCTCACTACATCTCTGACATCTCTCACATAGACCTGTGCAATGGGAAGGTGGCATTGGTGAAACTTTGCTCTGATTCTCTGCTGCTATAGGGAGCCTCCTTATCATCTTGCACTCTACAGTGACTCCTTCAGATGATCAAGTTCTGGATTTCCCCATCCCTATAGTTTGTGGTGCTAAGGTTTAAGACGATAGTGGTGCCAGTTTTATTTGAAGGCTGCTTCTTCATATGATGCCACAAGCAACGACTTGAGCTCCAGCATAACCATCTCAGCACTCGTCCCATCCTACTAGTTTCACTATTAATTTCCTCAAGTACAAATTTGGGCACATTTAGGGACATGGAGGCTTTTCCCCTCGTGATAAATGGATAGAGAGAAAAGTGGTAGCTTGCAGAAATTGTGTCTTTATTCAAGAATGCAATGTATGATGTACATGCCATTGGTGATGAATACACATAAAACATTGTTCTGCTACAAAGAAAGCATGTCATGTTCTACAAGAAATGTACATCTCCCATGCATTTACCCACTCTGCATATTGTTCACTTGCAAAATCCTTCATGTTGAAGGTTGCTAGCCATGATAGAAGTTAACATTAAAATATAGGAAATGTCAGATTTTTCTGGTCCACTGTTCAGGTCCCAAATGGCCCATGTGAGGATAGGATTCCTTGGTGAGCATGATGACTGCAACTTTTTCTACCTTCTTTAAATGCATTCACTCTATGGTCCCTCATTTCTTTCCTCCCTCCTCTATCCCTCCTCTATCCCTACTCTCCCCGTCGTGAATTCCACTCCTCCTCTGGTCTCTTCTCTATGCCCTAACTCCAGACTTCAGTCCTTTCACACTGCTGCTCCTTATGCCTGGAATAAGCTTCCCCTATCTCTAAGTCAAGCATCCTTGCTAAAAAGATACCTCTTTGAGACCACTTTCAGACCACAATCTTTGTTTTTCTTGTGTCTCCTCTTCCCTTTGACCTCATGCTTCTTGTATGGTTATATCTGTTTGTCTTTTTGATTGTGAGCTCTCTGAGACTGTCTTTCTTTGTGTTTGTACAGCGCTAATAATAACTTTATTCCAACTCACACAGCACACTTTCAAAGCTCTAAAGCCTCTAGCAGATCTTTGCAAGCCATTTTCTTTAGAGTTTGCTTAGTATCTGTGTTGTTTATTTAACTAGGTCATACTTTTTATCTCATCTCCTGTGAGCTCTCCCCCTGCTTGCCCCAGGCTGAACTACTTCCTGAATCAGGTCTGTCGTGTTCATTAACTCCTTCAACACTGTATTGAAACTGCAATGTGATTCTCCTTATATTCATGCACACACATATTCCTTCAGAATCAGTAAAGATGTATTTATTTGGCATACTTCTTGACAATTTATTTGAACTAGCCAGCCTTTCATTTTAAATGTTTATTTACCCCTTTGAGACTTTACTGACCCTTTTCATTTACTTTTAATGTTGCTGTCGGGTTTTTTCATTTTCAGCCTCTTTTTCCTTTTTATTTGGTCCCCCAGCATCACTTTGATGCCACGGCAAACTTGGGAAGCCAGAAAGCATGTCCCTCTTCCTTTCTGCAACACAAATTCAGGCCTAACCTGTCCTGCTTTTAAACACATGGTCAGGCATGTTTAAACTGTTTTCCACAGCCATTGCAGAGATTTCAACCTGCTGGATGTGGACTGGGAAATCCTACCTTCAGACTGAGGAGTACAGAGAATGTGGATGTTCTTCAAGGTGCTGGATCTTGTACTCACAAATGGAGACCGCATGTCTAATGTCTGGGTGAGTACCCACTTGGGCAATAGTGATTATCACATAGTATGGTTTGATATAAGAGCTCAAACCGAGTCCAGATACACAAAACTCAAAGTTCTGGATCTCAAACGTGTTTACTTTAGTAAAATGGGAAAGCATCTGAAGGAGGAGCTTGAAGTATGGGAGGAGATAAGGGAAGTGGAAAGGGAGTGGGCCAGTTTGAACGGAGCTATAAAAATGTCATTTGAACTTTATGTAAGGAAAGTCAATAAAAACAAGATGGAAAAAAAAAACCCCAATATGGTTTTACAAAGAAGTGGCTGAAAAATAAAGGCAAAAAATATTCCATTCACAAAATACAGAAAATCACAAAAAGGGGAACATAGAAGAAGGAAAACACAAGAAAATTCCACAGGAAACCGCATCGCTGCAGGGGAAGTAATACATTTTTTCCCAAGTCTTGCTGAGTACCATCACGTGATGACCAGGGTTAGTGCTGCCGAATATCCCCAGGTGCTGTTGCTACACGCTCTGATGCAGCTAGAATTATCACGAAAGCACACTCAATTCAGCACATAACACCAATACTAGCTTCCCTACACTGGTTGCCAATTCAAAGTAGGATAATATATAAAACCACAATAACTACATATAAAGCTTTAAATAACATGGCCCCAATCCCATTAAGCAATCTAATTAGCATGGAATCTCAAAAAACTACGCACAGAAAAGGATACTCAAATAAACTAAATACTCCTATTGATTTCATAAAAGCAAATAAATTAACTAACAACAGAGCTTTTTCCCATGCTGCCCCAACTATTTGGAATTCCCTTCCGGAGGACCTACGAACTATAACCGAAATTATGGAACTCCGTAAAAAACTAAAAACCTACTTATTCTCCATGCACTACGGCAACATAGACAACCCCTTGATACACTCAGATAAAGGTTAAAAATCATGACTGAGTAATACTATTTCCAACAACTTAACAGACAATATACTATTATAAAAACACCATGATTCAATTCTAAAGTACCCACAACATATATTTGTATATAGTTTATTGTATATAATTTACCAGCCAATTTTGCTATTATGCATAAGTTCATGCTGTTTACATTTACTTTTATTGTTACAAAATGTTCAATGTAAAACTAAGCTTTTGCTTTGTGGATTGTTGTTTTATTGTAAACCGCAACTGAACTCTGGAAGTTGCGGGTTATAAATGTATGCTAAATAAATAAATAAATAAAATTAGCATTGGGGCATTATGGGGCAGAGTGGAGGCACCACCCATCGCTAACTGGGCAGCATCACTACCTGGCTACTGATACATGATGAAAGTGAGGCACAGGAAATCCTCCCTCCCCCCTTTATCTCACAAGCATAGAGATTCTATAGTGTATTTTGTTTCCTACAAACTTTTATCCTCCACCAATTTCATCTGCTCTGTAATTGTGATATAATTTGTATCCAAGTGTCACAGTGCCCCATTGGTTGTACCCCTTCCACCAGGTCTCCGAGATACTGATTCTATTTAACCTTTCATCTAGCCATCTAATTTATAACATAGAAACAGAGTAAACAAGGTAACATTGCAAATAATTGCAGATAAAAACAAAATGGTCTATCCAGTCAGACCAGATGCTATTCATGCAGTTATACTGTATAGATATACATCTAGAGCCCGATATTCAGTGGCCGCTAACATGAGTGAAGCACCTAGCCATCGCCGCTGAAGAGTTAACCCGGACCAGATCCGGACACCGGCATTGAATATCCGGGTACGACGCACAGTCACTGCCCGTTAGCTTTGGCAACAAAAGTTAGGAAAGTTGCTGCACCTAACTTTCACCGTTGAGGGATCATCGGGCAGCGGCTGAATATGACTGCTGACTGGTTATTAACAGATACCGCCCCTGGAATGCCCTCTGACATGTCCCGATGCATAATTCATGGATATTCAACAGGCACTAACCATATTAGTGCTACCGAATATCCTGTTTAGGGGCATTTTCAAGGTTTACAGCTCTCTAAAGCATGTAGACACCTTGTCATATTGGGTCCATAGGGCCTGACATTCAAAGGGATTAACACAATTAGCAGACCTGCTAGCCATGTTAATCCCTCTGCCTGAGATGATTATCCCCGGGTGCCGCCACTGCACACCCTGATGCTAACCAAGGGTGTTCCAGGGGTGGCACCCAGCTATAATTGGGCAGCAACAATATTGAGCCTCTGCCAGGTTATGGCTAAGTGATGAAAGGCTGACCTAACTTTAGCAGCAAAAGCTAACTGGGCAGCTGCTGAATATCACTACTGCCATGTTAGCTTTCTGCCAATCCCGGCAACTCGGATATTCAATACTGGAGCCGGATATGACCTTAGCATTGAATATCTGGGTTTAAGTTACATTAGAACGGCTAGCCAGTGCCACTGAATACCCCTCCATAAGATTTATTTATGCTAACATTTACTTATAAGCCATCTCCCCAGCACCAGAAACAGCACCACCTAAACCGGTGCACTTATGATAAAACATCCACAGTTCAACTCATTGTCTTCCCACCTAGTTTACCCAACTTTTCATCCCCTCACCTACCTCATATCCTCCAAAACTTTGCTTCTGTAACAGCCTCTACCATAACTACTGGTAGGTACTTCAGATCTTGCAGTCTTTAACTTAGCTTCCGAAAAAATGAACATTTTAATCGATACCCATGTTGGTTTCTATGTTAACATTCCTGTTAGACAGTGCTTCATTCCCATCATCTTCAGCAAGGAATCATCTGTTTATATTCTATGTTTTATTTTTTTTAATTCTATTGCTAGAATAATTGCCAGTTATTTCTTTTGAAGCAATTTCTCCAAATGAGTTAGTTTTGCACATACCACAACAATCATGGATCTTGCTCTTATGTGAGAGTGATATCTTATCAGCATATTTTTAAATTTATCTCTAAGATATTTGTTATTTATATCAAGTTTCATTTTATTTGAAATTATTTGGCATACTGCCCTTTGACCACAGATGGAGTTCAGGGTGGTTTACAAAACCAATATTTACAAAACAGAGACAAAACGTATACAATATAAAATAAAAACACAATATAAAAACATTCTTATAGGTACACGGAACATGATAAGAGGTAGTTGTCAGCATACATCAGCATGGCATAGGTGTCATGGCTTTTTCCCCAGACCTTGGATTTCATGCAGCTTTGTTACTCTGGTGATATCAGTCTCCAAAGTTAATGAGGGTAGTTTACAAGATGAGATTAACTCTGACCCCCTGGTGATGTCAGTCTCTGGGCCCGATGAGATTGGTCTGCAGCCCCTCCTTGCTAAATCAAGAATAGCAGACCTCAAAGGGAGGTGCTAGAGAAAATTCACTATAAAGGACAGAATACTTCCTCTTTCTCTCTCTTCCTCTATTCATCGGACATGAAGGACAGGAGGCTCTGATAATCAATTCTCTTCACCCCTCCCCCCTCTCTCTCTCTGATCTCTCTCACACACACATGCACACACATAGAGTCTTTCATATACTCTATTCTCTCTCACACACACATGCACACACATACACACACAGATTCATTGATGTACACTGAAGCAGCTTTTTAACAACCACTATATAACTCTGTTCTGTACTTATGTAATAAGCCTATTTCTCCATAAAGACCTGTTTCCAAGCCACACCTGGTTGGTTATCTTATTTATTTATTTTATTTATTTATTTAACAGTTTCTTATATACCGCCCCTTCCAGAGATCAGGGGCGGTTCACATCGAACAAAAATCAATATATTTGTGCTGCTTACCCTACTGTCTCTGTGAAATGAACCCAGGACCAAACGGAGAGTAGACCAGAAGATTACAAGTCAGAAGATTACATTTTATGGGGGCCGTCTCAGACTTCACAGCAGATCTCCAATTGGGTAAGTAATAATTTTGTTTGATACATTAAAGTGGATTTCAGACAGGATGCGACAGAAAAATCAAAAGCCCTTGTGACCATGTACAATTGACAATTTTGGTTACAGGCTGAATTTAGTGAAAAGTTCCAGTGATACCTTTGTTTTGTGGGTTACACAAGGTGAGATTTTTATTGTCAAAAGGCTCTGTAATAATCCAGAATTTTAATATTACCTACACCTAGGGACATTACATAGAGTGGCTTGCAATTTTCTTATTTGTAGGTAGAGGCTTGTTACGGTTTGTTACAAGGCACAGATTTTTCTCTAGTATCTGATCTGCTAAGAAAAGACAGAGAGATAGTCAAGCTTTAGTTTGGAAGTGGTACACAGGTAAACAGTCCCTCATTGAATAGATAAAATTTTAAGGCGTGGTCTTTACTCTTTACTGAACACCCATTAAATTTATGCCATTCCAACTATAATTCTAAGTCTCACTTCTTCATAAAAGTGAGCATTCCTCCTTCCAAGGTTGCACATTTGAGATAGTCCAACTACAGCAGGGGTGGGGAACCCTGGTCCTGGAGAGCCGCAGACCAGTCAGGTTTTTGGGATAGCCCTAATGAATATGCATGATATATATATGCATTAGAGATATCCTGCCAACCTGACTGGTTTGTGGCCCTCCAGGGCTGGATTTGGAGACCCCTGCCTTACACCTCTGTCATTTAAGATTGTGAGTGGGCAAGGTGCAGATGTCCTAGACATCGAAAGAGTATATAGAATGTGTCACATTCCTCCTCGATTCTCACCACCACCAAAATGTTGTCTAATATACAATATTTTGGTGGTGGTGAGAAGTGAGGAGGAATGTGACACATTCTATCTAACCTTTTTGATGTCTTGGACATCTGCACCTTGCCCACTCACAATCTTAAATGACAGAGGTGTAAGGCAGGGGTCTCCAAATCCAGCCCTGGAGGGCCACAAACCAGTCAGGTTGGCAGGATATCTCTAATGCATATATATCTCATGCATATTCATTAGGGCTATCCCGAAAACCTGACTGGTCTGCGGCTCTCCAGGACCAGGGTTCCCCACCCCTGAACTACAGCCTTTCTGCAGTCTCAAATATGGAAGCCTTTGATTTTAAAGAACTGAAACAAATAGTACTGACATACTGTAAGAGGAAAGGTGGTCCCTTTGAAGGTGAATTCCCTGAGTCATCATGGTATAATATTCAAAGACAAATGTTAAACCATTATCAAGAATTCAAAAAAAAAAACAAATAAAAGAAAATGCCTTTTTATCCAAGGCATGTGCAGGGGGCTCATTAGCATGAAACAGGACAATACTGAACTGACTTTTCATTGTACGAAACTAACCAAAGACCTTGAGGAGGCACAAATTTGCATCTCTATGCAAAGAACTCAAGTGATCCAAGCCACAAATTCTTTTATAACTGTTAGTGAGCAATTAGAAGCACTTAGACTTGAATTGAGGCATGTTAAGGATCAATTGGCCTCTTAAAGACGAAAGAAATATACGCCCATTTCTCCCTCAGCCCCTTATGCCTATGACACACCCTATCAGCCATGCATACAAGCTATTGAGAAACAAAAGAATACTAAAGTATGCATAGCTGGACTTAGGAATGGAAAAAATAAAGCTGAATCAGAGGAAGAAAATCCTGATAGTTTATCTCAGCCAGAACAGAGCAATAATCATGATCTGTGTCAGGAGGATAATTCAGATGACTTAGACATGGCACCCAGTACTGAACTCCGAGCACCAGTTAAAGTGATGCTGCAGGACAATTTAAAAGACAGAGACATGGAAAGAATAGTTGAGAAAATTGGCCCTATTCCTTTTAATGTTAATGACTGGTGCAAATGGGCTATTGATATTCTGATTCACTGGGGTCTAGGGAAATACAGAAGAAAACAATCAGACTTTGATAGGCTTATGCATCTGGCTCTGGGGCCACACTATTATAAAGTTGGCTCTCTCACTCACCCATACCAGTTGATTAAAAGGGGCATTGAGAAACTATTTCACTGTTCCCCAATGCAAGTATTTAAAATTATTTCACCTCTACCAAATGATACACTGGAAGAGTTTGCATATAGAGCCTGGATTTTAAAAGCAGTTCTTAATGAGCAGGAGTCCTGGACCAATGCAGAAGATTATGGGGAGAGCATGCATAAGGCATTTTTATTAGAATTGCTATCCCCTGAGATTACAAAACACCTGTTATTTTCTGAAGACCCTAAAGCAACCCGTTTTGATACTTTAATGCTCAGCATTGGGTCTGTTTGGAAGACCCAGCCCTCGCAGGTCATAACAGTATCAGAAGCATGGAAGTGGCAAGCTGAGGGATCCTCCCAACACACAAAAAACACAGACAAAGGATACAGGGGACAGACACGTTGGAGAGGACAAAGCAGAGGTACTTTTAGAAATTCCTCAGGTTACATCCCCTTTCAAGAGCTCAAAGCACAGAGAGATGGATTAGAAAAGGAGAAAATTAAATGGGAACAGGACAAACACCTACTGCAAGTAGAACTAAATAAATTAAAACAGGATTTACAAGCAGCTCAGGACAAACACAAGGCTAGTGCATAGGGATGTCCTGACCTCTTGAGTTCAGATATTAAAATGTCTCAAGCCTTCATAGCCCAGCCTGCCTCCGTTCTCTCAGCAGAGGACTCAATTCCAGAGCCTCTGGATGATGAAACAGACACAGGCCCAGAATACAGTTTAAGGCTTGTAATATCCTTGATACTGGACTTTTGTGGACGCCCCAATGTTATCAGTAGAATAGGGAGTCAGGATAAACTAGCTTTGATTGACACAGGGGCTGGAATTACTTTTACAAACAGAGCTTCTCCCACTGCAGATCAGAAAAATATGGAAATTCATGAAATCCAAGGTCTGGGGAAAAAGCCATGACACCTATGCCATGCTGATGTATGCTGACAGTAGTAATAGAACATCAATAGAGCAACAACTACATTAGGGAGGAGGGAGATGGGAACCAAGTCCATAGATGATCAGTAAACTAATATGGATAAAACGATTTCTGAAAAAGTCATACTTTTGCAGCTTTCTTGAATTTTGTGGTAGAGCTTTCTAATCATACATCTCGAAGAAGTGTGTTCCATAGAGAGGAAGCCAGAGAGCTAAAGGCAGAGTTCCTTATGAGTTTAAAGCAAAAATAAGAAGGAGTGGGTATTGTTCAATAATTTTGTTGAGATGATCACAGAACACAGCTTGGGCAATAGGGAATTACAACTCAGTGAAGACATAATGGAATTCCTGTGTAAAAGCTTCTCTGGGTTAGGATCAGAATTTTATATTTAATGCTGATGGAAACTGGCAACCATGGTTACTCTGTGAGCAGGGGTGTGGCATGATCACTAGGCTTGGCAGAATAAGACATTTTTATGGCAGTATTTTGATTAGTTGCAGTCTCTTGAGTCTGTAGGTTGGGTCACCAGCTAGGTTGGGTCACCAGCAAGAAGTGGAATAATAATACTGTGGCAGTCACCTCAGGATGAAAGGAATTCAGCCCCTGGCTAGTAAATATGCCCATGCAACAAATTGCATAGACAAAGGTCAGAGAAGGGCTGTGCTGTAAACCAAGGCCATTTGTGCCATCTGTAGCCCACAGGAGGGGCTGCCCCTCACCCTTTCTCTTCTTTGTTCTCTTTGTTAGGTTTCTGGTTTCGATTCTGGTGCTGTAGGGGGAAGGGATAGCCTCTTACCTAAGGGAATATGATTGGGCAGGCACCCAAGGGAGCACCAGTCAGAAACCTGAACGTAGGTATGAACTGATGATATGAACTGAGTATATAAGGATTGTACAACCCCTGATTCAGGGCTCAGAGTTTTTGGAAATTATTCCTCTGGGTCTGTGCTAGCACAATAAACTTTGGCTTGTATTCCCACAAGACTCCAGGTGTCCTTTCCTGACTCTTTCGCTGCAGCATTTCTCTGGTTCCATGACTGGGAAGTGCAGTAAAGTTTTGCGGTAAAGGTTCGGCATTTACCGTCTCTGGGTTTGGACAGGTTGGAACCGGGGAGTGCCAAACGCAGGGGGAAATCTTAGGCGCCACCGGGCAGTTGTTCTGGGGAGAATTTCCTTCTTGCCTCGCCAGAGCCGCCGGTTCCTTCCGGCCAACACCCTTGAACCCATGCGGAGTATGGGAATCAACCCTGTCCTGTTACCTGTACCGATCCAGTGAGTACTAAGGGGATATAGTTAGACTGTAAGGTTGGGTCTTTTATGAGAGCATGATCACCTCTCTGGTCGGTCTGAGTAAGCTGCTTTTGTGACTGAAACCGACCTTTTGTTAGTCAGTAAGTTACTGGGATTGACGGGAAGTGTCTGTATGGTTGCTTGTGTATGTATGAGAGGTATTGAGAATAAATACCGAGTGATTGTGGACTCCTGAGTAGCGCATTTCCTGGCCGGGTGACCATGCTCAGGTCACAAAAAGGAGGAAGCATGTGGTGTTTCTCTCTCCTTCTTTGTTTCTAGGACTGGATGGACCCCTTACCTCCAGTCCACCTACCTGCTCCTTTTGTTTGAAGTCTGTGGGTCATTATGGGTGGGTCCGAATCCACTTTGACGCCTCTAAAATGTATGATCAAAAACTTTAAAAAGGGTTTCTCTGGGGATTATGGTGTAAAAATGTGTGTCCCTAGATTGCAAGTGTTATGTGAGAGGGAGTGGCCAATTCTGTCTACCTCATGACCCACCTCAGGGACTCTGGATGTCGGTATTGTGTCTTTAGTCCATCAACTTGTACGCCAAGAGCACCCAGATCAATTCCCATATATAGATTCCTGGTTAGAGGTCTGCCAGAAACGACCCCCTTGGATAAATAAGTGTTATGAGGAACATTATAGGATTCTAGTTTCAAAAATGATAGAGAGTATAACCCCTAACCGGACACTCTGCCCTCCGGTTTATCAGTCCCCTGAACAACCAGAGCCCCAGCCCCTCCCTCAAGGTTTCCTGTATCGGAACAGTGCCCCTGTCCCACCGCCATATAGGGAGCCTGTGGAACAGGCTGTGGGTGATTCTCCCGCTACCCCGCCAGGCATAGGTGCCCCTTCCACCAGCCACCCTATGTACCCTGCTCCTCAGTCCTCTCCCAAGGACAGGGACCCTCCTACCAGCCCCGACTCATCTGACTCCACATATGTGGGTGATGGGGATACCCGAGACTCGTTTGCCAGCATGGGGTCATTCTCTGATACCTCCAAAACCCTGCCAAAACAAACAGAGAAGTACAGCTTAAGGAATCTACCCGGTCGAGACACTAAGGCTATGCCCTTGTGTGAGGCCCAGAGGCTCCCCACGCTGAACGAGCGACAGGAAATCGTCTTGGGCCCTCCGAGTCTAGTCTACATACCCTTTTCCACCACTGACTTGCTTAACTGGAAGACCCACTACGTCTCCTATACAGAGAAGCCTCAGGACCTCACTGACCTTATGGCCACTATCATGCAGACTCACCAGCCAACTTGGTCGGACTGCCAACAACTCTTGTCTACCCTTTTTAACACTGAAGAGCGGTCCCGAATATTAGTGGCAACCATTAAATGGTTGGAAGGAAATCCTCCTGCCGGAGTCCTTAATGCGCAACAGGCCGCGGCCCAGGATTTCCCGGGCGAAGACCCTCACTGGGACCCGAATTATACAATGGGCGCAGCCTCACTAGCCCATTTTCGCCAGGCCCTAATGGAGGGCCTGAAGAAAGGCGGCCAAAAAGCAATGAACATTGGAAAGGTTTCTGAGGTTCTGCAGCGACCCGATGAGAGCCCTGCCACTTTCCATGAGTGCCTGTCAGAAGCATATCGTCTCTATACTCCATATGATCCGATGACCCCTGAGAACCAACCAATGGTAAATACCGCTTTCGTGGGACAGTCCCAGGAGGATATCAGGTGGAAGCTACAGAAGCTGGAAGGATTCGCGGGCATGAACGCTACACAGTTAATTGAAGTTGCGCAGAAGGTATTTCTGAATCGTGACCAGGAACAGAGGAGAGAGAGTGATCGGAAGATGAAGAAAAAAGCCAACTTCCTCGCCGCCGCTCTCGTTGAGCATCGCCGGGGAGGGCCACCTGCTGGAAGGATGAAGGGCAGAGGTAGGGGTCATTTTTCTCATTTTCCTGCTACGCGACTCCCCTTAGGCGCAAATCAGTGTGCCTATTGCAAGGAAGAAGGACATTGAAAGAATGAATGACCGAACCGCGGGGCCCCACGGAATGGGGGGGCGGGGCAAGGAGCTCTTGCATCAGGGAGAAGGGGGGCACAAAACCGCTGAATCTCAACATCAACACCAGTGGAGGGAAGATACGGCATTTGAGGGCCTGGCCGAGGTAGAAGAATACTATACAGATGACTACTAAGCCAGACGGGGCTCCAAGTTTCTGCTAGGTCCCCAGGAGCCTATGGTCAGTTTGAAAATTGGGGACCAACCTATGAACTTTATGGCGGACATGGGGGCTGAACATTCTGTGGTAGCAAGGCCCGTGGCCCCCCTGTCTTCCCGTGCAGTCACTATTGTCGGGGCCACCGGTGCTCGGGCCACCAGATCCTTCCTGCAAACTCGTACCTGTGAACTAGGGGGACAGAGGATATCCCACCAATTTCTGTACATGCCGGAATGTCCGGTCCCCCTCCTGGGCCATGACTTGCTTTCCAAACTTCAAGCACAGATATCCTTTGCTGAAGGGAGACATATGGAAATGACACTGAAAGGGAAGCCCACTCTCATACTGGTTCTGTCCGTCCCCCGAGAACAGGAGTGGCGACTCTACAGTACCTCCCCGTCTAGGCCCCCGGACCCCAGTGTCCCACCCGGTATCCGAGCCCCACCCAAAGTATGGGCGGAAGGAAATCCACCTGGTCTGGTGAAGAATGCCACCCCAGTTATTGTCACCCTCAAGCCAGCGGCGGTACCAGTACATGTGAAACAATACCCTCTCCCGTGGCCTGCGGTAGAGGGGATCCACCAGCATCTGAGAAAACTACTTAAGTATGGACTACTGCAAAAATGTCAATCACCATGGAATACACCCCTCTTCCCTGTCAAGAAGCCTGGAACGGGAGATTATCGTCTGGTCCAAGACCTGAGAAGGGTAAATGATGCAGTCGTTGCTATACACCCTGTAGTCCCAAACCCCTACACTTTCCTGGGACTGATCCCTGCCGAGGCCACCCACTTTACAGTATTGGACTTAAAAGATGCCTTCTTCTGCATGCGCCTCATGGCAGCCAGCCAACCTCTATTTGCCTTTGAATGGGAGGACCCCGTCACCGGAACATGGGACCAACTTACCTGGACCCGATTACCTCAGGGCTTCAAGAACTCGCCCACGCTCTTCAGTGCAGCTCTCAGTCAAGACCTAGCAAATTACCCTTTCACTCCTGACAGAAGGATCCTACTGCAGTACATTGATGACCTCCTAGTCGCTGAAGACTCCCGGGAAGAGTGTGTGTGGGCCACCAACGGTCTGCTTTACCTCCTACGGGAGGCAGGATACAGGGTCTCCAGAAGCAAGGCGCAGTTGTGCCAAACGGAGGTCAAGTACCTGGGATTCCACCTGTCCACCGGGATCTGCCGACTAGGTCCCGAAAGAAAGGAGGCAGTGTATCGTATACCCATCCCCTGGATCAGGAAGGAGTTGAGGGCCTTTCAAGGGGCCGCAGGTTATTGTCGCATCTGGATCCCAAACTTTTCACTGATGGTGAAACCCCTGTACGAGACCACAAAAGGAGCAGAAATGGCCCCCATGGAGTGGGGGGCTGAACAAGATACGGCCTTCAAGGCCCTGAAGAGGGCTCTGATGTCATCACCAGCCTTAGGACTCCCAAACGAACAGAAAACATTCTGCCTCTATGTCCATGAGGTCGGAGGCACCGCCCTGGGAGTCCTAACTCATGCCCTTGGTTCCTGAAAGCGCCTTGTCGCCTATTTGTCTAAACAACTGGACATGGTTGCCAAAGGATGGCTCCTGTGTTTGTGGGCCATTGCAGCCACGGCACTCCTGGTGGAGGAGGCAGACAAATTAACTCTGGGCCAGAACTTACGGGTCACAGTTCCACACTCCATCCTGACTCTCATGGGACACAAGGGAAACTATTGGTTCACTAACTCTCGGATGCTCAAGTACCAGAGTACGTTGTGTGAAAATCTACTCTCCAGCCAGACCCTGAATCCGTCCACGCTCCTACCTGCTGGTCCTGGACCCCCTGACCACAACTGCCTGGAAGTTATGGATACTATGTTCTCTAGCCACCCGGACTTGATGGACCTCCCTCTCAAGACCCCAGATGTAACCTATTTTGTGGATGGGAGCAGCTTTATAGCCAATGGTCAACGGCGTGCAGGGTATGCGGTGGTGACCCTATGTGCGGTAATAGAGTCCTCGGCCCTTGCTCCGGGAACCTCGGCCCAGAAGGTCGAAGTGGTGGCCCTTACTAGGGCCTTATTATTAGGGGAGGGTCTGCGGATAAATGTGTACACTGACTCCAAATATGCCTTCACTACCTTGCATGCCCATGGGGCCCTTTACAAAGAGCGAGGGTTAATAACATCGATAGGGAAGCCCATAAAGTATGGTCGTGAGATCCTGACCCTGTTAGATGCCGTTTGGGCTCCAAAGCAAGTTGCTGTAATGCACTGTCGGGGCCACCAGAGAGGGGGGAGGGGAGGTTGCCAAGGGAAACCGGATGGCTGACGCCGCTGCCTGGAGAGCTGCCCTCTCCAAAGTCTCACTGAGGGATCATTGCCCTGTTCAGGCCCCTTTGTTGCCAGTGCCTCTTAGCCACTGGGTGCCCGCTACGCCCCGGGTGAGCTGGATTACTTTTGCTGTAAGGAAGGGGGAGTTCTGAATGACCAAGGCTGGATAATCCTACTCCCATACAGGAGGAACCCTCTGCCTGGCCCCAATGTTATCCCCGAATCCCTGGGCCCCACTTTTGTTAAAGCCTTCCATTTTGGAAAAAACGCCATGGAAAAGGCTTTGAGACCCCATTTTTACATCTCCATGCTTGGGCCCTTGGCCACTTCAGTAACCCAGTGGTGCCTGACCTGTGAAAAGAACAATCCGTGACAGGGTCCCCTGCCCCCTCCAGGAACTCAGTCCGTAGGTATAGCGCCAATGGAAAACATTCAAGTAGATTTCACTGAGATGCCTCGGGCAAACGGATACCGTTATTTGTTAGTTCTGATCTGTACCTTTTCAGGGTGGGTGGAGGCATTTCCCACTAGAACTGAAAAAGCAAGGGAAGTCACCAAGGCCCTCCTTCATGAAATTATTCCCCGGTTTGGTATGCCACTTGTCAAGGGCTCAGATAACAGCCCATCTTTTGTGTCTCAGGTTACCCAGTAGCTGGCCCATGTCCTACAGATTAACTGGAAGTTACATGCAGCCTACCACCCCCAAAGTTCAGGAAAGGTGGAACGCATGAACCGTACATTGAAAGCCCACCTCTCAAAGCTCTGCCAGGAATCTCGTCTGAAGTGGCTCCAAGTTCTACCAATAGCACTCCTCAGGATACGCTCCTCCCCAACCAAAGCACTAGGGGTATCCCCATTTGAAATCTTGTATGGGAGGCCACCCCCCCATTGTCCAGGGTATAAAGGGGGACATGGACTAGATTGGGTCGGAAGTTACTAAGCAGTAACTGTTAGATTTAAGTTCTGTTTTGCAGAGTCTCTGCACTTGGGTTCAGGACCGCTTGCCTGTCTTGCTAACAGAACCCCTGCACTCATTCCTGCCTGGTACCCGGGTGTGGCTCAAGAAGTGGAAAAAGGACTCTCTTGCCCCCAGTGGAGGGGGCCCTACATTGTCCTACTCTCAACACCCACTGCAGTAAAGGTGGCAGAACTCGCTCCATGGATACATCACAGTAGACTGAAACCAGCAGCGGACGAGGAAGTCGACCCTTGGACCTCTAAAGAACATCCTGGGTTTCCTTTACGTCTCACCTTGCGCAGGCATCAGATCGACCCCATTGGACTCTCCAGCCCTACTCCTGTCACTACTGGAAGCTGACAGGTCTATGTATGGCGGAAGCTGTGGAAAGAAGGAGAAGGACTTACTTGTTTTAAACCATAGCAGCAGTTCAGATCACTGTAGCTGAAAATGTTTAACATATATGTGTTTATTGTCCTTGCAGTAGCACTGGGTTCTTCCATTGCAGTCCTGCTTCCTGTGCCCCTTGTTTAAAGGTAACTAAAATTGGCCAGAAAGTCACCCAGACCCTTGTGTACCATTCCCATTACGCCTGTAACTCCCGAAATACTACCCGGTGCCATCACAACGGCACAGACTTAACTATTTGCAACATACCAGGGAAAAATGCAACATGTTATGACCCCCAGTCTAGCCCCACCTATCAGGTTATCGAGGTTTGCTCTCTCTCATCTGATGGCTGTCTTCTGAACTCCACTAAGATATCCCTACTCCCCTACTATCCCAACCTCCCTTTTCTTTGATGCCTGCGCTGCCATAAATGCCAACAAGTGGCCGCTCCAACAAAAAAATAATTAGTGAGGACTTTTCCTTTGATTGTATAGGATCTTTTCTTGGGGTATGATTTAATCTGATTCTGATTTGGTTTTTTTTATTTTGAATTTTAACAAGTGGCCCAGGGCAGGTTGCGGCTCTGTTAGTTGGGAGCGCACATATACACATAATGACAAATATATGTGCCTAGCCGTAGCACAGAGGGCCCCTTCCTGTACGGGACCGGGAGCCCGTGATCATAATTTTTGTTCCACCCGGAGCTGTGTTTATTATGCATCCTGGCCCAAAGCACCAACAGGGCACACCCGGGATTCCCGCAAGGTGGTTCTGACTAGGTTACCTGCCATGTCCAACTGTCAGACAGGTACCTGTAACCCCCTCAATCTGACCCTTATGAACCCCAGCACCTAGGCCACCGGATCCACCTTTGGCCTCCAGATAGAAGGTCAGGGTACCAACCCTGGCACCCTTATACATATCCGTCTAGTCACAAAGTCCCACACCTCCCACGCCGCCTTGGTCTTCCACTCCTTCTATGAGGAACTAAGGACCCAAACAGAGGTGCCCACCGCCATGCGGAACCTTTTCATCGAATTGGCCGAGACAGTGGCCATAAGTCTTAATGTATCCAATTGGTGGGACAAACATGGGTGACCAGTGGCCATGGGAAGCCCAGGAGTTGAACTACTCAACCCCCTACAATCAGTCAACACTAAACCGTACGACTGGTGGGTATTGAAGACATCCATTGTAGGCCATACCTGTATTGCCCGAGCAGGACCTCAGTTTACTACCCAGGTGGGAGAGCTGGCCTGCCTAGGGCAGCAGTCCTATAATGCCACCACAAAATGAACCACCTGGTGGTCGGGTACTAACTTATCCGCACCACAGAACCCGTTCACAAATATTTCTCACCTGGCTGGCGTCTGGGCCAACCTGGCAGCTACCAGCACATGGGAGGCCCCTCTGGACCTCTACTGGATTTGCAGGCCCCAGGCAGAACCTGGGCTGGGGCATGTGTACTCGGCACGATCCGACCCTCCTTCTTTCTCATCCCTATCCCTCAGGGAGAAACATTGGGTATCCCTGTTTATGAGGCCCGCAATAGGCGCTCCCTCAGAAGCACCGACTCCCTACGCATAGGTGACTGGAAGGAGAATGAATGGCCACCTGAATGTATCATACAGTATTATGGCCCTGCCACTTGGGCTGAGGATGGAACCTATGGCTACTGCACTCCCATTTATATGCTGAATCGTATTATCTGCTTGCAAGCTGTTGTAGAGATTATTACTAACGAAACCAGCAAAGCTCTAACCCTTTTAGTGAAACAGAACACCCAAATGCGGGCAGCAGTCTACCAGAATCGCCTGGCTTTGGATTATATGTTAGCCACAGAAGGAGGAGTATGTGGAAAATTTAATTTGACAAATTGCTGTCTACAGATTGATGATCATGGCCAGGAAATTGAGGAGATCGCTGACCGGATGCGGAAGATAGCACATGTACCTGTCCAGACTTGGAACAGGATTAGCCTGGATGGATGGTTTGGGTCTGTATTCTCTGGAATGGGGGGGGGGGGGGTCTGAAAACACTTGTATTCCTGGTACTATTGTTTTTTGTAGGTTGTATGCTTTTACCCTGCTTCCTACCAATTTGCATCCATACTTTCCACTCAGTCATGGACGCGGCAGTAGAACGGAAGACGGCTGCCCATGTCATGGCCATGTGGAATTATCATGCCCTTCCACAGGATGGGGGGGGGGGAGGCCTGTCCTTTATAAGATGATTTGATTCCACCCGCTTCTGCTGGTGGAAGAATCAAAGGGGGGAATGTGGCAGTCATCTCAGGATGAAAGGAATTCAGCCCCTGGCTAGTAAATATGCCCATGCAACAAATTGCATAGACAAACGGCCAGAGAAGGGCTGTGCTGTAATCCAAGGCTATTTGTGCCATCTGTAGCCCACAGGAGGGGCTGCCCCTCACCCTTTCTCTTCTTTGTTCTCTTTGTTAGGTTTCTGGTTTCAATTCTGGTGCTGTAGGGGGAAGGGATAGCCCCTTACCTAAGGGAATATGATTGGGCAGGCACCCAAGGGAGCACCAGTCAGAAACCTGAACGTAGGTATAAACTGATGGTATGCACTGAGTATATAAAGATTGTACAGCCCCTGACTCGGGGCTCAGAGTTTCTGGAAATTATTCCTCTGGGTCTGTGCTAGCACAATAAACTTTGGCTTGTATTCCCACGAGACTCCGGGTGTCCTTTCCCGACTTTTTCGCCGCAGCAATACTACTACCACTACTGCTGTTAATCATTTATATAGTGCTACAAGGCACAGGTAGTGCTACACAGACACATGCAAAAGAGACGGCTCCTGCTCATCAGAGCTTACAGCCTAATCAAGGCAGGCAATACAATAGCTGAGAACAAGGGCACAACTAGGGAAATGTAAGGAGACACAAAGGAGAAAAAGGAATCAGGATCCAAATGCAGCCTCAAAGAGGTGAGCCTTCAGCATGGATTTGAAAAGGGGCAGAGAGGAAGCCTGACCTACAGACTGTTGGGAAATTTGAGTTAGGTCTGCTTATATATTGGCTTTATATGACTGTGGCTTCTGGTTCCCACAACGGTTGCCCAAATATCGCCAATCAAAGAATTACTTAGACAGCAGTTGCTTTATCTACAAAGACTTTTATTTCCAGCATCATGCAGAACAGCAAGGTCTGTCTATAGAAAATGGCAGACAGTACTTTCTCTCTCTCTGTGAAGGGGGAGAAAATACTGCCCACCCTTCCTCCAAAATAACCACCTTATATACATTTCTCCCTGTCCTCAAATGTCTGTTTCAAATTAATTTTCAGTGAATCCATCATACATTCTTAAGTGTCAGTAGGGCCTCAGGATCCTACAACACTTTTCCCAGGGGAGAATCTCCTTACATTTGTACATCTGGACCTGCACTTAGATCTGCTCATTTATGCATGGCCTGTGACCTCTATACATCTGGATTTGCTTTTAGGTCTGTTTATCTATGCATGGCCTGTGACCTTTGACCCTTCCTGTATTTTTCCTTCTTCTTGGCACTAATTGAAACCAGTCAGAGAGTATTTTGTGCTCATTAGTTTGAATTCTTTGCTTGACCTGTAATTTCTTGTTAGGCCCAATATTCTGCATACTTCTATCCAGAATATGGTTTCCCAGAATCCTCCATAACAGGCCGCATCCATTATCTTATGGCAAGCATATACTCTCATATAGCTATTGTCTTGTCTGTCTTCTTGTCTTCTGTGCCATCCATCCTCCTGTGTAGTTTCACCAGGCAAGGGTTCAGTCATATAAAGCCAATATATAAGCAGACCTAACTCAAATTTCCCAACAAGACTCAGGTACTTTATTCCAGGCATAATGAACAGCAAGGTGAAAAGATCGAAGTCTGGAGTTGGCAGTGGGAAAAAAAGGGCACAGAGAAGCAAGCCAGTAGAAGAGCAGAGTTCTCGAGGAGGAGTGTACGGAGAGAGGAAGAGGAAAGGTAGTGTGGAAAAGTAGAATGGGTAAATAATCAATAAATTGTTTTAGGGCCAGGAATGAGGATCCTACCACTTGGAGATGTGACTAGAGAAGGAAAGCATGTTGTCAAGTATTACTCTTAGTAACCAGACTAATGGCCCCTATGGGATGGCAAAATCAGATATCTTTCATTGGAAAAATGGAGGTACAGTTTTTCTGCTAAGCTGACTTATTTGAATTCAGTAGTAACGTCTGTGTTTATATATTTTTTGTATCTAGCTCAAGCCTTTTGATAGTAGCTCAAGAGGAGTTACAATCGGGTACAGACATGTTTTTTATGATTGTTTAATAATGAGAAAAAACAAAAAGGAGTTCAAAATTCCTTTGTAAATAGGTTTGGATAGCCGCTGTTATGTGGTATCTGGCTATTGCAGACTTCAACTGCAGTAATTGATAGACTGCTTTGTATTAGAAAGTAGGGATGTGCAGGTCAAAAAAGTTTTATTTAGTTTTCCGTGTTGCTCATATGATTCTTTATTTGTTTTATTTAATTTTGGGGCAATGTCATTGATAATGTTCAGTATTGATAACACAGAAAAAAAAATATTTTTTTCTATTATTTCTGGTTGAAAAGAACATGAAATGACATACTATTGCAAATAAATACACATCTCTACTACACAGATCTGCATATCTGTTGTATAAATGAAACTGCGAGAACTCCCTATGCTTATAGAATCACTTTGTAATTGTTTTATATAAAAATATAAAATGCAAATTCCTTGAAATCATTGAATCTACACCTGTGTTCAACTGGTTTGCCCAGTTCATATAGTTTACAGCTGTCAGGTTCAATGTGGATTCCTGTGAATCAGTAAATGCATGATCAATCAGTTTTCATTCTGTAGAAGTCTCTGTCCAAAGTTTGATTTGCATGTGAAATAGGGAATTACGCAGGAAAAATACATTCTCAATTCATTCTATATTTGTTTAGAACTTCTCCTGAATTTTGGATTTCATTTTTCAGTTTGTTTAGCACATTCATTTTCATAAAGCCTTTTTTACATGAATTAGACCTTTTTAACTTGTGCTGATTGACTTAATGCAAACAGGAAGTCTGAGTCAGAGGGGGGAGGAAATGGCAGGTCATAGAGAGCAGGAACTGCGAGACAGCACTGGAGAGTTTAGGTACGTGCTGCATCGTAGTTTCAATACTATTGCCACTGTTCCAGATCCCAGAGAAGGGTAGCAGAGGCAGCAATGGGACACTTCTGGAATGTCGGTGCTCTAGGCGAGTGCCTAGTTTGCCTATTGGGTCACAAACGTCCTGATAGAAGGTCTTCCAAAATAGATAGGAAATTCTAAAAGGAGAAAATAATATATTTGCAAATCTTTTTTGGCCATTGTTTACCAATAATGCAATCCACTTTGAAAGGATATCTAGGCTGGGACAACTGACACGACAAAAAATCAGGTGGAAATATTGTAAATATTTTCATCATATTATTTTCAAAGATCTCTATTTAATGATAGTATTGTAGAAGATGCTGTGCTCCTGTGAACAAGTGATCATATTGGGGGTTATTCAATAAGAGATTTGAGAATGTAGATCCGTGCTTTATGTATCAAATATGCTCTATGAAATTGCCTGTGGTATATATGTGGTATATACGTGTAAAGTAGGCATGCAGAAATCATAGCGCCTATGTTTATATAACATATGCATAGGCATCCCCAGTGGTGGAATATAGGTGGAATATGGCTAGGACTAGCACTTATGCGCATATATTATAAAATGTGGAGGTCATTTGAAAAAGCTTAGTTGTGATGTAGGATCTCTGAAGACGTGCACGTGGACATTGAAATCACAGAGACATCTCTAAATTCATTCCACAAATGACATTTACAGATGTCTCCAGTACAGGAATGTTCAAGTCGGTGAGGGGGTGTGGTAGAGGCATGTCCAGGGAGGTACTATGGACCTACACATCTCCGTTTGATTTCTGGAATGACAGGGATGTCTGCAGGCACGTCCACTTTAATACCTCTGCAAGCATGAATAGGCATCAGGAACATGCTTTTTTTGGCCTTAAAACATCCAGAGAGTATAAAATTAAATGACTAATCTAATACCAAAAAGACCTATACTGGGATTTGAACTCTGACTATCCCACTCCACTCCTTTTACAATTATACTATTAGTCATTCACTTTCTAAGATGCTATTCCAGGGACGTCTATGTAGATGTCTCTATAGACATCCATATCAGGCACGTCCATGTTTCTGAACTCGTGTCTGAACTTCCATGTGCCTGCTTTTTTTCAGACATTCAGGCTTTGACGCCCCAGATTACACGTGGACGTCTCATTGCAAAATATTTCTTCATGTGAATATGTTTAGATACCAGCACATACATGCACTGAGTTACACCTCATTTGGAACAACTGTAGATGTGTGAACAGACTTTACACTGGGGTAATTTTATAAAGATTGTGATGCAGCAGACCAGCAGGGGAGAAAAAGAAATGTTTTAAAGGTAGAAAAAAAGGCGCACAAACTGCAATATTCACAGGAGCCTGATAGGGGGAGCAGGAGAGAGCTATGGAGGACTAAGGAGCCGCACCCTAGAGGGTGTAACCTGGAACCAGCCAGCCTCCAATCAAGAAGAACAGAAACTCCTCTTAAAGGAAGTCAGGAGGACAGAGAAGGGTAGGAGTATGGGAGAAGCAGCTGGGGCAGCCAGAATCCAGAGAGGAAGGAGTATGGGAGAAGCTGCTGGGGCAGCCAGAATCCAAGGTGCCAAAAGAACCAAGAAGGCAGAGAATACAGGAGGAGCAGTTGGAGTGGTGAGAGCTTTGAAGGACCTGTCTGGAAGGGCAGCAGAAAACCGGTTACGCTTCCAGAAGCTGCAGAGACTGGAGAATCTACAGGTGCTACAAACATTGCTCAATTCAACAAAAGAGGTACAGAGAAATTACATTGTGATTGCTGTGGGCATAACCCAGTTCATAGGGTGAATACAAGGCAGAATCTACATAGCAGTAGGCCTCAAACCTCAGCTCCATTGAATAGGCCAGAGTTACAAAGTAACAGACAGCCTGCAGTAGACAGCCTTTGGATAAAGCAGGAATCAGAAGCTCCCTATAAAAGCTCCTCTGTTCAGAAAAGAAGGCTTGGAAAGTTTTTAGGGAATGGGAAATTTTTAAATAAGCCTACTTGTCAAGAGGTATATGAAAACTCCCAGAGAAGAGAGAGCCAGTCACACTATATGCATTCTCCTGGCCGACGGCCCATGCTAGACTCCCAGCATTGGAGACTCATTCAGCACTTGACTGAGAAATCTAGCGGTACCTCACCGATAGCTGTTAACCATAACACAGACAGTTCAGCTGAGGAAGCAATGCAAGTGGAAGAAGGAGAAGTCTTCCCCATTGAAGAAATGGATTGTAGTTTTTGCACCAGAGGCAGCTTAGAATGCTTGAGTGACTAGTAAGCATTGGAAGCCGGTGCAAATTTGAATGCTTATTTTTGTTATAACTTTGCTGTGAAATGAACAGTTTTTCTGTTGAACCCGAATTGAGTTTCTAACCTGAAGTAAAGGACATTTCTGTTTATGTTTGAACCTGATCCGTTGGAACCTTTTGTGCATATTAGGGAAATAAAGCTTTTAAATTCCCTCCACTCGATCCAAGATGGCGGTGGAGGAGTGAGACGCCAAGGTGCAGTGCTCTACACCGGCTTTACACTTGCTCCTCGATGGGGAAAAAGAGAAAACAGCGTCCTCAGAAACTCCCTGAGTCCTCGACCCCAACGAGTAAATTGGTGCAGGCGTCTATAGCTGGATTTTGCACGACTTCTGGCGTTATGGCTTCGGCGGACCCACCGAGTGACTCGTGGATCTGAGCTTCGATGGGGTGTTGTTAAGCCCCGAGCAGTTGCCCCCTCCTCAGCCCGGGAGCCATCCCGGGAAAGGTCGGCCTGGTCAGGCTTCTTCGCAAGGCGAGGCTTTGCAGGCTGCTGGGAGTTCGCCCGGGAGGTCACAACTATCGACAACGGAACCTGGAGTGGATTTGGGCGCTGCCGTAGAAGATCTGATGGTCTCTTCTCTGTGTAGGGGAGGCCGGCTGGGGGAGCAGTTGATATCTAGTCCCTCCGGTCCTTCGGCGTTCCGGATCCCTGAGGTGGTGGAGAAAAACCTGCGCAAGTAACGTTGGATAGCTTGTGGGAGGCTATCTCGGCTCTTCAAAGAACCCTCCTGCCCTTATTTGGGGTTGTTTCTCAGGAACTGATTGGCGTTAAAGCACAGTGTGAGGCGACGGTCGCGGAGGCTGTGAGTCAATCGGGACAAATTTCTTCACTTGAATCTAGAGTTGAGGACCTGGAGTCTCTTGGAACCGCTGGGGTTCAGGATCGATTAGTTCAGGCGAGGAAAATGGAGTATTTGGACAATCAGCTTCGAAGGAATAATCTTAGATTCCTGAACTTTCCTCGATCACCTCTGTTAGATTCCATTGACTTGGTCCGTAAGTTTTTTTTAGAAGTGCTTCAGATGCCTGCAGGATCGTTGCCTCCGATAGTGAGAGCTCAGTATGTTTCAATATCGATTGGGGAGGTTGCAAATCAGCTGGGGAAACCTGCTGGTAGTGGCCCCCCTCATATGGATCTTTCTGATTTCTTGGAGAGCTCACTTGAGGTGGTTACTAGCAGGGCTACTCTATTGGTAAAGTTTGCTTTCGAGTCTGATCGGAATACTGTGCTGCAATTGTATTTCCGTCATATTTCAGATGCTATGTTTTGGGTTCAAGAATATCAATATTTCCCGATTTAGCAAGGGAAACACAGAAAAGGCGAAAAGCGTTCCTGGAGTTGCGCCAGAGGACGCTCGCTTTGAGTGCGCAATTTAAACTTAGATATCCTTGTAAATGTGTTATATGTTTTCAATCTAAGCAATACTTGTTTTTTGAACCCAAGCAACTTTTGTCTTTTCTTTTAAGTAAGGAGGGGCTTGGATCTGAGGAGCCTTCTATACCGGCTGCCATATAATAATAATCACGCTCCTATAATGTTATAATTGTGTTAGGTGATTAACCTTAGAATTAATTTCTTTTTTCTTGGATCCTTATTGGGGGAATATTGGGGTCTATACCAAGTTTTGTTTATATTTCTATAGGGCTGCTTTGCGGTTCTTATTTTTCCTATTCTTCATTGTATATGAAATTCTGATTCAGAAAGTTTTCTGGAATGTTGTAATAAAATTGATAAATAAAAAAAAAAAAAAAAAAAAAAAAAAATTCCCTCCACTCGATGACCTATTTGTTCTTGGGGTACCTTTGGTATTGTAAGGACGCTACCGAGCCTCGCCAACCTCGGGCCCTAAAAAGAAAGACTTATATTCATGTCCAACCTGCCCTACCTATTACTAACCACTAGGGCGGCGTTGTGACATAGAAAATGGCGTAGTTTTTCGGATGTAGGATCAGAGCCTCAAACGAACAGAGAAATAAAAAGAAAACAAGACCCGGAGTGGATCACTTGAAATACGGATTGTAGGAAGAAAAATCCGGAACGGAACAGCTGAAATCTGGACTGGATGGTGAAAATCCAGGAAGCTGAAAATCCTGTTGCCGATTTTTGGAGTACCAGGAAGTGAGTGCAACAGCAACGGACGTTCTCATGCTGAGTTCAACACCTACCTCAGGTAAAAAGTAATTTAGCCGGGGTAGTTGTGGATACAAAGAAAAGTTTGGAAAAAAAAAAAAAAAAAAAGGAAAACTAGTGTTGGGAGAGCCACACTTGGGTTTCGTTTCTTTTCTTTGTTTCTATACAGGTTCGCCATGGAGCCAAAGGATCTCGCTACGTGGATGGCCCACCAATTCGATAAACAGGCCAAATTAGCCCGAGCAAGCCAGGCGCAAGCTCTGCGTGCTGTACAAGAACAACAACTGCCAGTTTTGCAGACAATGGAAACCTGGTTAGCCTTACAACGGAAGGTGATGGCCAAGGCAAGCGAAGAGAAGCGGCAGGCTGCCGAAGCCACGAATCCACCATGGACATGCCAAGATCTAACTGTCGCCAAGCTAAGTCCCAATGACGATATTGATGACTTTTTAGACTCATTTACCCGAATTGCAGGTTCAGCTGGTTGGCCAGCTGAACAATGGGCTATTCGACTCGCCGCCTCCCTTACAGGGGAAGCTTTGGC
Source organism: Ichthyophis bannanicus (assembly GCA_033557465.1). Taxonomy (NCBI): domain Eukaryota; kingdom Metazoa; phylum Chordata; class Amphibia; order Gymnophiona; family Ichthyophiidae; genus Ichthyophis; species Ichthyophis bannanicus. The sequence goes on along the minus strand of CM066031.1, from coordinate 1,718,462,386 downwards.
TGCGTATAGGTCGATGCCCCCAGACTTAGCTAATAGCTATGAGGAGGTGATAACTGCCATAAGGGATAGGTTAGGCCTCACAGCATTATCTTATAATAAAATGTTCAGAGCCACCACTCTTAAAGCCGATGAGAGCCCCAAAGCGTTAGGCCATAGAATACGCGCTTTAGCGAATAAATGGCTACAGCCAGATAGGAAGAATGTAGAGACATTGATGGATATGATAGTGCTCGAGCAGTACATGTCTGCCATTCCGCTCAGAGTACAAAATTTTCTAATGTTGCAAAATTGTTGTACAACGACTGAGGCAATAGCTCTCACAGAGCGCTATTTAGAGGCTGAGAGAGTTACCCAATCTAGGATAGGGACTCCCAGACTGGCTCTGGGTATGGAGGCCCAAAAATTGGAAAACCCCTTACAGTCCCCATATAATGGTAGGAAAGGTAATAAACCTCAAGAAAGGGAAAATATTAAGAGATGCTTTACCTGTGGGAAAAAGGGTCACTTGAAAAATAGCTGCTACTCACGTACTGCTCTGGTAGGGGAATCCCCGAGAACAGTATGGGAAGGCTTTGTCTTAACTGTAAAAATTCACGGGGTGAATGTAAAAGCAGTCCTGGACTCGGGAGCTGATCAAACCATGATATCTAAGAAGTTATGGTCAGTGATTAGAGAACAGGGTTGGTCAGTTCCGGAGAGTCCAGAGGGTAAGGTTAAAATAAAGTGTGTCCATGGAGCGGCTACCCCCTATCCAGTATATAAGCTGTGGGTAAAGGGAATGGGTGTCGAAAAGGAGATGCCAGTGGCAGTCGTCCCCAGGCTTCCACAAGAGTTGGTGCTGGGCCGCGACTGGCCACAGTTTAGGAAGAGTATGAAAGAGGGTTTAACCTCACAGACAATGCCTACTTCCACTTGCATTGAAATGAGCCTATTAAAAGTCTTAAGCCACAGCGGAGTAAATATAAGACTACCTCGAGTCCTATAATTCCTAGCCCACTATGGGAAAAACAAAAGGAAACCCTTTTAAAAGCACAGGCGGATGGCCCGCCAGGGTTCGTCCTAAAATTCTGTAAAACCTCAGAGAAAGCCTATAGTCCTCAACGAGCGTCGGCGCAGGCGGCCAGCTATGACCTTCATAGTGCCGAAGACCAAGTTATACCAAAACAGGAGCGTAGGTTGATCACCACGGATCTCCAAGTAGAATTACCTGCCGGGTGCTACGGGCGGATAGCACCGCGGTTTGGGCTAGCTGCCAAACACAGTATTGACGTAGCCGCTGGGGTAATCGACCCCGACTACCGGGGCATCTTAAAGGTTCTTTTATGTAACTGCTCCAGCCAGGACTTCAAGGTCCAGAGAGGGGACCGAATAGCGCAATTAATTTGCGAGCGGGTGGGGTTTCCCACCCTAAAAGAGGTCGACATGCTAACCCCAACGAGCCGTGGGACAAGAGGTTTTGGCTCCACAGGGAAGACTGCCCTGGAAGGTTTCATTGCCATTGGAGGTGAACCCCTTGAGGATGAGTGCGGGGAGGCCTCTTTACCTAGGACTGGAGAGGAACTCTCCATGAAGCAAAAGCGGGAACTGGATACGCTACTGGAAGAGTACAAAGATGTACTAACTGCTGTGCCGGGAGAGACTACCCTAGTCGCCCATGAAATACTCACCCCACCGGGCAAAATCATTCGGCAACAGCCGTATCGGTTGCCAGAGGCAAAAAGAAAGGAAGTCATTGAGCAAGTGCAAGAAATGCTACGCTTAAAAATAATAGAAGAGTCACATAGCCCATGGTGCAGCCCAGTGGTATTAGTGCCCAAGCCCGAAGGAACTATGCGTTTCTGCATAGATTTTCGACAGGTGAATGCGGTGTCCACATTCGATGCCTACCCGATGCCTCAAATTGAGGAACTTTTAGACTGGCTCGGGCAGGCAAAGTTTTTGACAACGTTGGACATGACTAAGGGATATTGGCAAGTCCCGCTAACCCGGGATGCCAAGCCGAAAACTGCCTTCAGTACTCCGTTGGGCCTTTTTCAATTTCGTCGAATGCCCTTCGGTCTACACGGGGCAGCGGCCACGTGCCAACGCTTAATGGACATCCTTCTCCGACCATACCAGGCGTTCGCGACGGCCTACATGGACGATATAGTAATCCATAGTGCCACCTGGAATGAACATCTCCAGCAGGTAGGCACCATCTTGGAAGCCATGAGGAGGGCAGGGTTGACCCTGAACCCAAAAAAATGTATCTTTGCGGCCGAAGAGGTAAAATACCTGGGCCATTTGGTGGGGCGGGGCACCGTACGACCACTGATTGACAAGGTGGAGAGCGTTAAGAAGTTTCCAGTACCCCAGCACAAGAAACAACTAAGAAGCTTCCTGGGCCTTATCGGGTATTACCGATGCTTTATACCACACTTCGCGGAAGAAAGTGCTATATTCACCGAGATGCTGAGAAAGAACGCTCCAAACGTGATACAGTGGTCACCCGAGGCAGAAACAGCCTTTCAACAGTTGAAAGAAAAATTGTGCCGGGCCCCCATATTAAGAGGTGTAGACTTCCGCCAAACATTCTTATTGCAGACAGACGCCTCTGAAACAGGATTAGGCGCTGTTCTCTCCCAAGTACAGGAAGGTGCAGAACATCCCATCATGTTTCTTAGCAGAAAGCTGTCACTTGCGGAGAGGAAATATGCCACAATCGAAAGGGAGTGTCTAGCCATCAAATGAGCCATTGAAGCTCTCAAATTCTACCTGACCGGGAGAAGATTTGTCCTTATTACGGACCATGCCCCGCTCAAATGGTTGCATACCATGAAAAATGAAAATAATCGCTTGACCCGCTGGTACATGGCCCTGCAGCCCTATGATTTTAGAATAGAGCATCGAGCCGGGAAGCTGCATTTTAACGCCGACGCCATGTCCCGTATTACGAGCTGTGTAAAAGAAACTTCACCAGCCCGTAATATTTTAAGAAGGGGGATATGTGATGCAGCAGACCAGCAGGGGAGAAAAAGAAATGTTTTAAAGGTAGAAAAAAAGGCGCACAAACTGCAATATTCACAGGAGCCTGATAGGGGGAGCAGGAGAGAGCTCTGGAGGACTAAGGAGCTGCACCCTAGAGGGTGTAACCTGGAACCAGCCAGCCTCCAATCAAGAAGAACAGGAACTCCTCTTAAAGGAAGTCAGGAGGACAGAGAAGGGGAGGAGTATGGGAGAAGCAGCTGGGGCAGCCAGAATCCAGAGAGGAAGGAGTATGGGAGAAGCTGCTGGGGCAGCCAGAATCCAAGGTGCCAAAAGAACCAAGAAGGCAGAGAATACAGGAGGAGCAGTTGGAGTGGTGAGAGCTTTGAAGGACCTGTCTGGAAGGGCAGCAGAAAACCGGTTACGCTTCCAGAAGCTGCAGAGACTGGAGAACCTACAGGTGCTACAAACATTGCTCAATTCAACAAAAGAGGTACAGAGAAATTACATTGTGATTGCTGTGGGCATAACCCAGATCATAGGGTGAATACAAGGCAGAATCTACATAGCAGAAGGCCTCAAACCTCAGCTCCATTGAATAGGCTAGAGTTACAAAGTAACAGACAGCCTGCAGTAGACAGCCTTTGGATAAAGCAGGAATCAGAAGCTCCCTATAAAAGCTCCTCTGTTCAGAAAAGAAGGCTTGGAAAGTTTTTAGGGAATGGGAAATTTTTAAATAAGCCTACTTGTCAAGAGGTATATGAAAACTCCCAGAGAAGAGAGAGCCAGTCACACTATATGCATTCTCCTGGCCGACGGCCCATGCTAGACTCCCAGCATTGGAGACTCATTCAGCAGTTGACTGAGAAACCTAGCGGTACCTCACCGATAGCTGTTAACCATAACACAGACAGTTCAGCTGAGGAAGCAATGCAAATGGAAGAAGGAGAAGTCTTCCCCATTGAATAAATGGATTGTAGTTTTTGCACCAGAGGCAGCTTAGAAAGCTTGAGTGACTAGTAAGCATTGGAAGCCGGTGCAAATTTGAATGCTTATTTTTGTTATAACTTTGCTGTGAAATGAACAGTTTTTCTGTTGAACCCGAATTGAGTTTCTAACCTGAAGTAAAGGACATTTCTGTTTATGGTTTGAACCTGATCCGTTGGAACCTTTTGTGCATATTAGGGAAATAAAGCTTTTAAATTCCCTCCACTCGATGACCTATTTGTTCTTGGGGTACCTTTGGTATTGTAAGGACGCTACCGAGCCTCGCCAACCTCGGGCCCTAAAAAGAAAGGCTTACCAAGCCCCACCTTTATTATATTCATGTCCAACCTGCCCTACCTATTACTAACCACTAGGGCGGCGTTGTGACAAGACACATTGTTGCATATTTTGCTTTTCTAAAATAGGTCCAACATATGCACTATGTTCTTTCTTAGCCTGGCAGCCAAGTTATTAAATTACCCTTCACCTCGTTAGTCTTTAGGAATTGAATAAATCATATTTCCAAGGCTATTGAAATTCTCATTTAAATATTTCTCATTTTGCATAGTGGAAAAATCAAATGAAAACCGTCTATCAGTCTATCACAAGTTGAACAAAAATGGTGGGTAACCTAAATCAAGTAGAAAATGACTCAAAGAAACACTCTGACATCTTAATACAGAAACAGAAAATGATATAGCAAAGCATTCTACCTGAATAAGCAGCTCATACAATATACAATCAAATGTCAAATGTGTTTAATTTCTACTAGTAAAAGAAATTACGATAGAGAACACAATGAACAAAATAAATGTTAATGCAAATGGAAGGGTTGATAAGCAAGAGCTCATATTTTAATGATACTTCTATGATTGCTCAATTTTATCTTCTTGTTCTTGCCTATTTTCTTCTTATGCCTCAGGGATTACAAAATATTCAGAAAAGTGCAGGATCTTCCTTTTAAAAACTCTCAATGAAGGGCTATTTTGAATTATTAGTGCCTTATTTTAGTGTTTTGATCAACCTTTTATTAGTACACATATTTTGAATCTACCTAAAGCTCAATTTACTTTAATCTTAGAAAATTTACAGTAAAACAATGTTCACACCCTTTAACAAAAGATGTGTAACTTTTTTTAAATAGAGGGCAATAGGATTGGAATACCTTAAATATTCATGCCAAGGCTGCAACTAGAGTTGGGCGAAAAGACAGAAAAATTACCAAAATGCAAGAGTGGACTGCTAGGGGATGCAAAGACAGTAAGGGGTATGCTTGCTAAATAGCGGTAGCGACTTCTGTGTAATGTTAGTGCCACAATGGGGCCGCAGTTCCAATATCACACGGAAGCCACTACCGCTGTTTAGTAAACATACCCCTAAGTATGCCTTTATCTTCCTACCATCCAGGCTGGGGGTGGGGAGGGACTAGAGATCAAACCAAAGAGGATGGATTAAGAAAGGAGCAATGAACAAATAGGGCAGGTGCTGCGATGTCTACTTATGGCTCTCATCCATAAAAATAAGGTTTACATTGGGTTTTAGGATGGATATACAGTAATGCAATCTGTTTAGATTACATTATGCATATACGCCTTGTAGCACTATACAAATGATTAGTAGTAGTAGCATTCCAAATTTTGGGGAGAAAGAATCCCAGTGCATATACCTAAACTATGTCACTTACGGAAGAACACCCATGGCTAAGACCGATGAGGTGAAACCTACCTTGTTGCATGATTGTAAATAGTTACCCCAAGTTATTCAAGTTTTTAATTCCTGTTCATTGTAAACACAGAGTACCCAAGGAAATGTGTAGTTTCTATGTTCATTGTAAACCGCACTGATGTTGAATAGCGCGGTATAAAAGAGACTGTAAATAAATACATAAAATGATGAAGACAAAAAACAGATGCTCAAACTAACTAAAACATGATCTGTTTTTTTTTTCTTTATACACATCTTTGCAGGAATTAAGGAGCATATGTGACTTTTCACTTCTCAATGCCCAATGTCTGCTTATTAAGGGGTCAATAATCATACTGCCCACGTAAGTAGTGGATGATCACCTGAGACATTTCCATTCCGACGGATTAGAAACTGGATGTGAGGAAATCCAGCATAGTGGTAAAGGAGAGAAACACCAGAACAGCATTGATAACAGAGGTGTTGATTTCAAGTGATTAGTCTGTGAATCACGTGGAGAGGCAGAAGATCCTGAAGTACCAAGAAATGCAGTCAGAGACCAAGAAAATATGGCAGAAAGATATAGAAATATTTCCCATTGTACTGGGAGCCACAGGTTTGATAAAGAAGAACTTCCAAGTACATCATGACAAATTACCCATACCCGTTACATCTTTCCCAGCCATATTTCTGCAGCTGGAAATTTGGTGACTGTTGGAAAAAATGAAAAAAAAAAAGTCATCCAAATTCTCTGGTGTATCCCATCCTCAGTCTTCTTTATGTGCAAACGAACATCTCTGTTCAGATTCCCTGTTTGTAGTTCAATTTGTTTGCTCACCTGCTATTAGGGTCTGAGGTAGTTTATTTCTTCAGTCTACAAAAGTTGTTTATTGTTCTGGAGTGTGTAGTATAGTGAATTCCCTTTGAAGGATTACTTCAAAAAATGTATTAAGATATTACTAATCAAAGCCCCGTGAAATATACTTTATTGTTCCTTTTCCACAGAGAAACACAATTTGACCTATTAACTTAATTCCCTAGAAATGACAAGCATGAGAACCAGTAATTTGGACTGTGCTGCTGGAAGATAGGATTTAAGTGAGTGGATATGATGAAGAAGGAAGAAAGAGGATTTTATTACAACATCACTCAGCAGTATAAAGGTAAGGCAGGACTCCAAAATAACACTAAGGGGTATGTTTACTAAACTGCGGTAATGCCATTCGCGTTAGGATCCGCGGTAGAGGCAGAAATTCCCAAATAAGGACATGGGCGGTACATCGTTACTGATAACGCGTGTTACAAGGCACCATAAATTAACGAGCGTTAGAGGGTGCCGTGGCGCGTAACCATGCGTTAATCTTAAGAAGGCGTGCAGACATACAAACACAGAAGCAGAGCTGTAGTGCAATGGTTACTACACTGACTGATGGTATGGGGGTCATGGGTTTGATTCCCCAGTATGCATAAGGCTGGCTGAGGCATCACCCTTTATATTTAAGTAGTGATTGTTGAGGCATTTTACTTTTATTTTAATTAGTGCAGCCAGCAAACACACCCTCACGGTGGCGTAACCTAAGGTGCCGCATAAGGCACCCCATAACGCACTCCACAGGGCACATTATAAAGTGCACTGTCCGCCAAGGCACCCTATAATGTCCCCTATAGGACACCTTATAAGGCGCTTGATAGGGTGCCCTATAAGGTGCCTTATGAGGCACTTTAAAGTTACAGTACTCTGAGGGTGTTTTTGCTGTCAGCACTAATGCACATTAAAAACAGACAATGCCTCAGACAGCCCTATCAAATAACCCCACCATGGGTTTGAACCCATGACCTCTGGCTTCACAGGCAGTGAAGTAACCAGTGGGCTACAGCTGCCAGCAAAACCATGGCTGGCTGCAGAAGGACTGCACGTCACCACACAAACTGTCTGCTGTAGTTACCAGGATAGGGTTAACCCACCTGTACCCATGATGCACTGCCCATGCAAATCAGCAGTTGACAGATGGGCACAAGATGGGGTATGCACCCCCACAGCACCTCGGCCTGGTAGGGGGAACTGACCGTGTGTGTTACTGGCACAGAGTAGCCACAGACCGTCACATTGTGCAGGTACTGTGTTCACCCTGAGGGTGAGGTGGGGTGCCCAGCACCAGGTCCACAGCACCTTTCATGGCTGAAATACGCCATGCTGCAGGTCCCCATCAGTGTGTGATAGGTAGTTCCTGCAGACACACCTAGGATACATCTGTGTCCTTCTGTATTTCTCAGTCATGTCTAGCCCTTATGGGCTATGAAGCACCCAGAATAGTGCATATCCTCTGTTGGTGCCATGGTTACATGATGTAGGGGAGATGAGAGGTGTTTGGACCCATAGGTGGATAATGTACCACCGCACAACCCACCCTCTGGGGCTCAGGGTGGGAAACAGGATCACCCACCAAAAGATCCACATTCTACCTCCCTGCAATGATAGCAGTAGAGGGGACCATCAACCCCAGTCCTGCTGGAGAACAGACACCCTACAGTGCAGGCAATGCAGAGCGGTACACATCCATAAAGCAATAGCAGAGAGACAGCCGGCCTGGAAATGCTCAGCTGCCCCCCACCACTATCTGACATTCTCCAGCAGCAAGCCTCCAGCCACTGCACCCTACAAGGTGTTCCAGCAAGACACATACTAGCTGCAGACAGTCTGCTAGCTAGTCCATAGTGCATGATCCTGGAGGAAATGCATGTACCCAGAACTGGGATGTCAGCATACACACCAAACAGATAAGTCAGTGATTGGGCCCCAAAAGGGACCCATAAATATCAAATGAGAGAAATACTATATAGCACTATGGGGGAACCTAGCCATGCCGTGGTCACTGCTCAGTCAGGGTGAGAGTGACCTACCAGCAGGATATGCTGTGGCCACCCGGTCCATGCAGGTGGTGGCCGGCCACTACAATGTCCGAGCCATTGCCCTATGCTATGTACAGATGGATCCAGGCCAGGCCATCAATACTGGCAACAGTGCTAGCAGTGTGGGCTGTGGAGGGTGTTTGCAGCCACCACACACTGGATAGACAGACACACACTCCCCACACCTATGCCAGCATTGTGCAACTATAGAGGTGTTTGGCAGCCCTGGCCACCGCACCAGTCCTGGGCACAGTGCAGGCATGGCTATGGTACGCAATACTGTTGGGGTCACTCCCCAGGGTGGTAAACACTATCAGACACAAGACCTGTAGCACACTCCACAGACATCAGAAAGGTTGCTATGATGCAGCTCAATCAGCAAATTGTGCTTAAGTTTGGAATTGCTATCTGCCAGTAATCATAGCAACTGTTTGATAGATGTTTACCGTATTCCCAGGTTTAGGGTGGCATTGCCAAGGTATGCAAGTGCTAGTATTGGGAGATGCACGCAGGGCCCAACATCCTGCTGCTCCAGGAGGCATTGGATAATGGATCCTGTGGGTGTGGGTGTGTCTGCCCCTGTTGGCCACTGCTTCAGGGCAGAGGTTCCAAACTCCAATCCTGGTGGGCCAAACGCTGTTCGGGTTTTCATGCTGTCCCTCATGATTATGCATGAGATACATCTGCATACCATGGGGGCGGTGCATAGAAATGCAGCACAGGCATCTTTATTAGAGGCAGCATGGAACCTGGATGGTGTTTGGCCCTCCAGGACTGCATTTGGGAGACTCTGCTCTAGGTAATGCGCATGTTTATGGTGTCTGTGCTCTGTAGGGTAAAATGTAGGTGTTATGGGCATGTTTACGTCATCTGCAATAAAGGTTCTGTCTGTATTAGCACGTTTTAGTAGTGGGTAAAATATGGGGACTGGGTTGGCAGGAACCACAGCTAGGACTTGAACCTGTAACCTTCTGCTTCTGAATACAATGGTTTTGTGCACTGCACCACCATGTTGTTATAGAGTCAGTCTATTCCCTGGTGATACCATGACTGTTCGTCAGACAGGGCCTGTCTGTTGCAGTGCATGGCACCCACCTACGCAGAGCTAGGCCACGGTCTGCTCTGGGCAGCTGCCACTGCCCCCTCCACCACCAGTATCCCTCTGCCACCAGGCTGACATGCCCTTCTGCTGGTGGTGCTGGTGGAGCGCAGTCTCAGGCCATCCAGTGTGCGGGTAGGCGGCTGCTTATGGTGCGGGTTCTGGGGTAGGGGAGCCTGCATAGGTGTCCACGCTTCCCCCCCAGCACCACATGCCAATGTTCCGTGCCCTTGGGTGTAGCTTCTGGGTACTATCCCCTGTGACACTGTGGGAAGCACAGTCGTGCCCATGTTGGGCCTTCAGCAGTTGCTGTCTGGTTGCTCTGCTGTTTCAGCATTCATATGGGCCACCTAGGCATCACCCTAGTCCGCACTGTGCCCCAACTGCACCACAGCATGTGCCGCCTGCGGCCCTCTGTATCCCCTTTTCCGGCATCTGTCCAGTTGCCAGTTCCAACATGCCCACCCTGCTGTTGCGGGACATGTGCATGCCATAGGACACCTGTCCAATAACAAGAGAAAGCCCTGATCAGCGCTATTTCACTGTGGGCTCATTCACCTTGTATGGGGACGGAGCATAGACCCTTCCACGATTAATATCTTTTTTGGAGCTTTCTCGGGGGGGGGGGGGGTGTTGTTTCCCATTAATATCACTATTGGCCAGCTTGGTTATGTTTTTTTTCCAGTTTGTTGAGGTCATTTTCAATGTTTATGTGCCCTTTTGTTCTGTGCACATGTATCACACTTATCACTTTTGGTGGGTTTCCCTGCCTATGCTGTACATTGCTGACACTTAAATGGTTTCTCTCCCCTGCAAATGTGCATCTAACGGTAGGTTTTCAATCGCTTTAGGATTCAGCTCTTCAGATCAGCGCGTTAGTGTGAACGGAGCCTCTCCCCGCCCACACTCCGCCCATTGATCCCTTCTTTCCACCTTCTGCGGTGTTTTACCACGCCGCGGAACGTCTACGATCATTGTTACGTTAATGCGCACGTTAACGTAACTTAATGATTGTTGACATTACATAACGCGCATTATGTAACGTTACCACAGTTTAGTAAACATACCCCTAAAAATGTGGACAGAGTTGAAGAAGAGGTGCCTGAGAGAGAGAGAGAGAGAGGAATGGGGGGGGGGAGGGGGAGGGGGAGGGGTGGGAAGGGGTGTCAGAAGGAGAAGGCGTTAGGTTCAAGAAAACAAACAGATTTGCATTTAGAGGCATTTAGGGAAAGATGATGAGCCTTAACTAGATGGCAATGGCCTGAAGACAAGAGAATAAATGAGAAGTGTCATGAAAGAGAGAATCAACATTTCAGAGTATCAGAGTGCGATCGGCATAGAGGTATGGACTACAACCCAAGGACTGAAAAAGAAGAACAGATGCAAGAAAGTCATTGAACAAAGAGGATAAAAGAAGGAATGCCAAAGTGAAAGGAGTGAGTAAGAACATAAGAACATAAGAAATGCCATACTGGGTCAGACCGAGGTCCATCAAGCCCAGTATCCTGTTTCCAACAGTGGCCAATCTAGGTCATACGTACCTAGCAGTTTCCCCAAAAGACACAGGTTCTGCAGTGCTTGTACTAGGCCAAGCATTGATATCCCTGGGTCCCTTTTTAATAGTGGTTTATGGACCTTTCCTCCAGGAACTTGTCCAAACCTTTTTTAAACCCAGCTATACTAACAGCCCTTACTACATCCTCCGGTAACAGATTCCAGAGTTTTGATTACACGTTGAGAGAAGAAATATTTTCTCCTATTTGTCTTAAATAGTTTACCCTGTAGCTTCATTACATGCCCCCTAGTCCTTCTATATTCTGATAGCGTAAACAATTTATCCACGTTTATCCGTTCCACTCCATTCATTAATTTATACACCTCTATCATATCTCCCCCCTCAGCCGCCTCTTTTCTAGGTTAAAGAGCCCTAACCTTTTTTAGCCTCTCTTCATAGGAGTAGCCTTCCATCCCCTTCACCAATTTTGGTGGCTCTTCTCTGTACTTTTTCTAATAACTCTATGTCCTTTTTAAGATACGGTGACCAGAATTGCACACAATATTCAAGGTGCGGTCGTACCATGGAGCGATACAGAGGCATTATAATATCCTTTGTTTTATTCTCCATCCCTTTCCTTATGATACCTAGCATTCTAGAAGTAGAAGAGAGAAAGTGTTTGGAGAAAAACTAGAATGAGTGATGTTCACGATATGAAGAAAAGCATTTTAGGACAAAGCCATGTAGACCAACTTCCTGAAGATGATAAAGCAGAAGGGAGATATCTATTTGTTTATTTATTTTATTCATTTAGCTATTTTTATATACCGCCATATTTATAAGTCACACCGGTTTACAGAATGAACAACAATAAGCTTGAAGTGGATAGAGTGGAATAGTCTCCCAATGGAGGTGGTAGAGATGAGCACAGCATGGGGGTCATTCTGAACCACATTTAATGGATCTGGATGTGTGACTCAGACGTTCAGACCCGCTAAACGCCTGGGACTGTATTCCTACTCCAAAGCTCCCTGCACATTTAGGGGAGATGTGCAGGGTGCTCTGGATGGGAGCAGGAGGGGGCGGGCCAGGGGAGGAGTGAGGGCAGGCAATGGGTGATGCCATTTAATAGGACATACAGGGCCAATTCCAAGGCTGGCCCTGTATGTCCAGGGTTGGCCATTTAAATGGGGGATTTATTCCACTTCGGAGTGGAATAAGTCCCCCTGGACGTCAGGGGATGCCGGAGCCAGGGCCCGCAATACAGGTGAGGGGGTATAAGGGGTTCCCGGTAGCCCGACCCTGGCCATGGAAGGCCCAATCATGGATCAGGCTGCAGGGAACGAAGGATTCACTGTTGCCATTGGGGATTGTGGCTCCTGCATGGAGCTGCGGTGCCATGACAACATGACTCCATGGTGCCGCGGCTCCATGCAAGAGCCAGGCTGGGCTATCCAGGCAAGGGATTGGATTTCCAGGATGTCTGAATCATGCCATGTCCTGGATGTCCAATCCCTATGCCTCAATTCCCGCTCCCATGGGCATGTCTGGCCCATGTGGGAGCAGAATCGGGTGCACCTCTCGGCCTTCCAGATTTCTGGACGTCTGGACGGCATGGACCTGCACCTTCTGAATGGGCCTCCACTTGAATTAAAAAATGCATGGGTTAAACACTGAGGATCTCTTAAGGAAAAAAGTTGAAAGCACAAAATGTTTAGGATGATTGGACGAGGATGCTTGCCCGCAACCACGGACTGTGTAGGTACTCGGTGGGCGCGCTCAATCTCAAAAGGCATGGCAAACTTTACTTTCAACACATCCGGGATCACTGACTGTGGAAAAGCTACCATATCAGGACCTTCAGCTCCCTCGGGAAATTCTTATGTTGTTCCTTCAAGTGCAATTGTTGTTATCTTCCAACTCTCTTTGCAGTGACCGTATCAACTTTGCTTGCTTCTCAACAGCCCTGAGCCGCTCCCCATGCATTGCCACCATGCTCTCCACCTTCTTCAATCTCACCATAATTAAACTCCAAAGTATTTTTCAAGGCACTGATATCCTCCTGCATTATGCACAATGAGTCTTTGTTAGATATGACCATGTCTTTAACAGCACGAATTTCAGCAAGAAGTTCCTGCAAGGCCTCAGGACAATCTCAGATGACCACCATCTTGTGAAATGAGAGAGGCTCCATTTTGGTTTTCTTTGCGCTGGCGTTTTGAAGTATTTGGTAATCCAGATGTGTCATCTTGGGGCCATACATATCCAAGATCGAATGGTATCAAAGTAGGTAGGATCTACTTAGTTAAAATCTGCAGAAGTCAGGATTCTTAACCATTGCCCTCCGGAGCACAGCTCTTACACGTCCATCTTGTCCAAAGCTAGGCTCTGCCCTCCCCAGGGCCGGATTTACCTTGAGTGAGGCCCTACGCCAACAAAAATTGTGGGCCCCCAGCAGGGGCGGCCCAAGGGGGGTGTGGGCCTCATTTGCATAAGGGGCCTCATTTGCATAAATATTTGCATAATGTTACCATATACTAACTTTTAGTAAACGTGCCTCTTAATGAGTGTATGGATAAAGAAAGACTAAAAGATTTCTACATTACTATAATCCAGTGCCAACTGCCAGACACATTAGGAACTACTACAAACACTGCCCATTTAGAACCCATAGCAAACCCGCCGTATCCTAACAGCACTACCAGGACTCACAAAGCACCATACTCTACCAATCAAAAGGCAACACTGCAAATATTAAACCAATACATTTCAGAGAACAACAATACATGACCTACTGGGAAAGAGAACAAGTGGCAATGTCAAATAGGAATTATATAAACAGAACACCTCAGCTCAGTTACACATGCAGAACATAGACCATCACCAAACAAGTAATCACATTTTAGAAACAGGAAGACAATAATTACACTGGGAATCCCAAAAGCCAACTTGGAATGTACAACACTGTAGAAATAAAACTATACATTAATTTGCTCTTGTACTAAACAAAGCGCAGACGTTAATGATGCACATTTACCAGAGCTGACATATTCCAATTAATACATTCAACATACAGAGATATTTTTCGACCTATTGTGCATTTTTGTCAGCTGCACTTGCTCCAGCCACTTTCTTCTGGTTTCTTCGTGTATTCTGCTAACCCTCCATCGTCTGATGTCCAGTTGTCGTTTCTTCTCTCTTCTAGTTTTTTCCCTTCTCTCTCTACATCTGCTTGAACATACTAATCTTTCTCCTTTTGATCTGTCCTCATTCCTATTTCATCCACTCAAATTTTACCCCTCCATCCTCAATCCCCACTTACTCTCCCAATACCCGGCCAATTGTAGATTTTTATCCCTCCCACACAAAATATTTTTCCCTTCTCCATTTTACTCCAGCCCCATCCCATTCTAATCCTCCCCCAACATCAGCTCCCTTCTAGTTCCAGCCTCACCCAGCATCCATTCCCTTCTAGTCCCTGCATCAGCCCATTTCCAGTCCTAGCCACCCATCAGCCCATTTCCAGTCCTAGCAACCCCCCAACCCAATACCAGTCCTAGCCCCCCCATCAACCCACTTACAGTCCTAACCCCCCATCACCCCATTTTCAGTTTAAGCCCCCCCTATAACCCATTACCAGTCCTAACCCATCAGCACACTTCCTGTACTAACCCCCATCAACCCATTTCCAGTCAGCCCCCCATAGCCCATTGCCAGTCCTAACCCCCCCCCCATCAGCCCACAGTCCATTACCAGTCCTAACCCCATCAGCCCACCTCAAGTCCTAACCCCTCCCCATCAGCCCATTTCCTGTCCTAGCCCCCCCCCATAGTCCATTATCAGTCCTAACCCCCCTAGCCCATTACCAGACAGCCCCCATCAGCCAACAGCCCATTACCAGTCTTAACCCCCCATAGCCCATTGCCAGTCCTAACCCCCCCATCAGCCCACAGGCCATTACCAGTCCTAACCCCCTCAACCCACCTCAAGTCCTAAACCCCTTCCCATCAGCCCATTTCCTGTCCTAGCCCCCCATAGCCCATTACCAGTCCTAACCCCCCCAACGCCCACAGCCCATTACCAGTCCTAACTCCATCAGCCCACCTCCAGTCTTAATCCCCCAGCCCATTTCCAGTCCTAGCCACCCCCCCAACCCATTACCAGTCCTAGCCCCCCATAGCCCACTACCAGTCCTAATCCCACCAGCCCATTTCCAGTCCTAATCCCCATCACCCAATTTTTAGTTTAAGCCCCCCCCATAGCCCATTACCAGTCCTAAGCCCCCATCAACCCACTTCCAGTCCTAATCCCATCAGCCCATATAGACTTAGCTCCCCCATAGCCCGTAGCCCCTCCCCATAGCCCGTCACCACTCCTAACCCCCCCATAGCCATTACCATTCCTAACCCCCCCCACCAGCCCACAGCCATTACCACTCCTAACCCCCCCAGCCCATCACCAGTACTAACCCCCAAACCGCCCACCGCCATTACCACTCCTAACCCCCCCCAGCCCATCACCAGTCCTAACCCCCCTAACAGCCCACAGCCATTACCACTCCTAACCCCCCAACAGCCCACAGCCATTACCACTCCTTCCCCCATCACCAGTCCTAACCCCCCCAACCGCCCACAGCCATTACCACTCCTAACCCCCCCAGCCCATCACCAGTCCTACCCCCCCCCAGCCCACCCCAGCCCAGCGAATTTTTTTTTACAAAAGAAGCTGTCGCTGCCTCTGCCGGGGCCGGGGCCGCCGCGGCAGAATCGAGTGTGCCGCGGGGCCCCCCCCTGCCCAGCAGGGCCCTGCCCTCCCCGGTATCACCTCTCTCAGCTGCCTCCCTCCCGTCACCCGCGCCGGCTTTCAGAGCGCGAGGGAAGAGTTTCTCCCTCGCTGCTCGGAATCCCATCAGCCCCCGCGGGCTTAAACAGAGCAGCGAGGGAGAAACTCTTCCCTCGCGCTCTGAAAGCCGGCGCGTGTGACTGGAGGGAGGCAGCGGAGAGAGGTGATACCGGGGAGGGCAGGCCCTGCTGGGCAGGGGGGCCCCGCGGCACACTCGATTCTGCCGCGGCGGCCCCGGCAGAGGCAGCGACAGGTTTTGTTTTGTTTTTTAATTTTAATGATGTATCAGAATGTTTTTTGCGCGGGGCCCCCTGAAACGCGGGACCCTGTGCAAAAAACATTCCCAGTGGGCCCTTGCCAGCTGTGGGCCCTACGCCACGGCGTACATGGCGTATAGGCAAATCCGGCCCTGGCCCTCCCCCCCCCCCCCCATGACCATGTACTTTTAAGGATATAAGCAGGTTGGCATCAGTGCAGAGGGCAGCTACTAAAATGGTTAATGGTCTTCATTATGAAGCATATGAGGTGTGATAAGGAAGCTTGTAGTGAGCCTATAGAAATAGGCAAAACTAATGATTTTTGCTTTTAAAAGTGACATCCCTGCAGTGCACAGGTTTCAACTTTTGCCTTTAGAAAGCAAGCAGAGAGAAACTGAACCTAGGCTGCCACACCCAAGCTCTGCTGACATAGTTGCAGGCTTGGAAGATAATTGCAAGCACCTTTCCAGAGAGGGAGAGACACTGCCCGGGAAGCAGGGATATAAACCTTGGCTGGAGAGAAAGCAGGAGAGAGGAGAGCCCGGGAAGAGAGAGACCAGAAGAAGAGAGTCTGGAGGGAGAGGAGAGCC
The DNA here is from genome assembly GCA_033557465.1 of Ichthyophis bannanicus. Taxonomy (NCBI): domain Eukaryota; kingdom Metazoa; phylum Chordata; class Amphibia; order Gymnophiona; family Ichthyophiidae; genus Ichthyophis; species Ichthyophis bannanicus. The sequence continues at coordinate 1,718,445,559 of CM066031.1, read as the reverse complement.
CGGAGGGAGATAGCACGGAAGGAGAGAGCAGAGAAGGCTTCAAACCCCAGCTCCTGATCAGAAGGTTCAGAGAGTTCAGAGATGGGAGCCCAGGACTCAGCACAGGAGTCAAAGGAGCCAAGCCTGGAACAGGGAGCCGTGGCAGAGCTCCAGGTAGGAACTCAGGGAAGTGAACCAGGGACTGTTTCCCAGAAGCTGGAGGGAGACTGGTGAACACAGCCAGGGAGAAGTGTCCAAAGCTTCAGGTACAATTTATCCTTACCAGGTGGAGCTGTGCTCAAGAGAGACACAGGGATCCTTAGAGAGAATATACCCTGAGACATATGTTAAAAGCTCAGAGCAGGGCACAGCATTACCGGAGCCAGAGGAAATGCAGGTTGAGCCTATTGAGCAGGATTTATTACCTCCAGAAGTACTCATGGACTGTACGCTATGTCAAACTGTTAGCATTGAGTCCCTTTGCTAAAGAATAGCTGAAAAGATAGAGGCTCCTGAAAAGTAGAGTATTGAAACCTAGCCTGAACTGAAGGTAGGAACTTGCTGTTTTTAATGGGAAGATACTTGTTGCATGTACATTTGAATGCTTAATGAAGACAAAGGTAAAAAGAAGATATTTTTACTTTGTTGAATGAAGAAGCTGTGTTTTCTTTATCCGTTATATTGATAAGCAGCTGCATATAATTAATGACTGTGAAGCTCATCCAGCCTAAGTTGTAAATAATCTTGAGCGAATGAATGGAGAAGTATCCTGTTACAGTCTACATGGACTTTGTTTGCATTTGGGGAATAAATTTTGTCATTTGCCTTTACTTTCGGTTTCATGATTACACTTCATCTTAGAAGGCCAAAACTACAACTCCCAGCATGCTTCACTGGGAAAAATAGTTTATTCAACCTTTTATAAGAGACGTTAATGGCAACCCTACCCCTCTAAGCCTTAGGCAGAGGGCTGGGGCATGACAGAGGATAGACTTAAAGATCTTAATATGTCTACTTTAGAGGAAAGGCGAGATAGTATATGATAGATACACTTAAATACCTCCATGACATAAATGCACAGGAGGGTCTCTATCAATTGAAGGCAAGCTTTGCTATGAGGAGACATAGCATGAGAGTGAAAGGGGATAGACTAAAGAGTAATATGCAAAAATATCTATTTATGGAAAGAGTGGTAGATGCGTGGAATATTCTCCCAGTGGAGATGATGGACACGAGGACAGTATTTGAATTCAAACAAGAATAGGACAAACATAGAGCATCTCTAAAGCTAAAAAGAGGACTATTGTAGTTTATATGGAAGAGCAGACCAGATAGGCCATGTGGTCTTTATCTGCCATCATGTTTCAAAGTTTCTATAGTTCCCGATCAAGAAAACAAAAGCCCCCCAACACACTTGGAGTGGATAATAGTGGACCAGCAGATCTAAGACCTTTTACCTTGCCAGATGAAGCCAGTAAGAACGCGGTGTAATTATGCAAAAAAAGCTACAGGGAATCTGTGTGAATAAAAATAGTTTGGTGAGAAAGAGCATCTTGATTGTGTTGATGCAGCCAAGCCATGTGATGAAGGCAGCCCTTGAAGACCCTATGTTCTTCTTAAGGCTATCTAATAGTGATTCATAATTTAATGCGTAAGGACGGGAGAGATCACAATGAATGTGTATGCATATCTACGGAGCAGAATTAATCTACCCTGAGGAAGTTGCCATCAAGCATGAGAGCAAGGCAGATTTTTGCCGGTTTATGATGAAAACAGATACCCTAGAGAAATGGTCAAGAGTATCTACTATTATTGGCAAGGTCTGCAGCGGATCGCAGAGGTATATAAGTGTGTTATCAGCGTAGAAAGAGATTGACTGCAAGCATCCTCCCAAGCTGATACTTGTGTCCCCCCTATGCTTACAAATGTGGGGAGCTAGTGGCTCTATGGCAAACATGAACAGTAAGGGGGATAGAGGACAGCCCTGCCTAGTTCCATGGTCAAGATGGAAGGAATCCAAGGGGAAATCATACACCAATACAGAGGCCATGAGGTTATCATATATGGCTTCTACCCATCCATGTAAGTTGGAGCCAAATCCAAATTGCTCCAAGACAGCAAACAGATAGAGTCACTCAACCTCGTCAACCTTTTCAGCATCTAATGACAGAATCACACAATGATCTGTCACCCCTCTGACTCCATGTAAGGCATTGATTAAATAATGCATGCTTTCAAAGCCAAATCTAGGCTTTATGAACCCTGTTTGGTTGGGGTGGATGAGGTCATGAATTCGTAATTCTAAATGGTTACAGAGAATTTTGGTGACAATTTTCTAGTTAATGTTTAATAGAGTAATCGGCCGGTAGTTACTACAGATGAATGGACCTTTACCATCCTTAGAAATTACTGTAATAGTGGTCTGATAAAATGAGGGCGGCAGTGCTTTCCCAGGCAGGATGTCATTAAAAACCAGGACCAAAATGGAGGTAAAGAGCTCTGGCAAAGCCTCATATATTTCCACAGGAAGGAGATCCAGACTAGGCGCTTTGACAGACTAAACTATGAACTGCCAATTGCACTTCCTCTAGAGAGAGAGAACATTCTAGAATCTCCCAAGACACTGGAAGAATGTGGGGGAGGTCAGCAGTAGTGAGCCACTAATGGATCTCTGCTCTGTCAGTCTCCAAATGGGAAGAGTAGAGATTCTTGTAGAAATGAGCAAAAATGTTAGCTATTTCTTGTGCCCTGTAAATTGGAGTTCCATGAGTGGAAGAAAGGGCATGTGCTCTATGTCTGGTCTGTTATCACTTGAGCTGTCACAGGAGCAGTTGATTGGCCTTATTCCAATGCTCGAAGAAGTGGCACCTGGCATGGAGTGTCGTCAAGGTTATACCTTCAGTTTCTAGGACAGAAATTTCCCCCTTCAGATGAACCAGGCATTGCCACACGTTAAGACTGTCACCTTTGCCATAAAGTAGTTCCTGTTCATAGATGGATCTCCTAGGATCCTTCTACTGAGCTTGGTCCCTGTTTCTGAAGGTGCTGGAAAGAGACATTAAGTTCCCATGAAGAACTGCTTTCCCAGCTTCCCACAAAGTGAAAATGGAGGTATCTACGGTGTCATTAAAAGAGAGGTACTCCTGTCACCCTTTCTGGATGGCCAGCAGGATCTCCTTGTTTTTGAGAAGACCCTTATGAAGGGTACCAGATCTGGGAAGTGTTTCTAGGTCCCTGTCTCAAAGTTCTAAGGAGATATTCACATGGTCAAAGACTCCCATAGTGCCAATGATTGTATGGGAAAGAGAGGAGAATAAGTTCCATGATAGAAGCCAAAAGTTAATATTAGAATTGCTCTGGTGAGCTGGGGAATAATAAGTGTAGTCACACTCTTCACCATGAGAGGCCCTCCATGCATCACAGAGGTCTAAGTTGGCTATTAATTGCCTGAGCAGGCAAGGGTTCTTGGAGGCCTGGTTCCCCCTACCCATCCTATCAATACCAGCAAAACAAAATTAAAGTCTTCTCCTATCAAAAGTTCACCTGTCTGATGAGAATGTATTGCCGTGAGGATATCAGTCAGGGGAACCTCCAAGCTGGGAAAGAGAGATATGGACATTTACCATCGTGTATTCAGTATCTTTCAGGACTACAGAGAGAATAAGGTATATGCTCCTCAGGTCACTATGTTGTGAGGTTAACTGGAAAGGACAATTATGGGAAATGAGAGTGACCACCCCCCTCCTATGGGAGGAAACATTTGAAACAAAGACCTGCAGGAACAGACGAGACTGAAGTGTGCTTCTTGTAATAATATAATGTCAGCTTTCTCCCTTTTCAACTGGTCAAGCTCCCACCTGTGCTTAATCAGACTATGAAGGCCTTGGATGTTCCAGGAGATGAGTTTACCCATAATTCTTGTAAGGGCCAACCACACCAAAATTATCCTGCTGACCACTATCAGTTTTAGACATCAAGCAAAGGTTGCCCCTACCATCTACTCACAGTGTGCGATACTCTCCCAGCATGGCTCCCCCCTCCATTCCCAAGCCAACCCCCCCCCACACACACCTCATCTACCCCTAAATACTGCCCCAAAACCATAATGCTTTGAAGTAAGGTAGGAAATGCCTGAAAATAAACTTGTAACAGACAAATTGGCAATAAAGATGGCATATAGAGGAATGCGGGTGTCGAGACACAGAAGCATCCCCTCCAATCCAGCATGCCCCCCCCCCCCCCAATTGACCATGCACTATACCGAAGGTCACTCCTCACAAACACCAAACCAATAAAACCCAACCACTCCCCTAACTCCTCAGTATGCGGCCACATAACAAGTGGAAACTAGCCCCCCAACTTTGGGAACCATACAGTAGATGCACTGTTGCTAATGGGCTAACTGATAACAAGACCAATGGGCCTAAAATCAAGTAACTCACTTCTAAGATCCCACCAACCAATCCCCATCTTACTTGGGAATAGACAAGATGTTACATGCAGGCAAGAGATCACAATAGCCGAGAAAAACATGTCCATAGAACTGATAAACAGTCCAAACTGGATTAGTGAGGTTTTGTGGTGTCCATATCATAGGACTAGGAGTCCTTTGTTTCAGTATTGGAATATCTATGAGCTCCAGGTATCTTGTATCTCTTGGGAGTTGAAATATTCCAGTTTCACCGCTCGCTGTCTTGTTTTGGCATACACCCTCCTTCATTTTGTAATAAGTCCAACATATCTAGGGAGTCGGCACGCTCCGATATTCTATGCTGGGCATAGTTTCACTCAAAAATTAGAGCAAAGGGGAAATCCCTTCTATAATGGACTTTTCTGCAGTAACTGGGTGAGAGGTTTAAAGGCCTTCTTTCATTCCAGGGTTTACTGGGAAAGATCTTGGAAGACCTGGGCCTCTTGCCTCTGGAAAATAATGGAATGCTTCCCTCTGAGGCTACGGAGAAGTCATATTTTGTCCTCGAAAGAGTGACACATGCAATAATAGGGAACGGGTGGGATCCAGAATTGACTTAGGTTCAAGGCTTTTGTGGACCCTTTCAAACTTGACTGGGCCTGATGCTCCTGGAACACAAAAAGTATATAGCTCCTGTATGAAATTTTCGGTGTTCTCTGTATCTCCAGCACATTCAGGTACACCAACATAAGAACATAAGATATGCCATACTGGGTCAGACCAAGGTCCATCAAGCCCAGTATTCTGTTTCCAACAGTGGCCAATCTAGGTCATATGTACCTAGCAGTTTCCCCAAGAGACACAAGTTCCACAATGCTTGTACTGGGTCAAGCATTGATATCTTCGGTCACTTCTTAATAATGGTTTATGGACCTTTCCTCCAGGAACTTGTCCAAACCTTTTTTAAACCCAGCTACACTAACAGCCTTTACTACATCCTCCGGTAACAAATTCCAGAGTTTGATTGCACGTTGAGTGAAAAAATATTTTCTTTTATTAGTCTTAAATAGTTTACCTTGTAGCTTCATTGCATGTCTCCTAGTCTTTCTATATTCTGATAACGTAAACAATTGATCTACCTTTACCCGTTCCACTCAGTTCATTAATTTATAGACTTCTATCATATCTCCCCTCAGCCGTCTCTTTTCCAGGTTAAAGAGCCCATCCTTTTTAGCCTTTCTTCATAGAAGTATCCTTCCATCCCCTTTACCATTTTGGTGGCTCTTCTCTGAACCTTTTCTAAAATCGCTATATCCTTTTTAAGATAAGGAGACCAGAATTGCACACAATATTCAAGGTGCGGTCTCACCATGGAACGATACAGAAGCATTACAATATCTTTTGTTTTATTTTCCATTCCTTTCCTTATCATACCTAGCATTCTATTTGCTCTCTTGGCCGCCACTGCACACTGGGCCGAGGGTTTTAACATGGTATCCACAATGACGCCTAAATCTTTTTCCTGGGTGGTGGTTCCTAATGTGGAACCTTGCATCGTGTAATCATAGTTTGGGTTGTTCTTTCCTAGGTGCATAACCTTGCACTTGTCCACATTAAATATCATCTGCCATTTTGATGCCCAGTCTTCCAATTTATCAAGATCCTCTTGCAATTTTTCACAATCCTCTTGGGTTTTAACAACTTTAAATAGTTTTGTGTCATCTGCAAATTTGATAACCTCACTCGTTATTCCACTTTCCAGGTCATTTATGAATATGTCAAAAAGCAGCGGACCCAGCACAGATCCCTGGGGTACACCACTATTCACCTTTCTCCATTGGGAAAATTGGCCATTTAGCCCTACCCTCTGCTTTCTATCTTTTTTTTTTTTTAAACTTTTATTTTCATTTTGCAACAAACAAAAGAAACAACACACCAAAGGAGACAAAACAAGTATACAATAAAGAAAAGTAAACCCAATTACCCCACACCCCCACGCTTCGTCTCTAGCTGATTATGTCAGCATGTGAACGCTTCCAAACAACAGTGATTATACATCAAAACAATCAAAAGAGTATCTGCGATACAGAATAATCATGGGACAAAGATATATACAAATTTAGACAGTCAGATGAGAGCATTGAGCAGAATGTACATAGTCATTGAGCATTTTCCATTTAGACCGATGATGAGGAGTCTGAATGGGGGAAGCAAACATACGAGGTATTTGTTCATATTTACTGTAGAGACAGACATGATTCCACCATTCATTGGGGCTCAGATGAGAGCTATTTTTCCAGTATTTCGTGATTAGGGAAATAGCAATGCCAAGCATAAAGTCCAAAAGGAAGTAAGCCGTTTTTGGAAGAGAGGGGATCCTCGCAGCTGAGCGAAGTCCCACTATCCTCCAAGAAAGGGGCTCTTGAAAGTGCAAAATAGACTGGATACGACCCCAGACCCGACGCCAGTAATACTGTAGTGCGGGACATTCATACATAACATGAGGTAATGAACCAATGGCCGCATGACATGTCCAACAGCTATTGCCCTGAGTAGTGTTCCATTTGGCTAATCTGTCAGGAGTGTAAAAACACCGGTGGGCTAGAAAGAAAAGTGTCTGAGTGAGTGAGGCGGATCGGGAGACCCGTGTCACTCTACTCCAGACAAGGCTCCATTGCTCCGGGGTCAAAGTCACATGCAATTCTCTCTCCCATGCTTTCTGCGCTATAGGGGTATCTCTAGTTATAGCATTACATAAGGTTTTGTAAAAATTGGATGCTACACCCGGTGAATTACCGATAGATCGGATAGTCTCCAACCAACCTTGTGTAGGGGAGGCCGATGGCGGGAGCACCTTAGCACTCCGAAGGCAATGCTGAAGTTGCACCAACTGAAAGTAGTGTTTCGCTGGGAGACCAAATTCAATTTGCAATTCACTAAAAGTTTTCCAGCGACCTTCATGGAACAACTGACTAGGAATCCAAATGCCCCTAGTGTACCAGGGGCTCCACGCCATCGGCTTATTTTGTATTCGAAATCGAGTATTGTACCAAAGTGGGAGCTTGTCTAACGGACAGAGTCGGGAGTCTAAAGATTGCATAAGATTATTAAAGGCACCTAAGGTGTCTAAAAGCATTGGTGGAAAGTGGGAGTCTGATGGGAGAGTCATACCAGGGAGAAAAGTAAGAGGAATCGGTTTGCAAAGGTCCTCTTCTATGTCTAGCCACACAGGTCTACTCGGTACTGGATCTTCCAGCCAACGAGCGCCTTGTTTGAGAAGAAAAGATTGATGATACTTCAGGAAATCAGGGAATCTGACACCCCCATTTTCCTTATCTGCTTGCAGCTTATGTTTCGCTATCCTAGGTGTCTTGTTTTGCCACAAGTATCTAGTCAGAAGGCCCTCTATATCTTTATATATACGTCGAGGTAAGAGACAGGGCAACATTTCTAAGATATAATTCACTTTCGGAACAATCATCATTTTTATGGTTTCTAATCGACCCCACCAGGTAAGTGTTAAAGGAGTCCAGCGGTGAGTAAGCGCCCGGACTTTAGAGGTTAAGTCTTTGGCATTGTAGGAGATAGTGTCTTCCAAAGGAGAACAATAGTGAACCCCAAGGTATTTGACCATGCGAGGTTGCCATAAAAAGGGGAAGGGTTGCATATCTGCCTGATGAAGCAAAGGATTTAATGGAAAGGCTACCGACTTGGTCCAATTTATCTTATAACCGGACAGTTGTGAGTATTTACCAATTTGCTCTAGGACAGCCGGTACTGAGTCTATAGAGACAAAAAGCATAAGGTCATCAGCATACGCTGAAATTTTGATTTCCCTATGGGTGAAGGGGACTCCATGAATCTCCTCCGATTGCCGGATTAGTAAAGCCAAGGGTTCGAGTGCAAGATCGAAGAGAAGTGGAGACAGTGGGCATCCCTGGCGAGTGCCGCGTTGAAGGGGAAAAGGCTGAGACTTTAAAGCATTGGCACATATACTGGCTGTAGGCTGTGCGTACATGGTGCGAAGACAACGGAGAAAACCTTCCCCGAATCCGTACCAGCGGAGGACTGCAAACAGAAAGGGCCACTCTAAGCGATCAAAGGCCTTCTCAGCATCAAGTGAGAGACCAACAAATGGGCGATCAAGATTAACTGCGGTAGTCAGTACATGGCATAGAGTCCGAGCATTGTCAGCAGTTGATCTACCAGGAATGAAACCGCATTGATCTGGGTGTATTAAGGTAGGCATCCTATCAGAGAGCCGGGTAGAGAGAATGGTGGCAAATATTTTATAGTCCGCGTTTAGAAGGGAAATTGGACGATAATTAGCTGTTAGTTGCGGGTCTCTCCCCTCTTTCTCAAAAACTACTACATTTGCCATTGAAAAGGACCCAGAAGGAGAACCCTCCTCGGCCAGAGCAGAAAAATAAAGTTTCAAAACTGGAGCTAAGTCAGCGTGAAAGGTTTTGTAGAATTCAGCAGGGAGACCGTCTGGGCCTGCGGCTCGACCTGAGGCACATTTCTTGATAGCAGAATGAATTTCTGAGACAGTAAATGGTGTGTCCAAGGCCACTCTATCTTCGTCAGATAGGGTCGGTCTTTGTACCCCTGAAAGTAAGCGTTCAAATACATCTGGCTCAAAATCACATTCAGATTGATAAAGCCGAGTATAAAAATCACGAAAGAGTTCTAAGATTTCGGTATCTTTAGTGACCAAGCCCCCCCCCCGACGGATTACGGAGGGCGGTAACACGCTTGGCTTCTTTTTGACCTTTTAGGGCATTTGCTAATAATTTGCCAGCACGATTATTTTCCCGATAATATAGCCCTTGTTGTGATTCAATATTTTTAACAGCAGCAGTGTACAAAAGCTGATTGTATTGAAAACGCAAGCGTTGTAGACGGAGTAAAATACATGGGTCGGTACGGGACGTGAGAAGACGCTCCCCAGCTTGTATCTGCTGCTCTAGAATCAGTAATTGCTGCTTTCTTTGTTTCCCCTGCCGAATTTGATAGCTAGTTATAGTTGCGCGGATAGATGCTTTAAAACCCTCCCACCAAGCCCAGCTCGCTGTGTCATGGGGTGAGTTAAAATGAAAATAATCTTGGATAGCGGCCTTTATATCAACCTGAAAATCTTTTTGACCCAGTAAGGATCTATCAAAAAACCAAGCTCGGGGAGAATCGTCCCGCGCAGTGACATGTAATGATAAAGATATGGCAGCATGATCTGAAATATGGAGAGGATGAGTCCTAGTCGTGTCTACTTGAGGAATCATTGCTTTGGAAATGAGAAAGAAATCTATTCTAGATTGGGAGTGATGGGGGGCAGAAAAGAAAGTGAACTCTAAGTCGGAGGGGTGAAGCAGCCTCCATATATCTACCAGCGCAAGATCTTGCATCAGAGCTGTAAGGGTAGCAAGACTCTTGGGTGGACTACTCGTTCTAGGCGGCTGTCTATCTATCAGAGGGTCTAACACTTGATTAAAATCACCACCAAGTATTAATGGAGTATTGGCAGAGGCCTGTGCCAACTGCGCAATACTTGCATAGTAAGCAGGGTTGTCCACATTCGGGGCATAAATGCAAATACATGTAAATTCACTATCTCCAACCTTAAGATGTACTCGGGCCCATCTACCCTCCTTGTCAGCGCTAGTATCAATTACAGTAGCTTGCAAAGATTTCTTAACCAGAATGGCTACCCCGCACCGTTTGGAAACGGCGGGAGAATAGGCAGCCACCATGTAAGGCTTAACATTGAGTTTCAGTGTTTCAGCAGAGTTTAAGTGCGTTTCCTGAAGAAACGCTAAATCAGCATGCTCATGGCTAAGATAGCTAAGGATTTTCTTTCTTTTGATTGGACTATTAATGCCCTTTACGTTGAGTGATAAGATTTTACATAAGGCCATTCAGACAAGTTAAAAATTCTGAGCATGATAGCGCACATAATTTCACAATGTCCCTCATATTGACTGTATCTGGCTGTACATATGGCATAAAAGAAAATAAGCTTAGATAATACAATGAAGCGCCCCACATTAAAAAAGAAAAACCGCAACGCGGTAGAGAAGAAGCAGAACCCCAAAAATTACTGGCGACCATGTGTCTGCGGGGAGAAGCCCCAGAGAAGGCCGAAATTGAAAAACACATAACCTGTAGGACTGTGCGTGCTCCGAATCCGACCGAGGCACACATCATGGAGGGATAGGAGACCAAAAAACAAAAAAGTCATAGAAAGAAAGAAAGAAAGTCCAGGTAGTCTCTGTGCTTGACTATGACCGCCGCATCGGGCCCTTCAAGATGGCGGACAGAGCCGGCAAATAAAAGTCCAAGTCGTTGGATTAGCGCATCTGCTCTGCTTCTTTGGAGTCTAAAAATGTTGATAGTAGATCAGGATCTTCGAATGTCCTGGTTTGGTTGTGGAGAGTCACTCGGAGCTTCGCGGGATACAACAGGCCAAAGCGAGCCTGTAGCTGTTGAAGTCGAGGGCGAAAAGCAAGGAGTTTCTTCCGTCGGTCAACGGTAGGCTTTGCCAAATCAGGGAAGAAGGAGACTTTGTGACCTTCAAATTCCAAATGATGGTTCGCCCGAGCAGCATTTAAAATTTGTTCCACTTGTTGATATCGTAGCAAGCGAAAGATGATAGGCCGGGGGGTCGTTCGGTTGAGCGCCATGTGGGTAGGAACACGGTGTGCACGATCGATTTCCAGTTCTTTATGAAAGGTGATCTTCAGCAAGGAGGGAAGAGTTTTGAGCAGGAATTCTCTCATATCTCCCGCTTCCACCCCCTCCGGTATTCCAATGAGCCTCACATTGTTGCGACGGGCTCGATTATTGCTATCTTCTAACTCCTTTTGAAGATTCTGTATCTGGCGCTCAGCCTTGTCCAGTGTGCCCAAGCGCACCGCGTGCGAGTCGAGGACCCCCGCCATATTGTCCTGCCGTAATGAGAGACTTTCAAGTCGGTCCTGGAGCACTCCAAAGTCTTCTCGCAGGGCTCTAAGCGCTTCTCCATTGGACTGCACCAATTCCTTCACGCCACGTATTTCCTCTAAAATCTCCAGGTGCATTTCAGGGTTTTCCCGAAATGGAACCATCTTCTGTGGGGAGGACACCTCTGTTTTGGAGCGTTTTCCGTGAGAAGAAGAAGGAGACCCGAAGTCCAAGCGCGCTGGTTTATGGGCCGCCATCCCCCCCGAGGTACCCCGGTCAGCCCGGAGCGAAATAGTAAGTTTGTATAGGTATTAAGTCAGGATTCTAAGTAGGCCTCTCGGGAGCTTCAGCGCGAAGCGTCTTACCCGCTGGACATCAGGCTCCGCCCCCCCTGCTTTCTATCTTTTAACCAGTTCCTGATCCACAATATTACACTGCCTCCTATCCCATGACTCTTTAGTTTTGCCAAAAGTCTCTGATGAGGGATCTTGTCAAAGGCTTTCTGAAAGTCCAGATACACAATATCAACCAACTCACCTTTGTCCACCTGTTTATTCACTCCTTCAAAAAAACATAACAGATGTCAAGAACCCTGATGTTGTTTCATCTCTGTTGATTTGCTAAATCATCATGCCGCTCTTTCAGATTTTTGGTGAGCTTCTCCAGTTTGTGGCGCTTGGATTGGAAAAGGGTTGTCGTGTCATTCTGCTCCCCGATGTTGATATCATTCTGCTTGACATGATCATCCAATGACTTAATACCAGTCTTAATATCACTCACAACGTTAGAAAAGTCCATAGTTATTGCAGGATTTCTATAAGGTTGGCTTTCGTTGCTGGTGGAGATGGTGCTGTCAGAACCTCAGGAGCAGTGGTGGTGTTATGGACAGGATCCGGTGCTGATGCAACAGTGATTGTAGGTTCAGAGGTCTGGGAGAACATGAACAGAGCTGCTGCATAAGACAGACACAGTGGATCACTTTACAGCAACAAGATTAAATAAAAATAAACTGAACCATCTAATTTCTCAACAAATAGGGGTATTATACATGGAGCGATGGGGGGAGGAACGGTGGGTTCACCACTAATCAAACAAAGAAACAAAGATATGGGGAGGGGTGAAGACATGGGGAGGGGTGCACCTGCTCCTGGTGGGTGCACCACTAAGCAAAGACATGGGTAGGGGTGCACCTACTCCTGCCATATTGCTGGGCAGACTAGATGGACCATACTGGTCTTTATCTGCCATCATTTACTGTGTTACCATGTTACTAAGGTGGAGCCCATCCTTTTGGAAAAGCCCCACCTTCCCCAGAATGTTGCCCAGTTCCTAACAAATCCAAAATCCTCATCCTTGCATCATCTCATCCACACATTGAACCTCCAGAGCTCTGCCTGCCTTTTGGGTCCTGTACATGGAACGGGAAACATTTCTGAGAATGCTACCCTGGAAGTTCTGGATTTCAACTTCCTACCTAAAATCACATATTTGGCTTCCAGAACCTCCCTCCCATATTTTTCTATGTCATTGATACCAACATGTACCAAAACAGCATTCTCCTCCCCAGCACTATCTAAAACCTTATCTAGGTGGCACATAAGGTCTGCTACCTTCACACCAGGCAGGCATGTTACCAGGCGATCCTCACATTCACCAGTCACCCAGCTATCTACATCCCTATTGATCAAATCGCCAACTATAATGGCCTTCCTAAACCTTCTGTCATGGGCTCAGAGATGGTTTTAGATCACTTGGAGGACAGTATAGAGTCACTTACTGCCACACCAAGGTGATGCTCTCCTTTTGTGTGGCAAGAGAGAAACTGTGAGACTGGAGGTGAGACTTCAGTACTATGTCCCTATAGTCTCATCTGTATACCTCTCTGTCTTCCTTAGTTCCTCCAAGTCTGCAACTCTAGCCTCCAGAGATTGGACTTGTTCCCTGAGAGCAAAGAGCTGCCAGCATCTAGTGTACATGTAGGATCTCTCACCAACTGGGAGAAAATTACGCTTGGAATAAACTTCCTTTGTCTTTACTCCAGGCATCTTCTTTGTCCCTTTTCAAACTTAAGTTAAAAGCTCATCTTTTTGCCTGTGCCTTTGGCTCTTGATTTTGCTGTTCTTATTCTTCTTCTTTTCTTGCTTTGTCTTTTTTAGTTTGTAAGCTCTTT